>OZ037939.1:26821089-28021089 GCA_964035585.1 Polytrichum formosum | reverse complement strand
CCCGACAGTTGACTAGGCAGGCGTTTTGCCTAGTCAAAAACTTTAACTAGTCAAACTACCAATTGTGTGTTTTATTGATTAACTAGTCTACTCACGATAGATATCAAAGAATTGAAAATTAGTGTTGAGCATGATAGGGTGGTAACAACACTAAATAAAATCAAACACTAAATTTCATATTTAGTGTACAGGTACAAATCAATATTCATATTTTGAACATGTGTTGTCTACTAGCCTAGATAGGCACTTTGCCTAGGCGTTGACTAGGCAAACTAGGCACTTATTTCTTAGATGGCAACTGTAGACAGTTTGCCTAGGCAGGCATTTTGCCTAGTCAAAAACTACAAGTTGTTAGTGCCTATAAAAGGTCTGGAATTGTAGACAAACATTGTGGAAAGAAAAGAAAAATGTAAAATTGAGACACATCATTATGGCAAGTTAGTGTACTTATTAGTCTTTAAGAAGTTGTAAGTAGCTCCCTACCTAGTAATGAATTGCATGCAATCACATCTTAGTCGATTTGTCAAAGATAAACTTTAAATATTAATATTAATACTGATCATAATGCCAATAATAATAATGTTGCAATGACACACTAACAGTGGCACCCCAATCCCCGCATGTGCGCCTTCCATACACACACATACATATGTTGAATTAGAAGTAACAATCTAATCAAATGCACTATAATTCTTATTGAAATTGGTTCTTTCAATATGTAATTGTTTGTTAAACATAATTCAACGTTAAGATGAAAATGTTGTAGACATTCCAATGCTATTTGAAGTGGTTGCATCTTCTACCCCTCCAATCTTGCATGAAGTCTCCATCATTTCTTCAAATACGTATGATTTGACATTTAATAAAAAATACAATATGCGTGTTGATGGTTTCATGTATTTTATGATAGTTACCTATTTGTGAATGGTGTTGTGGTTAGGTAAGTCCTATGAGAGTGTGAGATTGGGGGTTATCTAAAATCAAGTATGGAATTCCAAGAAATACACAGTCTCACCTCCATATTACAACACTCAATTATTTGACGCATTTCCCATTGACCAAAGCTTCTAGTGTTAATTTACCTCCATACTATGACTACGACGTTTACAATACGACATTTAAGACCCAATTTATCATAGAAATAAGTGATAAGACCCACATGTATTTGAAGATTCATTTGTGATTAGTATTTTAGAGTATGTAGGGGAATCTTGTCCGGAACATATGTTCTAACTTCTACTACATATTAGGGTTTATGTGATTGGGTTCATTGCACTCTTGCTTGTACTTGACTAGAAAAGAGAAAATGAGGTTGTTTCTATTGCTTAGGTGTACTCCAAGGCGGACACAAACCAACCATTACAAAGCAACATTGCAACTTGTGCCACAAACCGCCACTTGTTGAAGCCTCATGCTTGATTTGATGGATATTGCCCCCATGTCATTCTAGCACTGTGAATGGAGGGTGTGTGGTCATGGGCAGACCACATCGAAGCCATCCATTCACAGAGCCCCATCCTACGGTCTATGAAACTGCTTGGGCAGTTCGAAAAAACTTTTGTCGGATGGAATTTCGGCGCATGAAAAATCAATGTTTGCAAGATGAAGGGGTCGATTATTAATCCCATTGTATGAGAGCATTTGTGTGGGATTTTGAAGGTTCCATACGTTCCCAATGGAGTTCCCCGGATTCCCAATGGAGTTCCCTCCGGGGAACTCCATTGGGAATGTAGGGAACCCTCTGGGAACCTTCAAAATCCCACACAAATGCTCTCATACAACTGGTTAAATTTCATTTCATTTCAAGGTTGGTCAACAAAAGGGGCTTGGAGTTGATGGCTGGTACCCTTGGTTCTACCTTTCAAAGTAGAACCAAGGTAGGAGTTTGAACCCCCCGTTGGCATCCTCTCCTCCACAAGTCCTTTTGACGAAGGACTTAGTTTGAAAAAATTCATCCAAGATTTGTGAGTGGATGAAGGTGGAGATTTCATCCAACATGAAGTTTTTCAAACTCTACCTGAGGGGAAGAGAAGCCAAAAGTTGGGACAACATAGGAACCTTTAGATCTGTCATATCACAATTGACGCCCGAGATCTTGCTAGCCCCCGGCCACACGAGTGGCATTCACAACGCCTGAGTGACGCGGATATTGCCCCGTCTTTTGAATTCTAACTAAAACCATAGAAATCTAAATTATTTGTAGATAATTGGCCCAACTCTAATCTTGTGTCGAACTTCACACTTTCTTCCTGTCGACTATTGCAGTAGATGTTGAATAGGAGAATTGTCTACTATTAGGCTAACCCTAAACTGCACAGAAGATGGTCCGAGACGACCCTAAACTGGTGGAGAGATACCCAAATCTTAAGGAAGAAGTTGGCAGTTTGATTCCCGGCTGTGAAATCTCCTCTCTACTTGACAGAAACTTGCCAGGTGGTTAACTGCCTCTTGTGCTTTGGCGCTGGCCTGTCGGCCTTCTGTCCCAAATAAAAATAAAAATAAAAACTGCACAGAAGAACAAGAGTGTTACAAGACAAGGGGGCCTTTGGGAAACTAATTCTCTTACATATTAGGGATTTTGTGATTTAAGTTCATTGTGACCTTGCATTGTGTGTTAATCTTGCATTGGATGTACTCTTACTTCCTAAGCTATTCTCATTGTACTCTTGTAGGAGAGAACCTTTAAAGAGAAAGAGAACAAACTTGAGTAAAGAAGAGAAGAAGGAGGTTGTTTTATGTATGGCATAGGTGCCATCCGAGTTGGACGCAACGCCCACACCGTTTACGGTATTTAGTGTCACGTACACTATTTGCGAAGGGCCTAAACTAGATGCCTAGAGGTCTCAAAGTGCCACGCCCGCTAAATGCCAATATGATTCCAATCGTCAACATAAGGAACTTCTTTAAGTGAAAACATATCTATATTATGACATTTAGAGTAGCACATTGGAATACTTTAGATGATAGTCTTGCTTTTTAATATGCAAGAGGAAGATATTCTTGAGCATACTAATGGCAAGTGTCATTTGTGTACACTTTAGTCAACTTGTAAATTGTTATGTAACGCATGCATTCACCTCATAACACTCTTGAATATACTCGTACTTAGATATCAGTAAGCATACTTGATACCAAGTGTCATGAGGTGACACTTATGATGAAGTTGTTAATCACGATGTAACCTAGCATACGCCTCAAAATAGGGTGTGACATTATTACACATGTGACACTAAATACCATAAACAATGTAGTAGGATTGTGAAGCCTAGAACGCACTTGCCATCTGACACGGGCGATCATTGCAACATGGCCCCATTTACATATGTCAAGTCGAATCTACAATAATTGTAGATTGGACTTGACAAATATAAATGGGGTCATGTTGCAATGACCATCCGCGTCAAATCGCAAGTGTGTTCTGGGACCACGTTTTCTACTAGTGAACAACAACTTGCCAATGAGTTTAACCAATGAATCTTGGAGTGACAAAAAATCTATTGAGGAATAAGTGTAGTTGGTAGGGGAGGAGGTTGTTGATGCATAGTACAGTAGGGTCCAAAAATATTTCGAATTTTTGGCCTGGAGTTGAATGAGAATGAAAACTACAAACTTTGAAAACCTCTTGCAGGCTCAAAAATTCATCAATTCACAAACCGTAAATTGTGTTGGAAAGATAATAGAGTATACTTTGACAATATGAAAAATTTGCATTACAAAAGTAGAAAATAATACATTTAAAAAAACTTATCATAATATAGTATCTACCATCTAGTGCTACCACCTCTTGCTGAAATAATTGCTTGCATTCTATCAAGCATAGTTCTAATCAAAGTTTGGAGTTGCTCCAAAGATATTGTATCACATGTTGATTGAATGGTTTGTGCCATTTCCTCCTTGTTTTTGGGTCTAGGACAATGTCGTAACAAATCTTTTGACAATCTTCCATAAATTTTCTATGGGATTCAAATATGGAGAATTTGCAGGCCAAATTAGTTTTGCCGTATCATGAGCTTGTCTCCATTGCAACGTAAGTGAGCTATGGTGGACTGGAGCACCATCTTCCATAAGTTTCAATTGTTGAGGGTGATCATGTAAATTGTTGTGTCACATTCAATAGGCTTGATAATTCCGACAATGGTTGTCTTCTATCATCTCTAACATAACGTGCCAATGCTCTAGAATCGCGATCACTCAACTTCCGATGCCTACCACATCGGGTTTCAAAGATTCTACACTCCCTTGGACCTTCCAATTTGTCAAGATAGTAGAAACAGTTGGCCGTGGAACATTCAATGTCTGAACTCTTCATTCCACTCTCACGCATTCCCACAATGTGACCCCTTTCTTCATCACTCAAGATTTTGTACGGCATGATACCTCTCAATGACCCAATGCACAATCTAAAAATCAATAGATTCAATCACTAACATAACAACAAAGGCAACTCCAATGTTGCTGGCCAAACTACCTCAAAACAACTTCAAGCCACCATATCTCATATGTGCAAGCCAATCTCCATTGCAATGACACTCCATGTTGTAATCTTGAACTTTGTAGACTAAACCTTGCAATGAATACATGCCATCAAAACAACGAGGTGGCGCCACGAGCTCCAAAAGGGAAGTTGCATGTTTGAGCTCTTGACAACACAATTTTCTAATTACAACCAAATCTTTAAATTTTTGACATGTGCTCATGATTAAGAGGTGATGACTAAAGACCACTAATGGCTTCACAAGTTGCAATTAATTTGGTGAAAAAAGAATATATAATGAGGCAGCTACATGCAATTGAATGCAACTAGTTTTGAAGCACAAGACTGGGAGTACGTCCAAAATTCGAAATATTTTTGGACCCTATTGTACATTGTGGTTGAGTTGGTGGATTTGGCATGGGGTAGAAGAAGTCCATTTGGAACTAGATTTGACTTAAAAGCCAATGGAGGGAATGATGTGGATGACCAACCAACACCAATAGTCAAACTTCCTCAAGCCCGTGAATATGCCTAGTTAGTATCAAAATCTGCATTGAAAATTTCTTCGGAGTTTCCAATTGCAAATGTGATGAACATGGATAAATTGATGTCAATTTTTAACATCCACAAACCTCATTAGAAGGCCCTAGGTTCTTACTTTGATAGTGTGTCATATGACGAAGACATCATCATGGGACTATATTTGTTTCTTTATCTCCATATTGTGTGATGTTATGAGCATAATTCTTCAATAAAAATGCTCTTTCACATATACATCTATATATATATAATGTATACATAATGACATTTTACTTTGAAACATGCCATTTTCTTGAAAATCCTTGATAGTACGACTTTTAAGGCCAAAATATCATACTACCAAGAATATGACATCTAGATAATACGACACTTTCTTGTGCGACCAAACATGTCTTAATAATAAGGGATAACAATTAATCGACCATTTTTCAAATATGACATTTTATCGGCATCCTACTAGGACTATTTCAAAGATGATATACTAATTTGAATTCATCATATTAAACATATACATACACACATACACACATACATAGTACATACGTATATATAGTTAAGAATGATCTCAAGGAAAGTTTCAACTGATGGAATCCACAAACCACTATATTATTCTAAATCTAAGTTGTGCAAGTGGTTAACTTCTTAGTAGGAGGACGTGCGTGTGTACGGTTTGGATTTTGTCACCAAATCAAAGCTCTGTTGTCACGTGAGCAAGATCGGACCATTACATCATCAGCTCTGCCGTGCATGTGACCCTTGAATACCTTCTAACTTAGTGTGAGGGACACATGAGGCTCACGGGACTCCAAGGGCCGGTTCACACGGGTCCTAAGTCCCCCAAGTCTCACTTGAGGTCAATCCGTGCAATCTCAACCGTTGAGAGCATGGAAGTTGGGACTTACCACTTCACATGTGGTCCCAAGTCATGAGTCCCAAGTATGACATGGATGTCTACATGACAACACTTTTTGGTGAGGCCTGGACTTGTGTTGAGAGTTGGGTCCAGCAAAAAGCTAGATCCAATTCTCGACACAAGTCCCGTGAGTTTTTGGATAAAATAATGAAGATATGGATTTAATGACAATTTACCATATTTTAATGATTTCTTGAGGCTCAAAAGTTGGGACTTTGCCTCCATGTCGGGACTTACCAACATGATTGGTCTTGGGACTTGGGACTTGGGTCCCATGTGAACTGGCCCTAAATTTACTCGAGATGCTTGCAAGAAGGATTCCATTGAAGCACATATGTATCATATGTGTTCTCTTTAACCTTCAAGGACATAAGGGGCTCAATGTATGACACATACACACAATTTCTACGAGCCTCACCAAGTCTTAAATTCAAAAAATCTCTAAACATTTGGAGGCTTGAGAATTTAGTTAGTATATTATCTTATGTCAAGGAATAAAACAAGAAAGATATTCATATGTGACATTGATGATCAAATTACAAAGTTTGTATTTGTATTCAAGGGTACTCGGGCTATGTAATTGAACCAAAATGCTAAAAAATATTGAGGCATTTGAGCAATTAAAAAGATGCACTTGAAGAATAATATAAATTCAGAGAGGATCGTGTTTGACACTATTAGCTTTAAATGAAAGTATGTCGCTCAAACATATGTTTTTGTGCATGGAGAGGCCCAAGTAAGGGCCAATCATATGTTTAAGGGTTAACCCGTTTAAGGTCACATGGTTTAAAATATGTTGCTATTGAGTAATGTTAATACGTCCATATGGCATAACGTTACTCATCAAATGTTTAGCTATTACGTGAGCTTGAGAATTAGAGGGAGTTATACGATAATTGTTCAATAAATTAGTACTTTGAAGCTAATATGAAAGCATGCAAGAAGGGGGGGGGGGACATGATGAGATCCGACATATCTTACGGTCCTTCTTAGTTCTGGAACATTTAATTGCAACAACTACAATAGCCATGATGTCATCACATGCGGGTATTCTCCAATGTAGAAAGGGAATATGCATGGCATGTTGAGCGATATTATGGATTTTTTAATCAATTAATTTGATTTGAATACTTGTTAGAGCTCATATAAACTATCCATAACATTATTCAGATCCATAACAATGTTCTATGGGACTGACAATATTATGTGGAACATTCCTCATATTCAATCTGAATGATGGAATATTCCACAGCATACTGTCAGTCCCACATAACACTATTATGGATCTGAATAATGTTATGTCGTGTATCCTATAAAATGTATGAATCCGTTCAAGGGTTTAAGCCCCTCCACCTAATACTCCACAACTTCTCGTTGAATTCGTTCGTGACATCTATCATAGGGTGTCTGACAAAAACCTCCCCCCTCCCAAGGTTGTTGTTGATTTATTCCGATTCCATACCACATAAGAAAATTGGGGTCTTTGGCCCCAATTTGAATGCCAATTCGGCTAAAAATGGGAAGCAATCGGACTATCCAAGGTGTTATGCGTTTTCATATTCCATTGACCATATTACTTTCACTAATATGATGTAATTATGGGAACATTATGAATAAAGTTGAAGCTTTCAATGCGTCGATTATTACAAGTGACGCGGTACAAACTACCCATCACGATGATGTTGGTGATGGTAATGTAGCCATTGTTTCAACAAGAATTTTTAGGTCTATTATATTTGGTTAGGGAAGGGTTGCCTTTTCAAAGCAATGCTAATTGTCTTACAACATGTTAATATGGTAATAAGGTATGTGGGTGTTTTCTTGATCAAACACTTATATTTGAATGGTGTGTGTGAAGAATGTGCCTCCCCAGAAAAGTGTTTAAAAGAGATTGGACTACAGTTTCAAATTGTATTTACTACTCTACACTTGATAGTCAACAAGATTTTGGGGGGAGAGGGGGGAATCTATGTGTTCACACAAGGAGTTAACACACATGCGTGCATATGATAAGTTCAACAACCAAATCAAGGGGGTCCGATTTTTGTTGGTGTTTCATCATAGATTTGATAATGCTACATAACATCGCGTACCTTATTCAAACAATCTTTGACTCTCCCTTCATTTATTCTTCCTCCTATTTTATTCTCGGGGGATCACACCCCCTTACGTTTCATAACCACGTGTGAACTACAATTATATGCCATAGATAATTTCAGAAATCATGAATTTTTTACATATACATAAACATTGATAATATCTTTTGTATATTTTTTCTGAAATTTTTAGTCATCTTCATTTTTGTAGCAATTTTTTTAGTTCAATTCTGCGTCATTCTAGATAGGAATGGTATGTTTTATTAAAAAAACAAATCATCAAATTTTGTTGCCATTTTTTATTATGTAATAGATACCATGTATGTCTACTCATGAAAAAAATATGATAAAATTTTGACCCATTTTGGTGGTCCTTTATGTAAAAAGTAGATTTTTTTATTATCGCATGTGGTATTCAACTGGACAATGGAGTGCACCCCCTGGGATTTTCTTTTCCCTTCCCTATCCCAATACAAAACCCCCCACCTTGTTGGTAGGTGTCATGAAACTTTACCCCTGCTCCACCCGCTTTTGGAAAAGGAACTTGGAGTGAGAAGTTAAAGGGAGGTGCGGTGGTGGCAATGGAGGTGCCCTAACATTGGTTTTTGGTTTTGGTTTCATAGTGCCACCCAAAAAAACTTGTTTGTTCCAAACATATGCTACAAATTGTTTATTGCAACTCACAACGAGGAAACATATAAATAAATAAAATCTGGTTGTTGACCAAAAGTTTTTGGTTGCGATTTTTTGAACAACTGACAACCTAAAACCTCCCGTTGACAACCAAAGTGATCTACTGACGCATTTTCCTTATCTTAAGTTGGAATCAACAAGTTGCAATAGATGATTGTAGTGAACAAGTTTTCTTCTAGAGCAATGCCCAAGAGGTTTTTGGGCATAATTGGTCTAAATCCTAGCGTGTCTCCAAGTCCACCCGGTTACATGTTGTGATCTTTCGGTTGTTTTTTAAGGATTCGAGGTATATTCTCTAAATTCCTCTAAAATGATCGGTAATTTTCCTTGAAGTCTCGAACTTCAACAGGGTATTTTCAAACCCAACCAGTTCATGTGTAACTAGCAGTCAGTTCTCCCCATTCATTGTTCTAGTGTCAATAAACGAGGAGAACCAATTGCTAGTTACACATGAACTGGTTGGGTTTGAAAATACCCCGTTGAAGTTCGAGACTTCAAGGAAAATTACCGATCATTTTAGAGGAATTTAGAGAATACACCTCGAATCCTCAAAAGAACGACCGAAAGATCACAACATGTGACCGGGTGGACTTGGAAACACACTAGGATTTAGACCGATTATGCCCACGAATTTCCCTGTTCATCGTTCTAGTGGGTGCGATTCGTGTGGATGAAGACCGTGTGCATTAAATGCAGCTTCCTGCCGGTCTGTAGCTTTGTGGCTGCCTCCAACATATTTGATTTCATTCCCCCATATTTGGGTTGAATCTCCGTATACGCATACGGACCCATCATTCGGGGGGGATATAGATAAGCCGGGCACGGTCACGGCTCTCACATGTCCATGGCCCAAGAATCTGCATGACACGGAGGCAAGGTGTGGAGGGCGTGTGATACAAGTGATAGACACGGGTTCACCCGTGGTTGCATAAAATCAAATTTCCTAGAATTTGCGGGCTCAGGTTCTTGCGCGATTTTCAATCCTCATTGGTGTTGATGTTCCAGCATATATTCGTTCATGGAGCGCAAAGCTTAGGACGCAAACCATAACATTAGGGCCACTTCACACATGAGCCAAGAGCCGTGACCTTGTAATGGTGAGGACCCTTGACTCTCATCCAAAGGCCGTACCATGGGTGTTGGGAAAGTCGTTTTATGTAGTCACGGGCCCTCAAGCATAGTGTGAAGTGAGAATGGATCATGTTGCGGGATCATTGCATATTTTGTTGGCGGAAAAAGAGGGGAGGATTTGGTTTAATATAATATGTTTCAAACTTGATCAATTTAAGAGAATTACTTGGTGGTGTTTGTCTGTCCTGGAATTTGTCTTGGAATCTATTTTGGAATCTACCTAAAATCTGCCTTGAAATCTACCCTGAAATATGTTCTACTAGAAAAAATATTAAAAAAACTCATGGTCTACCGGAATTTGTGTCAAACCCACCTCTTGGAGGTGGGCTTGACTCAAATTCTGGTAGACCATGCACCCTTATCCACAACCTGCCATGTAGGACTCCATGTAGACTTTTCATCCACGAACTTTTCTTTGGGCCTTTAGGCCTTCACCTCCTAGTGTGAAGTGAACTTGGACGGTCTCCGCCTTTTCGACGAATGAGAGCTCTTACATTGCCATAGTCAGGGGCCTTCAGCCTTGTGTGTGAAGTGGCCCTTAGTCTGCGGCCGAAGTGAGTTGGGTGGGCCATGGAATTGGGGGAAGATTGTTGAGGAATCCCACAATTTCATTCCACTGTAAAACAATGTCAGGCTGATCAGAGTGATTAGGACAATGTTAGGGCCACTTCACACACGAGACTGAGAGCCCCTGACCATTCCACTTCAAGCACTCTCATTGGTGGAAAAGGCGGAGCCGGTCCAAGGTCACTTCACACTACGCTTGAGGGACCAACGGAGTATGTCAATGAAAGATGGATGTAAAGTCTACATGGATTCCTACATGGATCATGTTTCATGTTTCACTTGGACTATTTTCAAAAACCACCTCTTGGAGGTAGGCCTAAAACAAAACCACTAGGAGACCATGGCACTCCGAATGCTCACAACCGTTGATTTATTCTACTTTATCATGTGTGAGGACTTGTATGAATAGAAATTCATTGAAATAGCATTTGGTTGAGGGCCCAGTCACATATGACTTCACACCACACTTGAGGATCCGTGACCACACTACATGATCTTGGAGGTGTCTTGGGACGGCCTTTGGACACTTTCTTTTGGGCTCTCACAATTTCATGGTCACGGCTCTAGGCACGTGTGGGAAGTGGCCCTTAGGGTATGCGCCACTGTGTATGTTTGACAAATTTCATTTGGCGTTCAACTTCAAATCCAAAGTGTCACGTGATTTTTTCAAAAAAGAAAATGAATGTGAATTGACATCTACATTTTCTTCTCAAATGTCACCTCAATGTCACATGCCTAGTAGTACGTGTCATTTCAATTTCTAAAGTGTCAATTGATGTGTGGTTTTTTTCTTCACAAGTCACACTACATGTCAAAATCTAAATCGTGCTTGTCAATTGACGTGTAGTTTATTTTTGTGCAAGTTTTTGCGTGTCAAATGTCAAAAACTTGCAAAAACTTGTCAAAAATACACACCGGTATGCACTACTGAGGTGGGTCCCACACGATGACCTGCACTCGGCCTTGCGGGCCCGGGCTGTGGGGACTTCTAATTTACCCATGTAGTTACCCACCATGAATGCGAAGATTGGATCAGGGAGGTAAATTTTCTTCAAGTTATTTTTGGGCATGGAAGTAGCCAACTCTGCTAACTAATGTTATGAGTCTCATCAAAAGATGAAGAGTTAAGAAAAATCAACCAAATAACACCCGCATCCCTTAGAGAAAGTGGCATGGGACACTTGCTCTTGCATGACAAGTTAACATGGATCTAATTAACATGGGGTCTTTAGGGTTTGGGCTTCTACTCCGATGTTGGGTACCTAACCTAGGTTACTATACAATTCATTATGTGCATGTCAAAATATTTCCTTCATCTTGTTTTCAAGTTCCTTAATAATTCGTCACTTTATATTGAAACAACTTGAGCCAAAGTTCCAAATTCAACAAAGTGAACAAATTTCAATAGGATTGGATAACTCATAGTCTTACGTTTCATTTCAAGAAAGTTATCATGTGTTTGAGACGTATGCTAGGTTAATACAATGATGACCAACAACGTCGTCATTAGTGTCAACACATGACACTTAGCGTCCAAGTGCGCTTACTAATATTTTGGCATGAGTATGTTCAATAGTGTGATGAGGTGTATGCCTATGCTACATAATGGTCTATAGGTTGACTCAAAGTGTACACAAATGAAACTTGGCAATAATATGCTTAAGAACATCTTTCGCTTGCATACTAAACTATAAACACACGACACTTGGGTGCAAGCACGGTAAAGTGGACAGCTCTTGATCCTTGCTCAGGTTTAAGTGAAAGTGATCCAAAACTATATACTAACTTTGAATTTTATGAAATAGAAATTCATAAACATTTAGAAAACATATGAATCTACAAAGCCAAGCAATTTATGTTCACAAAAAACAATTTCAAACAACGTATATGTATTTTAGAAGACGGTGCAAGTGGTGGTGCAAGTGGGTGTCATTGAAAAGATAATTGTCAAAAACTTGTTTAAAATACAATTACATTACATTAAATTGATTAATTTTTGAAAAAAATTTACGATGACCTCAAGTTTATAATGAATTCAAGGAATATGAAAAGAAATTCCAAGTTCAAAATATTTAAGGTCATGAAATTTACGTTCAAAACTATATTTAGTCAATTGCTTTTACGCGTCACTTTTGATGATAGGTTTTGAAGATCTCATATTGATATTCTATATTTGAGTACCTAACTTAACAATAGAGGTCATCATGAAAAATAATCTATTTTAAACAACATTTTGCTACTACTTATAGGCGTTTGACCAAGAAAATCATGGCTTTCATATACCGGAGCACTTTTTTGGTCCACTTTACTATGCTTGCACCCACTTGCTGTTAGTATGCTCAGTAATATCTTCCCCCTTGCATACTAAAATGAAAATTTATCACCTCAAGTATCCCAATGTGCTACGTGAAAGGTCGTCATGTAAATATTTTTTCACCTCAAAAAGTTCCTTATGTTGACAAATAATATCATGTTGACAATTAGCGGACGTGAAACTTTGAGGCCTCTAGGCATCTAGTTTAGACTTGTTCGCCAAATAGTGTGCATGACAGTGGACACTAAGTGCCATAACCAATATAGTTGGTGGTGTGTGACGAAGTGTTCTATCCAATACCACATTCAACTTATGAGTTGGTGTGTAGGTTAACATGTAGAATTATAAACTACACTTAATATTTGGAATCACAAAATACTATATATATATATTTACTATAAATGTAATTTCTTACCAAGCAAAGATAGAAATATTAGTGTACTTATTTATACGCTTGTGGGGGGGGGGTGCAAAACTTTAATAGGAGTGAAGGAGGATGATACTTATTCCATTAAATGGGCATTGAACTTATGAAAAGGACTTCTAAGAGTTTATGGAATCCCGTTATCCATGGCCGTGGTTGGCAATACAATGAGTTGAATTAGTATCAAGACAACTAACTCTCTAGATATATGTGCATGCACAAATATTTTTGGGACATTCCTTGTCCATAAGGATAAAGAATTTTGTGAAATTTTCCATGTAAGGGCATGTTTGTGCGAAAGCCATTAGGTCATGGCTCTTGAGAACCCTTGACTTCTCATTGGTTGAGAGTGTCATGCCTCCTGCTTTAGGTTTACATGAGGGTGGTTCTAGACCACAACCCATAATATCCTCAATGGATGAACAATCTATATGGAATCCCTCATGTCATGTAAGGATAATGTTGGCTGGGATTGTGGGGGGAATTGTTTTGGGACGGCTCTTGAAGGTAGGCCTAACGGAATTTGTGGCCAAAATTTGGGTTTACAACAAGGGCTTGTACCCTCCAATAGACTTTTACATTAGAAAGTCCATGGTTTTCTCTATGGTCTCATCCAAAAAGTGGGATACCATGGTCATATAAGAGCCATGACCTAATGGCTTTGGTGTAAACTTGCTAAGTGTTGGGGGCTCTTAAGAACCTGAATCTAGTCCAATTTCATTTAAATCTATGCATTCCCATTTGTAAAATAAAATTCATGCCTACACTTTCATACAATAATTTGCAATGTACAAACACATTGCAACTAGAGACACCACTTTCGTATGTACTTGTTGCAACAAGTGCAAATCAATTTTCCAGCAACATGAAAATGAGTGAAAATGTATACTTGGTCAATTCATGCAAACTAACCCTAGCTCCCATACATACATGAGACACATAGAAGAACTCTTCAAATTTCCCTACTGTATTTTCAATGACCTTAACAACCATAATCTAATTAGTAGAAGTGTTTCAAGTCCACTCTAGTGAGGAAAACTCCCGCCAAGCTGGCATGTGGGTTACAGGGTCAAAAGAGCGTGGAGAGAAGACTGGGGAAAATTTGAATCGTTTTTGTTATGCTCGGTGTAGTTAGTTTTTTGGTTAACAAACAAACCCAGGGAAACAATCAGGGAAGACTCAAAAGGTGATTCATGTAACATCTAGGTGTCTTAGATAAGACTTATTAGGGAAAACACAAGGTTAATTCACTTCAATTAGGATAAGGACTGACAATTGGCTCATGGGTGAGGGATAAAAACTTCTAAAAACCACTCCATGTCAGTACATGCAAATGTGACAGTCTCACACCTCACACTACTTTCCCAGGCAATAGACTGGCAGTGAGTTCATTTTAATAGGACCAAGTGCGGTGCACAAGCATAGGCACAGCCATAGTCAATAATCTTGCAATAGTGACCCATTTTTGTCTCTTTACCGAGGCCAAGGGCACCTCGGAATAGTCAATTGTCTTTCCTTCATTAATTTCATTTAATGTAACTTGAAAAGTCAGTGCGGTAATCCTTTCAGGATAAACAGTCTTCTTTGGTTAGATTCGAGTTTAATTAGGCAGTCCGACAATTGTCTTTTACCTGGTATCGGCCAAACTCAATCTCAACCTTTTTCCTCAAGGCAATGAGTCCAAAACCACGTATGCACGTTAACATATTCTCACATCACTCATGAACTCATTCCATTTAGTTAAGATTCCTATTCAATATCATTAGATGCCAAAGTATTCAATTCACAATTCCATTTAATTATTGCAATGAAGGTTAAACGATTCCATTATTGAAATTGTTAAAATTCCAAATTAGCCTTAATAACCTTAAGGTTGCAATTCACGACAAGGGTTACCGATATAACAGTCAGCACGTCCTTGTCTCCTCCGCCTCTGGGTAATCTTCCGTAGACAATGGTCTTAACACGATGTCACTTTGACTTCCATCGGAAGATCGGAACAGTTTCTCCATTTACACATGGAAGACAATAGTCTTGTACCTTACTCAATTTAATTGTGGCCGGGAATCCGGTTCCACAATTCATTAAGACTTCCACATATTACAACGACAATACTCTCTTTGCTTAAACTGATTTGGAGAATGAAATCTTATTAAAGTCAATTGACTCAGGGCGCAATTAATCTTAAAGGCAATTTAGAAATGTGTAAGTGCATCTATGAAAGGACGATAGCCTCTGTATTATGTCATACCAGCAAATATGTGGGTGATACGTTAAACAATTCAATCTTATCATTCAACTTTGATTACGAGATTGCACGTCCCACAACAACCACTCCCTGAAGAAATCATATTTAGTAATTATCTACGCTAAAATTATTAGATTAATCCCATCGGCCACGCACAGTAATAAGGACCTTGCACATTCTCGGATCACTTAATTTGCAGTATCAACGGTAATTCAATATGGATCAGACCATAGTCTCGACTGAATACACTCTCAGACGATTAAACCATGCAGTATGAGATTACAACACAAATATATTCAATTAGGCTCTAAGATTAGACTCTTGAGACCATGGCCTAAAATGAGACTTTTAATTTAAGAGAACTAGTTCTGAACTTTAATTAAATTAATTTGTTGCATGTACTTCACTCAGGGTTCATAATTCTCTCGAAAGAAATATCAGTACCCTTGCCCTGAAATTACGGGGTTCTTCATAATCACAGACTATCGACGTACTCAGCAAATTAGC
Source organism: Polytrichum formosum (assembly GCA_964035585.1). Lineage (NCBI taxonomy): Eukaryota > Viridiplantae > Streptophyta > Polytrichopsida > Polytrichales > Polytrichaceae > Polytrichum > Polytrichum formosum. Next base: position 28,005,182 of record OZ037939.1, on the reverse strand, counting down.
CACACAATTTTTAATATCAGGCTAAGTTGGATCCGAACAAGGATTAACTTTTATACGGGCATGAAAGACTTCAAATAATTGAAGACAGTAATTGCTTACAGGTTGCTCATATCCCCAAAATGATAAGAATTCATCTTGACAGACGTACAAATTCGCATTACATTAGACTGCGACTTTTTACTGAAACAGATAATTTCCCCGGGATTTCCTGCCCGTTATATAACCAGGTAATTCGTTTAGATAATCAATCCCTGCGAAATTACCTCACACAGATGCCGAACTGAGACAATAGACTCATCAATACCAGTAGGTGCCATCTCAGACAATCGACTTGCTGTGAAAGTAAGCAGCAACTGATACGGAATATGAAGGCTGACGCAGTCATCAAATAACTCCAGATTACAACATACACTTAATACTCGAGAACCAAAACTGATTAAGGCATAAGCAATCTGGTCCTCGCACTTTGTTCCGAAATCAAACAATGGTTTAAGTACAATTCCAGTAAAATCTCCCTGGAACTACAATAATTATCACAACAACAACAACGACAACAATAACCACAACAGACAATAGTCTTGAGCAGATGTGCATCCCACACATGTGCTATAACAAAACTTTAATATTCAAAGGTAAATTCGCACAAAAATTCACATAAAAATCAGAAGGTTCAACAAAAACTCTCTTCAGCTCTCGGCCTCTCACCTACGAGTCATACATAATGAATGGCCTCTCTCTTCCCTTCTCTTCTTCCACAAAAATTAGTTATAACCGTCTTTGCCTCTTCAAACCAGACCATAGACTTCACATGGCTTAGTTTCACATACCACAAGACAATAGCCATTTCTCACCACAAAGTTTCATCTTTTCTAGTTCATGAAGTGGCTATTCACACTTGAAAGACATTTAGACTTCAAAAATCAAAAAATTCGTACGACATAGCCCCTTACTTAGCTTGTTGCTGGCCCTCCAGCAACTCATTTCCTAAGTAGCTTGGGTGGACGTCTATGTTGTTGAGCAGCTTCCTCGGCCAGCCGCTTGAGCTCCTTAGTCTCGACCTTCTCAATCGCACGCTGCAAATCCTCGTCACGTGCTACCAACTCAGGTGCATTCGTCCGTTGCCATCGAAGAAATCTCTCAAAAGGTCCGGCGCGGGTATTCGGAAATTCGTTGATAAGACACTTGTGAGCACCCGCGATGAAATGAGTGATCGCCATCACTTCCACCAGCCTCACCCATCGCGTGGGCCTGTACTGCAACTTGAGCAGCAACAAGAACTCGTGGTGGCTGTCATGATACTGGTTCACGTCTATTGTCACGTTCCACTGGCCACACCAATCTGACAAAGCCTTGGAGAACACGGCTGCCCTAAAACAAACCGGATCCTTGTGGTTAATGTGACTTTGAAAAAACTTGAGATAAGTAGCCTTGCACTCGGCTGCAGTAGCCTTTGGTCCTTGAATCACGGGCCAATTGTACTCAAGACTGGTCAAGGTAGCCTTGGGATCCCACTTACACCTTCTAAGACAATTGCAGAAATGAGGGTGGGTTAACACGGCCACCGGAGGAGCATCAGTCCATTGTCTAGAAATCCTCCGATATTGAATGTCGGCTGGCACATCCTCAATTCGCGACAGTCCATAATCTTCGAGTAACCACGACATTGCTAACCAGGTTGGCACTGGTTCTTCGGCCGGCGAGTCGAACATGCTCTCATAGTGCCCCAAATACTTTAGTGTCAATGGGCTGCCCACTACAGGTACCTCAATAGTCTGGTAAGCTGGTACAAACTCGGCAGGTGGTAGATCGAACTGCACCTGGCCGTGTAAATTCAAAACGGGCTTATTTTGCATTGCTACCTCCCGTAGCGACCTCTCTAGCCTATTGACCACCCTGTCATATTGGAAAAAATAATGTGAACCACAAAAATCAACACCCTGAGACGTAGAAAGACGCTGCACATTTGCAGACAAGACATCAGACATGAAATCAGGACGTTTAAGCTGCACCAATAACTCCTGCAAAGTAACCTGCCACTGCTGTAAATTCTCTAAGGGTTGGGCATAAAATTGAGAACAGACTTGCGCACTATATTCCTTCCCAGACACCTCTCTTCTCTCGGCATTGATAGGGTATTTAGACTTTAGAAGCCACTGACTCTCTAGAGACGCGTAATACAAGAGAATTCTGGCCCCAAAATCTCCTATCACAATAAATGCAGAATAAGGATCCGACAAATTGACCTGCCTCCTAGCCAAAATTTCCACAAATAAATTCTCCACCCCCCACTCAAGACTTCGCTGCCAAAGCTTCAAAAAACAACTATGATCAATCCAAGCAGACTTCTTGAGACCAACAACTAGCAAAAACAACTGACTCTGACACTCAAACATTTGAAAAAGACTCCTAGGGACAGGGCCCTTAGACTCCCAACTCCACAAACCAGAAAACAACTCCTTGTGCACAACAGGGTTGGGGTCCAGAGTTGACACAGTTGAGGTAATTGAAGGCTGCCCTGCACTAACTCGGCTAGTCATTGCTCTCTGTTGAGCCATTTCCTCACCCTGCAGCCTCAACTTCTCCTTCAATTTCTGGTTGTCAGTTGAAACCTGGTGTAACTCTTGCTGACATTGCTCTAATTGCCCCTGCACCAGTTTGCAGCCATCCAACTGTTGCTGCAGTATCACATTTTGTTGCTCCTTCTCAGCTAGTTGCCTCTGGTACAGGTCAATAGCCTTTTTGTTCTCATCCAGCACCACTTGCTGGTCCAATTTCTCCTTCAAAGCTACAGCCAAATCTAAAATGTGCTTCACTGTGGTTGCCTGACTTGCAACCAAGGCTTCACCCTTCTCACACAACTGGTTCGATTTCTCTCTCAATAAAGCCTCATATTGATTCACTTCCAACCTGAGCCTCTGATTCTCTTCCAAGATTCCTTCAGCACCTCTAGGGCTAGACAATGGACTCTGACTCGGTGTAGAGCTCGAGGGTGTATCAGTCACAACTGCATGCGGAGGTAGCTCCTGACAACAAAATGAAATGTAAAATGCTGAAAGTAACTCCCAAGTCTTAGAGCCTCCATTCTGCCACCTCTTGATTTCGTCCCCTGTCATCTGATGCACAATTTGAGCCCAATTTACTCTCTTTCCATTCCACGTGTGCATGGCCGCAAGTACAATCCTCTGAGACATCATCTCCTTTTGAGGCCTGAACACAAGATAGTCATTCACAAATCTCAACCAAATTTTCCAGGGATGCTTAGCCTTGTCCAGATGGCAACCCTTTGGAGTTCGAGGGAATTCACCTTCGAACATCTCCTCATGCTGTTCCTTGCTCAACCCTGGTAATTCATCTAAAATCATCCCATCAGCAGGTAATCTCAACCGCCTCGCCACCACTTGTGCTGAGAAATCTATGGTCTTGCCCTTCACTTGAGCAGTCTCAGCATCTGGTGAGTAAGTCTGAACAAATTGAGTCACCTCTTCCACATAAGCTGCCCTGGTGGCTCCTTGAATCCAACACAAAAATTGAAACACCCCTGCTTGCTCCAGCTGTTCATGGTTAGCCTTCCAGGCTTTCTTCATAGCTAGGGTAATCAAGGGTAAAACTATGGGCTTAAGGGTTAAAGCCTTCTCTGATTCTTCCAAAACTTCGGACTCCGAGGTGATATAACTGTGAAGAACCATGCTGACAGAACAGGGTAGTGGCAGACAAGTTTTTTACGAATATATCAAATTCTGAAAAATACACCCCTAGCCTATAGTCTGTGAAGATGTGTAACTCAACCCTGTAAGTACAAGATAACTCATCAGTCTATTGTCAATATGAAAATTTTCAGCAACTTTAGAATATTGCCACATCTGATTTACCCTTACTTATACTCAATTCACTCTTCTGAGATGAAATAAGGATTTAGAGGTTGTAGAAGAAATTACCTACTGGCAGCAGTGGGCCCTAATAGAAGGAAGAATTCACTCTTTCTACTGGAGGTACCCTAACAGGAAATTTCCACAAAATTACAGTTTAAATAACCATCTAACTTCATTCAGCTGACTTCCAGGGTTTCTTCTGTAACCAGATCTTATTATCTGTAATTGAGAGAATCTGGCCACTTTTCAAGAGAGTTGTCGGCTGCTCCTAATTTCTGGTTTATGTTAATCTTTACTTCCAGAGTTCACTTGTGTAACAGAAAAAAGAAAAATATCTCAACTGGCTTCACTCGGCATATTTGTTACTCTGCAACTGCTTTCCAGGGTTTTTTCAGAGTTTTTATGAGTAATTCCCAGATTTATGCTTCAATTCTCTCTCAGAAATTAACCTACTGCTTACAAGTGACTTAAAATCTAACAGAAGTTGAAACAACTTTAAATGCTCTCTTAATCTCCCTGTCAAGCCCTCTTGCAACTGTTACAGCATCTCTTCCCTGTTCTCACAGTTTTCTTTCAAAAGATTATTCTCTGCCTCTCTTTTCCCACTTTTTCCTAATTTTGGAAGGCTATTTGTCTTGTAAGTCACACCTCAGAACTCTCTCAGAGTTTTCTTGCAGATTTTTCCTCTCTCTGTGCTAATTTTCACTCAAAAGATTTTTTCTTGAAACTAAGTATAATCTGCTGAAAAAACTCTAATTACTACTACCTAACCTAAAGCCTTCTCTTTCAACAGCAATTGTCTCCTCTTGACCCTAGCTCTCAACTGGTCACTTAACCTAATTTCTAGCAAGGCCATAGTCTTTTTGGTTTCCAAGAAGCAGCAATTACTTGTGTAGGTCCATAGCCTGGTATACAATATAGATACTTACTTAAGATATCGCAGAAAGCACACTTAGCAAAAAATATACACTTAGAAAAGCAGTAAAAACTCACCTGATAGGGTCGCCGAAGTTCCTCCGCGTTTGCTGCTGCGCCTGCAAAAAGCCTGTCACTCTCCTTTCTTGCCAGACTGCTCCCTTTCTCCAACTGACTGCTTCTTGAGTCTCTGTGCCAGCTCAGCTTGGACGGAAAAAACAAAAACCCTAGTCTATAGCCTATCGGGCGTCTCTTGGCTTTCTGTTGCCTTACTAGGCTGTCACTAAGTTAATTTTAGTGAGCCTATTGCCTCAGATATTAACTTTGAGTTCTGGCCTAAACTAGCCTATTAGACTTACCAATTTCTAATTTATTTTTTATTTTTTTATTTTTTTATTTTTTTACTTAAACAACCATTCTGATTTTAAGCTGAATTAATTTGAATTAATTCAGATCATATATATAATTTTTTAATTAAATGGCCAATCAAATTTAATTTAATTTAAATGTATCTAAGTTTATGTTAACCATTTAATCATAATATTAATCATATTATTGATCATAATATTAAGCAAAAAATTCAAAATAATAGGGTCTAGAATAGTAGGGTCTCCCCCTTACTTTATACAAGTAACTGTCCCCAGTTACTTATGATATTTTTTTAGACGATAGCCATTAATGCGCGTAAGCAAAGGTGTGCCATCAAAATCCACTAAATCGAATGACCCATTGTCATGTGCAATTTTAACTTGATAGGGGCCCATCCAATGAAGTTTAAATTTACCAGGAAATTTTTGGAAACGGCTATCATAAAGTAAAACCAAATCATCAGCGGTAAGCGTTTTAGATTTCATTTTACTGTCATAGTAAGTCTTGCGCCATTTCTGAATGGCTGCCATATTTAAATAGGCTTGATTACGCACTTCATCCAATCTTTCTAACATAGCAATGCGCTCTTTGAGGGATTCCTCGTCACTCAATCTCTCGTCAATTGCTATACGTAAAGAGGGTAGTTCCAATTCTACGGGTAAGATTGCTTCTTGACCATAAACTAATTGAAAGGGTGTAAACTTAGTTGTGACCTTATAGGCTGTGCGGTAAGCCCATAATGCGTCTAACAACTTGCTGTCCCAATCAGTCATAGAGTTTTGGACAGTCTTTATAATGATCTTACACAAAATCCCATTAGTTTTTTCAGTTTGACCATTCGCTCGTGGGTGATATGGTGAAGTGAGTCGGTGTTTAATTTTATATTTCTCTGTGAGTTCTTTGATAACATCATTTACAAAGTGTGTTCCGCGATCACTGACCAATTCTTTTGGACAACCATAACGTGATAAGATCTTTTCTCTCAAAAACTTAGCTACCACATGTTTATCGTCTTTTCTAGTGGCTTCAGCCTCTGCCCATTTAGTGACATAATCTGTAGCCACTAAAATATATTGATATCTCCCGTGACGACTTGGTGGGTTTATGGGTCCCACAAAATCAATTCCCCATTTCTCAAATGGTGCTAAAGCAAGGATAGGGGTAAGTGGCATCGCGGATGACTCGGTTGGTTTTCCTACCCTCTGGCAAACATCACATTGCCTAGTGTATGTTATACAATCAGCAAATAGGGTGGGCCACCAATAACCACTTTGTAATATTTTCCTAGCAGTAACATCTCCTGCAAAATGACCTCCTGCCATATTGTCATGACACTCTTTTAAAATCAAAGGGATTTCTGAACTAGTGACACAACGACGTAAAACACCATCTTTCCCTTGTTTGTATAAGGTGTCTGCAATAATGGTGTAAGGCATGGCTTTGAAAACCAACCTACGCTTTTGTTTTTCAGTAAAGTCCGTAGGGAATTTATTGCTTTGTAAATATTCAATTATTTCGGCATACTCATGAGGAATCACATCAATATAAAATAATTGGGCGTCTGGAAATGAATCATCAATGGGTTCGGATCCAGATTCCTCATTTAATCTCGAAAGGTGGTCGGCGTTGGCATGACTTTTGCCTGGTCTAACTTCAACTGTAAAGTTAAACTCTTGCAAAAGTAATACCCATCTTGCTATTCTGCCACTCAATTGGGGTTTGTTTATCATGTACTTCAATGCGTCATGATCTACATGGAATACAAATGTGTTTCCCAAGAGATAATGACGAAACTTTTGGACTGAGAATACCATGCCCAAAGCCTCACGTTCAGTGACAGTATAATTTCTCTCAGCTTGCACCAATTGACGACTAGCAAAATAGATAGGATGGTCATGTCCTTTTTCATCTTTCTGACTTAGAACTGACCCAATGGCTACATTGGACGCATCAACAAATATATGAAATTCCTTCTCCCAATTAGGAGGTACAAGTATTGGAGCTGACACCAACTTCCTTTTTAGTGTATTGAAGGCATGGGTGCAAGCAGAAGTCCAAACTGGAGCTTCGTCGCCTTTCTTAAGCAGTTCAGTCAAAGGCATCGCAATTATTGCATACCGGAAAATAAATCTTCTGTAATAGCCGGTGTGCCCAAGGAATCCTTTAACTTCAGTAACAGTGGTAGGAATTGGTAAAGACACAATATTTGCAATCTTATCAGGGTCAGTAGCTATGCCTTGTTCAGACACAATGTGTCCTACTAATCTGCCAAATGGCACTAAGAAAACTGACTTAGCGGCATTAATTGAAATGCCAAACTCCATACATTTATCAAAACATTTTTGGAGATAATTTGCGTGGTTGTTGTCGTCACCAAAGACAGCAAAATCATCCAAAAAGATTTCCATGAATTTACGAAGATATTCTTGAAAAGCTTCCGTCATGACACGTTGAAAAGTAGCAGGGGCATTGCATAAACCAAATGGCATTACAATGTAGGCAAAGGTACCCCAATCCGTGGTAAAGGTCGTGTACCAACGGTGTGGTTCAAAAATTTGGATTTGGTTATACCCTGAAAATCCATCCATGAAGGAGTAGCGTTTGTATCCCGCTACTGCGTCTAACATGGTGTCAGTAAAAGGTAAGGGGAAGTAGTCTTTCCGGGTGACACTATTAAGTCTCCGGAAATCTTGACAAATCCTTAGTTTCCCATTCTTTTTAGGAACTACAACAATGGGTGACACCCACTCACTATAAGGTACTTTATAAATGAATCCTGCCTCAAGGAGTTTGTCTATCTCTTCTTTGACCATTAAGGAGTATTTAGGATTCATACGATATTGTCTCTGTCTCACTGGGGCTATTCCTTCCTCAAGTACGATTTTGTGTTCACATACTTCTGGAGGGACTCCTCTCAAGTCTTTGTAAGTCCACGCAAAGACTTTAATATTTCTTTTGAAGAAATTATACCAATACTGCCATTCCGTCTTGGATAGCTTCTCATGCACTTTAATAATCTTAGGAACTTCTTCGGTTCCTAGGTTCATTTCTTTGTAGACATCTTTAGACACATAACTCTTAATAGGTGCATTAGAAGAAAACATGGCATCTTCCTATTCTTCCTCAAAAGGGGGTGGATTAGTCTCAAGTTCTTTTAATGGGGTTGACCGTTTCTTCGGGTTGGGTGTTAATAAGGTTTTATCCTGAGGTTGTGGTTCAGTAACCGTAGTGACATTATTAACTGGACAAGAATTCTGCCAACTTAATATGGCATTATCAGAATCATCATCCTTCATAGAGATGAAATATTCTCCTATCCCGACTGGGTTATAGGATCTCTGGTGTCTACCAATATTATGGATGGACTCAATTGGGGTATCCTCTGACTCGGTCTCATAACCGTCAGTTGTGAATTCAGTTCCCTCATCCTGAGTCTCTCCTTGGTATCGGGTAGGAAACAAAGGTAAGACCATTTTATCTTTCCCTTTGCCTAAGGTAAGTGTACCTTTTCCCCAATCTTCCTTAGCCTCAGCTACAATCAACCAAGGTCTTCCTAATATTCCAGGGATGGGTTGTATAGCGTCAGTGGTTCGGAATATAACAAAATCAATCTTATATTCCCTACCAGCAATTTGGACTGGAACTTGGAGTAATTGACCTAAAGGTTTGGTACGAGTATGATCTGCCATCTTAAGAATGATAGAAGTAGGAACCATATTGGTGAGTCCTAATTCTTCCATTGTTTCCATACTCATAAGATTAACACTGGATCCAGTATCGACTTGAAATCCTGCTACCATCACCCCATCAATTATTACATCTACCGCGGGAGCTCCCGGATCTTGACTTAGGGTGACATCATGAATTTCAACAACTTTGGGTTTCTTGCGAATCATTGCCGAACCTAAGGTGGTACGACATTGAGGCGCAATTGCCAAAAGTTGTCTCATGGTAATCTGAGGTTGAATGTTGTCTAAGTCCTTCATAATATCATAGGGTTGCAAACCTTTAGATAATTCCATTACTCTCGGTTGTTTTGAATTTGACTTGGACCTCAAACCCCGTACTTGTGGTATTTGGTAAGGTGTAGGTTTAGTCCTAGAATCCGTAGATTGAACCTGTGGAATATTTGATGATGGGTTTCTCTCCAAGATAGTATAAGGTCTTGGAGGTACAGGAGGTGTGGGTAGAGATATCGGTACAGGTTGAACTAACTCTACCCTTGGCAAAGTCGTGGGCGTAGAATTGTCTTTAGACACAACCGTAGGCTCAACAATCAATTTGTTTCTAGGATCATCCTCATGTAAATTGTCTCGTAGCTCCTCAACACTCGGTTCACTACTATTTTCATCAATGATTGGGTAAGGTTCTTTTATGGCTTTAGACCTTGTTGTTACTGCATTAATCTTACGTTCCCGTAATGGTGAGGTAGAGAAATGCTGAATATGATTTACATTTCGAGCTCCCTCTTCCTCATCCTCCGGATCTTGTATTCTCACTCGTTTTCCCTTTTTCCAATCTCTCTCATTGGGAGGGTATTCTTTCTTAGGGTGAGGACACTCATCTGTGGGGTGTCCTGCTGTCTTGCAGTTACCACACAAAGGAACATAATCCTGGGGTTTCTTAGGGTTTGGACAATTGTTAGCATAATGACCCAATTCCTTACACCTATAACAGACATGATATTTCCTTGGGTCGTCAGGGTTTGAATCAAACCTCCTATAATTTTGATTATAGGATGGAGATTCCTGCCAATTAGAAGAATCATTTTGTTGATTCCAATTGGTACGACCTTGAAAATTCAAAGGGACTGGGCGACGATTAAAATTCCTTTTAGGATTATAATTAGCATTGGGTCCTGGCCCATTTCGTTCTTGTTGCCAAGGACGAGATTGACCGCTATCGACCTGATTGACAGCCTTTTGCTGCTTAAGGTTCCAACATTCTTGGACTGCATGATTCCCTCCACAGAATATGCATTTAGTCCTGAATCCCTTTGGGGTGGGACACTCATTAGCAAGGTGTCCTTGACCCTTACAATTATGACACCACACATTATTTCGCTCCTCTGTGGGTTGAGGTCTCTTAGGCCTATTGTTGGCCACTTTGACTGACAATTCTGACAATTGTTTGGTCAAGTTCCATAGGGCATTATCATATTTATCATTTGCAGGATCTTGTTGAGGAGACTTGTTAATTACAGGTTGGGTATACAAAGGTGCATTTGAATTTCGCACATATGGTGCATCCGTGACATAATAATGATTACTCTCAGTGATGGGGAAAGTTCCCGAACGCGGGGGAATAGGATTGTTGGAATACGTGTTGTCAGTATATAGGACCAACTCATTTTCCAACCTACATTCCTCCCAAGTTTTTGCTCTGGCATAAGCTTGAGCAAATGTAGCAGTGGTTCCTTCCTTAACATAAGTTCTCAACTCCAATGGGTACAAACCCCCTATAAATATACTCATAAGGAAATCATCTGGGATCTGATGATTACCCATACGCTGCAAGATATCTTGCATTCTGCCATAATAGGTATCAACTCTCTCGTTGACTCCCATTCTAACAGTACGCAATTTTTCTTTTAAACTCGCGGCAAAGCCCAAGGGTCTAAAGTAAGCTAAGAATGCAGCCTTTAATGCATTCCAATTAGCAAATGGGGGTTGTCTTAGATACCATGCAAAGGCATCTTCTTGCAAGGACGCTGCAAAAACCTCTGGAAGTTTCGCAGCCGGAATATCATTGGCGTGGCAAGTAAGTTCAAATTTTGATACATGAGTATCAGGATCTGAACCTGGTCTCCCAAGAAAATATGGGATGTGAACTATGTTAGTAATCCTCGGGCCAACCGGTACATTAGCCATTATAATGGGAAATATTGGAGGTGGTAAGGGCGGTGTTGGTAATGGTTGTAATACAACTGGTGTTGGTAAGACTGAAGGTGTTAAAGGGTTTTGAACTGGTTGTTCATGTGAAGTTCCTGAGGTTGAACCAAAATATAATTGTTGTGGTTTAAGAGGTGATAATAACTCTTCTGGACCTTTATTCTCTAAAGGTATTGGTTCCTCTAGACTTGGGTTAACATCAGGATTTTCCTTGTGCAGTTTAAGGACAGACCTTAACCAACTCTTTCTCCTTTCAGCTTTCTTTCTTTGATAATCTCTAGCACGTGCACGATCCTCTCTAGCCTTATCATTGGCTGCTTTTCTTACTGAGGCTGTTTGTGCATGTGACCTTTCATGTGCGGGTTCCAGTATGGAAGCTGCATATGATCATATGTAAACTATGTCCTGTTTTGTCTATTGGATTTCACAATCCGTCTTCTTCCGTTCAAGCATAACTTTGCAAAATTCACAAAGTTCTCGCCTTGAAGTGAAGAATCGGAAAAGTCTGGTATGTGGACACTAGTACAGGGATCAAAAGGTCCGTAATAAAAACGAGCTTCGTTGCTAGAAAAAAGCCCTCCGTTCCAACAACCGTAACCAAATTTACTAATTGGGAAGCTTTCTGCTTTATGTTTGCTATAAATGAGAAACAAAAATCTCAAATCAACTCTCAATCTGGGATATCCCTTGTTAATAATGACTTCATTAAAACCCTCTCCGTTATTCCAAATATTCTCCAAAATCTTTTCTTGAAGGTGAGTGGGTAAATCAAGGAAATTGGCTAGAAATCCTTTTGGATAGACTGGGTGATTTGGTCCAATATGGATTCCACATCCCCAAAATGATGCTTTATAAAAACGATATAAAGCAGTAAACAAATGTGGTCCTTTGTATAACTCACTATCCGGGGTGCTCAACTTTTGTCGGTTAAGCTCCCACGGCCACATTTTGACAATCGACACATGAGTGTGAAGGATACTACCCTCATAGGGAATCAGTTTGTGACTCAACCGTACGGGTTGACACTTTTGATTTCCACCTTTCGACAGTTTTAGTCTTAGACTTAAACTTATTCACCTCACAATCCCTCGAGTAGTGTCCTGAACCTTTACAAGTCCGACACACTATTTGGGGACGTGACTCTGTTTGACAAGCACTCTCAAGTTGTTTCTTTGGTTCAACTGGTGTTTCAAGGTGACATTTACAAATTCTCTTGACAATTCTCTCAACGGCTTCTTCGAAGCCAACAAGTTTTAGCTCTCCCAAGGTACTCTCAGAAAGTCCAAAGGGTGTATATTTTAAAGGATAATTTAATGAATTTCGATGACCCCTAGATTTCCATACTTGGGGTTGATCCATAAATAAGACATTTGGTTGTAACTCTAGGCATTTGGTTTTTGATACAATTTTGAATTCAAATTAATACTTTAGGATTGTGAAAAAGTTTCAGAAACAGCTATCGACTTGTTTCTTTACTTTTTGAATCTCCCAAAGACTTTAATTTAAATTCCTTATTCAAAATCCAAGCCTATCAGTTTTCCTAACAGACTTATCTACCTAGACTTAAATCGACCGAAGCCTTCCCCGGCAGCGGCGCCAAAATGTAGTTAGTTTTTTGGTTAACAAACAAACCCAGGGAAACAATCAGGGAAGACTCAAAAGGTGATTCATGTAACATCTAGGTGTCTTAGATAAGACTTATTAGGGAAAACACAAGGTTAATTCACTTCAATTAGGATAAGGACTGACAATTGGCTCATGGGTGAGGGATAAAAACTTCTAAAAACCACTCCATGTCAGTACATGCAAATGTGACAGTCTCACACCTCACACTACTTTCCCAGGCAATAGACTGGCAGTGAGTTCATTTTAATAGGACCAAGTGCGGTGCACAAGCATAGGCACAGCCATAGTCAATAATCTTGCAATAGTGACCCATTTTTGTCTCTTTACCGAGGCCAAGGGCACCTCGGAATAGTCAATTGTCTTTCCTTCATTAATTTCATTTAATGTAACTTGAAAAGTCAGTGCGGTAATCCTTTCAGGATAAACAGTCTTCTTTGGTTAGATTCGAGTTTAATTAGGCAGTCCGACAATTGTCTTTTACCTGGTATCGGCCAAACTCAATCTCAACCTTTTTCCTCAAGGCAATGAGTCCAAAACCACGTATGCACGTTAACATATTCTCACATCACTCATGAACTCATTCCATTTAGTTAAGATTCCTATTCAATATCATTAGATGCCAAAGTATTCAATTCACAATTCCATTTAATTATTGCAATGAAGGTTAAACGATTCCATTATTGAAATTGTTAAAATTCCAAATTAGCCTTAATAACCTTAAGGTTGCAATTCACGACAAGGGTTACCGATATAACAGTCAGCACGTCCTTGTCTCCTCCGCCTCTGGGTAATCTTCCGTAGACAATGGTCTTAACACGATGTCACTTTGACTTCCATCGGAAGATCGGAACAGTTTCTCCATTTACACATGGAAGACAATAGTCTTGTACCTTACTCAATTTAATTGTGGCCGGGAATCCGGTTCCACAATTCATTAAGACTTCCACATATTACAACGACAATACTCTCTTTGCTTAAACTGATTTGGAGAATGAAATCTTATTAAAGTCAATTGACTCAGGGCGCAATTAATCTTAAAGGCAATTTAGAAATGTGTAAGTGCATCTATGAAAGGACGATAGCCTCTGTATTATGTCATACCAGCAAATATGTGGGTGATACGTTAAACAATTCAATCTTATCATTCAACTTTGATTACGAGATTGCACGTCCCACAACAACCACTCCCTGAAGAAATCATATTTAGTAATTATCTACGCTAAAATTATTAGATTAATCCCATCGGCCACGCACAGTAATAAGGACCTTGCACATTCTCGGATCACTTAATTTGCAGTATCAACGGTAATTCAATATGGATCAGACCATAGTCTCGACTGAATACACTCTCAGACGATTAAACCATGCAGTATGAGATTACAACACAAATATATTCAATTAGGCTCTAAGATTAGACTCTTGAGACCATGGCCTAAAATGAGACTTTTAATTTAAGAGAACTAGTTCTGAACTTTAATTAAATTAATTTGTTGCATGTACTTCACTCAGGGTTCATAATTCTCTCGAAAGAAATATCAGTACCCTTGCCCTGAAATTACGGGGTTCTTCATAATCACAGACTATCGACGTACTCAGCAAATTAGCCACACAATTTTTAATATCAGGCTAAGTTGGATCCGAACAAGGATTAACTTTTATACGGGCATGAAAGACTTCAAATAATTGAAGACAGTAATTGCTTACAGGTTGCTCATATCCCCAAAATGATAAGAATTCATCTTGACAGACGTACAAATTCGCATTACATTAGACTGCGACTTTTTACTGAAACAGATAATTTCCCCGGGATTTCCTGCCCGTTATATAACCAGGTAATTCGTTTAGATAATCAATCCCTGCGAAATTACCTCACACAGATGCCGAACTGAGACAATAGACTCATCAATACCAGTAGGTGCCATCTCAGACAATCGACTTGCTGTGAAAGTAAGCAGCAACTGATACGGAATATGAAGGCTGACGCAGTCATCAAATAACTCCAGATTACAACATACACTTAATACTCGAGAACCAAAACTGATTAAGGCATAAGCAATCTGGTCCTCGCACTTTGTTCCGAAATCAAACAATGGTTTAAGTACAATTCCAGTAAAATCTCCCTGGAACTACAATAATTATCACAACAACAACAACGACAACAATAACCACAACAGACAATAGTCTTGAGCAGATGTGCATCCCACACATGTGCTATAACAAAACTTTAATATTCAAAGGTAAATTCGCACAAAAATTCACATAAAAATCAGAAGGTTCAACAAAAACTCTCTTCAGCTCTCGGCCTCTCACCTACGAGTCATACATAATGAATGGCCTCTCTCTTCCCTTCTCTTCTTCCACAAAAATTAGTTATAACCGTCTTTGCCTCTTCAAACCAGACCATAGACTTCACATGGCTTAGTTTCACATACCACAAGACAATAGCCATTTCTCACCACAAAGTTTCATCTTTTCTAGTTCATGAAGTGGCTATTCACACTTGAAAGACATTTAGACTTCAAAAATCAAAAAATTCGTACGACACTCGGTAAAGAATTGGAGTGCAGGGGTTCTCCTACACTAAATATTGTATTTAGTGTCACTTACCATTTGGAATTATGCAATGCTATATCTATTTACCATATATCTCATATTTGACCAAAAAATGCTAAATTGGTTGTTTGGACATTATAGAACACTAACAATGTCACTTGGTAGAAAACTACATCCATAATAAAAAGATTTAGCACTACATAACCCCAAATAGTAAGTGACAATAAATTCCATAGTTTGTGTAGTTTGCTGGGTAACACTTCCAGTATAGACTCGGGCTCTGCCCTCATTTCTACTAGGACCCTTAACGGCTGGGGCGAACCAACCCCTATATTCATACCTTACCGGGGAGGGCGAACGGCTAGGGATTCGTGGCACTCACTTAAAATCAACCATCCTACATATCGTGGATGAAGTGGCTCCAATACAAAAAGACCCCCTATGAGGTTGAGGGCCGATTCATTCACATGTGACATCACTAGACATCCGGTAAGGTACCAATGTATGGGTCGGTTCGCCCTAGCCGACCCTTAACCTACACTAATATGATATTTAGTGTCATATGGTATTTTATGTCACTATGGTAACTTTTTGGATGACACTTCTTATGAATAAGGAAGCAAATATTGTCATGGATGATGGATGAGTTCATCCATTGGCCAAAACCCCTACCTTCTCTTGTCAGCAACTTGTGATGAAATGTTGTCATGGATGACTGAAAATTGGATGAAAAATAACTTTGGTAAGTGACAGTAATTGCATCACTGCAAATCTATATTTCCCCAATTTTTTTTACAAGGAATGACAAATAATGTTGGGTTAACATTTAGTGTTGGTGACACTACACCGCGGTTTACAATTAGAATTGTATAGAGCAAGAGAGTTAGAATTGGTGACACTAGATATCGTATTTAGTGTAGTGGAACCCCCTTGCTCCAGTTCTTAATTGACCCTACACATAAGCTGCCTGAAAGTCAAGAATTGGTGTCATTCAAGGGGTTGAAGGCAGCATATCTTGGCGACAGATTCACCTCGCTAAGTGCCTGCCAAAACCCAAGACATGACGATGCAAGCCTATTGAATATATGCTCCTCGCCTTCAAGGCAGCAGCAACACTCCTCCTGTCTGTGCGATTTGCTCGCTCGCTCGCCCAGTGCTGGCTGGCTGGAGCGCACGAGGGAGATCAGACGCCCCTCACTAGCCCCGAGGCAACAATTATCACTCCCTACCTCGCTCCGCTCATAATATTTATGAGTCCTCATAATCATCAGTAAGAAAGGAAAAGGGGAACTAGCTAGGTAGACTGTCGCTCCATCCGTGGCGGCTGTCTGGCAGGCAGGGCACCCCATGAGCAACAGGTCGCAGCAGACCCATGGATTAGTTATGAGTTCATCCTTCGAATCATAGCTTCTTCTTCTTCTTCTTCTTCTTCTTCTTCTGTGGGGTGCTGGGTGCTTGAATTGAACTGCCACTATCTTCTCAGATGCCGCAACAACAAGCAGGGCAGTAACTTCGTTCAAAGTAAGTTAGTTCGATTCATCGGCTTATTTAGGGTTGCAAGGCCCATGGCATCCATCACGGAATTAAAAGTTGCCATCAGCTTGCTTTGCAGGTGTGACGCATTTATCAGAAGCAAGCAAGCCGCCCATGGTCATTAAAGTTACTCACTCACATGCTCCAATCGCCATATCTTTGTCTCACGGGCGTAGGAGTATGGTCATTGGATTGGTATGGTATGATACGATTTGTATGTACACAGATACATCATGACACGGTAGCTAGGTGTGGACTGTGAAGTTTGAACTGCAATTACGTTAGGACAACTGCCCCTAAGTTATGAGGTTCAGCTCAGATGCGGCAACAATCAGAGTAGGAACTCAAGTCCCACTCAAGTAGGTATCATCCGCTTATTGGAATTTAGGGTTGCAATTAGCAGAGTTGCAGCATCGCACCTGCTGCAGCTTGCTTTGCAGGTGTGATGGTCAGAAGCAAAAAAAGGAAGCAAGCAAGCAAGCCGCCCTGGGCCATTAATGAACTCACCTCTAACTTATCTTCACCTGCTTCATTGCCATATCTTTGTCTCTGCCCACACTTAAGTATAACTTTTTACTTTGAACTTTCTTACCCTCACGGCGTATGGTATGGTATTGTAGGTAGGTAGGTATGTGTGTGTGGTGTGTACGCTGCTGCAGACATGATGTAATGCAGCTAGAAGGCAGAGAGAGGTAGGCAGCTAGGTCTGGTGTGGGTGGTGCTGTGATGATGGGGCGTCATGAGCCATGCGTGAGAGGGAATTCCCCCACGTACTAGTTGGATCTTCTACGTTTTCGACTTGTGATACAGCTTCCTTCCCTGCTGTCAGGCTTAATGCACCCGCACCTTTCACTTATGGCATGAGTGAGAGAGTGAGTGAGTGACGGAGAAGGAGGAGTTGTTGTTATCCTTGTTGTAGCAGCTTCTTCTCCTGCTGCTGCTGTTGTACTTATTTACCTGCAGACGTCGTAGTCGCATGTGGTGTATGCATGTACTGATGATGATGCTTTGAGGTCTGCTGCTGACTCGTGAGAGAGGGCAGGTGCAATTCGTGTGGATGATGGGAATTGGAGGGGCTGCCAGTGTTTGTGGCTATGGTGGAGGGGATGGAGGTTAAGTTGAGCGGAGTGGGGGTTTGGGTTTTGGGGGTGAGTGGAGTCTTGTTGCTCTGTTTGTCTGTCGTTCACCTCAGGACTGCACGTAGCCTTATTATACGCCGGGTTTTGGGTCGATGGGAGTGTGGGGGGTATTGATGAGGTGAACTTTGAAGCATGTTGATGTAACGATCTAGATCGCGTGGGCCCCCCTCTTTTCGCATGTTGACGAGAAAGGTCCGAGCTGGGAGCCCCAAAAGTGGTTTGTGTGTGTCAGAGGGTGGGTGCCGCAGCGCACCTTGTTATTCGCCTCGTCTTTGTCGGGACTTTTAATTCGGCCGAGCGAGTGAGTTGAGTGAGTCTCTGTCTGGGTGTCATCACTTGCCATTTTATGTGCAGTGACAGGCGCAGCGGGCCGGCGATTGTGTAGGAATTGCATAAGGTACTGATTATGCATGGTGCATGATGGTGCACTCCTCGTCCTCCTAATTCTCGCCGCCAAATACCCGGATCTGCTTAACCCTCCTGCTTAATCCTCCTCCTACTCACTTTGGATGCTGATGCTCTGGGACATTTTCCTAATTATTAATAAGTTCGCAGCACGATTAGAACCAATCTTGCTGGTTTCTCGAGAATCCCTTGGCATCCGGACCAGCTTTCTTTCTGTCTGTCTGTACCGGCTGGATGACCCCAAACCCCATTGTTAGATGTCTTCGTCGTTCTGACTTGTATGTTCTGCTCCTTTTATTGGTCGCTTCTTGCGGCGTGTGTCAGAGGAAAGCCTTCTTTCTCTCTCTTCCTTGCAGCGTCTCCGTCTCCGTGTCCGTCTCACTCTCACCAGGCTAGCTCCCCCCTGATTGCATTGCCCTTGGAATTGCGCCGAGCTCGCTCTTTGACTTGGTGTTAGTGGCCCTTTATTTTATCCTCCTCCGAGGCTAGATTTCGCAAGTTGAGCGCAGTAGTTGTTTGTCGACTCCTCTCAACTCAATCCTTTTTTCCTTTCTGTTACTGACTATCTACAATATGACTCTCACCAATACCCCCCGACCTGCATATGGTACAAAGATCCGTGCATGGTACAGTTGCACATGGGTCTGTGCATGATGTACATGCATGCTCAGTGGGGTCTTCAACCAACCGGGGAATTCGTGTAGAAGCTTGTAATTTAGGTCTGCACTCTTGTGAGAGTGAGAGAGAGAGAGACTTAGTTACATGTTGAGCCGCTTAGATTGCATGATTGACAATCAGGAACAACTGGGGTTTTGGCAGGGAAAATATCGCGCCAAATCCTCGCCTGGGCAAGTTGAAGCAACTCCGGTGTCAGGCAAGAGGAGTGACCCTGTGCGTTTGAGGACGATGGTTCTTCTTTCCCATTAGCGAAAGAAAGAGGGAGGAGAAAGACCTCATCTCCCCATCACCTCCACTCCACCGCTGGGCAGCTGATTGTTGTACTGGAAGAAGAAGGAGAAGAAGAGATGACATCGGGGACTCGCCTTCCCACATGGAAGGAAAGGGAGAACAACAAGAGGCGCGAACGGCGGCGGCGAGCCATCGCTGCCAAGATTTTTGCCGGCCTCCGCCTTTACGGCAACTACAAACTACCCAAGCATTGCGACAACAATGAGGTTCTCAAGGCGTTGTGTGCGGAAGCTGGCTGGACTGTCGAAGAAGATGGCACCACTTATCGGAAGGTAAAGTATCCCACCGCTTCATTTCTACTTGTCCAACAATTGTGAAATGCAGTTTACTCCACGAGTTTCCTGGACCATGAGGGTTTCTGTAGGATGCAAGCAACGAAGACAGGTGTGTTCCTCTCTCTGAAGAAACAGATAAGAGAGAGGGTCAAGCATTGAGCCAGTTTCAGTAGAGTCATTGTATCAACTACACTCAAAAGTACTGGTCACGGATTGTTAACACTTGCGTGACAATTTGGGGCTCTTGCGATAGACACACCATGATCCCCTTCCCTCTTTACCAAGACCACAAAG
This sequence comes from Polytrichum formosum, assembly GCA_964035585.1. NCBI lineage: Eukaryota > Viridiplantae > Streptophyta > Polytrichopsida > Polytrichales > Polytrichaceae > Polytrichum > Polytrichum formosum. Next base: position 27,985,344 of record OZ037939.1, on the reverse strand, counting down.
GGTGTATCAAAAATTGGTGGAGGCTGGAGTAGATTGACAATACCACATTTAGTTGAAGTCAGAGTTGTTGAATCATCGTCTTTTCGTCCCGATCACTGGTTTAGTGCACAAACCCTAAACATGCTTGTTTACAAAACATCATGCTGAAGTTCATGTGTGTACGATATGTGCTCGTCTTACAACCGGTGTCACCCTCTCTGATTATTGTGCGTTGAAAGTCGAATCGGGTCGAATTAAATGTCAGGTTGCCAGTCAGAATGCGAGTGGCCATCTATGTATCTGTCTGATGAAATGTGGAAAACGTGATGAAATTGGGGGTTCAGGGAGAAAAGCCAGCGGCGGTGGATAGAATGGATGTCTCGACGTCCCCTCCAGAGGCAAGTCCAACAAATTCTTACCCGGGAGCGAATGAGGGCGCATCACTTATTCCGTGGTTGAAAGGGCTGTCTTCCGGGGGCGGTAGTGGCAGCGGCACCGCGAGCACCACGAGCAGCAGCATGGGTCTGCCGCCTCTGCATGTCCGCCATGGCGGCTCCTCCAGTGCGCCCGTCACACCTCCCCTCAGTTCACCGACTGCGCGAGGAGGCAATCCGGTGAAGCCAGACTGGGACGCGATAGGTGGCAGAGATGGCGGTGGCCTTCCCGAATGCGCCACCCTAAACCATGCCTTTTCGTCGCAACAACCGGCGGCCGGGCCGTGGACGCATCACCCCTTCTTGGCGGCCGCGGCAGCCGCAGCTCATCTGCGACCAGGCTACTGCGACACCCCGGACGGTGCGCGCACCCCGATCGAGGAAGTGGACTCTGAGCTTTCCCCCAACACAGCGCTGGAATTCGCAAATGTTGTTTGCAGCTCGAATTCGAGCAAGTGGGCGAACGGGGTTAGGGTTCGGAGCAGGTCGGGTGCATCCACTCCGCCGTTGGGGGTGTCTTCTTCTTCCGCTACAGGGCGGATGCTGGGAGTGATGGGGTTGGGTCCATTTCCCAGCGCAGGCGGGGGCCAGTCCGACGGGGGGGCATTTCCCTGTGAGCCATTCTCCTCACACCAAACGCGGCGGAATCCGATGCAGAAGTCTATCAGTGTGCCTGTGTCGCCCGTATCCTCGAAGATGAGGGGGTTTATGAACAATCAGCTGGCGAGATGTCCCTCGGAGCTGGAGCTTTCCGGGGCAGTGCAAGGCCTGGGATCTCTCTGGGAGCGGGAGGACTGCGAATCCCGGGAGATACTCGGAGTGAAGAGAAAAGTGCCGGCAGATGACCTGGAGCTCACATTGGGCAACTCGACGTTGAGAGCACTCTCTGAAACCTACCCCCGATGATGAAGAATCCTCCTCCTCCTTGTGGAAGTTGTTTGTTGTTGTTGTTAGATGTATTATACATTAGCGACGATCGACCTGGTTTACATTGCGGGATGGGATAGAGCAGAGCAGCAAGCAAAAGCGAGGAACAGCAGAAGAAGTTGCAGCAGTTTTGGAGAACACCAACCTCTGCCCAACTACGTTGACATGTAGTGGCCCTTTCTAGGTATCCCACTTATCTTTCCTTCCATGCTTTTAGATCACTGGCTGGATGTTCTTGTGAGATGCATAAGAAGGTCACAGGTCCATTTCTGTTTCTCAAGGGTCGTTTACACTGTGGTTGTGGTTTACTTTCCATGGAAAAAGCATAATATATGGTAATCACAACCACAACCACGCTCTACCCTGTCAACCCTGCTGCCCCTTGTGGTTAACCACCCTTGGGGTGGTTGTTCATTCTCATGTAGCATCAATAGAGAGCTCTAAGGTCAAGGTCCAGGGAGAAAGTTGAGGAGGCAACCACTTTAAGACTACAATGAAAGCCAACAAGGATAAAATTACTTCAATGTCCTCTGAAGCCCTAGACCTAAACCAATGATAGAATGCAATTTAGAAGTCCGACCCCACCATCAACCCAAACTACAAGGATTCGCACGAGAAAGGTTTGGATGAGAAACCATAGTTGTGGTTGATTGTGTTAACCACAACCACAACCACCTTTGTAGTGTAAACGACCCTTCCAGGGCCGTTCACTCACAACACCAACCATGGTGATTGATGGTTGTAGTTTATTTTCTCTGGGTCTATTTTTGAGGGATAACGAGGGCTTAGATGCATTGGTGACTACCACAGCCATAACTCCTCTTCATCAACTACATTACCAAGGTGTAGTTGAGGGTGGTTGTGATGGTTAGAGTTTACTTCTGCTGGTTATTGTATTTGTTTGTACTTTCTCTCTGGCATCAGGAGAGATTCCCAAGGCCAAAGCATGGAAGATGGTGTATAGGAGATGTTTACTATTAGAAAACTGTACCCTAGAATTAACCTATTGTTTGTCTCCACTCCATGCATTGCATCAATTGGAGGGACAATAATGAGGCTCAAATATACTTTTCTCCACTCTTCAACTACAAAGTACACCTTGTTTTTAAATGCAAAAAATTGTAGTTTGTGGTTGAGGGCGGCCCAAACCACAACCACGATCACTCAAGTAGTAGTGTGCGACAACTTCTTACACCTTATGTGCATATTTGAGCCATCCTGGAGAGCAAGAGCTATTCTGTTCCTGAATTGTCCTTGGATTGCTATCAGGTAAAGCTGTTGAAGCTTTAAGCAAGAGGATTGTATTGTGAGGACTGGAGTAGTTTGAGGATCTTCATCATGCCTGCCAGCCATGCTACCTCTGCTCTCAATGTGGAGCTCCAACTCGAACAGTTGACAGGTAGAGTGTGCATTTTTACCTGTAAAAATGTTGTGAAGGAAGTGATGAATCTTAAAGCTTCCGTTGAAGCATACTGGAGGAAATTTAGGACTGAGCTTGTCAATAGGTTTCATGATCTTATTTATCTTGAGATACACTGTTTCCACATTCATTTATTTTTTCCTCACAGAAGAATTACTTCCGCATGCTCAAGAACTCATTGTTGTGATCTGCGGAAGCTATTGGGCCAGCATCATTGTAAACATACAACTTTTTTGCAAACCTGTTCATTGGGCTTCCTGGATGTCCTCCACATGTTTTTGGAATAGCCCTGTCCCATTTCTTCAATATGCTCACTGAGCCATGGATGACCAGGATTCACATTTACATCACAAACCTCTTAATTCATATATTAATACTGATTTCATGTTGATTCAATCACATCAACCTACAACATTGCATCAAGGCCCACCAAGCATTGGGTTGCAATTTTGATCTTTGCTTTCTATATTCTGTAGTTTCAAGACCTAAAAGATTGAATGAGAGTTGAAGCAATTTACCGAGTTAGCACTACAAAAACATTATACTTTACAGTATCCTCACTCTCTTTAAGGGTATTTAGGAAAGTATACTTACTTTAAGGAAACACCAACTTAACATTCACCACTGGTCAATTGCATTTTGACATGTAGGTCATGTGCAGTTCTCCTCACATGCAATACTTCACTTCCAAAATGATGTATTGAATTATCTTTGTTATACCCACAATTTTGTTGGAAGTGAGATGTTGTCCCAGACAACCAGCACTAAAAACAAAGTCTTCCACCTCAGGTCATCTCACTTTCGAAAAACACTTGTGTAATCTATTACTCTTGCTGTTTTACTGAGAATAATAAAAATATATTATTCTTGAAACTTGTGTAATCTATTATTCTTAGAAATGGGATGAAATTCCTCATTCCTCAAGTTGGCCATTGAATCTGCTTAAAAGGTTGTGTTTTTTTATCAACATTTCTTGGATGTATACAAATCAAACTCCGGAAGACTTGAAAATCTGACTTAATGGGACCTGGAAGAAAAATCACAATGTTAAGAATCCCTTCTAAATGATGGCTTTTCACTTCAATGTAGCACAAGTGAACTGCATCTAAATAATAACTCTGAGGTGGTCCCCAAGCCAATGAGCAGAGTGTGGTGAATTGGAGAAATGGAAGTCAACTGACTCGAACAAAGATTGGGACACCAGTGTGGAAATCATGCATATAGTGCTGTATATATCTTTTTCTTATTACTTCACAAAAAAGTGGGTATTTTGTTGGCCATAGCAATATCAATCCAACCACGTTTTTTTACATGAACAATGTTAGAAGAAATGATCTTGATCTTGCACTGGTGAGTGATCTCTGTATTAGCTTGCATTGCTTCTTCTGACCGATGAGCTCGACTATTGTCCATCTTCGTCCTCTCCCAACATTCCTCTCCTACAAATGAGTATAGACCCAATTTCCCTGTAGGTATTAACAAGGGTGATTCCTGTTGAATATCTAACGGGCCATGATACTCCACCTGCAAAGGGGGAACAGTATGTGCTTTTTTCTATTCAAATCATTTAACACCATCAATCCAATTTTGAAGTCGTACTGGATACGACCACTTTTGACCCTGTTGTCTTTCTAAACATAAAAATACTTCAAAGTAGAGTCAAAAAATTCAAATATATAGGTCCGATGAGAACAGGGCTTGAACCTGTGCAGAAAGGTTGTCAGAAAAGTACAAGGTCACCAGTCCCGCACCCGCATCAATTTCGACCTGGTTACAAAATGGAATAAGAAGAGCAGTTAGAACAAATTTGGGTGCTCAATCTAACCCCTCATGCTACCAATGATGACTGCCCACATCACCATTAGCTAGAAATATTTATGTGTAACTACTGAGTTATTTGAATTCAATTGCACTGCACCTCTTGTTTTGACTAACCTCCACAAGGTCACCAAAGACTTGCCATCCTGAACTTCCAATTCTAATAAACTCCAAACATGGATAGGAAGGAAGATGCAGGGTTGCCTCTTGGAACTCCAGGGAGGTCAAATTCCAGATGCCAGATATCTGACTATAATTTTGCTCTTTAAAACAGAAACCATTCATATTGATGAATGTATACACTTACCTCTTGTGCATGCTCATGTATCTGCAACTCTACTGAACCCCCTCTTGTCACAATTCTTGCATTACTGAAGAATAAAACAGAGTCAGTAACATGTTGCAAGAAGTTATGTGCCTCCTCTTCTCCTTGGCAAGAATGTGATAAGTCTAGACAAACGTAACCTTGTAACTGGACACAGGAAAATTATTATATCCTGAAGGCCCACATTGTTTGATCAAATTACGTACCAGATAGTTGCAAAGCACTCTCATGGATTGCTCAATCCATAGGTGCTAAACCTCTAGCATTCAAACTTGTGCTAAAGATGATCGGGGCATCAATCATCCGAATATTGTACATACGCAACAAGTTGGCAATGAAAAATAGTCAGGTTCCATTTGACCAGATGTTCTAAATCAGGACAAAGTTCTATAACATGTGACCTACCCATCAACTCCAGATATATGGACTGAACCACGTTCTGAAAATACCTGCAAAGACAAGGAAAGCACTTTGTATCATCACACACCAGTCCAGATTTTCTTGAGAACCCCAAGTGTTTCTTATTTGAAATACAATGAGATGCCTTGAACATATAAGATTTTACAGAATGAGATGTTAATATCACTTATGACAATTTCATGCAGAGACCAACTCAACTATCCACTGCTTCAGGTGTGTGGATGCCCACTTTCCGACATTACTTCCCTATGCGGCCCTCCAAAATCTATTGCCAGGTACCAGGTGAAACAGTCAATGAATAAAGCATGTCAGAATCTAGGGGCAAAGCCTGTATGTACCGAAAAAATATCTTGTGCTTGGATGTGTTTTGCCTTGACAGCTCCACCCTCTGATTTTAACACCACATCTGGAGGCACACTCTGACATTAGTTTTACCCACTAACATGTAATTTTTTAATATTTTCTCTTAAGCTGGGGTTGGGCAAAGTTATACTAGGATGTGAAAGGGCAATCTGTGGAATATAAGACAAACTCATAACAAAAACATTACTAAAGTCCCAATCGGCCAGCTGAGGGGAGAGCACACACTGATAAATGAAAGTATGAAAGAGGCTGCAATTCTGAAATTGTGAAATCTGTACCGTTTCCATAGAGGGACCCAATAAGCATATCACCTCCACCTGTATTGACATCAATGCTTGCACCCACTAGCTTCTTTACTGAGACATTGCCACCTGTTGTTCTAATCACTGAATCCGCTGAAACCTGAAACAAGGAAGACATCGTGGACAATGTTATCAAATAATGGTGGCCAACTGAATATTTGAGCAAGACATAATAGGAAGGGTATTGAAACTAGATAATTGTATCCCATTTGAGCACTAATCGATTAAACAAGGAGCTCTATACCTAGATAACTTGGATATTTCACATTTAGATAGCTGTATTCAAAGATCAGTCCCAATGTTTTCAAAAGAACCTCATGCCAACGCCAACTTTTTATAATTAATCGTGGCATGGTAAATGAGGTTGAGGAATTACTTCACAAAGCTCAGTAAATAACAATTACATGCATTGTCAAAGCATGACTCCTCTCAAATGATTTCCAAGTCTAAAAATATGCCAAACTCCAGAATAAGTGTTGAAAATGTGTTGTTCTCAACCAAGAGACATATATATCCATACACTTGGTTTTTGTTGGTTATAAAAGTTTATATTGGTTATATGAAATCTCAGACTAAGAGCAGGCTACTTGTCTGAATTTTGTGACTTTCGTAGGAACTCACAACATCAGCTATGAAATGACCTCCAGAAGTCTCAATGCTGGCTTTGCCTCCCTGTAAATCTCCTGGGATCAAGGCAGACATACATCAACACAAGGTTTTTGATGTTCACATTGCAGTTCAATCAAATCATATAAGAAGAATAGTCAATAACTGATTGTACATACAAGTCATTTGCTCAAGAAGCTGACCAAGTGTAACATTGCCACCAGAGGTCTTGACAGCCAAGTTTCCTTCTTTCTGCCACAATACCACATATGCATCTCTCCCTATTAGATGACATTTGGTAACCAGCATAAGAATCAAATTCTAGATACGAAGTTGAAAAATATGCTGATACAATGTGATGATATATATAATAAACTCTTATCTGATGTACTGTTTCAATAGTGTCAAGAAATTCTTAATTCATTCACTGTTACTGGAACTCAACCTAGAGATCAACTTACAAGTGGCTTACATGTTAAAATTCATGTTGAACTGCTCATTGCCACAAGGTTGGTCAATTATTATACTTAAAAAGACCTAGTAGTCCCTTCTTCCACATGCCTTCAATTCAATAGAACTTTTTATGTCTAAGAAGGCATCCCTAAATCGCAGCAAAGGATGCTTTCTAACTAAGCAATCCTGTGCTATCTCAAGTCGCAACCTGCAGTTCCATATCGGCATTGATATCTAATGGACATATGTTCCAGAGATAAGACTATTTCTTGATGCATACAAAACTGTTAGTGCACAGGATGGGTTGGTAACTAGACTCTGATCGACTGAGTCATTACACTGTCTGCCATTGTCTGCAGAGATCCTTCATTCCCAGGCAAACTCCACTGAAGAAAGTCTAGAGGAATGTTTTGCAATTGAACATATGGTCGCCAGGAAGGCGTCACCATGGCCCTAATCAATGCAAAGCTGACAGGATCAAGACCTTTTGAAAACTCCAGTGTTCAGGATCTATGCTCCAAGTGGTAATAGCCGTTCTCCCATGCCTCTCTCATTAACTACTTTTTGCAGATTTCAAATGGGCATGAAACAGAAGCCTCACCATACTTTGCACCCGCACTGAGTTCTGACCAGCGTTGACAACTAAGCTGCACCAGCGTGCAGGCATGGCTGCTCTCAGTCCATCCAGCACTGAACATCTTGAATTTAGGAGATCATTTACTTCTTTGACCCCTGTGCAACCACCTTCTTCAGACTTAGCACCAAGGAAGAACCCATAAAGTTCCACATGATATAGAATCAGTTCTCAATCCGCAGAGAAGCTCCAAGCCTTGTTAAATAGTGCATATACAGGAAACGAAATAAAAAGAGAAAGATGCCTAGTCAGTATATAGTATCAGAAAATTGGATTATGGTCGGTCAAAAACCAGTTGCAAGCATTCTTGATGGAGGTAAGGAAGCATGGTGATGTTCTAATAAGCTCATCCAGTAAGGATTTTAAGAATCATCAACCCTGGACTAGAGGCACAAGAACTACAGATTCTATAATTGTCAGAGTTAACAAGAGATTGACAACTTACAAACGTTAGTCTGGGAACTTGATATTGAAAATGAAGTCCAGTCACCAACTCTGTGTCCAGCCTTCCACTGCGGCTGCAAAATCATGACCATATATATTAAATAGAGACGCCTAGCTAAACACTCCAATATAGAACTTTAGAACGAGATCTACAGAACGTAAAGTGTACTTTAGGTATTGCTAAGAGCAGATACAGACACGGGACTTGGCTATGCAATCATCTAACCTTAAGTAACGTGAGCTTCCAGGTTCCATTATGAATTGACCTTAAGACAAAAATCAATACCCATGGGAATGAACTCACCTGGAGCACAATTTCCTCCAGACTGTCCCCCACCGTCACATCCACATCCATGCCTGTTCCAACCATATCTATCTAAATCATGTTTCAGACACAACCTGAAGATTCTGTTGTGATTAACAGCAATAAAAAGCTGAAAACTTTGAGCAACGATAACAAGCATGCTAAATTAGTACTTAGTGTTCACATTTTGGACTGAGCTTTCAGATTATGATGATTTGATGTGTCTGCACTTCAAATGCAGTTCCCCGTATATGTTGGCGAAGTTGTCTTTCAGACTTAAACGCTCCAGTATTGGCATGAGAGGCCATGTACCTGCAGCTTTGCTCCCACTTTCACAGGCAGACGCTTGATGGTAGCATCTGCTTCCTCAACTTGCACGTCCATGGTTGTGGTCGCCCAACGCCTGCCCCATCCTGAACAATTTCTGTTGACCTCTGCTGGTTTCCAGCCACCGATAATTCCTGGAGCATATGCCAAAAGGCCATTACAAATTCTGCAATAAGAATGGAACTGAAAAGTGGTTTAAGAAATTGGCGCCTGAATGTGGACAGGGATGCATACGCAAATTCAAGATAATTGTTACCAACGAAGATAAATTAGGTAACCAAATGTGACATCTAGTTTAACCCCAAAGCAACCTCAATGATGTGTATATAATACTCACTCAGTGTGTGGCAGTATCATAATGGCAGTAACAGTGAATTCCCTCGGATTCCAGAAGTCCATACACCACTACTCTGCGGGTATTCTGATACTGCAACGTATGAGGGAGTATACTATACACATCATAGAGGTTGCTTTGGTGTTAAACTAGATGTCACATTTGGTTACCTAGTTTATCTTCGGTTTGTAACAATCATCTTGAATTCGCGTATGCATGCCCTGTCCACATTCAGGCGCCAATTTCACTACCCTGCGGGTTTTAGATCGCCCACTTGAATTTGCAGAATTAATGATCAACATGTACCTGATAACTCCAATGCCGAGGGCGATTTCAGAAGTGGCGTCTTGGCCCTCCAGTCCCCGCCAAGCAATGTCTCCCGCATGGCCAATAACGTCCCACGCACATAACCCCAGTGCACAATTCGCCCCTGTATACCGAGAATGACCATCCCAATGACAAATTCAGTTCCTCAACATCTCAAATACTCTTCTACCACGTTCAGTTCGATCGATCCTAACCGAGGCTTCAACTCGACACGGAGATAAAAAGGGAATATGCAAGAGACCGAAACAAATTTCTGTCTCTCTCAATTTCAAGAGAGACACAGACAGACAGACAAATAGACACAGACACAGGAGATTTCAGCATATCGGAAGAAATGTGGCTCACCATCCTGAAGTGAAGCTCATGAGCTCTTGAAGCAAAAATTATTTCATGACGATGCGAAGATGAGGGAGACCGTGAGCTTCCATCAATATCGCTCCTGTAACCCTAATTTCCTTTCGGCATTGCGAAACATCTCTACATAGAAGGCCAGCGGAGAAATTCCATCAGCCACTAACTCCAATTTGGCTCCAAATAGAGAGGTCTCTACCCAACGATCCTGGCACGGTATGTCCCCCTCCACACGGCACATCCAATTTCGCGTGTCAAATGGTTGCCGTCAACGTTGGACCGGTATAAGGTATGTGGATGTTATTTGGTTCGTTTTTCATGTTCTCCAATTTCTACCAATTAGATTTACACAACAAAACGCGTGTTGCATTAGCAAATCTACAATGAAACATCTGCAAAATTGGATTAAGAATCGGACTTCCCCTTTTCTAGTTATTGTTTTCAAGTCCAACTTGATTACATGTTGTGATCTTTTGGTTTTTCTTTGATTATTCGTGGTATATTTTATATATTCCTCTAAAATGATTGGTAAATTTCCTAAAGTCTTGAACTTCAACTGGTTGTTTCTCATACCTAAACGGTTTGTTATGATTAGCGGTTGATTCTCCCCGTTCATTGATTGTAAGCCCACTCAAATACTTGATATTTGGTGGGTATTACAAGATGAAAGGTCTTTTTATAGTGCGTCCAACTCATTATTTGGTTCAATGCAGTATGTCACTCTCTACATGGCACATGCAATTTCCAACACCTAAGGGGGGTTGCCACCAATGTGTGGGCATGTATAAGTATGGGTAGGTACGTAATATCAACAAGTGGCATCAAAGGATTGGTATCAAACAATTGATACTTGGTGGATATTACAAGATGAAAGAGTCTCTAGTATATGTACAAGGGTTATTATTGCATTTGGTTCAATACCATACAACTCTCTACATGGCACATGCAATTTCTAATTTGAAAGGGGATTGTAACCAACATTAGACCCCTTACATAAGTGCATACATTGTATCAATACATTCAATATAAAAAATGGGCATCAAAAAACCTACTTGACTGATGCACAATTTGTTATTTAATTCAAAATTGGGTACTTGATAAAAACATTAAAAATATCTTTGCATAGGCATTCCAAGTTTTTTTTTATCAATGCCATCTCAATAGTATGTTGATACTACAATAGTGTAATTTCACCTACGTACAATTGAGGTTCTTGCATGTTTTATAATCCCAAATGTATAAGAAACAAGATCAATATTTATTTGTTTGCCACATGTACAATACATTGACTATTTGATTAGTGAGTGTTACTATTCGGAGTTTTGCAATGCAATAATGTCTTACTTAGGAGTTCAAATTTTATTGACGAAAGTTCAATAAGTTGTTTGGACATTATAGAATATAAACTACTTTGCTTGGTAAATATTACATTCTCATTAAATAGTTATAGCACTACATAACTCCGTATAATAACACTCGCTAGTTGGGATAATTAGTGTAGTTTGATTACACAAAGAGTTTGCAAATGCAAACGCCTGCAAGAAAGTATATAAATTCCACATGTATTCGATTGTTGGAAATGTCCTCACCATTAAATAAATAAAATGCCCAACGCTTACATAGTGGGAAGCAAAGTCCTTGGTGTAACATTTGGCCTCACGGAGACCAACAGATCGACGCCGTCGACAGGAAAATCGAAGTTAGATCTGGGCCGTCGATGTTCGACAACAGGCACGGCATGGATTCATGGAAGTAACCTAGTTATGAGCATGGAAAGGGAAAACACCCCAGGATGGCTCTAGAAGGAGGGAGGCTCGATCTGGGCCGTCGATGGAGGTCATCGGACGGCTAGGTGGCCGACATTGGAAGCCTCTAGATCGTCTGTAGTGGCCTTGGTATATGAAAAGCGCCTCCGTCCCCGGCTCCTTTGTCTTTCAATATTGCATCGGTGCAGGCTCTTCGAAGATAGTACGCAACGGCCGTTTAGGTTTCAGGCGACTTCGGCCCGCCCTCAGATTTTCGAGCGAAATTCGTGGTTGATATCGCCGCGTTTTTGCCATTTTGCGGGAACAAGGCATTCGTGCGGTGTGACAGTTAGGTTTTTGGGAGCGCTCTGCCGAAGAAGCGTGGTTTCTGGTTTGCAGTTGGGAGAAGAGGCAAACATGGCGGAGACGGATGTGAGCATGGCGGGAGGGGAGGTTGAAACCTTCGCCTTCCAGGCGGAGATCAACCAGCTTTTGAGTTTGATCATCAACACCTTCTACAGCAATAAGGAGATCTTCTTGCGAGAGCTTATCAGCAACTGTTCAGATGTAAGTGCACCGCATTTAAGCCATTTTTTATATGTACATCAGATGGAATAGGAAAGAAACGATTTGTCTGTACGGTTTCAATGACGTTTGTGCGGGTGAGTTGGGTGTGCTTTTGCTGAAGAGGTTTTTTTTTGTTTTTTTTCCTTTTTATTTTGGTCTGTATTCTGTCACGAGAATTTGAGCATGTGTAAACGAAATGATGGTGATGGCGTCGGCCGACGAGTTCGACCGACTTGGGTAGTTACGTAAGTGTTATGGTTTGCGTTTCAGGCCTTGGACAAAATTCGTTTCGAGTCCTTGACGGACAAGAGCAAGCTGGAGGCACAGCCCGAGCTTTTCATTCACATCGTCCCCGACAAGGCTAACAACACGTTGAGCATTATCGATAGCGGTATTGGTATGACTAAGGCCGACATGGTAAACAACCTGGGAACTATCGCGAGATCCGGCACGAAGGAGTTTATGGAGGCCCTTACGGCCGGTGCCGACGTGAGCATGATCGGTCAGTTCGGTGTGGGTTTCTACTCGGCGTACTTGGTCGCCGAGAAGGTGGTGGTGACCTCGAAGCACAACGACGACGAGCAGTACCTGTGGGAGTCGCAGGCGGGGGGTTCTTTCACAATCACGAGGGACACGACAGGAGAGCAGCTTGGACGCGGAACGCACATCAAGTTGTACTTGAAGGAGGACCAACTGGAGTACTTGGAGGAGAGGAGGCTGAAGGATTTGGTGAAGAAGCATTCGGAGTTCATCAGCTACCCGATTTCTCTGTGGACGGAGAAAATGACCGAGAAGGAAGTGTCGGACGACGAGGACGAAGAGGAGAAGGAAGCAGAGGAGGGAAAGATCGAGGAAGTGGACGAGGAGAAGGAGAAGGGCGAGAAGAAGAAGAAGAAGGTGAAGGAAGTGTCGCACGAGTGGGTTTTGGTGAACAAGCAGAAGCCGATTTGGATGCGCAAGCCCGAGGACGTGACGAAGGACGAGTACGCGGCATTCTACAAGAGTCTGACGAACGACTGGGAGGAGCATCTGTCCGTGAAGCACTTTTCCGTGGAGGGGCAGTTGGAGTTCAAGTCGGTGCTGTTCGTGCCAAAGAGGGCTCCCTTCGATCTGTTCGATTCGCGGAAGAAGCAGAACAACATCAAGCTGTACGTGAGGAGGGTGTTCATCATGGACAACTGCGAGGACCTGATCCCCGAGTACCTGGGGTTCGTGAAGGGAGTGGTGGACTCGGAGGACCTGCCACTGAACATTTCTCGCGAGACTCTGCAGCAGAACAAGATACTGAAGGTGATCAGGAAGAACCTGGTGAAGAAGTGCATGGAAATGTTCCAGGAGATCGCGGAGAACAAGGAGGACTACAACAAGTTCTACGAAGCGTTCTCGAAGAACCTGAAGTTAGGTATCCACGAGGATTCCCAGAACAGAAACAAGCTGGCGGATCTCCTACGGTACCACTCGACGAAGAGCGGCGACGAGATGACGAGCCTGAAGGACTACGTGACGCGGATGAAGGAAGGACAGAAGGACATCTTCTACATCACGGGAGAGAGCAAGAAGGCGGTGGAGAACTCGCCGTTCTTGGAGAAGCTGAAGAGGAGGGGATACGAGGTGTTGTTCCTGGTGGACGCCATCGACGAGTACGCCGTGGGTCAGTTGAAGGAGTACGACGGGAAGAAGTTGGTGTCGGCAACGAAGGAGGGATTGCACTTGGAGGAGACGGAGGAGGAGAAGAAGAAGAAAGAGGAGAAGATGGCGAAGTTCGAGCCGTTGTGCAAGACGGTGAAGGAGATTTTGGGCGACAGGGTAGAGAAGGTAGTGGTATCGGACAGAATCGTGGATTCGCCTTGCGTGCTGGTGACGGGCGAGTACGGATGGACGGCGAACATGGAGAGAATCATGAAGGCGCAGGCGTTGCGCGACAGCAGCATGTCCGGGTACATGTCATCGAAGAAGACGATGGAGCTGAACCCCGACAACCCGATCATGGAGGAGTTGAGGAAGAGAGCGGAGGTGGACAAGAACGACAAGAGCGTAAAGGACTTGGTGTTGCTGCTTTTCGAGACGTCTCTATTGACGTCGGGATTCAGCTTGGACGAGCCGAACACATTCGGAAACCGCATCCACCGCATGTTGAAGTTGGGTTTGAGCATCGACGACGACGCATCTGCAGAGGCGGATGCCGAGATGCCAGCTCTGGAGGCGGATGCCGAGGAGGAGGGCAGCAAGATGGAGGAAGTAGATTAAGCATTAGCAGCAAGAACTCCACGTTAGTTAACTATTGAGGATTAACGCTTTTTTTTCATGACGATGGGAGGTCTGTCGGCGAGAGGGTAAATCATGCCCTGGTTTTGTAGTTTTGTAGCATACAAATGGATAAAGATATAAAGATGAACCTCGTTGCGCATTCATTTAACATTACGCAATATCAGCTCCGGGCTCTTTGAGTAGATATTGATACAAATGTCAATTACGTGAAGCACAATTTCTTCCATGCTGTACCTCAATGTCAATGCCTGTTTATCTAGATTATGTTTTGGACACGTGCTGAAGATTCTGTTGGATGTAAATAATAGCGAATAACTGTATTTTGAGGAATCGTAAATTGCACAATGGCTGGGTATAAGTTGGCACTTGATAAGTTTCTCGGATTTTGATCATTCTGCACTTCCCATTCGGTTCCGAATGTGTTTCGGCAAAGTTGTCTTTTAGGTGAAACCGCCGAAGGATCGCGGACTTGGTTATACGCTGCAGTTGCAACCCAAATTCAGTGACCTGTTTGCTGGAGACACTTGTACCTAAACTTCCCATGCCAAAGATAATGCACTATATTGTTTATCCTTCACATTGCAATACACTACATGAAGTGTCAAACCCCCAATTATTGAATTTTTATTTCAAGGCTCAGTGAGGCTCATAGATTTGTGTGTATGCCATAAGTGAAACCCTATATTCTGCACACCTTTATGTTTTCAAGACCACATTGTGGTCTCATAGTTGGGGGTAGTACCTCGTCAGCAATGGTTGTAGGTCCTTTTTGAGAAAATACTTTTCAGGGCCAGTGTGCAAGGTTACTGCATTATAAAGATTTTTGAAAAGTGGACTTGGCTTTCCCATACTATTTATTGTCTATTGTTGAGCTCATGGGCAACCTCCAGAAATGGTTTTCCCAACATCTTTGTATTCATGAAAGTTATTAATTTTTATTCCTTGAATGGTGTTTATTTTCAAAGAAGAGTTGTTGGGGATATTCTCTACTCACCAAAAAAAAAGACCAGCAAAAGTCTTAAGGTATCTAAATATCAATCTTCAAATAACGGAACTATAATAATTCATAAGAAATGCTAATTGTGTTAGTTTTGTTTCAAATTTGGTATGCTTATCACCAAATGATTTTGTATGCAAGATAAAAAGAGAGAGATAATTATCAACTTTGATGAATTGAATGACAAGGTTTCAATTTCACAACAAATGTTCACACTCTACATATACCCTCACATTACTTGTGGCATATGTCTTGAATTCATTGCCATGCCTAACACATTATCCAAGGCTCTTCTGTTGTTGACTCCCTGCCATTGCCAAGACCTTGCTTTTCCTTCCTAGTGCTTTGTTTTTCTTTCCCATTGCGATCGGACCGGATTGTATCCAATGTGACCGGATGGGTTTCCCGATCTTGCACCCGTCCGCAGCAGTACATCCGGTGCCCTGGGAGACCTTTGTAACCCAATGCATTGTCCATTGCTCCATCTTCTTGGTCTTGACATGTGTGACGAGAATTGCATGCTTTGTGCATGACCTTTGCCCACACACATGTCCACACCCATGTCGTCGTAAAACATAGTCGCCTAGTGCATAGTGTGCAATGGTGGACTGCACCATATAGTGGGCATGGGATGACATGCCATGGCCCATGATGTAGGCATTCTACCCAACAACCTGACTATGTGACCCTAGGTGGGCCAAGTTTTTTGAAACCAAGGGCGCATTGCCACTCACTTCTCCAACTTTCCTACATCGTCTAAATTCTAGTTTAAGTGCATAGAGGCACAATTGGAGTCGCATAGTTTTGAAAATTGGGGGAAGATGGATGATTTTGCTACCAAAAAGGAGGACGATTATGATGAAATGTACAAGTTATAGAATGAGGCAATTTTGGAGCATCTTAGGATTGCAACAACCACCTCCGGGTTCTTTCTCATTCAAAGACTTGAAATCAACATGGAGAATTCCACATGGGAAGAAGGTTCAGGTGGCGCTTATCCCTTGGGAGAGGGTGGAGGATTTCATTGGGGGAGAGAAGAGAGTTGGGGAGAAATCCTACAAGTTTGTTAGGAGAGATCAAAGGACAAATACCAACTTGAAGCACCTTAGAGCAAATTGCTACTTGGAGCGTGCAAGGTTTGCTTGTTGATCCATTCTACCCTAATTGCATTACTATTGCCGTTTGCAATGCGGCTACCATCCAAGTCACCTCACCTACCATCTACAATCCACTTGTAGCAAATTTGAAGGTGGCTGCATGCATACCCATGTGCAAGCACCCACAGTCACCCGCAATATGCTCCTCATACCCTGTCAATCATTGTTAAAGCTGCAACAATGGTGTATGTGTCACTACAACAAAACGCACATTTTATGACTGCAATTTATGACTGCTTTAAGTCATAAAATCCCAAAATATGACTGACGAGGCACCGGGGGGGGGATGACGCGCGCGGTGACTGGGTCTACTCATTACCGACGAGTCGCTTCGGACATCAGTCATATGAATATATACGGTAGTTTGGGCGTATAAAATGACAGAATCTACGATCTTGACAGCACGTGGGGCATGCCTTGATTGGCTTTGAAGTCCGTGCATTTTTTGACCTGCCCGGGCAGAAAAAAACCAATCCGACGTGGCATGTGACTCTGTGTAGTCATATTTTTTTGCTGACGTGTAATATGATTGTGACGAGTCATAATTTGGCCGACGTGGCAGACCACGTGGAATGTGACTGTTAGTTTTATCACTGATTGTAGTCATGTTTTTGTGGCGTTAGCCGAATTTTTTGTTGGGATGCCATTATTATATGACGGCCTATAGTCATATTTTTGGTGACATGTATTGTACAATATGACATGATGGAGTGATATTTTCTGCGATGGAGAGTCACATTACGTGGTTATTTATGCGCGGTTATGACTGTATTGGGTTAGATCCGCATTACTTCCAATCGTGAATGTCAGTCACATTTCGAATACATTCCAAACGGTTACGACGCATTCAAGTCATGCGTTACATGACTGAGGCAAGTAAGAAAAAAATTATCACATGTCTATATGAATATATAGCAAGTTCACTTTGCATATACATGGGAAGCAATCATTGGAGACACAAATTGCACAGATAAATATAAATAAATTCAATGATATTTTGTAGTCAATATCTCGAAACATATCCAAATGTGTCAGTCTCTACCATATTTACCATCAATATGTAAACTATCTAATTATGAAAGGCTTGTTTCATTCCTCCGACAGAGCCTTGAGTGCTTTCATAGACCACTTGGTGATGGACTTCAGCGTATCGCCCAAACGCGATCAAAAGCGGCCACGGATGCACCTTGAAGTTGTCGACGCTCCAGTCGAAGTCGTGGGAGTAGCCCTGTAGTCGCGTAAGCCAGTCGGGCATGTGCTGCCCTGTCGGGCATCTGGCTTCGTCCACGTCAACACATGAACGCCCACCACCCACGCCCGTGTTTCGCTCGTCGCTCTTCTTCAAGTTCCGCTGCAGATTCTTCAGCTTGAATTGTCGGTGGCGTGCTCTTCCGTCGCCGCGATCACCGCCTTCAACCTTCGTCGTCCGGCCGAGGCTCCGCACCTTCTCGCAGAGGTGTGTCGGATCGGCTTTTTTTTTAGCCATACGCCGTAAAATGCTTACCTCCCGGAGCTCCAACTCGTCGAGGAACTCGTTCCTGTGCCATGCGCCATTGTCTTCCTCCTCGTTGTACGCCGATACTTCGTCAACGTCCATCTCACAAGCTCGGAGAGTATCTTGCATGTTTTGGGACAACAAGATATCTTCCTCATCGGCAGTCGTACTCTTCTTTCGGCTTGATTGCAGCGGCCAAGACTTGGGTTCACTTGCATTTCCCTACACACCCAGACATGCAAGTCAATATATGACTGCATGGAGTGACGTGATATGACTGCATAGAGTCACCCTACATGACTGTACTAAGTTACACGATTGCATCCAGTCTTACTATATGACCTCACGGAAAGATATGATTGCATAATATAACTAGACAAAGTCATATGACTACTTAGAGTCATATTATATGACAGCACTAAGTAACATGTTCGCCTAGAGTCCGAATATGACTTCATGAAGTGACATGCATATGCGGACATATGTTATCAACATTTTCTTTACATGTAATTGGAGTGAGATCCAAGGAACGCGAATGACTGAATGCGACTGCAAATGCAAAAAATTACGGGGAAGGTCAGTACCAATTAAGAGATAGCGTTAAATGTTACTGTTTTTACCTTCCGCCTCTTTGGTTTCGACCGCTCATCCTCGGATGTCTCATCTTCGTGTTGTTCGTCCTCGTCATCATCGATATCCGTCCTCGTCATCATCGATATCCGTTGTCATCATTCGCTCGGATGGTCACACCCAGCCACCACCCTGCTCTAGAAATGGGCTTAGCTCTCCAAGAGGCACGCCACGGCTGCTCTCAAAAACATGCGCAAGCTCATTTGAAGTTATTTTTAAAACCGGCAATGAAATTGCCGGGAAACTAGCAATTGTGCGAAATACTTCCACTTACACGCCATTAGGCAGATTAACAATTTTTCTTGTCAAATTTCCTAGTACATTGTCCATTTCGGCAGAAATGGAGGAAGTTGCGAGAACCACACTATTGAATATGAATGGGAGTTAATACATGAACATTACATGTCACAAAAATTATGAATCCAAAAAGTGATAATGCTGGAACATGACTCCAACGAGTCATAATGTCTCCACATTTTTATGATTCCAACGAGTCATAATCATTAAAATGTGATTGGAGTACGTCATGATGACTTTA
The DNA here is from genome assembly GCA_964035585.1 of Polytrichum formosum. Lineage (NCBI taxonomy): Eukaryota > Viridiplantae > Streptophyta > Polytrichopsida > Polytrichales > Polytrichaceae > Polytrichum > Polytrichum formosum. The sequence goes on along the minus strand of OZ037939.1, from coordinate 27,966,179 downwards.
AACTATGATTGGAGGGAGTCATAATGTTGCCTCTACAGATGAGCTCAGCTTTCTCCTAGGATATTAGCTTGAATTCTTCTTTATTCACCTCCTAAAAGTATTACTGTAGTACTGGTAGTCCAATGGGAAAAGAGAGTTGGCTATATGTATGTATCAAGAAATGCATAATTTGAAGTGATCAAAGAGGATATAAAGTGAGTCTGCATTTGATCCACATATATATCAACTTAGGATGCAACAAGTTCTAAAATTGAAAAGGAACCTGAAGAAAAGGAATAAGCAAGGGATAAATATTAACCTGAAGACAGATCATCACAATTAAAAGGACATCAACCATCCAGGCAATCCCATTCCATGTGGCCAACACTGGTCTCAAAAGCCACCATGTGGCAAATAGCAATAAAACTGACTAGCCAACCACAATCTGCAAATGATTGTTATTACAAATTTCAAATCAGAAGATCATGAGATGCAAAAGTTATATAAGAGGTCAAGGTGAAAATTCTCTCTCTAGTTCAATTGATCACATAGAGCTTCCAATTGAACCTAGATTGGTGTCTATATTTTGAGCACATAGACCAATGTCCTCATAGCACATGTCTTTTTTTTTGTGGCCACTCTTAACTACAAGCCTTGCCATATACCACACAATATAGATATCCAATTAAGACGAGTGACCACATAAAGCTCACCTATCTTACATGGACACATTGCATTACATCCAAGATATTATCCATGAGCACGCCACTCAAAGTAGAAAAAAATTTTACTTACAAAAAGGGGTAGAAAGTGGCCGCACAATAGGTATATACAAATCCTCTTCAAATGTATTTTATTTCTCATGCTGGTCCAATCGCGTATCCTGCTAATCACAATTTCCCAGAATTAGCACACTGCATCGGTATGTCTTTTAAATGTGTAATCATCTCAAAATTAAAAGGTTAGTTGTGCACAACCTTGAGTTCAAAAGCATCGAGTCAAAAACAACAAAACAAAGCCTAATACTTGGATGAGCGCGCACGCACACGCACACGCACACACACACACACACACACACACACACAAGAGCAACAAAACAAAGCCTAATACTTGGATGAGCACACACGCACACACACACAAGAGCAACAAAACAAAGCCTAATACTTGGATGAACACACACACACACACTTACTTCCGAAACCTACAAAACCAACAGAACTATGAAAGCGACAGAGTTTAGGGTTTTTGTTGAATACTACATCATTCAACTATCCAACAAAATGTTGAATGCTACATCACTCAACTGCCCAACAACAAAAGAAAAACAACAAGAGGAGCATCAAATTTTGAAGGAAACTTGAAGAAGCTTCACCAAGGAAGCACTGGAGAAGGTTGGAGGGAAGCGGAGCTTCGGAGAGACGTTCAACCACGGCTTTAGGTCCACTGCCATGGAATTACAAGGACGACGCGCGGTTATAGGGTCCCGTATCCACGGTTATAGGACCATCAGCGTTTAGTGAAGGAGAACTTAGGATTTTGACTAAAGGACTATTATATTAGTATAGAAGGAGATATTATTGAGCATTATGAAGTATATAGGACTAGGAATACATTCCCATAGTAGAAGTATACAAGATTTTGTTAAAGACAATTATGCTAATGAGAATATTTAGCAATTATGAGGAAGAAAGGATTTCATGTACATTCCGTTAGTGGAAAGATACAAAATCAAAGCATTATAAGATTTAATCAATCGAACATGTAATCATTGATTAAATTCTTATAAATGACATATAATGTAGCCACGGCAAGGATATAGCGAAATCTTGAAAATACGAACATTAGAGTAATTTGACGGTTATAACCGTTTGTGATAAGTACTATCTACGAACGTCATAGATAAATAGATATTTAGGGAAGTGGAATTAACAACCACTCTAAATATAGATTTTGAGAAACGTCATAAGAAACTCCGCAAACCACAAATTCTCACCATCTCCGCAACCCATACAGACAAACAGACAAACAAACGCAATTCTTGGGCATAACCTCAACCCAAAAATTCATGCAAACATCTACTTAACCCACAAACTCACAAACCATCCCACCTTCACCGAAACCCTTCGAATTGTAGTCTGGAGAAGCGTCCTCGAGACCTCCACCGAAACCCTAAGGAAGTTCTCACCACTCACCACGGTTGGATGAACTTCGTTTGGATGAAATTAGGGTGGATGAACTTTGGTTGGGTGAAAGAGGTTCACTTCAGTTGGATGAAGTGAAGTCTATTTTCATTTGGGCTGAATTATTTGGGCTGATTTATTTGGGTTGAATTAGGTTCAATTAGGATTAATCAGGCTTAATTAGGGTCAATCACTCTTAATTAGTTTGAATGTGTATGAGAACATGTGAAAGTAAACGACATTACTTAAAATATTATAAAATATTCATATAAAGGAAAAAATCATTTTAACAAATTAAAAATAAAGGATTGGTTTTAAAATAGTTCATAAATGTTGAGTTTTTCACCTAAAAAGTTTTTATTTCAGATTTTTTTAGTACTATAAAAGTTAAAGGAGAATAAAAAATTTAATTTCAATTTTTAAATGATAATTAATCGGGAACTTTTGATGCCACAATTTGGTTCACTAGACATTACCAATGTCTAGTGACTGCGTCAACCGTTCATTTTGGGTTGAAGTCATCCTCATTGAGGTACACATCCTGTAAGAAATCATCCTCGTTGAGCTACACGTGTCCTATGGACTTGTGTGCACTCCAACACAAAAGGCGTTAATCCTTTCCACTTGATCCACTGGGGCCTCCCTCTAGTGATATGACTGTTTACAGTTATATAACTGCCATGTGTTATATGACTGCCCTGGGTTATATGACTCCCCTTTCGTATGTATCCACCTAGATATGTGACTGCGTGCATGTGAGCACTCCCTGCTTGTAAGGTATTCCTATATCACAATTTGACCCGCCGCGTATGCCGCGCACTCCACATGATGGTAGAAAGGGAGTTCCAAAGCTTGAAGCATCTACAGTTATGGCAAGAAGAAGAGGTCCAAGTAGACGCCATGCGGTTATCCAAGTACCCATGTCCATGCATGGAGTGTGCGGGAGGGAAAGTTCTCGATCAAGCCACAATTCGAAAGCATCTTCGCAGTAAAAAAAGGGACCCTGTGTTTACAGCCTCTATCTTGGTAAGTCATTCCAAGAAACCACTTTTGAATGAGCGTAAGCGGGTGGTCCTGCTTTGGGCGAGTTTTCATCTTTGTGTACATGAATTTTGTAGGCCCGATGGAGACCCATTGTAAAAGCTGCCTGCATGACATCCATGAGAACCTTTCTAGGAGGATACCAAACGCCAACATACGCCACGCCAAACACAACGTCTGCAAGAGTACGAGCCTTGCAGAGGTGGTGGTCAAACGTGTATGATGGACAGTGGTGTGACGGGCCCATCCCAAAACTTACACAATTTTCATATTGGAATAGAGAATGGGAAGTAAGGGTGTCCAACTTCCCATTCATGGGTTGGGGTCTATTTGCACTCCAACCCGCCAAAGAGGGAGAGGAATTGCTTCCCTTTGTAGGACCACAGTACACCTTGGCAGAATACATAACTTTGAGCAAGGCACAACCTCGAGTGAAGTCATATGCGATGCAAGCTGAGCCGGACTTGTACATCGATGGAGATGTAATGAAGGGGAATGTCGCTGGCGTCATAAATAGTTCCATAGGACGCAAAGAGATAGGAAATGTGGTGTGGGAACAAACAGGAGTGGGGGTGTGTAATTACCATAGCCATAAGGGACATTTTGGTCGGAGAATAACTGTATGCACACTACCCTTTGAACCCGCACACCGCGTTGTAGGCTGACATCCAATAGTTCATCCATGGAATGACTACACTCCGTCATGTGTTCTCTAACATGACTACACCAAGTCATGTTTTGTATTGACAAAACTTTGTATCAAAAGTTATGACCACGGCATACATGTATAGGTGGAACATGACAAGTTTTTCACATCCATTGTTTGTATATGCATGTATGACCTTTCATACTGGAAAGTACGTATATGTCATGATGAGAATTATGTGAGTGGACGTAGTCATGTACAGTCACATGATTGCACGTAGTGATATTGTGATTCGCACCGTCAAATTTCTGACTGGCTCGAGTCACTGTGTAGGATCTTTTAATTCGACACACATTGGATGTCATGCACTGTGAAAAAAACATCGTTGAGAATGTCATGAAAACCATATTTGGAGAAAAGGACACACTTGGAGTTCGTCTCAACATGAAGGTGGCAGGTATACGCAAGCATCTTTGGCCCGTACAAGGAAAGAAACCAGGCAACATCATTTTACCTCGATCCTCGTACGTTCTGACAAAAAAAGAAGCATGAAGTCTTTGTGGAGCACGTGCGTGCATTGTGAACCCCCACCCACTATGTGGGTCAACTGAGGAAGCACGTAAACATGGATGGGCACATAGAAGGCCTGAAATCCCATGACTACCATGTCCTTATGCAGCAAGTGTTGCTACTATGTGTGTGCTGCACAATGGAAAAGGAAGTTCGGACGTCAATAATAATGTTGAGCCGTGTATTCAGGAGGGTATGTGCTAAGTCCATTGATCCTCTTGGTTCCGATAGGCCCCCCCACGACATATTCCGAAATCCACCTTCATAGTTAGAAACAAAACTTCAGAAATGGTGCCGATATGGCCAACCACTACCGCGCTCTTCGTTATGCACTTCAAACTCGTCTGTTTCCACCCCTCGAATTGTTGTCTGCGAAAGAGTCCTCTCCAATGGACTAGGCCCACTTGCTTCGCGAGGGGCTGTGTATAAGTCGGGCTCTCTAGGGGAGGATGGGAAGTTGGATGGGAAGTTGGCTTTGTAGCCAAACGTGGATGGGAAGTTGTTTTGCGCAAGGAACTGAGAGGCGTTCGAGTATTCTCCAAACAACAGAGAACGGATGAAGTACAATGCATAGCATTGGGCAGGACTTCAGATTTTCTCGGATTGCAAGTGACGGGCTTATATGACGATCTCGTACCGAAGACACCCATATTGGGCGATGCAGTGGAAGTGGGGCCAGGAGTGGTTGCTAAAGCATTAGAATGTCTAGAGGGACCGGACGACGCATCGGTAGATGACTTAGAGTATTGCGACTATGACGGTGATTTACTCCCCGTCCGAGAAAGAGAGTTGTATAAATGAAATTTAGGTGGGTATATATTTGACACGTGCATATCTAGTGACATGTTGTCTTGGCCACATAACACACACATTAATTGCACCATGTCCTCCCGTTGCTCGCTCATGTATCTGTAAACTTCTACATCAAGTACATAATAAACGAAGACAACATGCCAAAGTTACACTGGAATCCTTGTTCAAAATTTCCAGGACAATCACATGCATCAATCCAAGGTTCATATGTAGACACAAGACCCTCAAACCCTAAAAATTTGTGACATGCATACGTACAACGCCATCGCGTCCTCTCAAATTGGTTGTGCCATGACTGCACATGTTCAATTAGTCTCTTGGCAATAATTACTTTGAATACTCCTCCCCAATTTTCCCCCTATATTCTCTAAAAAATCAATCTATTAATTATTCAATAAATAAACATGGGCCATTCCCAATTTTCATTGCCGTTCATATTGTAGAACAAAAAGTACTTAATTTTGACCAAAATTTGTCATTATTAAAGAAATACCCCAAACCATAATACTAGATAATGAGTCATGGGGCAAAAACACAAGCGGCCCATCTAGGGCAACCTACATTTTCAAGGGCTGCCTAAAAAAGGGAAAAAAATGGCCCTTGTCAAAATGTGACTGAAGAATATGACTCACAAGAAAATGTGACTGCCACATATGACTGCGCGTCCACCAGACACGTTCCCCGTTGTTCCCTATGAAGGCACACGTGGTTCCCATACGCCGTATACGGTACATTTGCCAAATACTACAATGTTATATGACTGCGAGTCATATTTTTGAATTTCGTCCCCCCCAAAGGTTGAGGCCTGCTGCATAAGCACGCTACACTAGTACAAAAATGTTGTCACAAAACACATTTTCAGAGGAATGTTGCATTCAATTGGGTGTAGATTTCAAAGTAGCATCTCTTTGAGGGATAAAATGGAATAATCTGGTTGTAGATATAGATGAGCAATAATTTTTCTAGTTTCTATCAATAAACTCCTCATGGTTTGACCGTGGTGAGTATATTTATATACCAGTGGTTTCCTGTCACACAGTATATTTTTTTATGAAAAATACTTCGTTTTGTGGGTTTTAGGTTATATTTTTCTATGACTCTTTTGTGACATGTGTAATATATATTTATGAATCATATTTTGTTAAACAATTCCTACATTTGCGGTCCACTCAACGGTTAATGAAAGAAAATGGGGTTATTTTTGTAAGTGCTTAAAACATAGGAAATCAAAAAATTTTAATGCATTTTCACTTTTGCCCATACAAAACATAGAGAACACTACGTGGGCTTCTTGCATTTTTGTGCAACAAAAGCCTTTTCCTTCGAGATATCAAAGAATTGCTCCAAATTGGTGTCCAAAACATACTTTGATTTTTGCCCAAAGTGTACCAACCCTAGCGTGCTTTTACCCCCTGGCCAAATGTGACATCTTGTAGTCACCAGTCATCCCCAGTCACATTTCCCTAGTCACAAAATACCCAATCTGTTGTAGTGTGTGGTTTAGGAAGATCATGGCCACCTCACACATGGCTCTTACAATGTTGTCACCATGTGAAATGTTTGTCTCCTGCACAATAGGGGTTTTGCTTATGTGGTGCACACACCTTTGGTGCGATGTGCAAAGTCATCTACCAAATATCATGTTTTCCGTCTATATACATTAGGTTTTTCCTTGTGCCACTAAAATCTTATGCATTTAGCAATGCCTTCACATGTCTTCCATTACAACACATATATGGTGCAAATTGATTCTCCTTTGCAACCCTACTGGTGTTGTAGGTACGAATGCAAATATGGACCAACAGATCATAGTGGAGTCACCTTGGCTGTCACACCGAATCTATGTAGCCAAAAATTGAAATTGGATTAAAAAGGCAAGCAGGTAACCCAATAACCACAGTCACAGTAGACTAGGTGTTTCCCCAAAAAAACATGGAGGATCCATCAAAAAGGGATGTATGTGTACATTCATGGTGAAATGGCTATACGTGGAGCTCATATAGTCGAATTTTGTATGAAGGACATGGGCATTTCAATAAGATAGGAATCGTTGTGCATGGCGCATAGAAATTCAGATCCCGGTCAAATTTCTTTGCCCATGTGTTTGCGGAGACAAGGAAGTGGATACAAAGATGAGTTACACTTGGGTTTCATTGTGAACCAAGTCATGCTAAAACTCTTGGCCAAAATGCAGCACATCATGGAAATGGGTGGGGAGCTCCATTGTGACCTATTCCTCGATGAACATGATATCATGAATTGTGTAGGTAACTTTGCAAAGGAGACCTACCATAAGCATGCAAACGATGCCAAAAGCATCTACATGTGGGTGGAGCAAAATCCAAGCATTATTTTCATTTACCAATAAGCGCATTCTCTTGATGTCACATGACAGTTGCACGATGATAACATCCCATTCACATTGGGCATCTAAATGCAATGGCATAGAGACTCCATGTTGATTCATGGCCACAAAATGTAGTTGCAATTGATGTAACATTTGGTACAAACGACAAGAAGGTAGGGCCATGGCCTAAATGTGGTCCCCTTTTCAAGACATGGGCTACCCTGTGGTTGTGCTCGGAAAGGTGTGCCCCCCTCTCTCCATAGAATCAATTTGTGATATGTGCGCCTCTTCCGTTTTTGTTGTATGATGAATGGCACAATGGTGTCCTATAGCGTATGTCATTATGTCGAGTTGCAAGCAGCTTGATTTCTCCCCCTGGATGACGGCCCTCAACAACCACCTATGCACCTACAAAGCAGACTGGCATTCTAGTGTGTTTATAGTTGACGATGCCAAGGCTTAGATAAACTCTCAGCGGTATTTTCCTTTTCCTCACATGTGTTGTCATCCACTCTTTCAACTTGGCTTTTAATGACATGACTCGCCCCTGCAATACATGCACATGATACGCTCAACATCCTGGAATTCTAGAGAAGTATGGCCAACCACAAAACATTCCTCGGTCTATGGCACGTGAGGAAAACATGGCTAAAGAACACTTGCACAAAAGTAAGGATGTTGTTCTATGGGCAACAATGTTAAAGGCAATTGGAGATGTCATGTACGATCAACATGCCCAGAGTAGGCCACTATGGAGCTTGACAAACTTTCCAACTTAAGCCACGCAATCCACGAGTTTGGGTGAACTTCCGCAGGGAGTGGGCAACTGTGACGTGTCCTACGATTGGAAGGATACAAATGTTGCAATAAAAAGCTATCATGGAAACCTGAAGGCCGCATGTCGTCAATCTAAAGGTTGATTTTAAGGCCGCAAAGTTGATTGGACAATTCATTAGCTCATGGGTGACATTTTTTGTTGTCACTGGTACCAAACATTGAGGAAATTGCATGGATTTGTCTCCAATATAAACAAGAGGAATTTGTTATCACTACTCTCTTGAAGGCTAGACTTATTCCGGGCAACTGCGTCACGCTGCTCGCTTCCCCAGCAATTATCGCCATTGTGGCCTCATCCAAATGCCATCACAAATTGTATTGAGTGCATAATTCAATAATATAATGGGATTTATGTGACTGCCCCTATGCACAATGCGGGAACATCTGCAAGCATCAACTAAAGGTGCTCCTTGTCATGAACCCATATCTAGTGGAGGGCACTATTGCTTGCTCCTATGGGTCGTTGAAGGGCACCCAATTAGGGGGGGCTCATCAACATGCTTAGCCAAGAACCCCATGCCACAAAAGAAATGCAAAGGCCTTTATGGCTTGCTTGGTCTCCCCAAACCCACGATGCTTGTCCATGCTCGTAAAACATAGTTAGAAGATTTGGAAAACTAGATCTGCAAGGTGGTTTTTCAATTGGTGGACCAAGTAAAAGACAACTAAGCGATGCTAGAACACCTCCTCACATCTTTGCACAAGGTAATGAGCAAGAAAAATACTCTACGTGCAAATTTTTTACCGTGGTCATGCGAATATAGACTGCAATGTGCTACACTATAGGCCCAACCATGACGACAATGGAATGAGCCTTAAGAGGTGCAAGGATTTCTTGGGGTAGGAAACCAGAGGATTGCTTAACCTAGGCATGACTTCTCTATATGGTTTGGGGAGGGTGGAACAAGTTACAAGCATCACATGAATGTACTCCACATTTATATTTTGTTTAGGTAGAAATCTAAAAAATTATTCAAGGGTGGCCTTATACTTCCTAAGTATTTGTGTATTTAATGGATGCATTTGTTGACATTGATTAATGTTTGTATCCTCCAATCTTCTCTACAAATTTCTTTGCTTTGCCACTTCCTCCATATTTTCAATCTTCTTCGCCATTTCCTCTATTATGCTAATTGCTTTATCAAACAAAATCTCTATATCCTTTTGCAATACACATGCACATGGGGTTCGTGCACACCCCCTTCGCTCCGTTTGCCCTGCACACATGGCCATGCCGCCCTTGTCCTTCCGAATAGTCTCCGACAACTACGCACTTGGGGTCCCACACCATGGGGGCCAGGCTATTTGCATACAAGGTACACGTTTTCACCTCTTTGCGGGTGGGTTCATCTTTGTGCCCTACCGCCACATGGGCCTACAAGGTTCACATGTCCACTAGATCACAACAAATATTGTACATCATGTCACAGATGTATTGCCTTTGACACTGCAAAATACATATCTCATTTTCATCTACATAATTCAATGGGCCATTGTGAAGCATGCATGCATTTTGTGAACAATCTTTGCATTCCAAAGATCAATTCAATACACAATGAATGACTACCCTCGGACCATTCCCAATTTTTTGTGCACATATACAGTTGGCCGGTGGAGATTGAAAAGGTGTTTTTATTCAACATAGTAGAACTGTCATTGTACAAAGCAACAAGGGTTATTGATGGTCCTTACTCATTCCCCTTGCTGCAATTACAATTTAACTTTGCAGGCCAATTCGCCGGCTCGTACCACATTGTAAGGGCAGTGCAATGTTTCTTTCATAGTAGATGTTCTGGAGTTCGAATGCAAGCAAGAGTGCATGTCCTAGATGCCACCGCTCATGTGTTTGGCCAGTTCGATAATTAGCAAGGTGCTCACTGATCACGTGGTCCCGTGTGACCTGCATCCTAATCAAGTCGACCTTAGCATTGTCCACAACCATTACTTGCTTCCACACATTATCATTTACAAGCTAGAGTATTAAAGCATGCCAGGCCCACGCCCCCACCCGGACGTGTTCTAAATTAAAAGACTGTGGACAACAAAGCCCATGGCACTTTATTATGGCTAGACAATGCAGTGGACATTGTACATGCAAAGTATAGTATTATGCTCAAGATGCACAAATCATAATATACATAATTTGTAACCTGGTATACATCCCAAATTGCAAGTATGTCCTATTTTGCGTTCTTGGGGGCTTGGAATCTACTCTTCGAAGATCTTTCTGCCCTTTTGTTGGTGCACCATTAGGCTTCCCATGCGGGCCCTCTAAGAAATACATGTTTATTGCATCCTCTCACCCTCTGGCAACCACCTCATTCTTCCTGCTAACAATATCATCCAACATACGTTGTTGTATGTTGGGGCCCTCTACATTTACATCCCCATACATGCTTGAACCCTTTACCTATGGAATGTAGGGCATTTAGTATCCGTTCTAAATCTTCTTCCTTGCCAGCTCCGCCTCACCTCTTCTATGTCGCAATCATACATCTTCACTTGTAGGGTAAGTGGTCCATCGAAAAACACAACCCAATGTGTTGCAAGATATCTTTCCACCCTAGCACAAACAATAACAAGGTGTCAAGGAGAAGGATTAAAGGAAAAAGAATTAATTTTAAAAAAACAAAAAAACAAGGATACAAGGAGGTTACAAACTTGTCAGCCTTTTGACATGAGTTGATGACTAATTGTGCCCACAATTCTTGCAATTGCAGGTCTACATGCCTTAGCCATGGTGGGCTTCCGTTCCCTCTTCCCTTACCTTTTTTTTCTTCCTTTTTTGCAATTAAAGTGTTATCTATGGTTGTCTCCTGCACTATGCCCTGGTGGGAGGGTGTTGTGGTTGCATCATTGCGTACTCTCTCTATGTGTGCCTCAAGTGCGCATGGAGCATGTTCCTCTTGTGTTGTCATGTCACTTGGTCTCACATCCTGGAAGTTAGCGAGGGCGGCAACTTAATAACCTATGAGGTCACACAACATTTGTGTGAGACTCGTGGCTTTGGGCATGTGTTGTAGCGCCGTAGGTGCTTATGACATGGGCATATGCATGTCGGCCAAGGAAAGGGCTGCCTCAATGCGGCCAACGTCATTGTCAATAGATGTGCCAATCCTTAATAGGCTAGGTGTTGTCGTGGGTAGTTGTGGCCCAGTGGTAGCCATTTCCGTGCATTCATCCTTGTCACCTTTTGGAGGGAGTTAATGCAATTGACAATGTTTTTCATTCCCACAAGTCGGGCGTGAGCAACCTCTTTAGTGTTATGGGAGACATCTTCAACGACCGTCTCCGTACCTTGGCCTATACAAAGTCCGACTTGTACCTCCTCATTCTCTCCTAGAGTGACCACACCTTGCATTGCAACGATATCTTTGTGCAGAATGACGTCCACCACCTACCACCTAGTATTATTTCCAGGGGTCATCAATGACCATTTTTGTATATGATCCAATCATACTATGCACACAATGTTTTTACTACTGCTAATGCAAATACCTATATATATTATTATGCATTATTCTCTACTATGTGGCCCACATAATCATTGCAAAACCTAGGTGCTTGGGAGATTATTCTCACACACAATCTTCATTTGCAATTTTAATTTTAATCCAATCACAGGGGTGGTTGCTCAACTCTTTTGCTAGAAGTACAAAATTCTACATGTGGTCCATGGTTAGGGATTTGCGTTTTGCAACAATTGGGTTGCAAATTACATGCCCTTCATTTTCTGTGTGCTTCCACAGATGAGGAACGATTACATCTTGCAAAAACAACACATTAAAAAAATTGGTTGGATTACATGCCATCCCCATTTCATGACCTGTAGCCTCCCTGCAATAGACAATTGAAAAGCTTCCGTTCTACCCTTCACGTATTCCTCGATCATGTAAAGAAAAAGATGATGAACTCATTGCCTCCTAAAAAGACCATTGTTTGTACAAACCCATGAAAACTTCTAGTAGCCAGTCCTCCCATATGTTTTGCACTCATATGTAATTTGCCAACATGGTGCCTAACTCCATTGCATTGGAATTCTCCCAATCAAAACCCTTCACCATGTAAGGCAACAACAAAAACAATAGTGGTTTGTCTACAACCTCCAATGCAGTGGATAACAACCACTAGAGGACAATTTCTCATCTTTTGGGGCCTTGAAAGCAGCCTCCCACTTAGCCTGAATGTTTTGCAACCTTGGCGGCTAGGGTTCGGCCGCCAAGGACCTAGGGTCTTCTTCTTCTTCTTCTTCTAGACGTTCGGGGGTTTTGGAGTTTGGAACTTAGAGAGTTAAGGAGCTTAGAGAATTAGAGAGTTCTAAAGAATTAGAGAGTTTTTGAGAGCCAAAGAGTTCTTGAGTGTTCTTGAGAGTGTGGGAGATTCTTTTAGTATTTTTAAGCACTAGAAAGTTGGTTTTCTTGGTTTATGCATGATTGGAGTGGAAACTTGATGCGAGATTTTAGAGAGGTGTTTCAGTAAGGTACTTTACGTGTATGAATGAAGGGTTAGTTGTGAGAGATACTTGATAGTGAATGAGAGTTAGTTAAAAGGGATATAGTACGAAACCTTCCACAAACTACTACATCTAGAAATACCGTGTTTTCTGAGCATCGCACAACAAATTACATGACATCGGACACATGTTTGATGCCTTTGCAATCCGACAAAGTGTCCAACATCGTGATAGTGAGAATTGTATTCGTTGCGGATATGTTCCCCATTGTGGAACTATGAGGCATATATCGAAGTTTATGGAGGCGTTTCTTTAAGGTTGGTGGCATATTTTTGTCGCGTCCTCTCTTCCTGGTCTCCCTCGTAGCAAGGTTGACCTTCAATGGGTGGTTGGCCACCGTAGTGGCACCTCATGTTCAATTCAATGAAGGTTGTGGCACATAGTGCTCTAGCTCTCCCGAAATCACCCCTTCTTACAAGGCATTTTTAATGTCTTCCTTGAAGGTGAAGGGAGGGCACTGTTGTTGTGACTTGTTGTTAGCATCAGTGTTGGCTACGTTTGGCACACCTTTGCACTTTTGAGGATTCCACTTCGGAGGCAGATGCAAATCCCTCAAGGACTTCAACTTGTACACACGGGTGACGATCGTGCATTCAGGTTTTGAGTATCCTCTGAGGTCTTTGTCCACGTATACCTAGCCATGGTTGAGGATTGGCAGTTGCACTATACCTATGCAAATTAACGGCACGAGGCGCTTAGAGTACTCTACTTTTCATAGTAGTAGGAACACATGCAACTCAACACGTGCCATGAAGTTTGGCATGAAAGGTCCCTCAAGGCAATTGAAACTCTGGTGTTCCTATATAGGGTTTTTGTTGGCAATCTCCTTCCCGCAATAGAAGCACATGGCACCTTTGCGGATTTTTTGGTCTTCTTCCCTTTCTTAATAGGGCTCTACAATTTTCTAGAGATTGTGATCCAATTGGCAACACACTCTATCTTGAGATCGTTGTAGACCTCTGGTGTGACATTTTGCTCCACCCAAATTCCATTGCCCATACCCATTTAGAACCTCAAGAGCCCTTCTGCAGCCAATGAGGGGTCCACCTTGAGCTTAGGATTGAACTCCCAACCACAAAGCTCAATGTTGGGAGGTCATGCTTGGGCTCCATTTTCTTCCATGGCATGGTGAACACCACAGAAGATGTCTCCAAAGTGACGTGGTCTTGTACACATGAGCGAAAAACCCAAGTATGTCCACTGCAATAGAAATAAGTACATTCAACCAAAAAACACCGAAACAAGCGATATGACAAAGAACTACTAGAAACAAGGGTGACCACAATGCACGCATTACACCCGGCCTAGATAGAATAGTGGTTGTGTAGGCTACCTACAAGAATTTAAAAACTACTATCATGGGGTTATTAAAGTACACATAGGATCTATGTATAAGCACAAGCCTGTTGGATACACAAAACGCCACTTTCCGCATAGTATTCAACATGACTGTGACCTACCACAAAAAATGTCTACAAAACATGACTCCAAAGTGACATAGTCATGTACATATGAGCGCCAAACTCAGGTACGTCCACTACAATAGAAGTATGTACATACAACCCAATAGCACCAAAATAAATGCTACAACAATATGCTAGTAGAAACAAAGGCCATTGAATCGCAAAACATTACATCCGGCAAGGCTAGATTATTGCTCTTGCAGGTGTACCAACAAAATTTTCCAACCTGCTACCTTGTGGTTAATAACTACAAAAAGGTTTTCTCAATACTGAGGGGTTTGCTAGAAACCCATAGCAACACTTTTAGCATACTATTTGGCATTACTATGACCTACAAAGAAGGTTTTTGCACATTGTTGAGTTGTGTGAGATTTTTTAAATCCGCAGTGTATAGATGTGGCAGTTGGGAACCAAGCTGAGGTTTCTCCTTGCACAGTGCTCATGATTTATTATTAATGCACAGGGCAGTGGTTATAAGACTACATAGTTGCTTGTGTTGTTGCCTCCAAAAACTTATTTCAAGGTTTTGGTTAAGTCAAAGTCGTGGACATTCCACTTTCCTGTGCCATGAAGGCAAAGTTGAAGGGAGAGGTGAATTGTGAAATATACAAAATTCACGAAAAGCTTGTAGCAAAGAGTGTATCTCTCACGAAATTACTTGCAATAATTATTATTGGATAATTGACGAGATATCCATGTGGTTCTTACATTAACAATGACCATATGAAGTAGAAAAGGGTCGATTGTCAAGTAGCTAATGCACATATTGCAGACTGAAGTCTATAAGCATAAAGTCAAACTCTTTCATAGTCATCTTTAGTTGGTCAAGATAGGTAGACTTCAAGGAAGAATACGGTTAGGAGATTTCCATAAAGCTTGGAGTTAATTGCTTCACATGGACAAGAGTATCATTCTTGTATATGGAAAATTTCTTAAGATCCAGCACTATGTGACAACCCTAAACTAGAGATCATGGGGCAATAGCAATATGCGATAATAGAAAGAAAAAAAACATGGGAAGAGGGTGGCAAAAGGAAAGGAGGTAAGGTCGCATCACAAACTTGTTGAAGCTCACATTGTGATCTAATGTGTGTTGTTGGTCCCTGCAACCATGTGTGAAAATGAGAGGTCAATGTCAAACTCCAACAACATACAAGCATAGACGCAGAGCCACAAAACCAACCCCACCAAAATCCCTAAAACCTCAACCACATAACCCTAAAGAATTACACTCCTTGGCATCCACCCTGTCAACGACACCACAACGTATACAACAACCTTCTAGTTGCATGCATCAAAGTTTTTGCTCTAGTGGATTGTGGATGGCCTTGCACATTGTCCCCAACGGCTAGTAGAGTGCCCAAACAAAGTGTGTCTTCCTCCAACAACGTGTGCGCCTTTGCCTTCCTTCCACACATGCATCAATTGCAATCACCAAGGGATTGTTGTTATTGCATCCTCGCACACTTGGGAGGACTTCCTGCAAATTGCCAATCAACCTAGTCATATTTCAAAATTCATGAAAACCCCTAAACCATGATAACATTGCTATCTTATCACCACTCATGCACCTACCAATCCAATCAAGAGGACGTTGTGATGATTACAACTCAATTTCCACGGCTGTCGCTTGCGATTTTTTGGGGAGCCATTGCTTCACGAGGTTGTCTGTGCCGCAAACCCTAACCAACAACTTCACCTTGACATCAACGTCAAGTGCACATGGATGATGGCAACTAGTTCTATCACTTGATGGTATGTCATGTATTCATGCCATGCACCAACACATGTGCACCCTCATGGGCAAGGTTTCTACCATTACGCGGCCACGTGTACACAGGTTACACATATCACACAAATGCAACCCAGAAGATGGAGCAATGAACGGTCCATCAGGTTACGAGGGTCCCGCAGGTCACCAGACGGGTGCGGGTCGGGAAACTAGTTGGGTCGCATTGGACACAATCCGGTATGGTCACAAGGGGAAAGAAATGAGGTGCATGGAAAGAAAAAGAAAAAAGGTCCTTGACAATGGTGGGCCCGACAACTAAGGAGCCCTACAAATGCGCCAAGTGTAGCAATCAATTCAAGACATATGCCACAATTAACATGAGGGCTACAAATAGGATCATATTTCATGCATTTTAAAATAAGTCATAAGTCTTCATAAGATGAACGTATCTACAAAACATCCATGCCAACTACATAGTGTCACCCTCAATTTATGAGGTATTTCTTCTAGTTAATCCTTTGAAAAGATGTGCTTCAACTTTGTGTCCACGATTTTTCTTCATGAATGTTTTATAAAACAAGCTTGCAAACTGATAAGTAAGAATTAAGGTTAAGGGTTCAAAACTAGGCACACCTTTAATGCCAAGTACATTCAAATTTTTGCAAATGTTTAGTGCTCTTAGATACCTCAATCTTCAATGCAAAATCACTAAATTTTATCTCTTCAGTGGCTTGTTTTCTTAATCGGACCCCTATGTTTGATTGGTATGTGGTTCAATGAGGATCAAAAGAGCAAACATCATGAAGAGACAAGTGTTTAAAAGGGATTGGACTACATCTTCAAATATCAATAGCTACTCCACACTCACTTGTGCACACAATTGGGAGGACCTATGTATCCAATTAAGAAATCAACAAACATGCACTTCCAATAACCAAAAATAAATTAGAGTAGGTCCGATTTTTGCATATGTTTCATCATAGATTTGCTAATGCAGCACGAGTTTTGTTGTGTAAATATAATTGGTAGAAGTTGGAGAACATGAAAAAATGAACCAAATAACACCCACATACCTTAGTCATGCCCTCATACGTGGTTGCAACTTTGCCAAACATGTCTCTTGATTCAAAACATGTAGGTCAATGACCATTCAAAGATGGCAAGTGGCCTTGGAAGACCATATGATCCGAAAACCTTATACACTTGAACTAGACCGTTCTTTTGATTCCAAACACCTTAGAAAGCATTGTAGAGGCCGTTCCAAAGACACTTCAAAAACAAAAACTCTTGAAATTTGACATATATTTTGAAGATCCATCAGACTCCAAATGTTTTCGTCACATCAACACTTAGACTCCAATTACCCATTTTTAAACACCTCTCCCTTTGATTTCAAAAAGCTTAGAAAGTACTACCCAAATCATTTCAAAAAATACTTGAAAAAACAACTCTCACAAATGAATTCTAATCGTGAACGACCGTGAAATTCCGTGTTCCAATTTTGATTTCTGATTTCTGTGGTGGTCCCAATTTCTTAAATTTTTCATCTTCAGAGACCCCTCCCTTTAATTTCAAGAACCTCAGACACCGTTGTCAAAGTCGTCTCGGAAACACTTGAGGAAAATTTCTCAAAACTTAAATCAAAATTTTCAAATTTTGAAGGTACATAAAATTTTAATTTTGTTAATACACCTATGAAAATAGGTACTAAACCGCTTGTGTCCCCTAAGACCACACGGACATGGACTGGAGGTGGTGAATGAACATCACATGTCAGTGTAAAACAAACATTGACGTTAATTTTTCCTTTCTTTCTTCTTTTCTTCCGTCAATTTTGTTGTCTTCGTACCCAACTCTACAATTTCTTAATTTTAAACACCCCCCTTGCTCATTTCAAAATATCTGAAAATCACTACTTAAGTCATTTTGGAAACACTTGAAACAGACATGCCATTGTTTTACCTCGAATTTTGAAGGCCCGGAAGATTTCAATGTTTTTGTTTTGGTACCAAGTCTAATGAAATTCATCTTCAAAGACCCGCCCTTTACTTCCAAATACCTTAGAGAGCATTGCCAAAGTCGTTTTGGAAGAGACTTGAAGCAAAACTCATAAATTTTTGAATGAAACTTTGACGGCTCATAGAATTTCAATTTTTTGGTCTCGATACCAAGAATATAATTCTCAATTTGAGGTGACACCTCGTTTTGATATTAAAAAACATTTGAAAGCAGGGTCGGAGTTATTTCAAACAAAAACAACTCTTAAAACTCGAATAAAATCTTGACGTAACATTGTTCAACACCCATTGTTTGTTCAGCAGGCCCTTGGAATATAACAGTTGGATGCTTGAAAAGTTGAGTAGGATACTTAGCTTTCCAAACATCCAACTGTTATATTCCGAGGGCCCACTAAACAAACAACAGGTGCTAAGTAATGTTATGGAGGGGGCATAAATTTTTGAATATCATTGTCTCTATACCAAGAGCGTACTTCCCCATTTTTTGTTGACACCTCGCTTTGATTTAACAACTTCTAAAAAATCATCGCCAAAGCGATTTTGAAACTACTCCAAAAACCCTCAAATTTTGGATCAAATTTTAACACCCATAAAATTTTGAAATGTTTTTTGTCTCGACACCAAGAGTGTAATATCCCACTTTTTGGTGACACCTCGTTTTGATTTCATAATCCTTAGAATGCATAGTTGGAGTCATTAAACAAACACTTGAAGAAACACCCTTAAAACTTGAATCAATTTTTGAAAGGGCAATTTTTTAATGTTTCTTTTTTGTCTCAAATACCAATATCTAAGTTCCGCGTTTCTGGTGACACCTTGCTTTGAATTAGCAAAACCTCAAGTGCACAACCAATGTGATTTTGAAACCACTAGACAAAAGGACTCTCAAATTTCGAAGGCCCATAAGATCTTCAATCTCAATACCGAGAGTATGATTTCCCATTTCAGTGACACCTTGTAATGATTTAATAAACCTTAAAATAAAAGGTTGAAATCATTTCGATCGAATAAATTCTTGAAGGCACTTTAAGAGTTTTATTTTTGTTGTCTGAATACCAACCCTTTTTTTTCAACTACTAGCAGCCATTTTGCTATGGTGAAGTGAATTGATTTACACACACATTTTTTAATAATAAATAAATAGTTTTTTGGCTTCTAAGGTGTCACCTCCACTCTTTGTGGTTTAGAGGTGGCGCCGACTAGCTTCACATGGGTGGAGTGGAGTCACCTAAAAATTGGGACTTGCCTTTAAGCTTTATTCATGGGAGCAACCAATGAGGTCCATTGTGAGCCATAAATGGAGCCCATCCTCTCATACAAGGGTTCAAGTCACCTAGGGTTTAGTTGGGTAGGGTGAGTGTTGTTGTCACTTCCTCCTCCATTCTCCACCGATGTGCTTGCCACCCTCTTGCTCTCCAACTTGTGCCGCCTCCTTTTTATTGTAGTGGAGTTTAGGAATTTTTTGTACCCAATTTCAAGTTTTTGAGTGGAATGCACTATTGGTGCTTGAAAGCGCCAACCTCCCTCCTTGCCTATTTGTACTTGTATGCGTGATTATACGAGGGGTCTTTTTAAGCGATGATGTTCATTTTGGGTGTATTCTCTTGTTTAAGTGGGTTGGCCTGATCTTTTTGGATGTAGAATGCAATAGGTGCTTCAAGTGTAGGATGTTGCAATGTTGATCATCTCATATGTGTGCAAACTGGTGCAATTTGGGTGCACATTGATATTTAAATGGGTTGGTGCAACACTTGTTGGCCTAAGATGTTGCTAAGTGCTTGATACGAATGATATGTGTGTGTTGATCCTCTCACAATGCATCTATAAAATAGAAGAGGTTGCATATGTACAGGAGGAGTAATAGCATGGACTTATTTCTTTGTGAAGAGAAACAATTTCTAAAGAGAATGCAAAAAAATGAAATAAAAAATAAAGTAAATAAATAAAATTCATGAATATGGAACTTGCTACAAATTTTGAAGCGGTAAAGTTAGGCTCATACATAATCGATCTATAGGTTAACCCATAACCCACTCATCTAAATGCCAATGCTTGGCTACGACAATTATCAAAACTCTCACATGCCGCCACCACATAAACCTTAACTCCGTTCGCCTAAAAAACATAGATCTCATCCATGTCGGCATTACATGTACCTTAGTGAGCGGTTAAATAGACATGGTCAACTATGGATGCCTTGACCTTGGTTTGTGGTTTGTGTGACCACTTGTAATATGTGAATATAAATATGGGATTACTTATTATTTTATACATGGGGCCATTATTCACCTACTCAAAGCATCATATATGTAGCCTTGGATTTCTTCCCTGTACAATTAAAAGTCGCCACCCAACTTGGCACATAGATTTTGTGCATTCACCACATACTCCCTTTTATTCATCCAAAGTAGCCGCCCCAAACTCCACAAAAATCCTCATGCTCACCACCTTGACTGCTTCCGAACTCAACATGCATCCAAACCCACTACTTTCCAAAAAAACAACAAATTATAAGGGCTACTCAATAACAAGTCTAAGAAACTCCATTTCTAAACACCCCTCCTTTTAATTCTAGAACCATGAAAACACCGCATATGCAAAAATCATTTCGAAAGCCCTTGAAGAGAACTTGAAATAACTTAATATTATCCCGGTTTTTAATAACTTGACACCACTTTTGAGTGTAGTAATTTAAGCATTAAGAAATCTCCAGTGACCTCGTGTTAGTTCTCATAAACTCAAGGTTTGGGACTAAACCCATGGTGTCACCTGTTCTATTGTACAAATAAGTCTATTGTCAAGGTCATTGGAAACCATGAGAAAACAAAATGTTGAAATTTGGAGGAACATTTTTGGACCCCAAAGGTCAAAATGTTTTTTTCCTACGAACCAAGACTACAATTTTCCATTGTTTAAGATCCCACGTGCGGATATCCAAACCCTTGAGAAGCATTGTTGGGGTCATTGGAAATGCACTTTAAATAAATAAATAAATAAATAAATAAATAACCAACGTTAGGCAATCCGACGTATATTTAAGCCCATTGACCCTACCCTGCTCAAGAATCCTCTTGGTGCCAGGTGGGGTTTACTGCCTACTTTGTGGTGGGTGAGCTTTTGGCTTCCAACCTAGGTAGCTAGTTTTTTTTCCGTCAAGTAGAGAGAAGATTTCACAGCGGGGATCGAACCGCCAACCACTCCATTCGGAAATGGGTACGTCTCCACTATCACCCGGTAATTTAGGGTCATTCTCGAACCTGGACTTCAAAGAAAATGTTTAAAATCGGACAAATTTACGGTAGATGGCCCAAATTGTTGAATCCCTTTTTTTCCCTTGGTAGTGCGAGTACGGGTCCCAAACTCTTTGCCCACAACCCCCTTGGCATTTGAGAAGCTTGCAAGGCACCACCGGGGGGGGGGTCATTTGAAAGCGGTTGAACAATCAACTCCGGTTGAAAGCCATGAAAAAGGAGCGGTTTTTTGGGGCACTAAACTCCAATTTTAAAGAAACTCGAGCCCCGTGGTGGACAGTTCGTGGAGAGGTGATGAGCTTGTGTTGGGCCATATGTTGGGGTTTGTTGCCGTAGTTTCCTATGCATTGCCCATACAATAGTTTGAAGGTTTGTGGGATTTGTGCATTGGGGAGAAGACCATGAATAATTGGAAGAGGGTGGAATGGATCGATGGGTTATTGAAGCCATTTCGAAATGCACATGAATTGTGGCATTATGATTGTGGTTAGTGGTGGGGTGTATCGTGTTTGGATGTAGGGTTTAACCTTGAGATGGCGGATATTGGTTGTGGAAGGGTGTTCAATAAGCATTTTGGAGTGCCAAAAGCGGCATAACATTATTCAAATTCATAACATTGTTTTGTGAGACTGGAAATATTCCATGGAATATTCCTATAAATTAGTCGTAATGTGGGGAATATTCCGTGGAATATTGTCAGTCCCACATAACACTGTTATTTATGTTAATAATGTTATGGGGTAGAGTGGGCACTAGTATGGGAGGCATATTGCAATCCTCAAATGATGTTTCTTTTCAAAAAAGAGTTATTGAAAATAATGTTCTTTATTCACACACAAAATAAAATATGTTGAAACTATAAAGAGTGAAACTTAATTTATTCATAATAAATGTGCATTATATTAGTTTTGTCTCAAAATTGGTATATGTATCACCAAGATGAATTTGTATGCTTGATAGAAAGATAGAATTAAAATATCAACTTTGATGAACTAATTTAAAGTTTTAAAGTTTTTAATTTTGAAGTGATAAGTCTTCATAAGATGAACATACCTACAAAATGTCCAGGATAAGTAATGGCATCTTCAAATTATGAATATTTTCTTTTAAAAAATTTGCTTAGAAAATGCTTACATGAAGTTTGTTACCTTATATAGAGGGTCCAACCATACAAATGTGATCTTTGTTTTTGTGTCAACAATTTTACTTCACGAATGTTTCATTAAGCAAGCTTGCAAATCTCACTTTATAACTAATCTTGAAAATACATAAAACCTTAGGTATAATAAGGGTTAAGGAGAAATAATGTCTCCACTTTGATAAAGATAAGACATTTGTATGAGCTATAAAAAAAACACGAGGAAAATGGTTGTAGTCTTGACTTGGATTTGCTAACCATCTTGTACTAATTGCATGATTAATATCCTAGGAGATGTGGGTTAATCAAGGGTTCTTAACATTACCCAACTCCTTGGTTGTGTTCCTTGGGACCATGTACCAGGTGAGCATAATTCTCCTTTCCGTCTGGGATCCCCCGCATACTGTATTGTACACTTTTTGACAAACAACTACATATTATCAAAGTTTTTTTTTATTGCAACCTCTTTCATTGGAAACTGACCATCATCTAGCTGTTTAGTAATGTTATGATGTTGCCTGGTCATTTGTTTAAGGCCCACTTATGTTATTCAAAATTATATCAAGTAGAAACAACATAAACTTAAAAACTAAAACCAAACTAAACTAACTCAAGGTCGGTTTAGACTACATCAAAAAAGTGCACCAATTGTTCATGAGTTTCAACCCAAGACAAGGTTATTTGAGACACGGTTGGTATGGTGGACAACATGGAAACACGATTACGGGGGGTAAAAAAACTCAAAAAAACTCAAGTTGGGGTTCTCTGGAGACCAAGTTCCTTGTCTGAGGGTTTGAAGTTGCCCAAAAAACGACCTATGGAAAACTTCCCTAGTAAAAAATGTTACCATGTTGGCAGTCGTGTCATTTTTTTTATCCATGCTTGAAATTCTCCATTGAAAAAATATTGGTTGTAGTGTAGACCCTGACCGATGAAAAACCCATTTCATCGCCAATCATATTGCTCCATTCCCTTAAAAATTTTGAAAGGTGCACTTCTTCACCGTAGTCTAAACCAGGGATTACACGTCACGTCGCGTCACGTCCTGTGACAGCGACGTGACGGCAGACCTGAAAACGTCACGTCCGTGGGGGGTAAATCCGGCAGTTACCCCAGGGGTAAACTGACGCGGTCAACCCCCTGGTCAACCCCCTGGTCGACTGCTAAGTCAACTGCAGATAGCAGTCGACTGCAAAAAAAAATTCCAAAAAAAATTCTGGACCGTCAGATCTTCTTGGCAAGAAGATCTGACGGTCCAGAATTTTTTTTGGAATTTTTTAATTTTTTCTGGCAGTCGATTGCTAATTCGACTGCTATTTGCAGTCGACTTAGCAGTCGACTGCAAAAAAATTAAAAAAATTAAAAAAAAAATTAAAAAAATTCTGGACCGTCAGATCTTCTTGCCAAGAAGATCTGACGGTCCAGAATTTTTTTTGGAATTTTTTAATTTAACGTTTTTTTGCAGTCGACTGCTAATAGCAGTCGACTTAGCAGTCGACTGCAAAAAATTACTTTTGCAGTCGACTTCAAGGAAAACCTAAAAAAAAATCAAAAAATTCTAAAAAAAATCATGGACCGTTAGATCTTCAATCCAAGAAGATCTAACGGTTCATATTTTTTTAATATATTTTTTAAATTTTTGTTTTCTAAAGTCGACTGCTCGTAGCAGGCGACTAGAGCAGTCGTCCAAAAAAGTAAAAAAAAGTTACAAAAAATTGGTACAGTAACTTTTTTTTACCACGTCAGTGCGCGTCACGCCCCGACGTGACGTGACGTGACGGCGTCACGTCATTTGTGACGCGACGTGACGCAAAAAGGCCGCGTCACGTCCATTTGTACATCCCTGGTCTAAACCAGCCCCTATATTCACATGGCGGCTTGTTTTTGAGGTCCCAAATTCTGACAATATCCACCAATTTGGAGCTTGGTGGGACCAAATCCGGGGCCCCGCACTAAGCTAACTTCCAATGACTCACCCATAAACGATGCCAACACTTTGGTTGTCCCAAGTGACACCTTGGAACTCGAGTGGCTTCTTAGGTCTCGGAAGAAATTTGGCAATCCCAAAAGCTTGGCTAAGTTTCGAGAAATTTGCCATATCTCACCCTCCGCGGAAAAACTAAACTGGTTAAAAATAGAAGTTGGGGTGCCTTTGCTAGAAATCGAGTTTTACTGTTTACTGCATTCTTGAAGCCCTTTTGGACGCGTGACTATGTTTAGCCACTTTATTTTTTCCTTTGCTAGAAATCGAGTTTTGTTGTTTTACTGCATTCTTGACGCCCTTTTGGACGTGTGACTATTTTTAGCCAGTTTAGTTTTTCCGTGGAAGGTGAGATATAGGAAATTTGTACTAGGGTATGTGGCCCTACTACGGTGGCACTCCAAACTCCATATATATATATAATTTTGGATCACCAGATATATTCAAGGATTGTCCCGTCTAATTAACAATTACAAATTACACAAATTGTCATTTCAAGTTTCATAAGATCTGGAGAATGCCCCGGATGTTGCCTACCAAGATGTTCTTAACTAATTCAATTCGACTTGGGGGGTCAAAGGTCTCATTTTGACCCGGAGTAACTTAGTGGTCACTTGGAAGGTTAGCCCCAGATGTGCATTATTTCTTGATCTCCCCTTGGTTTGCGCTGGCTCTCCCAAGGTGGTTGTTTTTTGGTTCCTTTCTTGCAATTGAATTTTCAATTTGTGCCAAAAAAGAATTTAATTTTTTTTCATAAGTTATGGTGTTGAGATGCAAATGTTACAAGCCCAAAGTGAAAGAAAAAATAAAAAAACAAAAATAATCTCTTGTTAGGTGATCACACGGAACCACCAAATATGTTCAATGTTGAACATGGATTGGTCATTGTATTGTGAGCAAGTAATCCAATGTCATCACGACCAATCACTCATCTAAAAACACGACGGTTATTGGAATTACTTTGAAGTTTTCATCCATGGAGGCACGATACCATCCATGCTTTACATGTTTTGCCCATGAGTTGATTGGTTTTGATTGATAACCAACTTAGGCAGGTGGGTGATTTGACACTCCCATGTCTTGTCATCCACTTTCCTCTCGCTAGTTATCTAGTCTGCAACACATGTCTTTTTGGTGCCCAACCCTAATTACAAACCTTGCCATAAGGTGTGTAGGTGTCATTTGGGTACTTTTAAAAAAAACAAATTAGGACACTTATACGTGATTGTGAGCCCAAATTGGTGCCCACATGTGGTTTTAGCCTCTTGAGTTCGTCAAAACTTGATTTCAACATTCCTTCAATTAACCAAAATTATAAAAAGAGTGAAGCTTTAGGTTTAGATCAAAGTTAAGCTGGAATGTGTGAGTGGGTGTGGTGTTGGGCTTAAGGCTTGGGAAATCAGTGTGTTGATTAACCAATCGTTAAGTTGGGACTTGGGTGAAATCGGTTGGGATTTAGAGGGTTAATTAGGGTGATCTTGGTGTAGCCAGATAAATTGTTCATTTTAGGGTGTGGGGGTGGTCAATTAGGGGAGGTCCCGGCCCTTCCGTGAGAATTGGGTCTCGGATTTCTCGGTTCGGGGTACCAGCTTTGGATGGCCGAAGGAGGCTGCTCTCGGGAGCGGGGCAGCAGAGGAGGAGGACTCAGGAGAGAGCCCTGGACTGCGGATTTCAGATTAGGCAACACTGAATGTGATTTCAGATTAAGCAACAACCAAGACGGCTTTTTGAGGTTGTGGCGAGGCAAATTGTCGAAGGTCTCAAAGGGTTCAAGGTTTTGGTAGCTGCAGAAGGGCGAGGCACGCTGCCGAAGGCCAGGGGAGGTAGAGTCCTGGTGGCTGCCGAAGGGGCACAGCAGGCTGGCTGAGGCCGAGACCAACTGGCTAAGGCCCAGGGAATTCAGTGAGTGAGGGCAAGGAGGTGGGCAACCGAATTAACTGTAGGGCCAGGGGGTCCCATCAAGGGACAATGCTGAGGAGTAAGGGGTAGGCAATGGGGTTAAGGAGATGCCAATAAATATTGGAAGTGAAATTAAGTGCTTAGGGTGCTAAGCATTAGATTAGGTAGTGGGAGGGCATATGGATTATAGAGGGAGTTAGAAAAGGAAGAGTGTGTTGGTGTGTTGTGGTGTAATGATTGATATAGGTGCATAAGTGTTTCTTAATACTAATGCCTTGTAGAGTAAATAAAAAAGCGTGCTTAACATTGGGTTTCATTTGAGTACAAGTAAGAGGTTTTCAAAGCCAACGGGGTAGTAAGGACATGTGAGCCATGGACCTCCACCTGGACCACAGACACAAAGAGGTGGGGGTTTGGCTGACAATGATTGGTATGTGGTTCAGTGGAGATCAAAGAACAAACACCATAAAGACACATGTTTCAAAAAATATAATTGAAGCATGTCTTCATATTTTAGTATTTACCCCACACTCAATATTGAGCACAATTGGGAGGACCTAAGTATGCTCAATTAAAGAATCAACAAATACGCACATACCATAAATCATAACTAAATCACAAGAGATTCGATTTTTGCTAATGCCCGTCATTTTAGATTTGCTATTGCAATATGCGTTTCATTGTGCAAATCTAATTGGTAGAGGTTGAGCCAACATGAAAAAACGAACCAGATAACACCCACACGCCTTATACTACCACCCAAACATCGATGTCCGATTAAAAGGAGGGACCACATTAAGGCCTCCACACTTTATGTCAGCTTTGATCTTGTCCGTCGGATCAAAGTTTCTATATGTACAATAACCCAACTTGGACTTGTTCTTGGGATCTTTGTCTTCTTACAAGTTATAGCAACCCGAGATGGCTTTTTTTATGTACTAACTCCCGTGTCCAATCTCTTGGAAGTTTGCCTTGTTCTTGGGAGTCCCGATTCTTGGACTTGGCATGCCTTGTTTTAAGAATGTTAGCCCTAGTGAAGCGTGGATGATGGTCAAAGGACGGACAAGTTTGTAGGAGCCAATAGAGAGGCAATCTTTTCATTATGAATGAGTGAGTGAATGAATGAACGAATGAATGGTGTGATCTTGCATTGGGTGGCCTTGATGTTTTAGGCCCACTTTATACTTAGGGCTGGACTGAGGGTCCATGTGAACTCAAATGGGATTGCTCAATTTCATCAAATTTGGTCGAGGGCTTTATGTTAGGGTTGGGCATAAATATAAACTCACCCTATGTGGCATCTTAGGTGGCACAAATTTGGTGCCAGATCCTGAAGCCAACTTAAAAAAATCAAGACGAGGTTTTCAAGGGTTCAAACTCTCAACATGGGTCAGGTTGGGCTCATTCATTGGATACTAAACATCTCTCCCATTGATCCATGGAAGGTAAGATTCTCTTCACTAATCTCACCCCCCAAGAACATTTGGACTTCAAATTGGGCCTCATCACTTTACATGTGACAAGGTTGAGCCCGAAAGAAGTCCATAAAGTTGGACTAGATCGAGGGCTTAATGCTTGAGAATCAGGCTGGCCCTCCATCCGACCCCGGGCCGTATATGAAGTCACCCTTAGTCTCTCACGATTGGCGAAGAACCCATGAGTTTGAAGTATGAAGTTGAAACCCTAAAGACCCGCATCCACATGTGACCAAACCCCAACTACAATGGGATTCCCCTACTAACGTCAATACTTTATGAATATAAAACCGACTGCTATGCATTTGTCAATCATATAAGCATTTATGATACCTAGTTTAAATTTAATCAATTGGCAACACATTCATTGGTTAAAACATAGTTTTATAAAAATGAAACCTCGCATGAATTCAATGCAATCGTGAAAGTCGCCATTCCAAGTCTTTGTTTATGAGTAATAAAGAAATTGGTTATTACAAAAATTGTCAAAGAATTTAGCACATTAACTTTGGTGCACCATTTTTTCAAATAGGGTGTTCAATGGGTACATGGTTGAAAGTGGCAACACAACCACATCCTTTGTTATGCACCGACACTGTCTGCACAACCACAAAACTTTGGTTATCCCACCCTTGGAAGGGCACCGTCCCAATTGTTCTTTGTTGATTTCAATGTTATGGAGAATTTCTTTTGTCTTAAATATAACATAACCCCGAGGCACTTTCATGGTTCATTATCTAGTTGTTATCAACCGTTGCATTCTAACACTATCAATGAGAGTGTTTCACTAAGTTTATCAAGTTGAATCTATTAATAAAAGGGAATACGTAGGGTATAGTTCGGAAAACTATCTAACTTACTCCCAACCCCACTCGCCTTGCAGTGACTGTTGGATAATGTTATGTTCTATTTTTGATAAATCATTTTGGAATAAATTGTTGTTATCCTTTATATTAATTTTTATATTATATTATATTTTTGTACGGTTAGCAAGAGAATTTGGTAGAATGTTGAATCTACCAAAAATGAGAATTTGAATTTGAAATAAAATATTCAAAAAAGATTTGTCATGAACACCTTGGGACTTCAAGTACAGTGACAAACAAAACTGAGTACAACTCTGACTCACTTCCATTTGAAAAATCATACCATAAGCATGAGTGGGCAAGATCCAAGTGTGTTCAAATGAAAGTTGTAGTACATGATGTACTACATAGTGACAAAAAGTTTGAAGTGGATTTTAATTAGGGTGTGAAAGATATAAAATGTCAAAATTGGCTCTTCAAATACTCAGTATTGTTTGAAAGTGTCTAGAAAGCCTTCAAAACATACAAGACATCGAACGAAGCCAAACTTCTGGCATGTTGCCTCTATGGTAGTGTCAAACATCATGTTAAACATGCACGTGTCCTTTATCAATGGAAATCGGCATTTGTACGCTTCCAATAAAATTCAAATTGTCAAAGAATAGATAGATTACAATAGAATGGCATTTGACAATCCTTCATGGAATTGATGGCATGGGGTTGTAGTGGACATCATAAAAGACCTCCAAGTACTAATATGGGCCATTGTTGTGTCTATTTCAACTTGTATTTGAATTTTTTTCAATATTAAAAAATCCTTTATAATCTAAGTTTTTTTCATGGAATATTATGATATTTTCTTTTCAATTTTTATTTATGTCCCAATATCGATTGATGTAAGCTTTCTATCCACCACATTTGTTTCACATTGAGTTTATGCTATGTTCCAATCTTATAATTGAGGTTAATAGCTATAAGATTGGAACATAGCATAAACTCAATGTGAAACAAATGTGGTGGATAGAAAGCTTACATCAATCGATATTGGGACATAAATAAAAATTGAAAAGAAAATATCATAATATTCCATGAAAAAAAACTTAGATTATAAAGGATTTTTTTAATATTGAAAAAATTTCAAATACAAGTTGAAATAGACACAACAATGGCCCATATTAGTACTTGGAGGTCTTTTATCATGTCCACTACAACCCCATGCCATCAATTCCATGAAGGATTGTCAAATGCCATTCTAATGTAATCTATCTATTTTTTGACAATTTGAATTTTATTGGAAGCGTACAAATGCCGATCTCCATTGATAAAGGACACGTGCATGTTTAACATGATGTTTGACACTATCATAGAGGCAACATGCCAAAAGTTTGGCTTCATTCAATGTCTTGTATGTTTTGAAGGCTTTCTAGACAATTTCAAACAATACTGAGTATTTGAAGAGAGTGGGGAAGTCACTCCATGCACATTAGGCCACTACGTGCAATAAAAGTTTGCTACCCCTATATTATATGTCATAAATAATTTTTAAAATGATGATATTTTTACTAGAGATACAAAACCATTGATAATATCTTTTTTATATTTTTTCGAAATTTTTAGTCATCTTCATTTTTGTAGTAATTGTTTTAGTTCAATTCTGCGTTATTCTAGTTAGAAACGGTATGTTTTATACAAAAAAGAGATCATCAAATTTGGTTACCATTTTTTACTATGTAATAGATACCATATATATCTACTAGAGAAAAAAAATTGATAAAATTTGACCCAATTTGGTGATGCCTTTAGAAAAAGTAGATTCACTTTTATCGCACATGGCGTCAACTTGACCAATGGAGTGACTTCCCCGGGTTGAAGAACCAATTTTGACATTTTATATCTTTCACACCCTAATTAAAATCCACTTCAAACTTTTTGGCACTATGTAGTACATCATGTACTACAACTTTCATTTGAACGCACTTGGATCTTGCCCAGTCATGCTTATGGTATGATTTTTCAAATGGAAGTGAGTCAGAGTTGTACTCAGTTTTGTTTGTCACTGTATCATATGTATATTGAATATGAAATAATGAATGGGCAATCAAGATTGTGTTATTTAGTGCAAGTCAATTTTAAAAGCATGCATGTGACATCCAATCATCCATCAAAGGATTTGTAATCCCTTGTAAATCAACCATGGTAACAAAATAAATAAAATGGACTTCGACATGTTTATTTGTCGATGTGATTAAGGGCCTGCTCTTTCTAGGGTTGGTTGAATGGGTTTACCCCATTCGAGTCTACGCCTATAAATATTGCAGACCTTTTATAGCCCATTAGCTAGTTGGGCTAGCCCATATTATTGAGGCCCTGATCTAGCCATAGCTAGGCTAGCCCATATTTTTGAGGCCTCGATCTAGCCATAGCTTGGCTAGCCCACATTTCTTGAGGCCTTGATCTAGCCATAGCTGGGCTAGCCCATATTTTTTGAGGCCTCGATCTAGCCATAGCTGGGCTAGCCCATATTTTTTAGGCCTCAATCTAGCCATAGCTGGGCTAGCCCATTTTTTTCAAGTACCGTTTTCAGCCATATAGCTGGACTAGCTGGCCTAATAAACTAATTCATGTAGCTCATATGTTGAATTAAAGGAAGCATTGTTTCATCAATACAATCATATTTCATATCAGTCAAAATCACTCATCGTCATCAATGTCTAAAACCTGTTGCTCGCCATTCTCTACCAACAAACCATCATCATCCTCTATCTACAACTCCTCATCGAAAATAGGGCGTTTTGGAATGTGATTCTTCCAATCGGAATTATCCAGCAAGATCAACTTTTCATGATCGTATGGCATTAGATGTTTGTTCAACTTCAACATCATCGACGCCTCTACAAATCCTCCCCCAAGCGATGAGCTCTTTGGGGTAATGATATCATTTAGACTGCCAAAGTCACATTGTAGCCCACTCGTTCTTTGAGAGCCCCTTGAAGCGCTGCCCTGTGCAGATGAAGAAATCGATCCTGGCTCAGTCAAATTACAAATGAGATCCGGCTACTAGTTGCAGATGAGATATGGCTACTAGTTACAGATGAGTTGGTTGAGTTTCTTAATTAACCGGTTGAAGTTCTTGTTGAAGACTTCAGGAAAATGACCCATCATTTTAGAGGAATATAGAGAATATAGCCCACTTGAGCAAAGACAAACCAAAAGATGTAAACATGTAACCGGTTGCATTTGGAAACACTTGGATCTAGACAGATTATCTAAACCCTAAATCTTCCCGGATAGTGGATCGAACTCCCTACAATAGCCTTTTCCTCCGTAATGAAATGCCTCCTTGTTCTTTGAGAGCCCCTTGAAGCACCGCCCTATGCAGATGAAGAAATCGATCATGGCTCAGTTAAATTGTTGAGCTTAACGCTCTCCCCACCAAGCGCTAACTTATCCCAGCTTGCTACTAAAGTCCTACAAAAATGTAGTTTCGGAAGACCATGTTCATGAAAGAAAAACTCCGTAGCAAAGAGAACCACTTGGGTGGTGGGGGGAGCAAAACCAAAACTAGGAGACTAGTTTAGCAATAACTAGGAGAGGTTTGAAAGGTGGGGAGAAGATGGTAGTGTTAGGGGTGGCATGGTTGGGCCTTAGCTTGAGCCGATTGAGTTACATGACTTATCTTTAGCTAGCTAATAACTAGCTGGGCTAGCCCATATTTTTTGAGGCCTCGATCTAGCCATAGCTAGGCTAGCCCATATTTTTCAAGTCGCGATCTAGCCATAGCTGGGCTAGCCCATTTTTTTCAAGTACCGTTTTCAGCCATAACTCTTAGCTATTGGGTTAGCCGCTAGCCCAAAAAGTCCATGGGCTAGCGGCTGTACAAGGTCTGAAATATTGCCTACTTGTAGATAAGGGGCTATATAACTAAAATAGAACTTACACATATGGGATTGGTTGGTGGGGTTTAGGTTTGTGATATTCAATGGTGGTGGGTGTTCATGGGGGTGTAAGGCTAAGTGTTGGGTGCATTGGGTCTTTCACACAAGTTGGTGTGAGGGGGGTGGGGTGGACACGTTGGGATTGCGTTTTTCAGGAGGGTGGTTATAACTTTGTCCTATATGAAGAGCCGAGGTCGAATCCTTGTGCTAGTTGATGCATGAAAGTGTTAATCCTAGTTACGAGATTGACATGGAGTGGGCCCCGTCTTAACACGTATGTTTGGCATTTTGTTATTGTGATGTGGGGGTAGCGAAGGGGGCAGGGAGGTGGGCAATGTTTGGCCATATCCTGGAAAGAAAATGAATTGCAATGTAAAATGGAACATTAAAAAAAAAGATTTGACCCTTTTGAATGAGAACATCTTTTGGGGCATAACAAAGTTGAGGATCCAAAAAACACAATCACAGTTACTACGAAAAACATGGCACCACCAATTAGTATTTTTTAATACTACCAAGCCTATAAACCAATGATCATCAACTGGAGCAACTTATCCAATGTTAGGCACAAAAGCCACTCATCCAAAGAGCAATTATAGATCGTTTGGGCAAAAGCAAATGCAATAGCCAAAGACATGTTGACCTTTATGTGGATCCTCAAGAATCTAGTCATTCCAGAAGGTGTGGTTGAAATAACCACAACAAACCCTATCTTCTACCTTACTAGGTTTAGCATCGGTGCCCTCACACACATCAATAGATACCATAAAAATTTCTACATCAATATCCAAAATCATAATTGCTTACCACAACTTTAGCCTCATAATCCAGAAGTAGTGAAAAAGATCCAAAAGATGACGAATACATAATTTTCAGAATTCTTATCCGCATTAGATATCCTAAGAGGAGAAATTATCACATTGTTACATGAAGCAAGTCAACAACATCAAAATCTAATCCGAAAATTTCCAAACTCTTTTCTACCAGTTTTTCACAAGATTCAACTGCACAACTACATTACTAAGACATTAGAAGATAGGAAACACACATTAAAACAAAGGCAAATCTCTACACAACATGCACAACCATTGTTCTACCTTCCACAATACAATCTAGGAAGAATGAAGATAATTAAGCGATCATGAGAGCAAGATACCTTAGGAGTGGGTAAATGATGAGACACACATTTGATCCACAACTAAGAAGATAGAGGAGAGGACCAACACACTAGAGCAAGAAGACAATGCACGAAGAACATAAAAATGCCGAAGTGGGAAGCGGCTACAAAATTATAATGAAAACGCGGTAATAGGGTCGAACCCCGGAAATAGGTACTCAATCACGGAAATACAAGGAAGATACGTGGTTATAGGAGGGCTAACCCATGGAGATAAGCTAGGCAATGGCTTTAATGAAGGAGATCATTAATATATAAGAAGATTATGAATATTCATGTCATCGATTGGAGAAATAACTTATGAGGATAATATAGGCCATAAACGAAGGACAATATAAGACTAGTGATTAGTATATAAATGAGAATTTTTTACCAAGTTAATCAATTTTGAAGTCACATCGCCTATACCTTGAGGATTCGTAACTACCGATTATGTTAGCAATGTGTATTATTAATTTTATATTTATATAGATTTTAGAAGATTTATGATTATAAACATCCAAGAGGCTTGACGGTTGTAACAATTTGATAACAACTCTCATTTAGGAATGTTAGAGACCAAATATGATCTAGAGAAAAGGAAGATGAACATCAATTGGGACATAAATTCTAGCAAGAATGAAAAATATTATATATAGGAATATTTTTTTAAGAAGCACATTTCTTTTCATAGCAACAAAATTATCTTAAGATTGAGTGTCAAACAACAATTGAACTTACATTGTATCTCTCCTCCGTGAGAGACTATTTTGAAATACATTTACAATTACTTTCTAGTCAAAAGTGTGATTTCTCTTTCTCTCTCAATTACTTTGTGAGTTGTTGGATATTTAAATAATTATCAATTGAGAAGATAATAGTATCTTTTGAGCAAACACTCAAGAAAGTAGTATGAAGATGAGATTCAAACGGTCAAGGTTATTCAGAGAAATAATAAGACTTTGAGAAACAAAATGATGTTGAATTAAACTTCAACTCATATTGATGATTTGAGTAATTAAGAGAAATTTTATTTTATTTTTAAAAAACATTATTTATGATTGAAAGGGAGTGTTGAAAATTGACCATTACAAAACTATAACTTAATATGTTATGTGAATGAGATATATGTTATATACTTAAGTATGAGAAGTATTATTTACGATTATGTTATTTATCAAATGGACTTATAAGAATCGTATTAATGTCTCAAGTGGTAATACTTGAGCTAAAAAGAGAAAGACATAAGAACATGCAAAACATTAATATTTAATTGTTCACTACTACTACTATAACTTATAAAGAAAACAATTTGATATTGGAAAAGCTTACATACTCTTATAATCACATCAAGAGTTGTTTATGTGTATTGATAAAAATATTTATATGAATGATCTGACGTTTATGTTCTTACAAAGAATTATAAAATGAACTTAAAATTTGACCTTCTTCGAAAAACTTAATTAAGACCTCGGAGAGATCTTTTGTCGTCAACAATTAACAATAAAGATTAAAGTAATATAATATAATATGATATGTATGGAACTTTAGGATATTGATACACCTCTAAGAGTTTTGTTATCTCTAATTGTTCTCACAATTAATGAGCCTTATATTAAGAATCAAGACAATTGAGATTGAGATATTCTAAAGCAATTATATTCAAATCAAATGAAGTAAGGGATGTTAATATTTTATTAAAAAGAACTTAACCAAGCACATTGTGAGTCTTCCTAGCTATTTTGCAAATGAACGACCCACAGTGTCCATCAATAAGAATGTTTTCAAATACACCTATGGGAAGGACCATTCAATGGATAGTTTTGTCCCTTTAAGGCGAGGTCCCCGTGAAAAACATCAAATACTACTACAAATGTTGAGGCATTGACTAAGCCTGGTGGAATTGTAGTTAACTACCGAGTGATAGTGGAGAGGTACCCATTTCCGAATGGAGTGGTTGGCGGTTCGATTCACGTTGTGAAATCTTCCCTCTACTTGATGGAAAAAAAACTAGCTAGGTGGGTAGGAAGCCAAGAGCCCATCCACCGCAAGGTAGGCAGTAAACCCCACCTTGCACCTAGGGGGATTCTTGAGCAGAGTAAGGCCAACGGGTTCAAATTCACGTCGGATTGCCTGATGTTGGTTGGTTATTTATTTATGGAGGGCGATGAGCCACCTGTCAAGAAAATTACAAGGAAAACAAGTTTCTCCATGTCTCACACATTTGGGTTTGTTATGTGAGAACCGATTATGTAACCGCCCAAATTGATGCAAGCAATAGTGTTAGCATTGTTGGCAAGTTGATGGGATCTTTGTCATTCCCTCTAAGATTGTTGGTGCATGTTCATGTAGAGAATATTGCTATCTCACCGGCGGCCACATCTACTCCCACCCCTTGTCCAAATACAAGAAGGTTTTCATCGCAAGTGGAATTTTTCTTTTTTTAGAGGCAATAAGAACCGTAGCATGTGAATGTGCTTGGAAACAAGTTTTGTTTTGATTTGATTTGATATAGCAAATTATATGTTGACACTTCTCATGGAGAGGTCCGCGACAACTTTTCTTTGAATTCATCGTTTGAATGGGAGGTGATGTTAGGGACATAACTGGAACCTTCTAGTTCCTTTTACTTTAGAACTTGTTGGAACCTTTTAGTTCTTTTTACTTCAGAACTTGTTGGAACCTTCTAGTTCCTGTTACTTTAGAACTTGCTAGAACCTTCTAGTTCCTTTTACTT
This sequence comes from Polytrichum formosum, assembly GCA_964035585.1. NCBI lineage: Eukaryota > Viridiplantae > Streptophyta > Polytrichopsida > Polytrichales > Polytrichaceae > Polytrichum > Polytrichum formosum. The sequence continues at coordinate 27,929,662 of OZ037939.1, read as the reverse complement.
TAGAATTTGCTGGAACCTTTTAATTCTTTTTACTTTAGAACTTGCTGAAATCATCTAGTTCCTTTTATTTTAGATTAGGTATATATAAGGATCAAGGTTGAAGTCCTTCAGTCTCAACAACACATCTCCTGGAGCTCTCGCTCACCCCTCTTGTTGTTGTTCATTTTTTCATCTATTAATTCAAGTATCTTTGTATATTATGCCCCCCTTCTTGTTGTTGTTCATTTTTTCATCTATTATTTCAAGTATCTTTGTATCATGTGTTCCGGCCAGTCAAGTATCTTTGTATTTTGTGTCCCTAACGGTATGAAAACGGACACCAAAAAGTTATTGGACTATGTGCTCATAATATATTAACCATTTTAAGCAGAATAATCAACATAATCGGTGGGACAGGGGAAGGGAGCTATATGATCAAGTTAATAAGAACGGGAGTTATCGCTATAACAACGAATAAAAATAAACTCCAAAATGCTTTGGATTTGCTAAGTTCACCTCATACTATTCGGGTGTTTCGTTATCCTACGATAATGGTGTAGAACTAAATGTGTCCATGTAAGGCCCACTTACCTTGCTATATATGAGAAATCTAAATGCTTCCTAAGTATGCTTAAGATAGATGGGACTTAAGTGGCTTGTTTATTAATCGGACACTTACATTCGATCGGCATGTTGTTCGGTGAAAAGAGTAAACATCATAACGACACATGTTATAAAGAGATTGGATTACGTCTTCAAACATTAATAAATACTCTACACTCAATATTGAACATGATTGGGAGGACCTATGTATCTTGTTAAAAAATCAAACAAACTTGCACTTATGATAATCATGACTAAAATCAGGGGAGGTCCAATTTTCAATCCCATTTTTGCAAATGTTTCATCATAAATTTGCTCATGCAACACAAGTTTAGTTGTGTTAATATAATGGGTAGAAGTAGGAGAACATGCAAAATGATCCCAATAACACCCACACACCTTACATGCAGCTGAGAGAACCCTTGCAAGTCAATGCTCTCATTAACGCAGGCTACCAATAGTCCCTCCTTCTCAAATCGACCTAAATTTGAGGGGAACTCCATTGGGAACTCTTTGACGAACGGGAAACCATACAGCGCCAGTCCATACATGCATCCCCCGCTATGCAACGGCAGGCCGACAGATCTCAGCCGTCAGTTAGTGAAACGACGGCTGTGGTTGCTCTCTCAGAGGCAGAGCATGGGTGCGTAGATGTAACCTAGTGGTGAATGGCATGGGTGCGGGAAAATCCCAGGACCCCTCTAGAAGAACGAAGGATTGCTGTGCGCCATTGATGGTGTGCATCGGACGGCGGGGTGTCCGACAGTGGAAGCCTCTAGATCCAGGCGCCTTCGTTCAGGATGGCTCTAGAAGGACAGTAGTTTGATCTGGGCCGTCGATGGGGGTCATCGGACGGCTAGGTGACCGACAGTGGAAGCCTCTAGATCCCTCTGTAGGGGCCTTGGTTCTGGTATATGAAAAGCGCCTCCGTCCCCGCTCCTCTGTCTCTCAATATTGCATTGGTGCGGGCTCTCCGAAGATAGTACGCAACGGCCGTTTAGGTTTCAGGCGACTTCGGCCCGCCTTCAGGTTTTCGTGGTTGATATCGTTACGTTTTTGCTATTTTGCGTGCATAAGGCATTCGTGTGGTGCGACAGTTAGGTTTTTGGGAGCGCTCCGCCGAAGAAGCGTGGTTTGTGGTTTGCAGTTGGGAGAAGAGGCAAACATGGCGGAGACGGATGCGACCATGGCCGGAGGGGAGGTTGAGACCTTCGCCTTCCAGGCGGAGATCAACCAGCTTTTGAGTTTGATCATCAACACCTTCTACAGCAATAAGGAGATCTTCTTGCGAGAGCTTATCAGTAACTGTTCAGATGTAAGTGCATCGCATTTAAGCCGTTTTTTGATTGCACATCAGATGGAATAGGAAAGAAACGATTTGTCTGTACGGTCTCAATGACGTTATTGCGTGTGCGTTGGGCATGATTTTGCTGAAGGGGTTTTTTTTGGTCTGTATTCTGTCACGATAATTTAAGCATGTGATTCACTATGTGTAAACGAAATAATGATGATGGCGTCGGCTGACGAGTTCGACCGACTTGGGTAGTTACGTAAGTGTTATGGTTTGCGTTTCAGGCCTTGGACAAAATTCGTTTCGAGTCCTTGACGGACAAGAGCAAGCTGGAGGCACAGCCCGAGCTTTTCATTCACATCGTCCCCGACAAGGCTAACAACACGTTGAGCATTATCGATAGCGGTATTGGTATGACTAAGGCCGACATGGTAAACAACCTGGGAACTATCGCGAGATCCGGCACGAAGGAGTTTATGGAGGCCCTTACGGCCGGTGCCGACGTGAGCATGATCGGTCAGTTCGGTGTGGGTTTCTACTCGGCGTACTTGGTCGCCGAGAAGGTGGTGGTGACCTCGAAGCACAACGACGACGAGCAGTACCTGTGGGAGTCGCAGGCGGGGGGTTCTTTCACAATCACGAGGGACACGACAGGAGAGCAGCTTGGACGCGGAACGCACATCAAGTTGTACTTGAAGGAGGACCAACTGGAGTACTTGGAGGAGAGGAGGCTGAAGGATTTGGTGAAGAAGCATTCGGAGTTCATCAGCTACCCGATTTCTCTGTGGACGGAGAAAATGACCGAGAAGGAAGTGTCGGACGACGAGGACGAAGAGGAGAAGGAAGCAGAGGAGGGAAAGATCGAGGAAGTGGACGAGGAGAAGGAGAAGGGCGAGAAGAAGAAGAAGAAGGTGAAGGAAGTGTCGCACGAGTGGGTTTCGGTGAACAAGCAGAAGCCGATTTGGATGCGCAAGCCCGAGGACGTGACGAAGGACGAGTACGCGGCATTCTACAAGAGTCTGACGAACGACTGGGAGGAGCATCTGTCCGTGAAGCACTTTTCCGTGGAGGGGCAGTTGGAGTTCAAGTCGGTGCTGTTCGTGCCAAAGAGGGCTCCCTTCGATCTGTTCGATTCGCGGAAGAAGCAGAACAACATCAAGCTGTACGTGAGGAGGGTGTTCATCATGGACAACTGCGAGGACCTGATCCCCGAGTACCTGGGGTTCGTGAAGGGAGTGGTGGACTCGGAGGACCTGCCACTGAACATTTCTCGCGAGACTCTGCAGCAGAACAAGATACTGAAGGTGATCAGGAAGAACCTGGTGAAGAAGTGCATGGAAATGTTCCAGGAGATCGCGGAGAACAAGGAGGACTACAACAAGTTCTACGAAGCGTTCTCGAAGAACCTGAAGTTAGGTATCCACGAGGATTCCCAGAACAGAAACAAGCTGGCGGATCTCCTACGGTACCACTCGACGAAGAGCGGCGACGAGATGACGAGCCTGAAGGACTACGTGACGCGGATGAAGGAAGGACAGAAGGACATCTTCTACATCACGGGAGAGAGCAAGAAGGCGGTGGAGAACTCGCCGTTCTTGGAGAAGCTGAAGAGGAGGGGATACGAGGTGTTGTTCCTGGTGGACGCCATCGACGAGTACGCCGTGGGTCAGTTGAAGGAGTACGACGGGAAGAAGTTGGTGTCGGCAACGAAGGAGGGATTGCACTTGGAGGAGACGGAGGAGGAGAAGAAGAAGAAAGAGGAGAAGATGGCGAAGTTCGAGCCGTTGTGCAAGACGGTGAAGGAGATTTTGGGCGACAGGGTAGAGAAGGTAGTGGTATCGGACAGAATCGTGGATTCGCCTTGCGTGCTGGTGACGGGCGAGTACGGATGGACGGCGAACATGGAGAGAATCATGAAGGCGCAGGCGTTGCGCGACAGCAGCATGTCCGGGTACATGTCATCGAAGAAGACGATGGAGCTGAACCCCGACAACCCGATCATGGAGGAGTTGAGGAAGAGAGCGGAGGTGGACAAGAACGACAAGAGCGTAAAGGACTTGGTGTTGCTGCTTTTCGAGACGTCTCTATTGACGTCGGGATTCAGCTTGGACGAGCCGAACACATTCGGAAACCGCATCCACCGCATGTTGAAGTTGGGTTTGAGCATCGACGACGACGCATCTGCAGAGGCGGATGCCGAGATGCCAGCTCTGGAGGCGGATGCCGAGGAGGAGGGCAGCAAGATGGAGGAAGTAGATTAAGCATTAGCAGCAAGAACTCCACGTTTAGTAACTATTGAGGATTAACGCTTTTTTTCATGACGATGGGAGGTCTGTTGGCAAGAGGGTAAAATCATGCCCTGGTTTTGTAGGTCTGTATAGCATACAATGAGGACGATTTCTCCTAAACATTGCTGCGTCGCTTTTGGACGTCGTTCCTCAGGTTTATGGATAGAGCAGAAGCATATCTTATCATTCTAGTCCTTAATTCTTGGATCGAAGTTCTGGGAACCCATTTGTAATTGAATTTTTGCCTCATTCTAGTTTCCCATTGCGACTGGCCTCATTGGGTTCTTCTTAAATCTTTTCATTGATGTTCTTTAATTGCTATTGCTTTGATCATTCAAGTTAGGGTTTGCTTTTGTCGGATATGGAATTGTTGGATTAATGTTCCCAAGTTTTCAATATAGTCTAGCAGCATTTAAAACGAAGAAGGGAATTGTATTTGGCATAGCCTGGATCTCAGCAGCATACATGTGGTAGGCGTAGGGGGAAAAATAAGACCAGGTATATTGCAAGGTTTTTTCCCCTCCATTTTTTTGATTGAACACATTTTCCAAGTGAAAATCCAAAACCGTTCTAGGGCATGATGTTAACGTGGTGCACATTTTCATAATCAATACGTACTTTTTGTGCAAGCTTTTATTGTGAGATTTTAGGTTGGGTGATGGGTTTAGCACCCTGTGCCCTGCTGCTGGTGTTGACAAATCCGAGAACTGGATTCGCCTCAGGTGAAGGAGCGGACGTGACAACCCTAAAATGCGAACCCTACTCTGTAGTCTGATATGAATTCTAGTTAGAGGTTACTCAGACTTCTGTATGCAGTCACATGGTTCCATTGAAAGCCTTTTCATAGGGCAGTTTTGGTGTGAGAAGGATGTCACTTCATGAGCTTGTGACTAGGGGATGGTGCGTCCTTGATGGTAAACATGTTTAGTGACAAGGTCAACTTCGATTCCACACTACCTCCAAATTGAGGTTGCCCACTTTGATGGGCACAACTTAACATCATCAAAAATCACATTTGATGATAACAAACAGGCTTTTCTTGTTAAAAAGTTGAACTCTTTTCATCTTTAGGAAAGAAAATAGATTACCTCCACCTCAAGGATTTTTTCAAATATGAACGTCAATTGTGCTTGAAGCAACCATTGACACCACCACAACACAAGATCCTTGTTGCTTACTGCACCTTGAATCATAGACTTGCCATCCGAATTGCACATTGGTCAATTATCCCTATCTCTAGAGATAATAGATTATGCCACTTTTTCTCTTATAATGTAGTTGAAAATGAGGCACACTTTGTGTTGGAGTGTCTCCTATACAATTCCTTTAGAGATAAGATTCAATTACTATTTGAAAAGGCAGTATTAGGGAGCTCAAGTCTAACTTTCAATGAGACCATCAAGTTGATATTAGCCACTACCTTGTGGAGGCCTGGGGCGAACCAACATGTACACTCGTACAAGGCAATGTCATCCATGCCTCGTCATCCAAGCCCCCCTCATCCAAATTAGGTTAACGACTTCAAGTGGTTAACCATAGTTAGGGGGGGCCCACTCTGACACCACCTTGCCCGCCCCCGCATGCTCACCCTCCCGCTCCCGCCTCGCTCTCCAGCTGCCGCTGCCGCTGTTGTGCCTCAGCAATCATTCTTGCCTGGACTCTCACCGTCATTTGAGGCTTCCTATTCATGAATACTTCTCTGTAGGTGCAAATTTCTTTTAAATTCACAAGTTTGTTGTTGCACCAAACTGCTGGCAGTTTAAAGGTATGAAATTTTTTGGGTTTGGGATTTGAGAATTTGTGTACTCCCCTTGTGATGTTCATCAATTACATCACTTTTAATGAGTTGTTTGATCTCCTGAGGCTGCCATTACGTGAATCCCTCTGCAACTGCAAAAATAATTTCTCAATTTATAACCTTGGCGTTGTACCGAACAACATTTTGAAGGGTTTGCAAATGTTGGGATTGAGGTTCAAGAATTTTTATCCTCACCTTGTGCTTTCTATCAAATATTCACATCACTTTCATTGCGCTTTTTTTAATCCCGAGGTTTCTAATTCCTCAATCCTCTCCAAAAGGCCAAAAACTTACAACACTTTCAGTGAGTTGTTTTGTATCATGAGGTTATCTATTCCTGAATCCTCTTCTTAAGTGCAATTTCATGTTGTAGAAGCTTGGTGTGCAACATTCATGATTTTCAAATTTAGGGTTTGAGGTTCGAGAATGTTTGTATTCACCTTGTTCTTTTCATTAAATATATCACTTTTGATGAGCTATTTTATTTCCTAAGTTTTCCAATTCCACAATCCTTTCATTTTACTTTCTTGGTAGTCAAAGAGACGACCAATAAACAATCGTCAATCAATTCCAGTGTCACTCAATCTCCGGTGTCATTCAATTCCTTAATTTGTTTTTGTTGATGCAAAAAAACACTGAACTTTAAGGGTTGTATTGCATCAGTCGTGGTTGTGGGGGATGGGTTTGAGGTTTAATGATGGCTTCAGGTATTTAGGGTTTAAGGATCTTAGAAAGGCAGGACTTTGCGAAGCAAACTTCTAGCTCATCGAGTTTGATTGTAAGCAGCTACTCGTCAAATCCTTAATCATGCCATAAGTTACAATCAAGTCCTTTGATACTTTGCAAGTGTCTCGAGAGATGCACGCGATTGACAAGAATAGGAATTATAAAGTGAGTATGATTTGGAGAATTTTTTTTGCCAAGAGCTCACTGGCTATAGTGGAGAGGAGCCTTCTCAGTAGGATATATGTATTTCTAGGTCTTTGATGTGGATTCCGGGGTCAAATCAATTTAGTGATGAAATTCCCTACATATAAGGTGTAAATTTCCCCAACATTGTCACCTTTAATCTACATCGATGCCACGAATCCTCAACCATAGTCCAATTTCAACACAATTTATACCTTCTTGTTGTATATTCTTAAGAACACCACTCAGATACAGGGTGTCTAAGTTAAGAAGAGTGACCACATTAGGCCCACATATCTTAGGCTCTGGAGTAAGCTATTTTGAAGATTCGGTATTTCTTCAATTTTTGAGGTCTACTCCATAGGTTCTTCTAAAATGATCATTGAATTTCCTGAAGTCTTGAATTTCAACTGGTTTTATCTCAAAATTCAACTGATTCATTTGAAAATAATCGTCGGAGAACCGGCCGTTCATTATCTCTTTCCAACTAGTTGAGAGTTATCGTCATCAATTTAGAGTCTGCTGCTTCAGTCTTGGATTCTGTTGTGCATGTTCGGAGGTGTATGAAAAACATGACTTTGCGAAGCAAACTTCCAACTCATCGAGTTTGATTGTAAGCAACTACTCGTCAAATCCTTAGTCACGCTATAAGTTACAACCAAGTCCTTGGATACTTTGCAAGTGTCTCGAGAAATGCACGCGATTGACAAAGAATAGGAATCATAAAGTTAGTATGATTTAGAGAAAAGTTTCTGCCAAGAGCTCACTGGCTATGGTGGAGATGTGCATATTTGACTTATTTTCTCAAAGTAGATGCAATATCCATCACGCACCAAAAAGATGCATCACAAATTTTCATTGGTGCAATACCCATCACAACCCATAAAAGAAAAATGGAATTGTATCACTGTTTGGTTCGTGATGGGTATTGCATATTAGATTTATTTTTTCAAAGTAGATGCAATACCCATCACGTACCAAAAAGATGCATCACAATTTTTCATTGGTGCAATACCCATTACAATCCAAAAAAAAAATTAGAATTGTATCACTGGTTGGTTCGTGATGGGTATTGCATATTTGACTTATTTTTTCAAAGTAGATGCAATATCCATGACGCACCAAAAAAAATGCATCACAAACTTTGATTGAGACAATACCCATCATGAACCGAAAATAAGTTGGAATTGTATCTCTGTTTGTTTTGTGAAATATCTTGTCACTTCTAAGAGAAAGTATTTTTAATGGAGATAGCACATAACACAAACTACATGTTAATGCAAATAAAGAAATGATTAGAATTTCAAAGTTGTAGTTAGTGAAGCATACCTTGGGAAAAGCTTGAATGGAGCTACAATTGACAATCTCATTTGCAATTGCAACACGGGGGGTGCAGTGGCGAAAATGTAGAAAATCACGTGCGAGAAAATGTAGGGTGGATTTTATTCAAGACACATAATTTTTACATTTTTTTAGATATACTATAGCGTCCTCTAAATTTGAATTTGGGAATTATATATAATGTACAGTGTGTTTTAAGTTGTGGTATTTATTATTATTTAGATGTAAAATAGCATAAATAAAATTAAGTTTAGTTTTTAAATTTATAGGTTCAACATAAATCATATGCCATTAGTGGCATTGGATGAGAAATAGGCAAAATGTATGTGAACATGTGGATGGATTTGTTGAAACGGTCACCTTTGGATGGAAGTACCATCCTTAGGTTTTTCATTTCCATCCTTAGGTTTTTGTTTTCTCCTCTAGTTGGTTGCTCTGCTTCGGTTTAGGGTTTCTTGCTCATTGTGTTCGCTCATGTGCTTGTTCTTGTGATCGTTGTGCTCGCTCTTGTGCTTGCTCATGTGCTCATGTGTTTGCTCTTGTTGTTGTTGTTGGAAAAAGGTGACTGAAGGACTAATTCCGGCCTTTTTTGGTGGTGCCAGTGACTCGGCTTGTCTATGGAATTGCTAACACCTGCTCAACACTAATATTTTGTGGCCTCTATAATAACACTTAAGACAACTGCATCTATGTTCCTTGAAATCCATCCCAAATTGGCATTTGTCATTGCATAGTGCACTATATGGGTAATGTATGTGCAAATTGTTCACACAAAATTTATACTACTTATAAATAAGATAGGGTGATTATTATTATGCGACTCTATAATTTATATATAATGATAGGGTGTTAGAAAATACCATCCAGTAGAAATTTAGCTACTTATAGGGTGGAAAATATTCAACGAAGGAAGGTAAATACCCCCCCATTAAATAGGGGGTTCTCGCACGTGTATACATAAAGCAAGTGTAGGTGCACCCCCCGTGAATTGCAATGTAGATCTTCTCATTGTTATGTGTTCCCCTTAACCTTAAAGGTTTAGTATCTAGGATCCCCACACTATAAAAGAGGAGCACATTAATATATTTTAAATGAGAGGCATGGACACCACCCATTTTGAAATTCCAAACCCTAACCCATTTAATTCCTTTTCAATATATATATAGTAATTGTAGTTGCCATGTGGCATTCCTTCCTTCTTATAAGTTATAATAATAAGAGCCGGCATCATGGGAAGTGGAGCCAAAAAGTGATGCTAAAAAATAGTTCTCCTAACACATGGCAAAGAAAGCTAGAGTGTTCCGCCTACTCCACCTCTTAACCATGGTTAAGTCCACTTGGGTTGGGAAGTGGATGAGAATTGGACGGCGCCATCCACTACAATCATCCGGTATGGTACCAGTGTACTTGTTGGTTCGCCCTCCCCCTTGTGGAGGCTACCACGCTCCACCACTCTAGGGAATTAGCTTGTTTGACACCACCCTAATGTATTTTTAATCTCATAAGCATGTCAACTTCCCATACTCTAAAATCAATTTCATTTCATTTCACTCTCATTACCATGCACCAAATGTCATCACCAATTGAAATAAGTGGTGCACTCCTTGTGTGGGTCCATATTTTATTGATGTTGTCACAAAGTGCCTCCCTTACACTTAGATGGGGGTGAAACATGCACTAATAGTTGTCCAAGAAATATGCCAAGTGAGTTTTGAGTTGTGTGCATTAGTTTCACTGATGTGTTTGAACTGCAAAATGCCGTTTATGGTATTTAGTGCCACATACATTATTTGCGAAGGTCCTGAATTAGATGCCTAGAGGTCTTATAGTGTCACGTCCACTAAATATCAATATGATATTATTTGTCAAAATAAGTAACACTAAAGTGAAGTTTATTTGCATTATGACATATAGCAAAGCACATTGGGATACTTGAGATGATAGTTTTACACTTTAGTATGCAAAGGGAAGATATCAGTGAGCATACTAATGGAAAATGTCATGTATTTATGTTTTAGTATGCAAGAGGAAGATGTTCTTCAACATACTAATGTCAAGTGTCATTTGTGTACACTTTAGTCAACATGTAGACCCATGAGTAACATAGGCATATAACTCCTAACACTATTGAACATACTCATGCCAAGATATTAGTAAGTGCACTTGAATGCCAAGTTTCATGAGGTTACACTAATGATGAACTTGTTGATCATTAGTGTAACCTAGCTTATGCCTAAAATAAGGGCAAGTGACACTAAATACCATAAAAAATTGTAGTTATAATGCAGTAAAAGATTTGGATTGGACTAGGAAAAGAAAACTCCTCTTGATGTCACTATATGGAATTGTCTAACTTGTACTACATGGATTATGGTGTAATTGTTCACAAGTGCATCAATTCATGATAAATCTAAAGTGGAAAGTAGAGATGATGACCTCAACTTATTTGTTGTGTCTAAGAAGCAACTTGGAATTTCGAACTATAAGATTACATAATTGGTCACTCATCCAAGTGGGGAGCCATTCCACTACACCGATTATCGTATTTACTCTGAGACCAACAATTACTCTGACTTTTTACTGCACAGTATCAGAGTAATTCTAGAAACCGGGGTGAAATTAGTCTGAGCTTCACCCCTTTGTTCAGCACGTCCAGAAGAGGGCTGGGGTTCCCTTGGTTTCGTGATCTAGTTTCTTCGATTCGATGTGATTGTTCTCGATCTGGTTTCCTCGATGCTCAAAACAAGATTCTTTCGTTCTTTCGTTCGTGTGTGTGCGCGTGCCGTTGTGTGTGCCGCTGTGTGTGTGATCGGCAAGCGGGGAGGAGGGGTTCTGCGATGATTTCGATCTTTCTTTTTTGGGTTTGAGAAAAATTTCTTGGTGTGGATTGTTGCAAGGAAACAAAACATCTATTGCCGAGGATATATTTGTGAGTGAGATGGAGTTGAAGTGAATCATGCATTCGTGTAATCCAATCCGTATTGTTTGGTGTGAGGGAGACGATGTTGGTATCGATACTCTGTTTTGGGGGAACTTCTTCCTGTCTTTAGATTAGGAGGAAATTTAAGGTAGGGATGGGATGGGTGCACATACCGTACATACTTTTTGATGAGGAATGTGATCAGCCGTTCAGAAGTTTGCTTTTGGGGCGGAGGAGGGTTTTCTGCAGTGAGTCCATTTTTTTTTTTGGTTTTTGAAAATTTTCTTGGTGTGGGTCGCTGCGAGGAAGCAGAACATGAGGATGTTCCTTGTGGAGTGGGATGGATTTGAAGTGTATCATGCATTCATATTCTCCATCAATCTTCAGGTTTGTATTGATTGACGATGATGAATTTAATTCTCTTTTTTTGGGGGAACTTATTCCTGGGTTGAAGTTAAGAGGAGGAAATTCTTTCTGCTTTGGGGAGCCAATCGTACATCGCAGAACCCCTCCTCCATCGCAGAACCCTCCCTGTGTGTGCCGTTGTGTGTGTGATCGGCAAGCGGCTGTGTGCCTTACAAGTGGTTCCTGTTTTCTCACCTCTGTGTGTGTGCCGCTGTCCGAAAGTCTTGGAAGTGGTTCTTGTTTTCTCAGCTCTCTGTGTGTGCCGCTGTGTGTGTGATCGGCAAGCAGCTGTGTGCCTTAGAAGTGGTTCATGTTTTCTCACCTCTGTGTGTGTGCCGCTGTCCGAAAGTCCTAAGCGGGAGCTCGGAATGCAAACATCGGCAGGTAAAGCCAGCGGCGAAACATCATCAGGACAAGTTATCCCCAGGCGCTGTGTGTGTGTGTTAGGTCTGACCTAATTTCCTCGCTCTTCGAGCTAGAATCGTGCTCCAGTTGTTAGGCTCTTATCGAACTTCCTCACTGTGCGAGTCACAATCTGCACCATAATCGTGCACCATAATCTGCACCATAATTGTGTTGGAAAAAATTACTACGTACCTTTGTAATTCGGAGTAATACACATAACAATCTATTACTGTAGGCCACACTATATCTACATTACCACAATTACTACGAGTTATCTAAATTACTCCGACTCGGGCTTTCTTCTAATCCCAGAATTAGTCCGAGCTTTCATTATTAGTCCGAGTCGGAGTAATTTAGATAATAGGTGTAGCTTTCTTTTGCTTTCTATTTATGAGGAGGACATTACATCCATAACTTCTAGTTTTACGTCCATGGACAAACCATAAACAACTTGAGTAGGTAGTTATCTTATCATCCACTCTCTTCTTGCCGGTGTCGGGTAGAGAAGTCTTTGCTTTGGGAAAATATTGGATTTCTGGCTGCAATTAGTTTTGGCATAAGACATGGGAGACTAAGATAATGTAAGAAGTATTCATCTTTGAATACATCATATATACAAACCCATATAAATTTTACACATATCTTCAAAATCCCGGATCTCTCTCTAAAATTGTAGCCAAACTTTGAAGAACCACCAAAATAACATAAATACTCCAAATCAAGAGTGCTTTAGCATTTTGGAAAGCTATCAAAGTGCTTAACAAAATAAAATAGATATTAAAGGTTAGTAAAATACTGTTTAAGTTTCATAGGTTGTCAAAGGTCATACTCCCAAATTCATTGTTAGCTGCACATCCCTTCACTTCATAGGACGTTCTGGTTTCATATAAGCTTTGTTAATGCCAAGTGATAGCTTTCTAGAAAGCTAACAACATCACACATGTTCTCTCCAAAATTCATTTTCAAAATCCTTACCAAACGTTTTTTATGCTCTGTTGAAATTGGTACACACTTTCATTGTTGAATCTAGTTGGCAGCTTAACACCCTCTTGCCTTGAAAGCCATAACTCTCTCTTCAAAATTCTAAATCAAGAATTTTAAAGCTCCATAAAGAGCTGATACAATAACACATCACTCGCTCAAATTTCATAAACAAAAACACTATACATAAATTTCTACAAGCTTTTGAAGTCATGGTCTTCTAAATTTCTTTACAACAAACATAGTTTCACTCTAACACTCATAGAAATCACATACAAAGTCCGAATGAAGCGTGCTATAGCATTTCGGAACCACACCGACAAGATGTACCAACTCTCAAATTTTCATAGAAAAATTCTAAGTACACACTGAGATCTCCCTCTCCACACACACACAAAAACTAAACTCCACACCTCCTTGAGGAGAGAGGGGCCGACCCCTTAGCCTCCTCATCAAAGTCAACACTAGCCCAAACCTATGTCACATGGGCTCCAACTAGTCATTGGCTAACCCCTATAGGCTTACTTCATCCTTATCTATCCCTTAATTCTTATCTACCATTTAATCATTGTCATTCCCTTATCTGAGTCATAAGGCATCAAAAATCAACCTAAATGGTAAATTATGTCTACCTTTTATTTATCAAACTTCAAACACACAAGATGAAGTTTAAAAACATTAAAACTAAACATCAAAAAAATGTCTAAAAAAATATTGAAAATAATTCCAAAATGAATTCTACTCCAACTACAAGAACTTGAGAATGCGTCGAAAAATAACTGCAATGTAGTCTGCATGATCAGCCTTAGACAATGAATTAACTGGACCTTCAAGCCAACGTTGATGGCCTCGACTTCCTTTTGTAGGCCTAAGACAGCAAGAGTATTGATCATTATTTAAGCCTTCAAAAATTCCTCCAAACGTCACATCTCAAGTGCCAGGTTCAACACATCGAACCTGCAACAAAATCACCAATGCACGAGCATCTTGTTGAAGGTTTCCGTGCCACTGCTGCTCCATACGAGGTTGCTTTGACGGCCGAGAAGGCCCAACTTCTTTTTGTGGACGCTTGTGTAATGGTGCAATACTAGGTGGTAAAAGAGTACGAATCGGGAGTTGAGATAGAGAAAAATCCAGCTCAAGCTCTGGATGAAGTTCTTCATCTTGACTCTCGGAAAGAACTCTCCAATTCGACATGTTCAAATAAAATCAAAATAACTACATCAAATCGGTGAAGCTCTGAAATGGTCCTTCCTCTCGGGGAGATCACTCCATTGTAGAGTTGAACATCACGTGCGAACAAAGTTTGCTACCCCTATATTACATGTCATAAATAATTTTAAATTTTACGATATTTTTTTACACAACCATTGATGGTATCTTTTGTATATTTTTTTGAAATTTTTAGTCATATTCATTAATTGTAGCAATTTTTTTAGTTCAATTCTGCGTCATTCTAGTTAGAAACGGTATGTTTTATTAAAAAAACAAATCATCAAATTTAGTCACTATTTTTTACTATGTAACATGTACCATTTATATCTACTCATGAAAAAAAATTGATAAAATTGTGACCCATTTTGGTGATGATTTTTATATTTTTTACATTTTTTACATCTAAAATGATCGCACGTGGTTGTTCAACTCTACAATGGAGTGATCTCCCCGAGTCCTTCCTCTAATAACATAAATACTTTCTAGCAAGAAAACGTCATCTTGAAGCTTCCCCAAAAGTGTGATTCTTTCTTCCAATCAAAATCCACTCAAATAAAACTAAAAAAAACAATGTATAAACAATGGATGGGATATAAATCCCTTCAGCATGCTCTAATAAACGCCAAGCCGCGGAAGCCCAATTGGTAAAGTGCTTCAAGCGCCATAGCACTGGTCCGGGTTCGAAACCCTTGGAACTCGTATGAGCGGGCGAATGGCCACGTGGCTTGGTATTGCTGGTGAAAACTAGGCAGGTAACTACCAGTTGGCGCCACTTACCCCCTGAGCATGTGAGAAGACGCAGAGACTCCAAGTCACGTGATTATAACCACGGATCTTTCTCTTCCCCCTTCATTCCTCTGATCTCCCCCTTCCCTTTTGTCTATACTCTTATTATTATTATTATTTTGTTTTATTTTTGTTTTCTTTAAACCCTACTCTCAAACCATTCTACATTATATTTACATATTAAACCATTTCTCGCACGACACCGGTAATGTGGTTCATAGTCTTTTTCCACATACTACACTAAATATGATATTTAGTGTCACCAATTCTAATTGTCTCGCTCAATACTAATTGTAAAGTGTGGTATAGTGTCACCAACACTAAATGTTAACCCAACATTATTTGTCATTCCTTGTAAATATTTTGGATGATTATAGATTTAGAGTCTTGCAATTACTCTCACTTACCAAGTGGTTTTCCATCCAAATATCAACCATCCATGATAATAGTTCATCACAAGTTGGTGACAAAAGAAGGTACAGTATTGGCCAATGGATGAACTCATCCATCATCCATGACCGTATTTGTAAACTTATTCATAAGAAGTGTCATCCAAAAAGTTACTGTAGTGACATTAAATACCATATGACACTAAATATCATATTTAGTGTAGTTGCACATGTTGGAAGTAAGTTTATCAGGGTTCTCGAATGTAAGCTTACATATATTTATTCTTGGACCATTCCTCTGCAATAGTTTGTTGGGTCCCTTATCGAAACTTGTTTCATTAGCACTACTATCCCTCTCCAATGCCAATTTTTATGCAAAAGGACAAATTTAAAAGGTTCACAACTTGACAAACACGAGCTATTTGATGGCCACATGGTTCAATTATAAACTTGTGAGTGCATCATATACTGCACATAAGAAATCATCTTTGAAGAAGGCTTCTCTCCTATATGCGTGCACACAAACTTCCTTCCATTTCTCATGCGTCTAATACCCCGGCCACACCGGGGTGGCCAGGCCCAGCTAGTCGGTGACTGGGGCTTGGGGAGCAGCTGGCCCACCTGCCCCGGTGTGGCACCCAGCCGTCCACCTAAACTCAGGGCATTGCTAGTGCCCCTGCCCGGCACTAAAAAAATGTAGAAAACTAATTTTTTTTTTAAAAATCGCATGTCTCTAGTTGTTGGGTGGGCCTTATCCTACCCGGATGGCCCAACCGGGCAAGTCCCCCTGCTAGACGGCTGCAGGGGAGGGCGCCTACAGCCAGCCATCCGGCGGCCTGGTTGGAGCCCACCGGACGGGGCGGGCTGGTTGGCTGGCCCAGCCATCCAGCCGGTGTGGCCACCACATAAGTGTTATGGTGACTAACCTACTTGGTGACCACTTTTTAATCTCAAGCATCCAAGTGTCATAGAGATCAACCTACTTGGGAGTCACTTCCCCTCCTCATTACAGGCAAAAATATCCACATGTTGTTACAAATTCAAATGCAAGTGGTGCTTACTTCCTTGTGTTTCACAAGGTTAAATGAATCAATGACCAATAACATAGTTTTAATTTTAGTTTATTTATTCCTCCATTTCTAGTGTCCCTATTTGACTAGATATGGCCAACTACACTAAATGTGAAATTTAGTGCCACTCACTATTTGGAATTACACAATGCTATAATTGTTTAATGTACATCTCATTTCTTAGCAACAAAGGTCAAATTGGTTGTTTGGACATTACAGAACATTAAAATCTTTACTTGGTAAAAATAAATAATAATAACAAAATATAGGAAGGTGTAACTCTGAATAGTAAGTGACATTAAATATCATATTTAGTTTAGCACATTTAGGTTAAGTACCCAAGTAAGCTAGATTCACCTTTCAAAATGCGCATGAAATTGACCCATTATTCAAAATGCTTGCCTCAACACACTAATTCTTGTTGCAACAATTTTAGATTCCGGGGGAGGGAAACCAAGGGCGGGAAGATGTTGTGTTGATGACATGTATTTGCACAATGGCTGCCCCCAAGGGCCTTATAGCATGTAAAGACTAGGTGCACATTTTCACATGTTGGGCCGGTAGAACAAGATCAATGATGAATATGCTATAAGGTAGTTGTCGTATAAGATATGCAAGTGTCATTTGATTCCTTTTCTTAATCAAAAACCTATATTTGGTTGGTGTGTGGTTAGGTAAGGATTTGAGGACAATCACCATAATGCCACGTGCTTAAAAGGTACTGAACTATGTCTTTAAATTTTATTAAGTACTCCACACTCAACAATGAATACAATTGGGACGACCTATGTATTTAAGGAATTGACAACCATGCACTTCTGATAATCATAATAAAATGATGGGAAAGTTTGAATTCCAACCCGTTTTTCATTGTTGCTTCATCATAGCGTTGCTAATGCAACACAAATTGCGTTGTGTAATTATAAGATTCGATAGAAGTTGGAGAACATGAAAAATTAATCAATAAACACTCACATGATGCTAACACAAAAAAAATATGTGCCATGGCTTTACATCATGTGTAATACTAAGCCTGCATGTATGACTTGTGCTTGCATGATTATTTATCCACGTAAATACCTTGTCCTAATTGTTGTTTGGTATTATAGGGCACCTTACATAGCGCGATCTCCCTCATGTTGCGTAATCTCCCTCTAGCTTTCCTGGAGGCCATTTTGATTTCCTATTCTACGTGCGTCATCTTGAAATTATGGCTAAGTCTTTACATACAGTGAGGCTCTCGAGACAAGGCATCATCGGAAATAAGACCTCCACTCGAGCTCATGCCGGGGGGGGGGGTTGGGAGGTTTCCTTATTTCTAGTAAGGCCTTGTCTCTCATGCCTCACCTACTCTCACCTATTATGTAAAAACATGTCCCAATGACCCTTTGCCTGGTGGGCACTGGGCCATTAACATTACGAACATACACTTTACAAAAGGTCCGGAGTTTCTATCTATCTAAAAACATGTCCCTAATTTATGTTTTGTAATACAAAGTGCCTTACACAAAGCAATATCCCTCACATTGAGTAATCTCCCTCCAGCTTTCTCGGACTCCGAGGATTTTGATTTCTTATTATGTGTGGGTCGTCTAGAAGTTATGGCTAAGTCTTTACGTGCCATGATGCCCTTGAGATAGGGCATCATCCGAAATAAGCTCCCCTGCTTAGGCTCCTGCCCTTGGGGGGTCCTTATTTTTGATAATGCATTGTCTCTTGGGCCTCACCTAAGGCAAGTGTGCCTAAAATGGACACTTCCAACATTCCAACATATGTAAGGGTTTGACAATCTAAGAAAACTCACATGAACATATTAGCAAATCCAAATGAGGAACATGGAAGTCGGTTTTGCTATGTTTGGAATGAAAGTGAATATCTTATGAATTCTTGAAGTGGTGCTCAATTTTTTTTATTGAATGGTTTTCTTTCAAATATGTACATTTCAGACTTGAATACACTTTGACCTCCCTAATATCATGCATATGGCAACCGGAGTGCAGGTGATACTAAGAAGGTATGTAGTGTTAACATGGATGCATGATAATAGAGGATTGGTGTAGCATGTGACATTATGGAATAACACAATGTCAACATTGCAATAATGACAACAAGACAACGTGATGCATGTGAGCATGGGGTTTTGAATTCTTTGGTGAATTATTATAATGTCAAAACCTATGATACATGGGAGGGAAATGTGACAACAAGAAGGGAGATTTAAACTGAGCACATCCGTCCCCTAGGGTTTCGGGATAAAAGAGAGGGAGTGACATTACGGAGGTTAAGGTGAATGTACTTATATGCTAGAAACCATTGAAGATCAGAGACCACTTTAGGACTACATACATACCTTATACCATTCTTCCTCCACATTGGAGTGAGTCAGTCACGTGCAACGGATCAAGTATCCTCCTGCCCCTCCAGATTTTGCATGTCGGCCAAATTGTGAGAGAAAAGCATGCCATCGAGGAGGGAATGCTCATCCAACGGCGCACAGCCCACGAGCTAGGCATCTCGTAGATCCTGGCCCTTCCCTTCCCTTCCCTTCCCTTCCCCTCCCCCTCTGCTCAGGAACTCTCCCGAACCTCCCGGGGAGTTCGCCATAGCCACCTGCTTCGACTTCTCCTTCTGCAAATTGCCAGCACCACAGCCACAACGTCAGATTTCCCTCCTTCAATACAACCAACTCGAGTCTCGGGCTGCGATAGTTCATTAGCAAGGTGAGTTCGTCTCACTCTTTTCTCATTTCGCAATGCAGGAGGACGTGTGTCCCTTTTGGGCGCCTTAGAAGGCTTAATTGTCTCGCTCGAGCTAGCTAGCAGCAGCAGCAGCTCCTGACTTGTGCGCACGATCTTCAGGGTTTTATGCCTCTCGTAGTTTCCGGTATTGGAATCCGTATCGCGGCAGGCAGGTAGAGGCGTGAGATTGGGTCAATTTCCAGCTCCAATTGGGGTGCTGGGTGGCCATGGTAAGATAGTTGTGGGTTTTAGGCATCCATGTGTATGTGTGGGGTTTGTGGGTGAATGAAGAATTTCAAATCGTGGATATCGATATTCGTTCACCTCAGAGTCCATGTGTATGTTAGGGGTTTCTGGGTGAATGAGAAATTTCATACCGTCGATGTATGGATTTTCATTCACCTCAAACTCCGAGGTTCTTTTTGCTAGCCTGTTACGGAGGATCTTACAAAGTACGTGAGTTTTTTTCTATTGAGTTCCCTTTCGAAACTTGATTCAGTAGCACTGGTAGCCCTCTCTCGATTTAGCAAAAGGGAAAAAAGAAACACACACACCGGGATCGACGTCATGGTGAAAGTGAAGTAATGCTCCCAGGCCACATGACTCAAGTGTAAACCACTTGTGATTGCACAACTTGGGTGTCATTTTCCCTAATCAAAAGTTTGCACTTGAGCCATGTGACTGACGATTGTACAGGAGAAGATTGTCCGTCTTGAAGTAGAAGATTGATGGTCTCTTGATTATATGTGTGCACGCAGCCAACCAACCGCCTTCCATTTCTCAAGCATTTAAGTTTCTAAGTGTGTTGGGTCCCCCATGGGTGGAAGGCAATTGGGCACTTGGCTTGAATTCATTTTCGTGTATTTCTTTTGTTTTTCTTTGTGTGGACGTCTTCTGACAGCCAATGGGCTTCAAAAAATTGTGAACATTGCACGGGAGAGATTGTCCCCTTGAAGAAGGGTAATTCTCTTATATGTGTGCATACAATCGACCGCCTTCCATTTCTCAAGCATCTAAGTTCTGGGTTTGTTGGGTTCCCTATGGGTGGAAGGCTATTGGGCTCTTGGCTTGAGTTCGGGTTCGTGAATTCTTTTTTTTTCCTTTGCGTGGAGGTCTTCTGACACCCAATGGGATGTACACATTCATAGGTACAGATGGCGGCGATGGAATGCATTTCGCGTGGAGCACTTGTCTCTGTGGTTTCAGCTGCCGCAGCGTGTCCAATGCCAGCTGGATTCCCCTTGAAAAGCATCCGCGTTGCAAGTGGTCGGATTACAGCTGCCTTACATTCGGCATCAAGCAGACAGACGAAATCAATCGCCAATGGATTAGGTTAGTGCTCTTCACGACCACTTGCTCGACCAATTTTGCTTCTTTCGTTTGTCCTGACCCTGGGGACAGAGGGGGTCCCAATGTAAATGTGAGATGGGTTAGTTTCTTAAAATGAAACCTGTAGATGTGGAGGGCAAAACAATCTCCTATTGGTTTGTCGATTCATTTATCCATGTGAACCATGGGAGGAAGCACAACTTGCAGGGGAACTTGTACAAACATGTGGATAATTGTCCGTAACGAGTAGAGAAATTGACCCCCAAGTAACTGCAACACCTAGCTCCTTGAGAAATGGTCTACAGCTATGTGCTGGATGGGGATGGATATAAAAAGCTAGTTTATTGGAATATGTAAACAGCCAACAAGGTATAACAGGTGCTTGCATCGCTAGACAGCTTTGGAACTGTGTTTAGATCAAATCAGGTGAAGGTTCTTGGGCGCTGAAGGTTTCTTGTTAGTGGTGACATCGTGTTTGGAACAAAGAACATACCTTGGACAACTATCGTTATTGAATCTTACAGATGTTCTTGTTTTTATTGGTTCCCTTTAGCAAAATATCAGCTAAAATATGCAGCCTTCTGGTTGAAGTGGACAAATGTTGACATACACTGTCTACTGAATAACCTCTGTGAAGCTCTCTGAACTATATACCTTTGGGTTCCACTGTTGCAAAGTTGTTGAGGAGATATTCCTCCTGTACCTGCATGATGAGATTTTGTTGAAAGTGATCCAACATCAATCTCACCCCATCTGGGCCAGAGTCGTTTAACCATCTTAGCTTCAACATTTGCAATGGAATCTCCAATCTGTCAAATCCTCTAGTTGTTGTATAGAATATATGAATTCGGTGCGGTGAGGTCCTGGAACTAGACGTAACAATGGACATTGTTGAGGCTGCAATTTTGGTTTGAGGAAATGTTTGCTTTAAAATTCCCTTTAGTGGCAACAAGATACTTTCAGTTTTGTAGCTACCCAAATATCAGAGCATCGTCTTCATCATTGGCATTGGGACATGAGCTATTATTTAATATAGGGTCATGAGAATGCAGCTGACAATTGGTCATGGCATGGCTTAGTGAGGGCGCAGTCACCATCACAGACTTCCAATGAAAGTGTGGCAGTAGCAGGAATCACTGATTTCAAGCATGTCCTCTTTCCCATTCTGGACCGTAACCCATACTTGTCCGAAGCTACCCGTCAGGTTTGGCTGCTCACTTTTCCCTCTCAAACTTTGCTCTGGTCTTGATTAGTTCGAAGGGGGGTCACACACGTTTGAAACCGTTGTTTTCGAATCAGAGTTCGGTGGGCCAAGGCAAAAGAATTTTGGCTGAGATATGTGCCTAACTTTGGGGAGCTTGGTTTCAAGGCCAATTTGTTTTTTTAACCTTGGCCTACCAAACTCCGTTTTGAAAACAGCGGTTTCAAATTTGTGTGACCCCCACAGGAGTCAATTGTTTGGTGGTTCGTGCTCAGCTGGAAGATGAGGTACTGGTGAGCAAAGAACAGGTGCCTGATGGGACGCTCCTGGCTCTCTTTTCTTCCAGGCCGCCGCCACCACTACAGCCCTGGCCACAAAATATGGGGCCGAGATCACGGTTGTTGGTAAGTTCCTTTGTTTAGGTGAAGCTGGATTCCTTCATTTGCATATGTAGGCTGGCAGGTTTTTGGGTGGCTTAATTGATTTCTGAGTAACATCCTCCTATAGCTTAATTGAATGTCATCTGTACAGTTGAGGTGGTTGTTGTTTTCTGTCCAGTGATTGATGAAGACAAGTCAGAGAGCACAGAGGATCATGAAGTGCGCATGAAGAATATTCGGTGGCACATGTCTGAAGGTGAGATGCATCACTTGATTTGGAGCTGTCTTGTTGCCTCCACTGTTTGCATTCTAATACCCTACTTGCAGGTCAGATTAGCCATAAACTGATTGTTTTCGTGAGTGTTGAGTTTATGGGAAAACCAAGTTGCCTAATATTTTATATTATTTTGTAAAAGAACAAGTATGCATAAAAATGGTGTAAAGTACATGCATCAAAACTACCTTCCATCTAAGTAAATGTCAGCTACTACATGACACTACTTGCCTTCAAACAATCTTTAAACTACCAAAGTAGTGGTCATCATGGCCAAGATTTCAGCACTTCCAAATAGTGCAGGAGGTGTTGAAAGTATAGAATTTGTTTCCAAAGTAAGTGCCTAAACTTCCGGATACTGTAAATGAGGTGCCTAAGTCAATGACATCTCAAGAAATTAAATATCAGGCAAAAACTTTCCCAAATAGACCTGCTCGTACAGTAGTGGCATTTACCCCTCATACCGATCAGAGATTTTGTTCTCTGAAGATCAATATCTTTTATTTACACAGGAGGTTTTCAAGAGTTCAAATTGATGGAGAGAATTGGAGAGGGCAAAAGACCGGCAGCTGTGATTGGGGAGGTGGCAGATGACATGGGGTTGGACTTGGTGATCCTGAGCATGGAGGCCATACACTCGAAACACATTGACAGCAACCTTCTGGCAGAGTTTGTTCCATGCCCAGTCCTCTTATTACCTCTATAATATTCTAGTGCAATGCACTAAGTGTCTTCCTACGTTTGAGAAAACTGCACTGCCAACTCCACACATCAGCTTTTAAAGTGCCTTTCATGAGTAGAGACAAAGTAACTTCATAATGGGTACGGGTGGCAGGTAAAGATTGGTGGATATTTGCAGTAGTGGTTTCTTGTGTACAGCAAGATGTTACATAATCCGATTGTACTTGGGCAAAGAAAATGATAAAACTTTGTCATTTGTGAATCTCTAAAGTGTTCAGCATGTGCCAACAGTCAATAATTTAATTCAAGGTATGCTTATGTGAAGTTGGTTTCAGTTGGATCAATTTTCAAGTTCCAACTTTCTGACCAGGTTGTGGAGTTACAGACTTAAATCTACTGTAATATTAGCAGCAGGACTATATGCCTGAAGAAACTTAAGACTGTAAAATTAAGGCAGAAGCTTTGCATATGTGCAGTTTTCTGAACTTTGAACATGTTAGAATGATGCATGTGTATAAGGAATGGAATGTCCATCCCACACTCAAATGTAACTTACGACTCGTGGAAGACAATGGTGGTTTAGATTTAGTTTAGGCATCTGTTACTATAACCTGTCTATGAGATGCCATGTCATATCATGGATGATGGCTTTGATGTCTAATAACTTGCACATTACTTGTTATTGAAGAATCTTACACCTAGTTAAACTTTTAATTTTTGGCGACATGTTTGCTTCACACACCTCAGCTTACAATCAGCTCGAGTTGCTGCAAACATCTAGATGTCTTGTTGAAGGTATAGACCACAAATTCCTGGAGCCTACTAACGCAGTGCAAAGGCTGCTCCTTTCTCAAGCCCTCATATAATTTTCTTTGACTGCAAAGGTAGATGTGCCTAAACTGAACACAACAATAATCTGAACACCTATATTTGAGTGTTATTTGGTTAGGTGTGAATCTAAGAATTGGCACCAAAAAGACATGTGTACAAGAGATTGGACTACGTACTCCAAAATATGCTAATCATTCTATGCTCAATAGTCAACATGATTGGGGAAATGTATTTGACCACTTAATGAGCACAAGAATCTTTAGTTTGATAATGAATAAGATATTCATGTGAGTTCCAAAAATTATGAGACAACTGACCACAAATGTGAGTTGGATTTGCTAATCATCTTGCATTAATTGCATGTTTTATATCCCAGAAGAAGTGGGTGCAAAGAGAAAAGTCTCCATCTAAGGCATGTCTACCTTAAGGCACTCATCTTCTCCAAGGAATAATCCCCAAACAGGTCCAAGAATAAACATGTTGGGATCCAAGTCTATAGGGGTGGACACTAAGCCTCCCCCTATGAACTTTCAGGGGGAGGTGGATGGGGGCCGGGCCTTGCGATTCGGCGCCTCCAGATAGGCCTCACAAAAAAATCAATTTTTTCAGATCCCGACCGAAAACTGTTGCCCACTCCGCCCGCCTTCGAAAAATAAAATTTCCCTTACATTCTTGAAGGTTGCTTGTCCATATAACCCATATTGAGTGCACTTCATCTTCAAAGTTCAAAATTCAATACATACGTTCACTTCCATTGAGTAAATAAGCAATTGAAGGGGATTTCATTTTCAAAGTGAAATTGTCAATAAAACATGTAATTAACTTGGAAGTCAAAAATATTACAAAACTGTCATTAGCATTGGGGTTATGATTTTTGTGACTTACCATTGAAAGGGTCTTTTTAATTCTAAAATGGAACTAAAATTAATAATTTTATTTTGAGTATGTTTATTTTATAATATTTTGTAGAGGGTAGAGCATTAGATTGCTCGTAGTCAATAGAAATATAATGAAAGAGGCATGAGAAAGAATAAGGTTAGAATAAGGCTATCATGCTAGTCCAAAGAGGGATAAGACTTATCCCATATTGTTTGTATGAACCGATGAAGAGAAGAAAAGCAATAAAAGGCAAAGCAAGGAGAGCATGAAACCATCTCACTCCAAGCATTGTTCATATGCCTTTGTATAGGTGTCTATGCTTGTGCAATCTTATCTCCTATTGATTCCAATATATTTTAGTTAATATCTTCTACTTTCACAAAGTATACATACACATTTAAACCAATAAAGTGTGATTAAATGTGACCAAGTGACCAATAAATATGGGGCAAGACTTTTTTTTTTTCAATCTTTGCTTGCACCACATTTAGCAAACTCTCTGGCTATTTCCCACCATGACCCTTCCATCCAATGCTTCAATGAAACCAACCAAGATATTGAACATGCATTAACTATCAGGCTCATGTTGCAAAACAACACATGAAGAATTAAAAAATTAACAAGAAAATAAGAGGTTAGGTTTTGACCTTAAGAACGCCAAGGAATTGTAGCAGTTCCTTTATGGGAGGATACTTTGTCATTGGCCTCCCAAATTGTAGCAGGTAGAAGACAACTGCCATTTGCACCACTTTGTGTTTCAAAGGAGCCTTAGTTGCATTTAGTGTGGCAAGGTTATCCACTAGCATTGCAACAAATGCCTTCTCAACTTTCTTGTGGATGGAATTCGTATCCCAAAACCAGTCCCCCTTCTTCATTTTCAAGGATGGCAGGTCCATGAGGTTATTTTCCAGCCTTGGTGTTTTTTCTAGGTTATCATCCTTTGTATCTAGTATCTTGTCTTTCCCGTTTACCTTGGAGCAAACAATGCACCTACCTTTGTCAAATCGGCCATCCCCTCTGGATCTTATTCGGACTAGGGGTATTTGGCTGGCCAAGTTTCTTGGAACCTGCACCCAAGAACCATCAACACGAGCAACACCAACAACAAGATGAGGATGAGCAAGAAGACCATCAACACAAGCAACAACAACATCAAGACGAGGACGAGGAGGAAGACCACCAAGACGAGCTCAAGACGAGTAGGAAATGACCAACAAGATCAACATGAAAACAACGACGACGACAACAACAAGATGAGGACGAGCATGATGACCATCAACACAAGCAATAACATCAACATGAAGATGAGCAAGACTGGATTCTAAGCCCACAACCCAATGCCTAGAAACCAAATTTCCAAAGCCCACAACAAAGTGCCACAAATTTGGAGCAAAGATCCCACATCGAATAAACCAAGGTAGGTCACTTAGTGCATTTTAGAAATGACATGCAACCTAATATAGGAAGGATTGATTTAATTTGACATAAAATCTATAAAATACTTCCACATAATTTAGGGACCATGAAAGTGTATAATCCCATTACAAGTAATTTCAATAGACTTTAATTATGAACCATTCAATAATTTTATTGATAATATAGGGGTTCAAGATAAGGACCTTTGGATTTATGTCGAGTACGCTTAGTTTTGCATGCATGTTTCATGATATTTGGATGAAAATTGCAACATCATATGCCCAAAAATGATGGAAATTCCCAGTATTTGTTATTGATTGTCTTCCTCGACCTGCACTCCTGCACTCTTGTACTCCCATTGCCAACACCTGGGATTTTAGTTCTACTTTGTTGATACTGGTATTTTTTGTTTTTTTGTTTAGGGTTTATGAAACAAGGGAAGGAAAGAGCAATATATAGGTTGACAACGTATTGTGCTTTGGGGCTAGATTGCCATGGAAAAGGTATTGTGTTTATGAACACACATTCACTTTTGTTTTGTTTCCACCCTAAGCCTTCTTTTGTGATGCATGATGGTAATGTAATATCAAACCCTAAAATATCATACTTGTAGTAGTTTTAAAATATGCTTAATTTTTTGGGGGCATTTTCCATTCATGTTATGCTCTTGGAATGATTTGCTTCATGTTTTTGTAGTTGTATGTTGTGTCTTTTTGAAGTGTTGCACTTGTATGGTTTTGCAATGGTATGTATGAATCATGCCTTTGTGTTGCCATGCTTTTTTGCACCACTTTCCCAATGTGTAAACTTTTGAATCATTATTGTGAATATAGTTAAATTATGACATTGGTAATATAACTATATTTTATAGAATTAAGTAATTATAGGGAGCTTTTGAATCATGCCGTGGAAGTAAATAGTCCTCACACAAAATAGCCCTTAGCCGCACGCGGTGCACAAAACTCCCATAGAGTGACCTACCCGAGCAAATAAACTGAAGGTGAGAGGTGAGTGCCCACTTACATGGATTCGAAGATGTAGCTCTAGTTGCAAAGTTGCACCTCGGCCCTCCATAACTCCCACGTTGCCGCAGGCTTCCAATTGCATGCACCCACCCACACCCACATTAGTGGACAAAGATCAAATCGGCCTAATACCAGTCCCAATTTCCAACAAACCCTACCTACAAACCATTGCGCATTCAATCGGGCAAGGATCACAAATTCATAGCACACACACAAGGTAGTGTCTATCAAATTTGGAGGCTAGACTATGTGGAGACTCGAGAACACAACAAAGCAATCCAAGTTCAACAATGATGATGGGCACTCATACCATGGAAGGATGAAAATAGCGGTGCACTTAGTTTGTAGTTGTGAAAAAACACTATGTGCTAAGGGGACAAAATTGAGGATCATGCCATGGATGGGGTAGCAAAAAGACTCAAGTGGCCATGGATGACCTCCGAGGGAGGCGGAACGGGCGAAATCAAGCGGGAGAGGCATGGGCAATGACCGTGGGGTTGCCACATGGCAGTTAGGGCCAATTTCTAAAAAACCCAAATCCTCTAATTAGAAAGGGAAAATTTGCACCCCATAACATTATTCAGATCCAAACAGTGTTTTGTGGAACTGATAATATGTTGTGGAATATTCCCGGATATTCCCATATTTAGTCTGAATGTGGGGAATATATGGGAATATTCTATGGAATATTGTTAGTCCTACATAACATTGTTATGGATCTGAATAATGTTATGCCTTTTCATATTCTAGCACTAATGATGAGATATCACCCAAATAAAATCTGATAGTTGAAATCCCCTTTTAATTGCTAACAACCAAACACTTTGAATTGTAATCAATGGAATAATAGTATCTATACCTGGCGGTGAAAGTGGCGGTTTTAGCACCCGCTGCCTAACTAGAAGCACCCATAATGGATCCACTTTAATGGGTGCCAAGTTGTTGGCTTTGTTCCATCTTCTCCAATAGGTTAAAACTAGTTGATCTTTGAACTTACGATGCATTATGAGTACTAATGTTATGTCAATAGACGGGAGTTACAAAGTGATTAAACACTACTACACTGATTATCCCAAGTAGTGCGTGTGGTACTAATTCCCGAAACATGCACTATTTTGCCGAGCCTCTAAATTAATGAGGGTTGAAATTTTTACCGAGTGATACTAAATTCATGAATACATGCTCATTTACCATACATGTCAAGAAAATTAGTGTGTACTTTGAGGTGCTTAAGAGTAATTGAACTTTGTATTTGCCTCGAGGGGGTCACAGACGAAAATCGTAGAAACAACGTGCAATAAAAAATAGGGTCTAATATATTCATTGTAGATAAATTTTGCAAAAAATGTACATATAATATAGGGGGTTTTAAAATAGTGAAACATGTTTACATGTAAAATACCATCACATATAATGGCCTCTTTTATCTAATCAGTTTATGTAAACTAGCGTGGAAACAATTACTATGGGTAGTGGGTTTAGGGTAGGGTCTGTGCTAGTGGATGAAAAGAGGTAATTTTCTATTGTAAGAAGAGAAATGTCCTTTATGAAGAAAAAAAATTCTCTTACAAAAGAAAAGAAAAGTGGGGTGTAAGAAAAAAATGGACAACAGTTGGGCTCCGAGAAAGAAAAAAAATGGGGTATAGTCAAAAAAATTGGTTACTTGGGGTATAAGGAAAAAAAAATGCAGTATAAGTAAAATAGGGTATTTTTAAATGATTCCCCAAAAATTATAATTACTGATAGGGTGTATTAGAATACAAGCATTTACCTTTATTTTGAAAAATACTATACCTTATATTCTTTTCTGCAAGGTAAATAGCCCCCCAATAAATAGGTCCTGAGTGCACATGTATGCAAAATATAAGGAGTGAACCCCCCGAGGTATTTGCAAACACATGCCTATTAGTGAATAGTGTCCAAATAAATAGTGGCAGTACTTTCAGTGATATTGCTATTATGAATAATATTTTCAAGTGAATAGTGTTGAGATGAACAATTCTTCCTATATCTTTTGGTGGCACTAGTATTCATAGCGTAAAGAAATCTAGTATCACATTCACTAATTTCCTGCACTCACTATTAAACCCTCCTCACTAATTGAGATAATTAGTGTAGCTTATGAGTCCTCAACAATTGTCCTATGTCACTAGAAAACATATGCAAATCTACCACTAATTGTTCAGTGATGGAGAACAATTTCCCGATGATGCATGTCAATTACTCATGACTCATGTGCTTGTGGCAAACTTACACACAATATCAAATTTTCATTAAATGCCACAACGAGTGATAGGTGTACCCGCCATATGCAATGGCCAAATGGCTTTAAATTACACATCCAGATATAAATTATGTGTTTATTATTCACTCGTATATATTTTGGTCAATTTGTATATATTCATCCAAGAATGGATGCTACTATGTACTAAGATTTTGGAACAAACTCTTACAACATATACTAAAAAACGTGTGGATAGCAAAGTGGAATATATCGTTTCAAAAATGCCCCTAAGCTAGAAGCGCCCATAATGGACGTTTTGAGCACCCGAGACTCTTAACATGTTTGAAATTTTCTATGAACAATTTCAGAAAAAAAAATAGATAATCTGCAAGGAGGTTAAGGCAATCAAGTCCATAGATTGTACATATTGTTGGGCAAACATAATGCTCAACATCGTATTTATTGTCTCTCTCAACCATGAGCTGCATTTTATTTAGCCCTTAGAATCACATGATAAATTAATCAACTTCATTTACATAGTTCCCACTATGAGATTGAAAAAAATTGGTGTCAAATTTGGGTCACTGGCATGGCCCCGGGCTAGATCACATCTTCATTCGGCTAGGCCCTGCCCCTCCCACGCCTCCTTCACTGCCCGGTCTTCCTGCCTGCACCTGCGTGGGAACTCTTCCTCGTTGGGAACCAATGTGACAATACCCGGTCACTTAAGCCATTAAGTTGCTTTGGAATGTGAAGGAACTCCATCAATTAACGTGGGAATAATGAAAGCGATGTCAACTTGAATATTTGTAATTTTGAGTGGGTATTGTCACATTGGTTCCCAACGAGGAAGAGTTCCCACGCAGGTGCGGGCAAGAAGACCGGGCAGTGAAGGAGGTGTGGGAAGGGCGGGGCCCAGCTGAATGAAGATGTGATCTAGCCCGAGGCACTGGCATAATTGGGTGTTTTCTTCTTCTTATCCTTGTCCACGATGACTCACAAACACCTCATGTTAGATGGAGAGATAGGGAATTATTGTATACAAGCGTACTTCTCATCCATCCAACATAAAAAAAAACTAGACCCCCAATAAGTTTGTTGCCGACTCATCTCACATGACCCTTGAGTACATCAATTCAGGGCCTTTAAAACTAAATTCTGGTGTCAAATCAACTCTTAAAAAGTAACCTTTGGGTTGCATACTAATTCACGGCTTTTATGTTGCATGAATGAGGTATGCTTGTATTCAAGAATTCCCTCTCTCCATGATAGATAGTGTAACGGTATTCATTAACTCTCGTTTATAAAAACGGCATCAAATTGTTGGAAATCAATCTCCAAGAATATTTTTGTTGAAATGCTTGTTATCCTACTACACTTGTATATATGTTTAAATCCGGCCCTAGTTAATTGAAATGTAAGCTTAGACCCCAATTCAAAAGATAATTGTGAAGGATGTCATCCAATTAAGGTAGACATGCATAATTAGGTTACTTATCTTTATTGGACATGTGAATTCGAGTGGTGTGTGGTTAGGTGTGGATCCAAGAATGGACACCAAAAAGACATATGTTTAAAAGAGATCAAACTACATGCTCAAAATATGATAACTAATCTAGAATCAGTAGTCAACATAATTGGGAGGACTCATTATGACCATTTAATGAGCTTGAGACTCTTCACTTTGATAATGATTCACAAGATATTCACATGAGCTCCAAAAAGTACGAGGAAAGTCAGTTTAGTGGCTACGGTTTGGATTTGGATTCACCAACCATCTCATACCA
Organism: Polytrichum formosum; assembly: GCA_964035585.1. Lineage (NCBI taxonomy): Eukaryota > Viridiplantae > Streptophyta > Polytrichopsida > Polytrichales > Polytrichaceae > Polytrichum > Polytrichum formosum. Next base: position 27,898,517 of record OZ037939.1, on the reverse strand, counting down.
CTAGAAGAGAATATGGGTATTTCAATGAGGCGTTAAGGAAAAAACATGTGGGGTTTTAGACATGACCATTTAGGAAATATGCTTATTTGACTTCATGTATTTCACTCCATTGTGGACATCATGGCAAGAGAGAATTTGATGTGTTTGAAGTAGTCTCATGTGTCATACATTTAAACTACAATGTTTATGGTAAATTTTAGGGGCCACACTATATACGAGGAAACCAACACTAAAAACATCAGGGATAATAATGTGGGTGCACATTGTATTCCAGCACAAATTATGTAACATTGTAGACCTACGTTGTAGGTCACAATATTTCGATTGGATAGAAAATAATTTGCATTTGAGAGACTTCCAACAAAGTGAGATCTAGTTCATGCCCTCTCACCTTGACGGTTTTAAATCTAAAATTCAATTTGTTCCTTTATTTCCCAACTTTTTCCTTGCTAAATGTCACTGTCTAAAATCAAAATCTACGTGAACTTCGGGAATGTCGAGGGATTGATGCAAAAACAATTCCCTCAAATATAAGGTTCCACACTATTTTAATACGCGACGGTGTATATTGTGACCACAGTATAGTGCATCGAAGGGTAAGTCACACTCAGAATGCCCTTAATATTAACCTTAAACATGGAATGTGATCAAGATAATTCAAAATCTTTATAAATATTTTGATTGTGAAAGTAAATAATATCTTTAAAAAAATGTCCTAGTACCACAATGACCAACTTACTTTGCTTGCTTGAGGATTTGTATCCAAGACCTCCTAAGATTAAGCTCCTAACCTTCATGGAGCTTGGATCAACCTCATATCCACACATGTTCATGCATGCATGTATGGCTTTTACTCTAAAAGTTCATCCGCTTTCTAGGTGGACCCATTTCTATATATTAATATGTTAATATACACTACAATGTATTATATTACCTCTTTTATGAAATTATATAAATATATTATTCTAATGTGTCAAAATAAACATGGAGTGTCTCACAAACATGGTCTTGCCATCTCAATTTGTAAATTTGGAATCCACAATATCAATCACAAGTTTTAGGGAGGTCAATCTTTATAAGATATTGAAAACCATGTGGTGGGACCCCGGTGTCCCGCACAAACTCCATCTCGAAACGTAATTATTTATTTTTGGGCTGGCTTAATTCGTACCTACACGATTTGGTCAGATATCGTGTGTCCGAGGATTGGAAGAGCAAGTCCATCGGCAATCTCACGTTGCCCATTCAAATTATCATTTTTTGATTCAAATATTGCCTATGTAACTCTCGGCGAGAGCAGTTGTTTGTTGCCTTCCTCGACTGAATCGGACTTATATTGACGTTGCTATAGCCTTTGTGCAAGAGACGGGGTCCTACCACACGGTTCACGTGTAGAAAATATAGGGTGGAATAAAATCAAAAGGATAGAATTCACAAAAAAAAAACGTGAATATAGGGTAACAACTATTTTATGAAAAATACGATTTTTAATATTAAAAAATAGGGTCATAACAATAATTCAATTTTTATTTCTATTTTAAGTTGTTGACATGGGTGTAAGTAGGGGGGAACGCACATAGGTATTAGAATATGAATTGAGGAACCCCTTTGGCCTAGGAGTAGGTTGACGGGGTGATGTTGTGGATTTTGAGAAGCTCCAACCTTGGATGTTTGGGCTCTTCTCTTCCTCTCTTGTGGGATGTCTCTAGTACGCCTAAAAGACTTGGCCTTTAATACTAGCAATTGAGAATCAAAATTTTAATGGATTAATTTTTTTTAATCCAAGTGATAAAATTTTATATTCATTTTCATTTCAAAATAGAATATGAAGTTTGATATCTACGTATAGTGATCTACTTTAGATAAAATATCCCTACAATCAAATATGACAATGTACAAAATCACATAAAACTAGGTACCAAAGAAACAAAGATGATATTCTCCTATTGTATACCTCATTTTTGCACGTGATATCTTATAGAATACAAAGAGTGGCTCCCCCAAGTCACAAGTAAAACATTAAGCTCAAAACGAGATAGCCAAAATTGTTCATACAATAGTTCATGGACCAAAAACACATCATATAAAGAAATGAAGTAACCCCTTCCCTTGATATACTCTCATGCCTCAATCACACCAAACTTTCTATTTGGTTCCAGCCGTGAAATTGTTGGGGATTATGTTAAAAATTAGATGTTGGCCCGCCACTTTTCACACTATTACAATCGGAGATGCCATCGGATGGTGTTAGAACTGGCCAGTGTGATCAACCCCTCACACATGGCCCATAATCATATTGAAATTGCTTTCCTGAATTGATTTGTTAAATCCCCACCATTTTTTCTTGTAGTGTACTATTTGTGTGTTTCATATCCTAAGAGAAATGGGCTTGTTGGAAAAGGATAAAAATTGAAGATCCATCTACTTTAAGCCAACTTTGCCCAAAAGGTTTAAGCAACGGGCCAACATTGGTCAAACCTTGGAAAGTCAACAAAAGGCACAATATAGTTATCCATAAAGTCCCTCAAAGAGGGACAAAACCGCGGGTTTGATTCTACTTTGAGAAAACTTCCGATTAAGAGCTTGTTTAGCTCGTCATGTATCAAAGCCCATTTTAAAAGTTGGGTGAAACTTTTGAGACCTTTCTTTGCACCTTTGTAACTTTGAAAGAATCTTAGGATCTGAAATAGGGTATACGCAGAGGACTTGTTGTCCTAAGTTCCAGATTGACTTATGCAAGGCTAGCTTTGATCCACCCATCCTAGTAGGACAAGCTAGAAAGCGGGTTTTTAATAGGCTGACACCACTCTTTGTGTATTGGTCATTTAAGGATTAAGAAAACTCGGAAAACTTTGTGTTAATTCTTATAACACCACGCTTTCATCTACTTTACTTTACAAATAACTCTAACAAATCAGAAATTTCCTGACTAATGTAGTTAGGTAAAAAGCTATCTAGTTTAATGTGGTTGTAAACTTGGAGGAATTGGTTTCTTACACAATGATTCCATCTAAGCTAAAACTGAAAAGATTCTACAATAAAGACTTTAATAGATCTTGTGTTAGGAAGGTAATTAGTGTGATCTACTAAGGAACAAAGGCCTTGAATTGTCGCTTTTAGAGTCGTATGCAAAACTTCAAAACCTTAGAAGTGTGAAAATAATTGCAAAGGAATATCGTGGATTAGCGAACACGAGTTGGATTGAAGCAACGAAATTTTAGAACAAAGCAAGTTGTATGGTTTCAAGGCAAAATCAAAAAGGCCATTTTTTATTTGAGCCTTTCAATGCTAAGTAGGGGGGAGAGGGGGGCTATTCATGTGTGCATGCTTCTTTGTACTCTAGCCACTCACGTAGCTTCAAGTAGCTTGAAAGCAAGCGGTGAACATGCTAGCTACACTAAGTATCCCAATTAGTGAGGGAGGGCTAATAGTGCATGTGGGAAATTAGTGACGGCGATACTAAATTTCTTCACGCTATGAAATTCGTGCCACCAAAGGATCTAGGAAGCATTGTTCATCTTGACACTGTTCATTAAGAATACTATTCATAACAACACTATTCACTAAAAGTACTGGCATTATTCGTCCTGGCACTATTCAATGATAAGCAAGTGTTTGCATATAATATTTTTAATCACTCTGCAAGCACATTAGAGCACGCACTAAATTTTGTTAAGATGTATGGTAAATGAGCATGCATTCATGAATTTAGCATCACTTGGTAAACATTTCAGCCCTCACTAGTTTTTGAGACTTGGCAAAGTAGTGCGTGTTTCAGGAAGTTGTACCACACGCACTAATTGGGATAATTATTGTAGCTTTAGGTTAGAGACCCAAAGTAGGTGTCGCCATTGAACATGTGTTACTTTAAGACCTTAGTTATCACAATAATTTTGAATGTATTCATAATTAGCACCAATTATTTGATAATAAATTTTCTAAAGTGGCCACCTTCCCCTCAACCCAACTCAATGACAATCCTTAAAAGGTTAGGATAGAGGATGAAATGCCTCTCGGGGAGGTCACTTCCCCTTATATTTTGTAACCACATGCGTTAACCGGGTATTTGTTTGGGGGCTATTTACCTAGTAATTATGATTTTAAGAGACTCTTTTAGTAGAAAAAAAGCTACTTGGTCTTAATTTTTAGCACCCTATAGGTAATTCTAAGTCCAAATGTAGCCTAATTCTTGGCACGCTATAGTACTTATAAAACTTAGGCATTTTCTCATATGGATATTAAAAGTTTTAGGGTCAGTATTTGGCGTGGACATATGCAATGTACATGAGCATATTTGAACCAAACTAGAAAGCAACATAAAACAAACAAGCATAGCAATTGAGCAAAATTTTCCCTCATGCACCAGTGATATGCTTTCAGTGATGATTTCATCACTATATTGTACTAAAATGTATTATTTTCCATGTGTCTACTGGAAGGACTAGGGATTATACTCATCCTAATATTAAAAAAAATTCTCCCATGATTTTATTCATATTAATTTATATCTACTACTGATAAAAATGAGGGTTTTTCCAATACCCTATTTTACATATAATGACGTTTCAAGCATTAATTAAAGGCTATGGTAGATCCAAGTCTTATATAAATTTTTCCTCCAATGAATAAAATGAACCTTATAGTTTAACTCACGTGGTTTACTACTTTTCGCAAGGTGACCTCCCCAAGAAATGCCTCCAATACCATAGGTGATAAGCATGTTCAATTCAAAATTTGAGCAAAGTACCATGCATCGTTTTCCTATCAGTTAAAATATCTACAAATTTCATGCATCACCTCAAAATATCAATGTTTCAACAGCTACGTATTGAACATGCTTAACACCACCTACGGTATAGGTTGGGGAAGGGCTGCATTCCCACTCCAACCTCAACCATGACCTTCAAACCTAAGGGGGCTATTTGAGGCGGGGTTAAGATTGGAGGCTGATGAAGTTACAAACCTCAACCTATATTATCGTCCATTATTGAAATGTTAAAGGGTATTGAGGCCAAGGTTGAGGTCCATAACATTATTCAGACCCATGACAATGTTCTGTAGGACTAACAGTATGGCAGGGAATATTCTCCACATTCAAACCAGATGTGAAAAGATTGGGAATATTCCCTGGAATACTGTCAGTCCCACAGAACACTGTCATGGGTCTGAATAATGTTATGTCAGGGTGAGAATGTGGCCATTCCCCAACCTATAAATATTGTCGTCCAATATTGAGGTTTTGATGTTGGGTGGAGGACATGATTGTGATCAACGCACTCTTGCTCTTACAACATCAAATTGATATCATGCTATTACAATTGGAGTGTTAGGCCAAACATAAGATATGGATATTAGATTCCATTTTGGGCCACACTAATTTAACCAAACTCATGATCAGTGATTGGGGAGATTTTTGGGCATAACCGGTTGCGATCCTCGTGTTTACAAGTCCAACCGGTTTACATGTTGACATCCTTCGGTTTTCCTATATTACTTTGAGGTATATTCCATAGATTCCTCTAAAGTGATCGGTAATTCTCCTGAAGTCTTGAACTTCAACCGGTGATTTCTCAAACTCAACCGGTTCATTTGTAACTAACTGCCGGTTCTCCCCGATCATAGCTTATGATAAGCATTGTGTTCAAAATTAGTAGGATTTACATTCACTCCACTAACATGTAGTTTATGCCAACTTATTCAAAGTTTTACGCACTAACCATCACCCACACTATTAACCGCCAAGAGCTACAAGCAGTTATTCTTCACATTCTCGGCACGTGGCACATTTTCGTGATGTATGCATTGGATTTAATGTTTTTATACAATAAGTTCGCATAGAAACGAAATTTTAATTCACATACTATATATGCTCTCCCATCCGATCATGAGGAGTTCCAAATTTGTGGGTTTTGGATATGCTTACGTTCTTACAACTATGTCAACATGTTGGAGGTTTACGCAACCGTTGCATGATAAAGTAAGGAATATCATGTGCCTCTTTGGAGCGGTTCAATGACTCGAGGTATAATTGTCATGTGCATATAGGGTAAGAAGGAATAAATATGGTTGGTGGGGCATGCTACATATTGATGCACACAACTTGACGTTGTGGAGGTAAGGCGGAATATTAACCGTATCATCTTACACTTGGATTTTTGATATTGGTAGTCCGTAGGCTAGTGGCGGTGTGTTTCCTAGGGTTTTCTAACTTGCGGCCAAGGCTACACTATTTTGTCTAATTAGTGTGGGCCACACTAATTCCCAATAAAACACGCTAATTTCAAATTATAATTTAGAGTGGTCCACACTAATTTCAAAGGTGAAAAATTTGTGTGGGCTTTGTCGTTTCCACAATTGTGGGGAAAGTCTTCAAACACAATTTGATGGAATTATGAAGTTTCATCCAATTGTGTTTGAAGACTTTCCCCACATTTGCGGAGAACCCTAACACACACGGATGGATGACAATACAAATTACATCCAAAGTGATGCAAACACTGGAAATTTATGTGTGGGCCACACTAATTTCCAACCCACGTGAATTTCCCACCCACACTAATTAGACAAAATAGTGTAGCCGGAGAGAAGGATTATCCTCTATGAGTGTCCCCCTCATACATCCAACATTAAAGATTTGACCCCCTATAGCTTTGTTGGCGATTCATCTCAATTGACACTGAGCAAACTAATCTGGGATTTTTAGAGCTAATTCCAATGTCCAATCAAGTAAATAAGTAACCTTTGGGTTCCATATTGTTTTAGAGTTTTCATGTCACGTGAATGAGAGGTATGCTCGTATACAATAAATCCCTCTCTCCAAGCTAGACACCCAATTTCTTAAGTTGGACCCCTACCAACATTATTCAACATGAAAACACAGTCAATTTATATTATAGCATGTAGATTTCTTTTATAGGACTTGACTTTGGAATTAGTGTCAGAGCTCCCAAATTAGTCTCGAGGGACCCACTTGAGATATATCGTATATCTATATCTATGAGAGGAGGGGCAAGATTTCTACTAGACCTTCTTTACTGAGGTAATAGTGATGGGCCCCCTCAAACAAGCGGGTGTTTAGCCATGGCCATGGCCAAGGTGGCTCTCTCGAATTTTGAATGAGTGTATTGTTAGTGCATTATTTCCTTGCACAAACTAAGGTTGGGTTTATACTAGGCTCCAATACCAAATGCCCTCCAACATCAAGCAATCCTATCGGTCAGGAGCACAAAATTAGACCCCAAGGAGTTTGCGCTAGGATCCATATCCAAGATATAACCTAATGTGAAATGAAGTGGTGCTAATGTGGCAACATGTTCTTGCCAAATCTCCAACAACCCCTACTCAATAACATACTCCTAGTTTGAAAAACCAATATTGAGTCTGAAAGCAAGGCCCATTAATCCTTTTGGATCCCAAGTTTCTTGGACCCATGTATCGTAATGTAAACCCACCTTAAGGTGATTGCAAACTATAATGAACATGATTTATTTTTTAAAACAAAAACATTCACAAATTCATTGATCAATGGAATACATCAATACAAAATCCCTCTACATCCACAATTACTGATAACTTACAACAAATTCAGCCAATGACAAACCTTGTCCCTATTATGACTGTCATATGCAAATGTGATGCTTAATTCTTGGTTTTACACTTGGTAAGTCATTGGGGACGAAGGAAGTGTTCAACTCATTACAGCATTATGACTCTTCGTACGACTATCCACATAACATTACACAGCTTCGTGGTTGCATTCCATTGGACCAGGTATCACATGAGCATACATTTCCTTTAGTTTTGAGATTCCCCGTTTATGGGTAGCAGGCACGTTGTGTATTGTGAGCTTTTCGACAAGCAGTTGTAAACTATCAAAGTTTTTTTGACCGCCGCCTCTTTCTTTGAAAAGACACCCTTGTGTAGTTTCTTAGCAATGTTATGCAAAAACATATGGGTTCGTGGTTGACTTATTGACTGTATTTGGGAGCCATTTGGAGAGTGGGAAAGGGATTGAATCTGGTGCTCGAGGGCGGAGCCTGCCTCCTTACTTTCCGTGGGCAGTGGGTCCATTGCATTGAGGTGCGTGTTTTGAGCTGCTAGGCTCAATGAACAGGGAGGACCAACTGCTACCGTGGTTACCAGTGTTCAAAATTGAAGTCTTCAATGCCCTTCAAACGCGATTTGGCCCTTCAAAATATACCTCTCTCAAAACAGCCCTTCAAAACGCAACCCCAATTTGAAAATGAAGACGTCACTTGAAGTCCTCGATATAATCTACCCACCACAAGAACCAACAAAGCTTAGGGCATTGTCACTACAAGAAGTGGAGTTAGATGGTTGATTCTTAATTCTTTACATTGTACTGGAAACATGTACCATATAAAATTCATGCACAAGTTTAATATGAGTTTTGTACATCATTTCTATATTCTTGGATTGACGTCTTGGATTTGAACCAGCCCTTCAACTGAAGAGCTGAAATTTGAGAGCCCTTCAAAATGAAACTCATATGAGGGCTTCAATCTTGAACACTGGCGGTTACAGATGAACCGGTTGAGTGTTTGAGAAATTTACTAGTTGCAGGTCAAGACTTTAGGAAAAAAGTACCCATCATTTTAAAGGAATATATGGAATATGCCTTCAATTAATGAAGGAGGAAATATGAAAGATCATACTCCCTGTGTCAAAAAATGATTGTCCTCCCTCCCGGATCTTTCTGTCCCAAAATGATTGTCCGGTTTATCTGCCCAACAAGAAATTTGTGGTTCAAAGTCAAATATTTTCATGCCAAACTTTCATCATCAAGTTATGTCTTTCGACACCGCAACTTCGGGGGGCGTCTCAAAGTAGTTGTTTCCTATTTTAAGAGTCATACTTACAACTACTCGGTCAATGGCCAACGGGCCTTAACCCTTAAACGACGGAGCGGCCCTCTCAGGGCCTCGTTGACCCTAAACTATTTGACCATAAGATAGCGTCAAAACATGTCGGAATTGCAAAAAAAAATTCCCCAAAATGTGTATCTCAAAATTCCATATCTAAATATATATGCCGATTGCACTAAAAGAATTACATGGAGGTTTGAAATGGGGTAAACATAGGCTGATGGGAGAGGCCCTCTCACCCCCCCCCCCTGACCTTTAAGGGTTAATCTCGCCAAAGTTAGGAACACGGACAATCATTTTGGGACGGAGGGAGTATATGCCATGTAACTAGTTGGACTTGGAAACACTAGGATCTCAACCGATTATGCCCAAAAATCTCACAATGTCTAGGGAGATTTTGGGCACAATCGGTTGAGATCCGCGTGTTTCCAAGTCCAACCGGTGACATGTTGTGATCTTTCGGTTTTCCTCCTTCATTAATTGGAGGCATATTCCATATATTCCTCTAAAACGATGGGTAGTTTTTCCTGAAGTCTTGACCTGCAACTGGTAAATTTCTCAAACACTCAACCGGTTCCATCTATAACCACAGTAGCGGTCAGTTCTCCCCGTTCATTGGGCTAGGATGCAATAGAAAAAGTAGGTGGGAGATGAGATTGAGAGAATTGGATACATCCATATCCACCTATGTATACCATGGACCCACATGGTGGGCCCCGTTCATTGTTCGCCACATGGTGGGCCGAAAGTGTAAAGACCGGGCCCAACCCCAAGACCATGGCCGGCCCACTCCAACGGATGGGTCTCCACCACGAGCTTATTATTAGCTTGCCATCTCTTATCCAACCGCTCATGCCCCGATCACACCAAACTTTCCGTCCGGTTCCGGCCGTGAAATCGCTAGGGATTATGTTCAGAAATAGATGTTGGCCCACCACTTTTCACACTATTATAGCCGGAGATGTTGACGGATGGTGCCAGAAATGGCTGGTGTGATTAGCCCTTCAAACACTACATACATTGATTATCCAAGTTAGTGTGAGTTACTATTCGGAGTTACACAGTGCAACAACGTCTTACTCAGGCGTTCGGTTTTTACTCATGAAAGTTCAATAGGTTATTCGGACATTATGGAATGTAAATGACATCGCTTGGTAAAATAATACATTCTCAATTGAATAATTATAGCATTGTGTAACTCTGAATAGTAACACACACTAATTGGGACAAAGAGTCGTAGTCAATGCATTGGACCCACTTGTACTCCCATTTGTACGCATGTGCCTAACTTATTATACATAGCACTACATGACCTATTCCATTGGTTTTGGACACTTTCTAAGAAAGGTTGAGAAAGTATTGTTTGAAGTGCCATTGGTACATGCATATTGCAAAGCAAGTATTTGAAGGGGAACGAAAAGCATAATATATGATGGACCAAGTCAAAACACCACCCTAGTTGTGTTTTTTACTTTATTTGTTGCAAATAAAACAATGTACATGTAACAAAAACGTGGTTACAACAAGAGAAATAGAGTTCACATCTATGACATTGCTTAAAGGTTTTACCAAGGTATTCTTAATGTCGTGTAAATAAAAATCGTGTGTCACTGCAGCTCGAGTATCAACCACCACTAACAAATAACACTAAAACATAGCAAAGGCCACATACACAACACACCTTCACATGAGAAGGAAGAGAGTCAAAGACTAGTAAGAGCTCTAGTTCTCTCTTCAAATGCATACAACAAGTCAAGTTATCTCTCATTCCACCACGGGAGAATCCAAGAGTGTAAGTAAGGGGAGAAGAACTCAAGATTTTATTGCAAAAACATGCAATCTTCACCTCACACAAGCTCTCTCCACACACTCACTCACAAGGCTTGATTTGGCAAGAATGCCAAGCCAAGGAGGAGGCTCCTCATCTAGGAGCATCTTCCCAACTCCGAGGGTTTTATCCATCCAAATCTAAATGGATGAAATTCCCCCGGATGTGGTGTGGTCGCAGACGCTGCATACCGTGACATTAATGACATGCACATGTGTATTTTTACCAACCCACACCACACTTTTGAGAATGAGAGTCTAATGCAATGAACAACAAGAACCAACTAAATATGACGTTTAATGTCACTTACTATTTGAATTTGCATAGTGCTATATCTTTTACTGTTGATGTAATTTCTTACCAAGTGAAGTTGTCAGTGTTCTATAATGTCCACACTACCAATTTAACATTTGTTGGTAAAGTATGAGATCTACAGTAAATATATATAGCATTGCATAATTTCAAATAGTAAGTGACACTAAATGTTGTATTTAGTGTAGTTTTCAATGAGTCGGTTGGGTTTGAAAAATAACTAATTGAAGTTCAAGACTTGAAGAAAGTACCCATCATTTTAGAGGAATCCATGGAATCTACCTAAACTTATTGAAGAAAAACCCAAAGATCACAACATGTAACCGGTTGGATTTGGAAACACTAGGATCTTGACCGGGCATGCCCAAAATCCTTCCTGAACACTGGCTTGATGGAATCTTATTAGGCCATACTTCCATGTGTTGGTTGTTATGGCAATGGAGTCTAACTTAAACTTCATCATGTTGATGACACTTTGGGAAATTAGACTTTAATTCCACATAGAAGATGCACTTGTTTGGAATTGTGTCCAACTAGAGAAAGTTGATGTATGAAACAAAATACCATGTCCAAGAACAACTTTTATGACTTGAAAATTTTGTGCAAAAATATATGAACGAATTTCAACAAGCATTTTCAAGAAGCAAAGAGGTTTGAAAAGAAAGTGTGTTATGAACATATTTTCGGAGCTTGTTTGTGCTAAGAAAACTTAGACAATCAAATATAGTGCCACCTCCAACAACAACAAAATGCAATTTGAAGTTTTTATACAAAAGATACGGACAAATACATACAAGAGGATGACCAGGGCTTCATCTCTCAAGTTTACATATCCCACATAGATTGTGGGCACCTCATGGGAAGGGCTTACAAGGTAGATGAGGCTAATTTGGTTAACTTCCTTAATTATACACCTATTTTTGGCTCCTAATGGGCAATATAATCGCTTTAATTCAATGGGTGAGTAATACATGATGATTTAGCCGCCACCTTGATGAAATCTGGGTTAGTTACCTTTGCAAAAGTCAAACTACACCCACCATACTCCATAATGAGGAGTGCTATCCACCGAGCTATGGTCAACACACTTGATTTTTGTGGCCAAGGTGGGCAAATTAGGAGGCGGTATGTGGCTGTGAGGTGCCAACCAACTCGTATCGTGGGTATTCTATAATGAATAAACAATTCGGCAACATTTTATTTACATGTGATTGCTTTAGAGACATGACACAACCAATATTGACATTGAACTTGGGTGCAAGCACGGTAAAGTGGACAACTCTTGATCCTTGCTCAGGTTTAAGTGAAAGTGATCCAAAACAATATACTAACTTTGAATTTTATGAAATAAAAATTCATAAACATTTAGAAAACATATGAATCTACAAAGCCAAGCAATTTATGTTCACAAAAAAAAATTTCAAACAACGTATATGTATTTTAGAAGACGGTGCAAGTGGTGGTGCAAGTGGGTGTCTTTGAAAAGATAATTGTCAAAAACTTGTTTAAAATACAATTACATTAAATTAAATTGATGAATTTTTGAAAAAATTACGATGACCTCAAGTTTATAATGAATTCAAGGAATATGAAAAGAAATTCCTAGTTCAAAATATTTAAGGTCATGAAATTTACGTTCAAACTATATTTAGTCAGTTGCTTTTACGCGTCACTTTTGATGATAGGTTTTGAAGATCTCATATTGATATTCTATATTTGAGTACCTAACTTAACAATAGAGGTCATCATGACAAATAATCTATTTTAAACAACATTTTGCTACTACTTATAGGCGTTTGACCAAGAAAATCATGGCTTTCATATACCGGAGCACTTTTTTGGTTCACTTTATTATGCTTGCGCCCACTTGGCAAATGACCCATTTTGAATCTACTAATGATGTTGTCCACTTACACAACATTGAACAATAAAAGAGTTCCCCCCTATAACCCTACATTGGGAGGTAGAGAATCTTTGATTTCAGAGCCTAGATCAACACCTTCCTCAACTTTGATTTCAAAGATTTCAGACTCTTTGGTCTTGATTCGCAATTACTAACATATTCGAGCTTCTAGTGCTCGAATCCATTGGCTGGATGATTCCACAAAGTTGGAGGTGTCCACATTAGCTCATCTACCTTAATTCTACACTATATTCGTTAATTAGAGACTTTGGAAAGTCTCAAAATAAATGCAAATGGTTTAATATCTGGTCCAATTTTTTGTTGTGATGACATGTATTTGTGCCAAATTGGTTAGTGTTGCCCATGCGAATCGCTTTATTAAGTCACATTGAATATATATTTGTGTTTTCCTTGTTCTTTATTTCAAAACCATGTCCTTAAGTAGTCTCAAAATCATGAAAAAGTCTCCAATTACCGAATATAGTGATTTGTACTAAAACGTATTGGTAATGAAATGTGTAATGTGAACCCCTTATATGTGTTGATTGGGTATATGTGAACAAACCGGAATTGTGAGATAGTCATAAGATAAGTATCGGAATTTCAAAATTGATATTTTGTAGTGCCAAACCAACTTTTGGCACTTTGGATAATTATTTGACATAGTTGTGTTGGACTAGCTATCAACCTAAGGTATGGTTATGATGGATGCCTATCTAGGGTATGGGGTGGTTGTTACACCCACCACATAATACCCATCCATATGCAATGGGCTCTCCCATTTGTTTCTTGTGCTCAAGTAGTGGCGTTGACATGTTACGATGAATTGCCTTGAAAAACGTGTTTGGGTGAGCACTAGGGTTTGTTGGAACCAAGTGCTCACCAACAAACCCGAGTGCTCACCCCAACACATCGGGGGGATGGGAAGGTTGGGCATTGTACCCAACACAATGCCATGGAGACATGGCCTCATGTTGTTGCACTTGAATATCAACATTCTCCAATGCAAAGGTTAGTCCCCCTCCTATGTAAGGTTAGTCCCAACCTTCACCGGCCATACAGTGGGAAGATTTGGCCAATCGAGCACCCACTTCTTCTTGCTACACTTCACGCAACAATTGATGTCATCTGCACAAAACCAAAAATCCAAAGGTATGTTGTTGTTGGAATAGAACTTCTTCAAGCCTCTGTAGGTTGGCGTGGGCATGCCATGTGTACTCTTCCCAACTTTGGCCCTGCATGCATACCCTATGATAGCATGCAATGTCTTACTTTTTTTTCTACGAGTAAGGCAATCTAGAAACATGGCACTATGATTTCGGACACTCTAGTTCCAACACTTTTAGAGGTGTGAAACACCACATTCTCATCATGTTTTAAATGACTCCTCAATGCAAGCCATGATCAACCTCATGGTTGGGCGAGGAAAGGAGTAGTTCACAATGTTTGGACAATGAGAATCATACTCAGACTTGGGAGGCAAGTTTAGTTTCCTCTTGGTTGATCCAAACATTTTAGACCCTTCCAACAAACATGTCTTTGCATTTAGATCCTCAGCATTGGGATATGATCTCATTGCCTCTGCAAGTATCTTGGGATCACTAGTGTGTGTTGCAACTTTAAGCTTCAATGGCACTTGGTTGGGCCTTTCCTTGAAGAGCCCCCTTTAAGCCACAAAAGATAATTCAAGATTTTCATGAATGCATGGATCATGTCAAACCATTGCCTCATATAGGCATGTCATATTGCTCCATGAGTGTTGTAGGAGCCAGTGTGTATGTTTGACAATTTTCATTTGACGTTCAACTTCAAATCCAAAGTGTCACATGATGTTTACAAAAACAAAAATGAATGTCAATTGACATATACATTTTATTCTAAAATGTCACCTCAATTTTAGGTTACACAATATTTTAGGACAACTAATACTTTGAATAATCAAAATTCAATCTTGATTTGTAACAAAAAAAAAACTATCAATCGAGCGTAAGTATCCTTCGGTCTTGCATGTTTCTCCAAATGTTGAAGATGGTAGCCCAATCCAAGTTCAACCTATTGCGCACGTGACTTTTGATTGCATTTTGTTTGGAAACCCCTCTCTCACAAATAGCTATACTCGCTGGAATGAGTATAATTTTTTTGCCAAAGTTGCATAAGTTTAGGCCAATTTGTGTGTCATTCCAAATTCCTACCACATATGCGCCAAGCCTCAAATATCGTTTTGTTCTCACACTCATGTCAAAGTGTTTCCGTAAATTCCAGGAGTTCTCCCTTACACATGTCACTTTCTTCTTTAGTGCATTGAAATTTTAATAGTATCCTTTTGAGCCATAATTCAATATTTGTGATTTGATCGCTATCATCGCTTGGATAATTACAAGGGCTGAAAAATTTGGCTGCATTGAATACTGGAAGGTTTGGGAAACAATCATTCAAAGCATGAACAATTTTTTTGCACACAAGATGCACCCAATAATATGCATTGTTGTAGTTCATTGGACCCATTGGTGCCAATGCATGAATAATACAACCTCTTGCATTGTGAATTGTACATTGTACATTAAACTCAATTTGAAGGGGATCTTTGCACTATGCAAAGTCTACCTCAAATCATCCTAGTGTCAAGCTGAGACGCCTCAAAATCAATCCAATATTTAACCAGCCAAAGCATCACTCTTCAAGATTTGTTGGGGCAAATTGTTCATTCACATACATGCACAAAGCAGTCGTGGAAATACATCCGCAAGAGACCATGAACTATGGTCTTGTCGCCTTTGTACTTAGCCTCCACCACCTCTCTGACCACTGTCTCAACTGTAAAGCCTTCCTGGTTACAAAGGAAATTACACGAACAAGGCTAAACTTAAGTATGTAAGTGAGTGTAGGAAGTTCTCCTATTGTTATGGGTTATGTTTTCTGGATACTTGAGTTGCAATTTATAGTACTTAAGTTGGCTAGTAATACGTGCCATTTCAATTTCTAGCATGTCAATTGACATGTGTGTTTTTTCTTCACAAGTCACAGTACGTGTCAACTTCTAAATTGTGCATGTCAATTGACGTGCATTTTTTTTGTGAGAGTTTTTGCGTGTCAAAAGTGAAAAACTTGCAAAAACTTTGTCAAACATACACACTGGTAGGAGCGACATTATTTCACAAGCTTGCTCATGTGAGTGGACTCTCTAAGCCTATTTTTGTGCGTTTACAAGTCTATATGTAAGCCTGCCTTTATCTTTGCAGGTAGCTCCTGGGTAGATTGCAAATTTGTATACTTCATGCTCGAGAAAATTTTCACAGCTGCCCGTAAAAAGTTTTGAAGGTTTGCATGTGGAAAAAAATCTTTTAGGTTAGCCTCAAATTGTTATTTTATTTAGCTATTCCAAGATATTCCAAAGCATCCTTAAATGTTCCAAATGTTGGGTGTGGGTGAAGCCAATTTCTCTATACAACTTTCAACCTAATTCCAAGTTTTAGTACGCGAAAACAAAAAAAAACCCTCCATATAGCTTTGAACAATTGACTGAGTCACGCGGCTTTAATGGTTTGGACAACATAGTCAAAGACTCAAAGAAATATGTATAATCAATGGCTAACTTGTTGCCACTACTAAGAATAGAACCCTGATGGCCCCACATGGGAGTTACAGCCAAGGAAGCTTCCATGTCCCTGATGAATTGCAATTGGCACGATAATGAACTTGAAAAGATGAACACAAATGCCTACATAACATTATTTAGATCCATAGCAGTGTTCTCTGGGACCGACAGTATTTTGTGGAATATTCCCTGATATATTCAATCTGAATGTGGGAATATCAAGGAATATTCTACAAAATATTGTCAGTCCTACATAACACTGCTATGGATCTGAATAATGTTATGTTATGTAGCAAACTTTTGGTTTTCGAAGCACATCCCAAAGCTCACATTACCCTCCGTATGTATGACAATATTGTTACTGCATGAAATCAACCTCTCAGATATCATGTTCATCTACTGGTAGTCCACAAATGTTTTGGTATCAAAGACTTCAACATCATCAATTAATCCATTTCCTCCCATCAAAATCATTGGAGAAATGAAAGAAAGGTCTAGATTGAGGTGGGATCATGGAGGTGGCCATGTTGGGCTTTGATCTAGCTTGGGTCTGGTACCCAACTATGTCGTTTTGGTTCTAGGCAGTGAAGGTGGGGGTCCTCATCATATGCAAGGTCATCATACACAAGGCCTATGGATCAATTGAAGGAAGCTAGTGGTTTTGATTTTGAATATTTTTCAAATATTCAATTAAGGCTAATTTTTCTTCTTCTTCATGATACCTATGTTTAGCCCAAAGGCTACTATGAATTTATTTATTTAATATCAACCACATAGCCATATGTATGTGCAATAGCTTAAAGTGTTGATCTAAGCACCCTCTACCTCATGTCAATGTGCATGAACAAGCACTTATGACTAACAATCATGGTGTTTTCATGCAATAAATTTGTTTTTTCTACCGCTAAACCACTTGAAATGCAAAGCATTATTCCACTGCCTTTTTATCACCACTAATGTGTTGTCAGTAAGACTAATGCAACCCGGAACATTACAGTTTAGTGAACCAAGACACCGTCACTCCTCCACATTCAGCCGCAACATTTCCCCTTCAAGAGCACGGTTAATACAACTAGCAATGAAAATGGCATCATCACACACTCCTAGACATGTTCCAACGTAGCAAGTAATACGTGTTGACATCATCGTGTTTCATGTAAAGAATGAAATTTAAAAGTTGTTGTTCTGGTGTTAGTTTCAACGGACAACTGGGAACAACATGAGAAAGACTGGTTGATCTAGCATTCTTGTTTATGATAGGCACGACTAAACAACACAACTCTTCAAACTCATCAATTGAAAAATTACAATTTTGTTGGAAAAACGGAGATAAAAATTGCATGTTACCCAACTTGTTCTTCACACCAACATCCGGACTAACATATGGATTACCTCCCTCCAATTCATTAGCATTGAACAAATCCCATGACGACATCGTCACAAACATCATCATGTAACACATGACCAAATGGTCATCGAACTTCTTAATCAACTCATTATCGGTGCCATAGGCTTCATCCAAATCAAATTGATCCATGTCTACATTAATGGACTAAACCCTAATTAATCAATGCAATCAAGTCTAATCAAGTAAACCCTAAACCCCAATCGGGTCATTAGCCTAATCAAGCAATCATCCTCGGAAGGCACCCCCTAAAGCCTAACGCAATCCATCACACTAAACCCCTGAAATTTAATGGATTAAACCTTGTAGGCCTCGGACAACTAACCAACTAATTCAATTATTAGTTAACTCCACTAAAATTGGTAAATAGTGTTGGCAACACTAATTAGCCGAGCTAACACTAATTGTGATTTGCGAGGTTAGTGTTAGAACACTAATTAGCAATTCTAACACTATTTCAGATGTGTAGTAAAACATGGTAATTTTAACATTCTTACAAGAGTGCATTTAGTGTTAGATGGTAACAAAAAATAAAAGTTGGAAGGGTGGTGAAAAATTGGTTCATAAAATGCTGAAATGAACAAAAAAAATTCTTAAAATGAACAAAAAAATGCTAGAAAATCCAATAAATACTTAAATAAACAAATGAATGCTAAAATAATCAAAGAAATATTGAAATGAACAAAAATGATTAAATGAGCCAAAAAATGCTGAAACGAGCAAGAAAATGTTGAAGTGAACCAGAAAATGTTGAAATGAACAAAAAAATGTTGAGATAAACAATGGAATGCTCAAATAAGCAATAAAAAGCTGAAATAATAATGAAATGCTGAAATAACAATGAAATGCTGAAATAATTAGAAAAATGTTGAAATTATTTATAATGCATGTATAAATTGCTAAATATAGCAAGAAACCTAAATAAAATATAGCAATCCTAGTTGAAAGCCAAAATTTTATAATAATAGCAAAATATCAAAAATGATTTTTAAACTGCCCTATTGATATGGGACAGTTCTTGCCCTTGAAAGTATTGCAAATGTTTTGCAATAATGTCTTAGAGATGTGGAACCAATTGTCCTACATTCCAAGAGCCATCAAGTCTTAATGCCAAGCCACAACGAATCATAGCATTTTTAGCAAAAGAAATGTTGTCACAATTTACTTTCTGATTGACATCTTCAACACTATCTGCAACCAATTGTAAAAAAAACATTTATATGAATTTGTCAATTTTCCAAACCATTGATCATCTGCCCGCGGTGTATTTTGCCAAGCATTTTGTTGTATCAACTGAATTTTTTTGGCTTCCCATCGTCTCGTCCATGCATCTTTGATTTTTGAAATCAAGAATGTATCTGGTGGTTGGCATAGGTGAGTAGAACATGGAGACAAAAATCTGAAAGTTGTAGAAGAATAGAAAATGGTGGCGACAAGTCGTCTTGAACAAGTTTCAAGCCTCGTCACCCGCTGATCTGTTATTTTCTGGATGGTTGAAGATGCCGCTATTCACGGCGAGATTGGCCTTTATCCTCGAGTTGTCTACGCGTTCCCCAAACATTTTTATGAGCAACGCCCTGCCAACTTGTCAAAGCCCGACGTTGGTGGCAACAACATGTTGAATTCCAAGAAGGTGCTGACTATAGTGGTTCGTATTTCAGGAGGTCGTCGTGCTACTATAGAGGCTCTTATGCTCATTTTTTCAAATGAAAATAGGAGTTATCATATCCGGGGTTTGATGGATAATATTCCGAGAGTTTCGTATAGGATAGGTCCTAAAGGGTGGATAGACCAAACCCTCTTCCCCGAATATTTTTTGGAACCTCGTGCGTATCAAGCCGATCCTTATCAACGGATGAAGATCATATGGCTTGATAATTGTAGCGGCCATACCGTGACCCCTACATTGGCTGCCGTCCTAGCAGCCAAAAATACAACTTTCAGATTTTTGCCTCCATGTTCTACTCACCTATAGCAACCAGCAGATACATTCTTGATTTCAAAAATAAAAGATGCATGGACGAGACGATGGGAAGCCAAAAAAATTCAGTTGATACAACAAAATGTTTGGCAAAATACACCGCGGGCAGATGATCAATGGTTTGGAAAATTGACAAATTCAGATAAATGTTTTTTTTTACAATTGACTGCGGATAGTGTTGAAGATGTCAATTGGGAGGTAAATTGTGACAACATTTCTTATGCTAGAAAGGCTATGATTCGTTGTGGCTTGGCATTAAGACTTGATGGCTCTTGGAATGTAGGACAATTGGCTCCACATCTCCAAGATATTATTGCAAAACATTTGCAATACTTCCAAGGGCAAGAACTGCCCCATATCAATAGGGCAGTTTAAAAATCATTTTTGATATTTTGCTATTATTATAAAATTTTGGCTTTCAACTAGGATTGCTATATTTTATTTAGGCTTCTTGCTATATTTAGAAATTTATACATGCATTATAAATAATTTCAACATTTTTCTAATTATTTCAGCATTTCATTGTTATTTCAGCATTTCATTATTATTTCAGCTTTTTATTGCTTATTTGAGCATTCCATTGTTTATCTCAATATTTTTTGATTTGTTTCAGCATTTTTTTATTCATTTCAACATTTTCTGGCTCACTTCAACATTTTCTGGCTCGTTTCAGCATTTTTTGGCTCATTTAATCATTTTTGTTCATTTCAATATTTCTTTGATTATTTTAGCATTCATTTGTTTATTTCAGTATTTATTGGATTTTCTATAAAAGAATTGTTCATTTCAAGAGTTTTTTTTGTTTATTTCAGCATTTTATGAACCAATTTTTCACCACCCTTCCAACTTCTATTTTTTGTTACCATCTAACACTAAATGCACTCTTGTAAGAATGTTAAAATTACCATGTTTTACTACACATCTGAAATAGTGTTAGAATTGCTAATTAGTGTTCTAACACTAACCTCGCAAATCACAATTAGTGTTAGCTCGGCTAATTAGTGTTGCCAACACTATTTACCAATTTTAGTATAGTGTGTTATTGAGGTCAACATGTTCTTGAAGATGAACAAACATTTACTCAGGTTTGGCATATTTGAGGTAGTCAAGCTTAACTCGCAATGGGAGTCTTTTATTCCCAAGCGACCAACTATGCTGGATCATAACACCAATGATGAAGACAATGATGACATCGAGGCAGATGATGGATATGAGGCTTAACGTTCATATTTAATAACTACAATTGACTATAGTTTTTTTTTAAACTTAATTTTTTTTAGTTAACTATAGTTAGTTACATAGTTATAGTTGTATGAAATTTTTCTAGTTAACTATAGTTGTTCTTGAAACTGGTCTTAATTTTTTCTAATTAACTATAGTTGTTCCTCAAATCGGTTTGAAATTTTTCTAGTTAACTATAGTTGTTCCCTAAAACGTATTGAAAAAATCTAGTTAACTATAGTTATTTTGGCAGCTGTCCAAGGTCTGAAACGAATCTGAAACCTTGTTGCTTCTATTGATGGCCATGTTGTTGCAAACAATGGGCGATTGAGAGATGAGCCAAGGCCTGGGATATGGTATCCTAGCCTATTACCGATATGTGACCTTAAACCAAGCTTTAGGGAACAAATTAGAAATAATGTTCCCTAGGTGGATGACATGTCCCTAGCTCAACTAACCTCACATTAATGCATTTAATGACGTGGAGGGAGAGAGAGAGAGGGGAGGAGAGAGAGGGGGAAGGGGGAAGGAGGAGGAGGAGGAAGAGGGGGGAGGAGGAGGAGGGACTCGGTTCAAGGCACATAGGTCTCGGTTCAAGGCCCATAGGTCTCGGTTCAAGGCACATGAGACCTTGCCACAACGTGTTGGATGAGATTAGTTGTTCGTTTAGGATGTCTCTTGACATAGTAAGGTCAAAGTCAATCTACGGTTCTCGAACATGTTCGTAAAAGATAATTATAGAATGCTCATAAGTTGTATTAGCATTGACATCAAACTTCTTTAGGTCTATCATAAGATACCCTAGGGAACATCTTTAAAAAATCATATTTAATTCAAAATTAATTTTAAAAATTTCCAAATTTTTGAAATAGACAAATATTTCATTTTACATTGCATGAAAAAATTTAAATCGTTCATTACCATAGAAGAGGTCATTGTGAAAATTCACCAATGTGTAGCTCTCGGTCATAGGCTAGGATACCATAATGAATGGGCCGGGCTGAGCTTCGTTGCCTTGTTGCTTGCCTCACTGCATGTGGGACCCATAACCTACATTAAACCGAAATAGCACCGATCCCCTCTTGGAAACTTTTATGATAAACTCATAAAGGGGCTTTGGTCCCCAATGCATGCCCAATACCTCCCCCATACTTTTCGGTTAACTTTAATAAGCAACAAAATAAAAACCTTTATGTGGAAGGAAGGAAAATGCATCGAGTAGTACAGATCATGGCTCCTTTGAACATGAAAAAAAAGTCATTTTAACACAAAATGAGCCATTTGCACTAGTGTTTACAACTTGGTCCATGGTTCCCAGCTGGTCCAAAAAACGTTGTTCGGGTCGTGTGCTAAGGGTCATGCCCCCTTTGACACAAACCTTTTCCTATTGTTGGTCTTGTTAGATTGCCCAAGTCCACATCAGATTTTATGACAAATCAATTTTGATGGCTCTTGACACATATATATTCTTGTATGCAAACGTTAACATTTTTTTAATACTTACCAAATTCTTTTTTTAACATGGTAATTTTTTTCTACAATAATTTTTAGCTGTAATTTCAAGGAATAAATTTCAAACGGTAAATTTTAGAAAATGAATAATCATATACATTCAATAAAAATCAGGTCTAACATATAGGTAGGCCATTCCCATCTACACGATGAGGCCAAGGGATTCGGACCTTGGACCTCACAGTCCCATTCCAACACCTTAGCCACCAATTCATTGCACATCACATGTGTAAGTAGAGGACTTTGAAACACTCTATATGTGAAGCCAACTTTTACCTTGTAATGTAAGAATGTAGAAAGTAATATACATTTCATCCATCCGACATAAAAACTTGTCCATTATAGATTTTTGCAAATTCATCTCAAATGATTTGGACTAGACTAATTTGGGGTCTTTGAACCTAAATATAGCTTCTAAATGTCTTTAAATGGTAAACTGTAGCTTGTGTATTATTTCAGGGCTTCTTTGTTGGATGAATGAAAGACACTTGTATGCGGTAATTTACTCTCTCTTTCACATTGGTAATACTTAGGAAGGTGACTAGACTAATTTGGGATCTTTGAACCTAAACCTAGTGTCTAAATGACTAAAAATAATAAACAACGGTTGTTTACTATTTCAAGGCTTCTTTGTTGGATGAATGAAAGATATTTGTAGGCCGTAATTCCTTTTTTTCTCACATTGGTAATTACTAAAAAATGTGGCTCACATCTAGATCTAGACTAGATCTACAAGATCTCTAAAATGAAACAAAGATAGAACATTTTTCCATGGACATTCAATAATAAACATGAAATCTAGTGTGTACATAACATTATTCAGATCCATATCAGCGTTCCGTGGGACTGGCAGTATTATGCGGAATATTCCTTGATATTTCCCACATTCAGTCTGAATGTGGGAAATAGCAGGGAATATTCCGCAAAATATTGTCAATCCCACGGAACGCTGATATGAATCTGAATAATGTTATGTAAGCTTTAATGAGTAGCCAAAAATATAACAGTTTGGAGGAGGGGACATAGACAACTATAAGAAGATCTTTGAATTAAACAAAGTGAGAACATAAGTCCCTTTATATTGTACATTCAAAAGTATGCATGCAATCTAGATATTATAGATAAACTTGAATGGGATCTATGACTAATAAATAGCAAAAAATACGATAGAAACTTCATGGACCTTACACATGGCCAACAAAATAGCAAGACGGCACTATGGCCCACAAAAATATGCTTATAATCTACGAGATTAATATCACAAATTTAATGTTGGTCCAAATAACAAAATGGCTCAATGACGGTCCAAAATGAATGTTGCCCATATATTGACACAAATGACAATTGTGTTTATTACAAGTGTTCAAAAGAGCCATGATGGCAAATAGATAGTTAAGGCAATAAAACCATATGAATCCAATTTTCAACTCATGCTTAGATATAGGTTGGCAAGGTTCAACCTGTAGAGAGGACGAAGTTGGAGGGTTAGCTTGAAGTGGTTTACCATTAAATAACACTAAGAATTCTTTGGTTCGAAGGCATGTGGCCATATTAGTAAAGCATGAAAGATGATGGTAAAAGACATATACCAACTCTTGCCTCGCACGAGGATGGAATTATTGCACTCAAATATTTGGTGGTCAGAGGGAGTGGAACTGCTTAACAAAGGGTTTACCTTTGCTAAAGGCCTCAACCTGTACCGCAAAGGCATCCAATGTGTAGACGACATTTGGGACATTGAGCAACATAATTTTCTTACTTGGGATAGTGCACAAGCGAAATTAAACCTCACACCAACAAAGGCAGGTGATTGGGAGAAACTGATGAACAAGACTTCGGGACAACGGTGCCACTTGCTTGAGGCCGATGCGGATACCACCCACCCTGGTCAGTGGTTCGGGTTTTACATGGATGGGGGGGGGGAAGGACCCGGTCTTCGTAGTTAAATGTGTCTCTGAATTTACACCCCCTTGTATGCAAATCCAACATCTGCCTATGCCACTCTTGGTGCAATGTTTCACGGTTGGCACCCACTCCCGGTGTCTTAGGGAATGGGAAAACCCCACCGGGGATATGAGTGGTTTATTTCACGAGGTCAAAATTATTCACACTAATAGAGGCCCTAAAAATGATGGTGAAAAGAAAGAAGTAATCTTCTTCTATGGTAAGTGGCCATCCTCTAGTGGGACCCAAACTGACGGAGATGGATTGATGGAGGCTATTTCCTTAACTATACCACTAAGATGGGTAGAGACTCTATCATCAATAGGAACCCGGGAACCACCCGGGCGGTAGATAAATGGCAAAGGCTACCTCCCGGGTAACTACAAGTGCTACTGGTCTCAGGTTTGGGACCCGCTCCGATCGGGTAAAAAAACGGTGTTCATGTGGTCCATTTCGCACAAAGCAGTGGTGGTTAATGAATGGAGGGCACGCATTGCACCCGCATCCATCTCCAAGCAATGCGTTTTTTGCTTCCCGAACACGAGTGAATCGATCAAACATAAATTTTGGGACTGTATTCAAGCTAAGAAGGTGTGGAGATGGGCCACCTTCATTATGCACAAACTTTGTGGGGTTAGAACCGGTAACTACGATTGCTTTATCTGGAAGCAAGCCATGTTTGGGGAAAGGATCCCTAAGAAATATGGTAAAAATATCAAAATATGGCATCTCCTTCGGGGCATTATGCTTTGGACTATTTGGATTGAGCGCAATGACAAAGTGTTCAACTGGGAACAATGGCATGAGTCTAAAGTCAAGCATCGCATATAGATGAACTCATTATGTACGCCAAGGCAGCGTGGCAACATGTGATCAAGCAAATTAAGATTAGGAACTTTTCTAGTTGCGGCCATGCTCCAAGGTTTTGACAAGACTTGGGGTGCTAGAAATATCCTTTGTAGGAGGCACAATTTACACATCGAGTGGAACTAGAAACGACAACGTATGTAGGTTGGTAGTCCGGCTTGCGGGTTTGGTTGGTTTTGGTGGCCTGAAGGTTGTCCTTGGCAAGTAAGGTGAGGGATGTCCTTGGTTCATTGGGTCCGGTGGGTGTCACTTTTACTTGGCAGTGTTTCACACCCGAGGGGCCCTTCCTCCCCTCGGTGAGGGCCTGTTTTTCTTTTTTTCTTTTTGTTATGCATTTGGCGTTGGCTTGTTGGCCTTCTGTCTCAAAAAAAAGAAAAAGAAAAAAGAAAAAGAAAAAGAAAACCATGATGTATACTACAGTAGTGTAGTGATCCCTCCCACATGAAAATTGCTCCAAAATACATTATTGGGAGCACACAAGGGAAATGCTTGGGAAGTAGCGGTGTAAAATAGGCCGCATCAAGCCCCGACTGGGCACCAATGGGAATACCAGCGGGACACGACACGACACTCACAGACGCAAGCTTATAATAAGGAGGCAAGTCGCAAGGGACAAGGAACGTGTCTCTGGACCTTCCTGACGCTGGCAACAGGGCGGCCCTGGCTGGCTGGCCCACTACTGCGGATGCTCATATTCCCCTGTCGTCACTTGTGGTCCCTGGATCGGAAGCAGAGTCACTCCTACACTCACAGATGTTGCCATGTCCCCTTCCTTCGATTCCTTCCTTCCAAGTTCGGCCGCCCCTTCCGCTCCCCTCGTGACCTTTCTCTCTTACTAATTCAATTCTACTCACTCTTTATTATCTTTTTAAGTATGACTTAAACCGCGACAAACCGCGGCAGCAGAAAGAACGACCGCATCCTTCCCGTCAAACACTCCACCAATTTCTACCACATCATTGCCGACTGTGCTCGGAATCGGAGGAGTAACTCCAAATTTTGACGCACGGTGAAAGCTGCTGGAGTTAAGAATCTCTTTGCACAGGCGCATAAGTTTTTTTTTTTTTTTTTTTTTTTTGAGACAGAAGGCCGATAGGCCAACGCCAAAGCACAGGAGGCAGTTGACCACCTGGCAAGTTTTCCGTCAAGTAGAGAGGAGATTTCACAGCCGGGATTCGAACCGCCAACCTCTTCCTTGAGATTTGGGTATCCCTCCACCATCATCCGGTAGTTTAGGGTCATCTCGGACCCGGCGCATAAGTTCTTGTTTCTTGAAATTTTCCCTTCTCTGAGTCCCGGGCTTTTACCCTAGTTTCTCAGATTGAATGCAGTTTTCAATTCCGAAGGTTTGAGGAGTTTGCTGATTAGAAATTAGAGGTGAATGAGGTAGATTTGGTACAATAAGATTCTTTCCGCCAAGTCAATTAATCGGAGGAGTTCATGCTCTTTTACCCTATGGGTATTAAACTTATTAAGTTTGACACATACAAGAAAGCCCGGAGTTCAGAATCTTTGCACAAGACCTTCTTATTTGTGTTTTGCTTTTGCCTTCTTTTACCCCCCTCTTCGAATAATGCCGCATCGAAGGCTTACAACAAGCTTACTATGAAGGTAGATTTGGCACAATGAAGTAACTATTTTCGCCAGTGTGTGAGAGAGTGGGAGATGCAGTCATCAGATGCTGCCATGTCCCCTTCGGCCGTTCTTGCAGCTCTTTCCTACTAGGTGACCTATTAACCGCGACAAGTCGCAGCAGAAAGGCCGAATCCTCCATCAAATACTCCACCACTTTCTACCACATCATTGCGCTGGGATCGGAGAAGGAGTTTGACATAGAGAAGCTGGAGTTTAGAATTTTTGCACAGGCCTTCTTGGTTTTCAACCTTTTCTCTTCTTTCTTCTATTTCCCCTCTTACAGTGCATTGAATACTTGAGAGTAGTTCTTTGCCCTTGCATTCGAGAGTGGGAGAGAGAGAGATAGAGAGAGAATCTCCACAGAGGCTTTTCTGAGATTGCACTCGCCACAAAAGACTTGCACTTGGAATTTGAGAAACACTCCACCACTTTCCACCACGTCATTGCGCTCGGAGGAGTTTGATACAGAGAAATTGGAGTCAAAATCTTTGCAAATGCTTTGTTGTTTCTTTTTCCCTGGTTATAGTGCATCGAAGGCTTGAGATTGCACACGGCACAAAAGACTTGCAAAGGAATTTGAGAAAGGGTTAGTGAGGGAGTGCTGAGGAGATGATAGATTGCATTGAAGTAAGGGAATGTACTGCGCCGATAGGTACTTGATATAGAGCGAGGTTGGAGATGGTTGATGTCATGATCTTTGCATGTCAGGCTTTGCTTTACTCGGCTGCTCATGTAGATTTCCTGAACGAGGTTTGAAGTTTGCGAAGCATCGGTCTAGTCCCGGAGACAAACAGAAAGTTATGCGTTGCTAATGAGGAATGTGAGAGAGGGACGGAGGAGAGTGACTGATTCGATATACAAATCTCTGCAGAGGCTTTTCTTTTGCACGGTGGGTCATAGGTTGCACTGAATATAGGCTCGCTTAGATGAGGCTTAGGTAATTGTCGCGAGCCTTCTGTTCGCTAAATCGGGTCTGGTAAGTCGGGATGCAATCTGTCGGGATATTGTAGTAGGTACGATCGCAACTACAAGGGTTGGTTGGTAAAAACGTTGCCCTTGTCCTTGTGGATTTGCGAATGTAGGATTTTTGCGGTGACAGGTTTGGCTTAAGAGTTTGTGGTGTTGTCACTGGACCTGGTCGCTCGGCTTGTCACAGTCTGTACAACGGATCCTGTTGGTAGTGGTTGTACTGGCGCATTTGTATTGCCGTTGATGGAAATAAAAGCTTTTGCTGCAACGGTTGTTTCGAGGACTTAGATTGGTGATTTAAGATGTCATCAGACAGAAACCGGAGAAGTCGAGACGAGGAGTAGTCCCAGAGGTACTCTCAGGTAGTTGAGGATAGCGATGTAGTTGAAATCTCAATTGATTCTAAACAGAGTTGAATACTTCAAATTCTGCTCAAAGGGTTGTAGCGTGTAGTTTCGTTAGATCAACGCATTTGAGCTATGGCGTTCTCAATGCAAGTGAGAAGTCCACCGTCAATGTTGCAGTTCTATCCACTCATCAGATCTCATTCATTCGAACTGAAGTCCAGCATAGATTGTGCGCCGCAGCTCTATCGGCTCAAACCTCATCAATTGAGAAGAAGGAATGAGTACTCTGTCAATCCTCGATTTGTGGACTTGCCGACAAGACCGAGACAACGAGGGATTCTTGCCAGCGCTGCGGCTCCGGTCTCGACTACTCCATTTACGGCGAAGCCAGGTTCACCACAGATTGTAACCTTGCTGGGAAGGGAATTCCTGCAGAGAGACGTCCAGATAGCAACCACTGCAATAATCTCGGTTGTTTTGTCCATCGCCAATAAGTTGTTGTACAAGATGGCGCTTGTGCCGCTTAAGACACATCCATTGTTCTTAGCGCAATTGAATACGGTTGCATACGTCGTGGCTTACTCAGCAATTCTTTTCGTGCGGTATCGAATGGGGTTAGTTACAAATGAGATGCTTGCAGTCCCGAAAACCAAGTTCGTGCTCATCGGTGTGCTTGAAGCGTTGGCAATCTCAATGGGCATGGTATCTGCTGCGATGCTTCCCGGTGCATCCCTTCCTGTCTTGACTCAGGTACATCAACTGCCTCAACTTTCGGGTGTATACTCCATCCTCAAATATCACTAAGTGGTAGCGTTTGAATTCGAATAGGCATTTTGAGATTTAGAATAAAAATTGATTTCAGCTGCCTCATACTCTCAGTGCATTCCCTTGACCTCACATTCATTATCCGTTAGGGCTTACGTTTAGAGAGGTGCTTCGTGAGCAAGGAACGTTGAATTTCTTTTGTAAAGGTGTAAAAGTAGCCTCCTGTTTTCTCAATTCCTCGCCGTCATTTCTTCGATAGAATTTGAATTTGTGGAGGTGTTTTTTGAGCTAGGAATGCCTTATACTTCCAGTTACAATGTGGATGACATCGGCGACAATGCGAGAGAGCATTTCCAGATTCTAGTATGTTAAATGGGAGGTGAAATTCGTTTTATGAATTGGATATCTCACGAGACAAATTTATTGTTGGCAGGCATTCCTAGTGTGGCAGCTCATCCTCTCCGCAACAATCCTGAAGGAGCGCTACACATTAGGTCAAATTGGAGGCTGTTTTCTGGTGATTGCCGGCGTTGTTATGGCAGTTGGAAGTGGATCGGCAGGCGCGGCTTCATTGCAACAATGCGGCTACTTTTGGCCTCTCGTCATGATAGTCTCCACGTTGTTCACCGCGTGTGGGACAATCTTGAAGGAGTATATCTTCCAAGACGCTGCCAAACAATTGAAAGGTGGCAATCTCGACATCTTCGTGGTGAACACACTCGGCTCCACATTCCAAGCCATTTTCGTGTTCCTGATCCTTCCCTTGGTGTTTAACGCCCGCGGAGTGCCCTTTCACGACATCCCCCGCACCTTGAGAGAGGGTTGCGTTTGCTTTATTAATGCAGGTTTCAAAGTGGCAGGGTGCGAAGGCTCCCCGTTTGTGCCACTCCTCTACTGCGCAGTGAATATCGCACTGAATATTTTCTCACTGAGTCTGTTGAAACAATCATCGGCTTTAGTGTCCTCCCTCTGCGTCACTCTCTCAATCCCTCTCTCCATTTGGGCCTTCACATTCCCGTGGCCTTACCTTGATGCTCCGACCGCACTGCCCCCAGGTCTCCTACTTGGTGCGGGGATTTTGGTCGCAGGTCTCGCTTTCTATAGCTTCTCGAGCCCACCACCACC
This sequence comes from Polytrichum formosum, assembly GCA_964035585.1. Lineage (NCBI taxonomy): Eukaryota > Viridiplantae > Streptophyta > Polytrichopsida > Polytrichales > Polytrichaceae > Polytrichum > Polytrichum formosum. The sequence continues at coordinate 27,868,223 of OZ037939.1, read as the reverse complement.
AAAGACATGTGCTGCAACATAGCGGACGATTGTGCCTTCATAGCTTACTTCCTGTCCTGTGTATTTTGCAGCATAGGCAGGCTGTAGATGGAATTTGCCGAAATTCTGACACTCAGGTCGGACAGTTGCAAAGTGCAATTGAGGCTGCTAATTTGGTTAGTCTTTTATGTGCCATCGATGCACATTCCTGCTGAGGCGTCACCAATATGGTCAACAAATATTGACCCTTGTTTGCTTACTCTCTTAGGAATTTTTTTTTTGGTCAGTAAGCTGTAGCATAGTTTGGACTGCAAACAGAAATTGGCCAAAAATCTGGCACTCTGGAGGTTGGAGAGTTGCAATGTGCAACTAAGGACGTTCATTCTGGATATGCCATCCATGATAGATGATTGGCTTACTCGTGGCCTACGAAGCAGAAATCATCTGCCCTAAGGATGCACACACTTCACATCCCTTCGCTAATTGGAGAGGAAATTGTTTGCGACATTTGGCAATTCTGAATTCTGTGTTGAGTTTCGATGGTTTCAGCGGCATCAACCATGGGCTTCATGCCGTGTCTTTGCATCATCTTGCAAGCTTCAATCAATACCTAGACTTCAGAACTCCCGTGCTAATTCATTAATTCTCGGCTCGAAGGCTGTTGTGACATACACTAGATTTAATGATCAGCCTGTTTATCGGATGCTGTAAATTTGAGGTCCACCGGCGAGGTTGTTGCTTTCCAGAGGCAGCATAAAATCATTTGTGGATAAAGGGCCGCATCTGGTGGAGATGTACAGTATGTAAGCCATGTCCACCCAGGGTGTGGGGAGCACCTGCAACATTAAGGTAAATGGACACCTCTCTCCTTGCACCCAACTCTTGTAGGATATATATGAAACACGCAATTAGTGTGAGATGATTAGCAAATCCAAATCGTGCCCGTAACCATTTTCCTCATGATTTTTGGAGCTCGTATGAATATCTTATTTATTGAATGAAGATACTCGTGCTCATTAAATGGTCATACTGTATATCCCCCCCCCCCAAGTATGTTGAGTATATATAGCCTACATTTATTAACAAATTTTGAGCATGCACTACTGGAATTTGTTGTAGCTAATGTCTCAAATGGTCATTCGGTAGCATGATATACACCAAATCTAATGCCTTTGTGCCTATAGAATCTGGTGGTTCGAGTTTGAGAGCAGATGGATTGGCGCATGATGACCCACTAAAAATGCTGAAGGTTGACGAAATCATCCCCTTCATCCAAACGAGGTGCTAGCAACAAAAGCCAGCGGCTCCAAACTCCGTCTCAAGTGGCTTTGGAGAAGCAGGTTGGAGGTTTAGACCGTAAGGGAGTGGAACATCCAGTGCCTTAGGCTAAGATGCTGTGATTGCCATATTTGTTTTGCTGCAGGATGACATGAACCTCGTGTATTTCAATAGACACTACCCTGAATTCGCAGACTTTTCTAAGCGTCAATTGCTACAAAGCTTCCATGCAGGTTTGCTGCAAATTTTGATATTTGTCCCACAGGTCAGCACCTTGTGAGCTACAAGCCAATGTTCACTGCAAGTTTTGTCTCATTTTCGGAGTCTTACCTCAATGTTCTCTGATTTTCGAGGATCTATGTAGTAAACAGTTGTGCGCATTGTGTCCTGTGCGGTATCTGCTTGACACATCTTGGATTGTTCGTCATGGTTTGAGCTTCGGTGACTTTCTGTTATGTCCTCCAAAGTGCATAACTAGAAGTGGATTTACAATCTGCCAATACTCATACATGAACCCATGTTTTAAGTCACACGTATTTCGGGTGTTAGTTCAACGGCCAATTTCTTTGAGATTTAAATTACGACAACTAACTGGTAGTACCAGCTAAAAACAATAACAAATGACAAAATTTTCTTGAAGCCTAAACCTCATTACATATAATAATTCCCTTGTACAGAGACATTGATGATTACCTGGAGTTCCTTGGCATTGGCATGGATGCCATCGGATCCTCCTGCACTGGTAGTCAGAAGATGTATGCTTCATGAATTTGTAAATGAAGAAAAGGTTAATCAATGCTACAGACACATCATTAGTTAGCCAATTCTTCATAAATGCAAATGCTACGTAGGTCATGCAGGGGCAGAGAGTCTTCTTTGGGCTCAGTGGCCATCTAACACACTACTACGTGCCACCAAGCAGGCAACATTCCTATTTGTCGAGATCGGGACATTATTGGCCTCTTAAAACACTGTGGAACCCAAATGTCTTGTTCCTGTCATTTTGTCAGGGAATGGCCTCCATAAGTTGTAAGTGTAAGGTAGATGAGGCTAATATGGGCACCTCCAGCCCTGTGCAATCATCTAGCCGATGGATTCGAGCATTAGAAGCTTGAGCAGGTCAGCAATTGCGAATCGGGACCAAAGAATTTGAAATTGTTGAAATCAAAGTTGAGGAAGGTGTTGATCTAGGCTCTAGAGTCAAAGATTCTTTGTTTCACAATTTGGTGTTATAGGGGGGAACTCTTTCCTCATGCAATATTGTGCAAGTGGACGGCATCACTAGCTAATTCTACATGGGTCATTTGTCAATGAAAACCCTCGGGGAGATCACTCCATTGTAGAGTTGAACACCACGTGCGAACAAAGTTTGCTACCCCTATATTACGTGTCATAAATAATTTTAAATTTTACAATATTTTTTCTACATATACACAACCATTGATGGTATCTTTTGTATATTTTTTTGAAATTTTTAGTCATATTCATTAATTGTAGCAATTGTTTTAGTTCAATTATGCGTCATTCTAGTTAGAAACGGTATGTTTTATTAAAAAAATAAATCATCAAATTTAGTCATCATTTTTTACTATGTAACATGTACCATTTATATCTACTCATGAAAAAAATTTGATAAAATTGTGACCCATTTTGGTGATGATTTTTACATTTTTTACATTTTTTACATCTAAAATGATCGCACGTGGTTGTTCAACTCTACAATGGAGTGATCTCCCCGAGTGAAAACCAAGTTTAATGCCAATATTGATCGTGTCATGTCTCTAAAGTGGTTCACGGGTAAGATAAAATGTTGCCAAACTAGCTTTTCATTATAGAATACCTAGAATACAAGTTGGTGGGTGCCTCACAACCACATATTGCCTCCTAATTTGCCCACCTTGTCCACAAAATGTCATAACTCGGTGGATAGTACTAATTATGGAGGATGGTGGGTGTAGTTTGATTTTTGGGAAGTTGACTAATCCAAATATCATCAAGGTGACAACAAAATCAACATGTATTACTCACCCACCAAATAAGTGTGACTGTACTTCTAATTAGGAGCCAAAAAGAGGTATCAAATTAAGAAATCTAACCAAATTGGCCTCATCTACCTTAGATGATGTCTAGAACAGAGACATTAGCTACAACATAACCCACTAGTGACGAGTCCAATCTCTTTTAAGCACATGTATTTTTGATGTCCACTCTTTAGATTCACACCCAACCACACACCACTCATATAGTAGTCCACATTTCAAGGGTGTTGGATTAACACCGGTCAGTCTTAATTCATACCCTAAAGGTGATCACGAATTGATTCCCCACAGGCGAGTGAGTGAATGTATGAGGCCATAACAATATCTGTTTGTTCCTGTGCTGTTCAGTGTCACTATCAGTAAGTGTACCTCCTTGAATTATGAATGAATCTCATTTTTTTCACCACCATCCATTCTTGTGCGACACAAAATGATTGTGTCAAACAAATGTGTTCTTGAAGTTCATGCAAATTTGTCTGTCAATAGGAGAGGTACAGGAGTCGATAATTCTGATCTATAAGGGTTTAATACTGATATCGATCATTGACAGTCGTGACTGCTCAGTTGTCTCAGATTGTGAAGCTACTTACCCGGAATAAGTAATACACACATGTATTAAAACATTGACTTGTAGTATATAAAATGGCAACTTAGCACAGCTTCCACAGCAGATCTAGTAATTGAATGTAATTCACATTTTTAACTTGACCATTGGGACAAATAGACTTCTATGTTCTGAAAAGGGTAGCAAGCAGAGCCTTCATCTCCTGCTCTCTGAGGACAGGCAAATTCCTATAGGACAATTCAAATCATATCATCCGATAATCCTAGACAGTATGAATAAGTGATCACTACCTGATGGCATGAAGCTACTTTATTGTGTGTAATTTGAACTGCCACTCCTACGACAAGCTCCTAGAAGTGGATACTCAAAGATGTGAACGTGTAAGCAATTCCTTGCATTTGATAAGGCCTTGGGGTGATCACAACCCCTTACGTTTTGTAACCATGTGCGATAATGGGGTATTTAATGGGGGGATATTTATGCACCTCTCAATATTTTTTCCTTCCCTAATTGTAGATAAAAAGCTATTTTGACGTATTTTCTAGCACCCTATATTTATTTGTAATTGTTTAGAGAGGCTAATTTTTGGCACGATTTTTTTTAATAAATCGTAGAAGTACCAAATAGTGGACGGAATACTATAGCATTGCAAAACCGACTATGTGAGCAACAAACATTCCATACCATTCAAATTGTCATTCATTTGGTTTTAATTAATAATATCAATCCTAAACCATTCAAAGTACCATTCAAAACACAACCAATAGCACTTAAGACTAGTTAAAGGGTTACCAATAAACATGGAGATCACAAAATATACAAGCTAAAATAGACAAGCATCCAGCGAGGCCCCACATGTTCAGTGTTGTTGCAAAACCCAACAGCTGTTGAAAAGCACCAGCACATTCCTTCCCCCCAAAAAATCCCATGATATTCCCCTCCATACTAACGCGCTTGATTCAAATCTGGACAGAAACTACACACTTCTTCATCCAAGAAGTCAAACCCATAAGTATTCTACTGATCCTACACACTTTTAGGGGATCCTATGTCTATGACCCTAATTTTTTTTCTACTGGTTACTAAAATGAAGGAATTATTCATCATCCTATTTTACATATAATCATGTAGGGGCCATATTCCAATGCTATGGTAGATCTAACGAAATTATAAATTTTACCCTAAACAAATTAAATTGACCCTATTTTTTATCTCACATGATTTTCTAAAATTATGATAGTCACCTCCTTGAGGATAAGGCATGTAATGTGGAAAGATTCACTCTTTGAACTAGACTTGAATGAGGTTCACGTTATGGCGGAAACATTTGCTACTTGGTTGTCAAATTGTCTTGTAAGCCAGTACGTTGATCCTCGACATCACAAAGAACAGGATCGTGAATGATGGCGAATGGTTTAATTCTTTGACTTGATAACAAATATGGATATAATTTTTACAGGTCTAAATCTCTAAAACCCCAACCAGGTAGCCAGGTGCAACTTACCTATGCACCGTTGGTCCGAAGGCACCTGTTGGATCGGGTACCTTGAAGAAAACCAAATGATCTTCTAAACTAAGTGAGAGGATGTTCATCCGAACTTGGTTAAGTTAGAGGGAGCATGATATAGGGTATCACACATTGACCAAAATTAGTGCTCAAGCATACGAAGACAAGAGTATTCTAACTTATGATTATCACATTCACTCGAGTTTACTCCCTCCGTTGGAAACTTGTAAATCCAGGTGGATCATAAGACACGCCGTAAGATGGTGGTGGGGATTGCGAAGGAACTCTGGAGTTGAATTCACGACATCTTTAATCATCGCAAATGTACAAAAGTAGTTCGTTTTCAGTTCAAAAATCTCGCTGTCAATAGCCGCGTGTGGATCCCGTCAGGATTGGGAGCGCAGCCGAAAACTAATTGCAAAAGCCGGAAGACGGATGAGGTGATTCTGCAGGAGCATCCCACATGTGGGTGGTTGTAGGATGCAAGTGCTACGTATTCTGAAGTCTAATATTGTTGCCTCAGAATTCCTTCCATGAAGCTCAAAGTGGGAGTCTCGCTATGTAGCGGAAATGAACTAGGAAAGATGATGATTCAGGGCTCGGCTTACAGGGAGGGATAAATGTATATGACCATCATTCATTCTGGTCGAGGGATCTAATACTCCTCGCCCTCGTCCTCGCCGTCGCCCTCGGTGGAGTCGGCGCCGACCTCCTCGTAGTCCTTCTCGAGGGCAGCCAGATCCTCGCGTGCCTCCGAGAACTCACCCTCCTCCATCCCCTCACCGACGTACCAGTGCACGAAAGCACGCTTTGCGTACATGAGGTCGAATTTGTGGTCGAGGCGCGAGAAGACCTCGGCGACGCTTGTGGTGTTGGAGATCATGCACACGGCGCGCTGCACCTTGGCCAGGTCACCGCCGGGCACCACGGTGGGCGGCTGGTAGTTGATACCGCACTTGAAGCCCGTGGGACACCAATCCACGAACTGGATGGTGCGCTTCGTCTTGATGGTGCCCACCGAAGAGTTCACGTCCTTGGGCACCACGTCGCCCCGGTACATCATGCAGCACGCCATGTACTTGCCGTGTCGCGGGTCGCACTTGGCCATCATGCTCGACGGCTCGAACACGCTGTTGCTCAGCTCCGACACCGATAGCTGCTCGTGATATGCCTTCTCTGCCGAAATCACAGGTGCGTATGAGGAAATCATGAAGTGGATCCGCGGGTAAGGCACCAGATTCGTCTGGAACTCTGTCAGATCCACGTTCAGCGCTCCGTCGAAGCGCAACGAGGCCGTCAGCGACGACATTACCTGCCAATTCAACCATGTAACGCAAACACCCACAATCAGATGTATGTAAATCCCACCACCAGCATGATATGACCCACTTTGGAAAAATGTACCCACAAGAAAAAAAATATTGTGCAACGATGAATATAAACGATTAGGATATGGATATATTATGAGTTTCACAAATTCACGCGTCATCATGTGAACATGTTTGTCAAGTTTGATGTGTTTATTATTGTTCAAGCAACCTGAGTGACAAGGCGATTCAAGTTTGTGTAGGTGGGGCGCTCGATGTCCAGATTCCTGCGGCAGATATCGTAGATGGCCTCGTTGTCCAGCATGACGGCCACATCTGTGTGTTCCAAGAGGGAATGGCACGCCAGCACGCTGTTGTAAGGCTCCACCACAGCGCCGGACACTTGGGGGCTGGGGAAAATGCACATCGACAACTTCGACTTCTTTCCGTAATCCACCGACAGCCTCTCGAGCAGCAGCGATCCCAGGCCAGAGCCCGTGCCACCTCCCACGGCATGAAAAACAAGGAATCCCTGCAGACCCGTGCAGTTGTCGGCCAGCTTCCGGATTCGGTCCAGGCACAAGTCGACAATCTCCTTCCCAACTGCAGGACCCACAACATAAAAATGGTCAGATTCCCTGTTTCTCCAGGTCCTCATGTTTCCTCACATACTATATGGCACAGACTTCATTTTGAGCTGAAGCTTGTATTTCTTCATGGACGTGAAGAAAGTGAAAGAAATAATCTTCTTGTTCCACAGAAACTACTATCACCCGCGGTGGAAAACACAGGTATAGTACTAGGATAAATGGGCAATTTGTCTACCTAGTAGCCAGGAAGGTTATGAAAAATACACACATGAGGAGTACATATGAAAGGCATAGTGTGTGTGAGGATTTGTCGGTGACATCATTGAATTAGGTAATTAGCTGGAGGTGAAGATGGATTAGAGTGAGATGAGCAGCAGTACTGGTGTAGTGGCCGCGGGCGAAGTTGTTGGCAGCGTCTTCCTTGCCGCTGATGAGTTGCTCGGGGTGGAAGAGCTGGCGATATGTGCCAGTGCGCACCTCATCCACCACGGTGGGCTCCAAGTCCATCATCACACAACGCGGCACATGCTTTCCCGCGCCTGTCTCGCTGAAGAATGTGTTGAACGCATCGTCTCCTCCTCCTACCGTTTTGTCGCTTGGCATTTGTCCATCAGGCTGCACATAAGTTATAAGGTACAACAACTCATCATGCATCAGCCAATTCAAATATATCACACATTGAGAAGACAACAGACTTGCAGCTCATACTGTTGTGCAATTCTATGCCAATGTACATACGAACTTATGTAGCATGTAATTTTAGGATGATTAATTTGATTTTCTTGGCCGTTACTGGAAGCCTCTTCAATCCCAATTGATGGGTACTTCGTTTTCAATGGGCTGCCTGCAACTCTAAACTGTAATTTGGGAAGTGGTTGGCATATCATTTATACCTGGATGCCGTGCTCCAGGCAGTAAAGCTCCCAGCAGGCATTGCCGATCTGAATGCCGGCCTGGCCGATGTGGATGGAGAGGCACTCTCTCATTGTGATTGATTAATTCCTCTTACAGGTGTTCGACTTGAAATGCAACTGCAAATCTGCTTTTCAACTCTTAGAATTCTGACAGAAAAGCAAAGTATCTCAACTCCTCGCCACTATCTATCTACACGTTGAAGATGCAGATAGAAAATAGCAAAACGTGAGGCTCCAGCAGAGGACTTGGAGCGGGAGCGAGAAATAAAGTGAGGGAGGCTGGCGGCTAAATCAGTTTCTTATAGCGAGCTCACGGGAGGTGCCTGGCCGAATCTGATGGCTTAAGAGACGGAAGGGATCTGGGAGACGGTTATGCCGCCCCCTAGCTGCTAGGAGCTGCCATACTAACTGCAGGATGAGCCGGATATGGCCACTCAAGGATGTCAAGTTTCTCCTACAAACGGATGTAGATATAAGGATTCTTGGAATGTGGATGCTAACCATGGATGCCACGGCATCATCTTTGCAGAGAATAAGACGATTGCGATGGTGAGTAGTTTAGAGCTATGCTCCGAACACCCACAACATTCATCAGAAATCTTGTTCCACCTGCATCCATCAAACGCCCGCCACCACATTCTTGCAGGTCTGTGTGCAAGCTGCACCCAAATTGTCACAAACGGCGGAATTGGTAGGTGCTTCATTAACAGCTATCCACGTCAATCATCCTCCGAGGTAATCTGAACTAAAAAATCAATTGTAATTAGGAATGAATCTCTTATTGTGAATCTCTTGGTCCGAAATCCGAAAGAGTACTTGAGGAACGAATTCTTTTGTCCTCCATTACTTCAGGTGATGTGTGATCCTTGGGTTGGGAGTTTAGCATTCTGAGAAGAGAAATCGTGGTACACTTGAATGACTTGATAGGTTGTGGATGATCATGAGCTCATACAAGAATATGAAACATTTATTTCATCTCGTAGAGCTTCTTGAGTTCTTTTCATAAGCATTAGTCGAGTTTCTTAACACTCAATCATTTGGACATAGTTATCATTCTAAAGTCATTTTTTCTTTGGTGTATTTTCAATGAATCCTCCCTCAATACTTGTAGTTAAGAAGGAAGTTTGGACTCTTTAGATTCACTTTCACAAGTCGTGTGTATCCATACCTTACCCAAAACTTGAAGTGGAAGAATGAGAACATTGTGAGTGATTAAAGATTTGGGTGTAGTGGCTTTGTTGACAGGATTTGCCACCTCATCATCTTATATGGGGAAAAAAATTTGCTTAACAATTTATTAGTTGCACCAGCTTGGGGCAACCCTCAACACTATCTAACTTAGAGCTTGGCTACATTTGCTTATTATCTCACATTCATGTTAGTCAATCTAATAAGTGTGTTACCTAATAATGCCTTAATTGGATCTATCCCTGACCTCGTGTGTAACACAACCGATAGCCAACTATTGGAGCTACAAACGAGAAATAATGAGGACATTTTCAGTCCAAATGACAAATTTTTGCAAGGGTAGACGAGGATGCAAATGACTGCTACAGTCTACCCTCTATAAATGTTAACCCTCGGGAGTGGATCAAAGTTAACATTTATAGAGGTGTTAACAGTTAACAATTATAAAATTACTTTTTTGAGCAATATACAAATCTTAACATTTATAAATACAAGCAATTGTGAAGAGTCCTTGTGAGAGAATACCATTCATAAAATTGCAAACCCAATCAAAACTTTATTCAATATCAAGTTTACAAATCACGGGTGAAGTATGAATCAATGGTTCTTTGGTGAGATTCATCTGCATGCACAACTTGCAAATATTTCTCAATTTGCACCAACAAACCCACATACTTGGACACATCACATGAACGTGATTCCATGTACCTTCTAATGGTACCAAAACTAGATTGCAAGTCACTATAAGATGGAATGGGTTCCACCTCACACTCCTCTCCCTCACAATCATCATCTGAGACATTAGAAGTCCCACCAATAGAGCCTAAAACATCCCATACATCCTCTTCGGTGACCTCATATGGATTGTTCAAATCAAAGTCTAATTCGTATTGCACATACTCTTGTGCCTCCATTCTTGAACTTCCATCACTAGAACTATTAGTAGCCAAACTTAGTCTTTCCAAAAGACTAGTTAATTCCTGCAATTCCACTTGAGGATTTGGAATGGAAACTCCATTCAAATAAGGTAGTAATTGGATGTGTAGTTTTTATCATCCATATTATGGTTGTATTTCATTCGTTAACATTTATAGAGTCAAATTTACAAAGAAGGGAGTACCATTTTGTTAACAGTTAACACGTTTAACATTTATAATGTGCAATATGTGGGGAGTAGAAGAAAGTTAACATTTAGAGAGGGTTAACACTTATAGGTGTAACATTTATAGAGGGTGGACTGTATATGCAATTGCTTCTTGCATGCCACCCACTTTATAATATATGATCATAGTCCTTGAACGTGCTAGAGTTTTGATGAACACAATGTATGTGAGGGCAAGGAAAACCCAAGCAAGGCATGATAACGGTAAGAAAAAAAGGCTGAGAGGGGAGGAGAGCATTACACTAGAAGAAATCTTGTCCATTTCAACCCTCCTTGCGACTAGGCCATCAAGACTAAACCAAGAAAATGCATAAACAAATCAATTCGGTTGGGAATCGGGGGGCACCTTCCATGGGTACACCACGGGTACCTTCCGGTTGCCTACCAATTGCATTGTTTATGCATTTTCTTGGTGCGAGTCGCGATGGCCAAGGGTTGAAATGGACACGATTTCTTCTAGTGTTAGGAGGGATGGAAGATCGATTTAATTTGATTTTTGCTATACTATTTAATTGGTTGCAATTGGGTTGCCAATCTTGCACAAATTTGCACTTGATTAGAAAAGAAATTAGCCTTAGCCAGAGGTGAGAGACGGAGAGTGATTTTTCCACTTCCTTTGGAATTTCTTTGTCCATTGAAATAAGAATTTGTGGATGTGGCAATTTTCAAATCTCAATTTTGTAGATATACAATATTTGGCACCCTCTTACTAATATGCAAATGACTGATGAAGTCTAAATTGATATTCCACCAAATATGTGTATTAATCCCAAGGGGTAATAAATACACATTGGATATTCCCCTACCCATCAAATTTACCAAATTTTTTATATAAATCAAATAGAACACATGTCAAGCAACACCAATTTTCGACAATCATTCCAAATGCTTATAATCTACACGCAATGAAATACACTGGAAACGAAAAAAACCTTGAGTATAGACATTTGAACTGCTATCAACAAGTTTATTTCACAAACCTCTTATTTTCTAGCCTTGCAATTTTTTTCTTCTAAATAACAAATGAACAATGTGTGTTGCACTATTTGAAAAAGTGTAAGACCTTGAGTGATGAAGCTCCATGAGATGAAAATATAAGATGTTACGTATATCTAGGAACCGCCTAATATATTGGAATATCCAAAAGACATGTTACTGTCCCTGAACATGGTCCACTTTCGCTTTACACTAAGCTTGAGGGCCCATCAATTGCAAAAATAGGATTTCGATATCCCACGGTACGGCCTTTGGATGATTTTGAAGGGCCCTTAGATTTTCATAGTCACGGCTCTTGTCCCTGAGACTTGCATTTCGGTACAATACATCATCCAATTGAATTGAAATCCTTGTTGCTTGCAATCTGGGGACGTGGATCTATATGATAACCTGCTTACGAGAATCTCCACCTGTGTGCGCAATTTCTTTCTATCAGTCTTGGGAGGCTGCGCACTCCTTGAACCTCTTGTGTTGCAATCACTGCTGCGCAATTCAGCAATTTGGAGTATGGAGTGCTCAGCCCAGATTTCTCAACGGAGTGCTGTGGCTTTATGCATCCCTTGAATCTGTTCAGAGTGACAAGAGCAAAGAAGGTAGGGCACTCACTCAACTTGGACTTTGTTTGAATCGGAGATGCAACTCACAAATTTCAGGTTTTTCGTTTCTGCATGATTGTTTGTGCGAGAGCTTGATGAGTGAATGGATGCCAGTGGTTAGGTTCAGGAACTGCATAAAATTTACTCGGTATTCAATTGAATAAAGAGTCAGCCTCAAAAATTCAGGGTTTAGGGTTCTGGATATCTTCGAATGGAGTTAACCTTGGAAATGATACCTGCTTTCGAGCACCCGGGCAATTTCTCATAAGGGCGTTCCGAAATATTTATTAGCATGAACTACTTACAGATCGGTGGGTTTCAGCATAATACCAGAAAAAAAATTAAAAAAAATTAAAAATCTTCATCCCTCTGTTTAAGCTGCGCTTTAGTTGAATAAAAGTCCGCCTCAAACATAGGGTTTAGGGTTTAGGATATCTTCGAATGGACTTAACCTCCGAAATGGTACCTGCTTTTGGGCACCAGGCAATTTCTCATAAGGGCGTTCCGAAATGTTGAATAGCCATGAGCTACTTAAAGAGCGGTTGGTTTGAGCATGATACCGAAAAAATTCTTTATCTCTCTGTTCAACCTTCGCTTCAATTGAACTAGCCAAGGTGTCTTAAGTGTTGGGTTTCCGTTGGCCTATCTCTTGTTGATCAATCTCATAAAAGATGACAGTTTGAACAGAGTACATGTACTAATTGAAGGCTTTGTAGTTATGTTTTGGCGTCCTAGCGTTCTTAATAAGTGGTGTAGTAAGTGTTCACCCTAGATAAGCATCTTGGAGAGTAAGTGTGCACTCGGTGAAATTCACCTCACATGCACATTAGGTCAATTTTGCAACAACCCAGATAACAGTAAGGATTTCCTCCCTCATGGTGTTGAATAAGGTAAATGGGCCTAGTTCGGATACTCATATTAAACGTACACTTTTATATTGAGTGGTGTGTGATCAGGAGTTAATCTACCTTCTAAGAGCGGACACCCAAGACACGTGTTTCAAAGAGATTGGACTACGTGCTCAAAATTCGTTAATGTCTCTGGGTTTATTAGTCAACATAATGGGTGGGGGGGGGGCTATATGAGCATTCAATAAGAATGAGAATCTTCACTTTGACAATGAATAACACATTCATATGAGCTCCAAAAAATATGAGGAAAATGGCTACTAGCACAATTTGATTTCTAATCATCTTGCACTAATTGCATGTTCATATCCTACGAGAAGTGGGTGCGGAGCTAAAAAGTGTCTGTGTACGACCCACTTACCTTACTGATCAACTGATGGCTATTATTCCTGTTTCCATAGCTATTTGAAAGCTGAATGCATTTGCTGTTCTTTGACAGAAGTTCATCTTTTCCTTCACAAATGGGAAACTCGGCAGCTTGCATACAATACCGTTGTTTCTGTTGAAGGCCCTTGACCACATAAATTGCATTTTCAAATTTCCATGGTACGGCCTGGGGATGAGTTTCAAGGGCCCTCACAATTTCAGGGTCATGGCCCTTGCCATAAGTAGTATAAAGTAGCCCTGTTGTCACGATCTTTTTGTTATTTCCTAAAGTTTTAAGAAAGTTGACTTGGGGTTGTTCAAGGACGCCATTCAGGGGTCCTCTAGCCCAGGTGTAAACCAAATTCTTTAAGATTCTGATTGTCCAAAACCGGGGATTGCAACCTCCTCGCAAAAGGAAGGAAAACTTCACTAAGAGGTTTAGGGTCTAGGGTTGAGTTTAAAGTTTGCATTCCACAGTGTATTTGATTACAACCTTGTGCAATAGGAGGAATTGAGCTTGTTACAGAGGAAGTTGGTCTTGTTGAGAGGGACGAGAGACCTTTCTTGACTTAAGGCTGTGGCATCCATGTAAAGAGATCATAAAAAGAGTTGGGCTTGACAAGAATCTATAATCTCCTGCAAGAGACAGATCATTCTTTTACGCACTTCACAATGAACTTTGGGCCTCATTCTTCAGATTTTGTGAACCGACCTAATGTGCATTCAGATTCTTTTTGGCAAGGTGTTTAAGTTGAATCTTGGTGGATTGAAGAAGGCTTTATCCAAAGAGTAACAATGAGGTGTCGACTAATGAGAGCTTAATGCCACTTTACTATGCTTGGCACTCATGCATGAAACTAAGGACCCTGATTCTTGGAAAGTTCTTATTGAAGCTATAGAAAGAGATCATCCTAACACATGCTTGAGAATGCTACAACAGGAACTTTGTCACAAGTAGCCATGTCTGAGACGGAGGACGGCAAGGATGATGGCAAGCCCTTGGACTCCAGCCTGGGAGAGCTGTTGGCCACCATGGCTACCACCATAGCCAATGCCTCACATATTTCTGTGGTGATTGCATCTTTGAACGCACTTGCGTCCATGTTGTATGCAGTCCCAGAGGATCTCTTTTCAGGTGTGTCTCTCACTTGCAGACATGTCGAGTTCTAAAAGTTCTGTAATTTTCTGAGCAACCATATATGGATGGCAAGCTGGTATGAAGGGGTGTTCATTTTAGTACTGATACTCTGAATTTCAAATTTCTATAGCATGTAGTTTTGTGAAAAAGTGAGGACTGAATTGTGAACCTTAAAATGTAAGGTTGACAAATTTGGGGTCTCTGAATTTTGCAACTGCATGGTGTTGAATTTATATTTCCTAATTAGGCTTTTTTTTGTCTTTCCCTTGGTTCTTAAGGAAGAACTGCAAGAAAATTTTGCAAGGTTCCAATATTATAATTTGTGGCTCTGTGCAAAAGAGCAAGTACACCACCATTTTCCTAACCAGTTTACATGTGGTGAAGCAGTTGCAGGGGAAGACTGTGATATTCACTCACAAGTAGCTGCAGTAGAGAAGGTACTCAGGATAAACTCACAACTCAAACTCTTTTGCCATTGTGGCGGAATTTGTGAAGCAGCACAAAGTTGTATTAAGAGATTTATATTTTAATGCATGCCTCTATAGCATGAAGGTGATTGTGGAGGCATGCAATAACAACTCATTACCTCCTGGAATCGCTCATCCTTTTTTTGCTTGTCCTTTGGTTACCTAATGCCAATGCAACTATTGCTCTGTTACCCTTATATATGAAGGACATTGTATTAGCAAAATTTTATTCCTCAATCTGGTCTTTGATCCCTTTCGGTAACCTTGAATTGGTTACAACAGCTGGCAGCAGTCTGCAAGAGGAAAGCTCTTGATGCAGATCAGAGAGCAGACGTGTATATAACATTGAGGCATTCTTTATATGGAAGCCGCTTTTTCTCTACATTGGCAACACTTCTCTTGCACCGTGCGTACTCAACCCTATTTTTAATCTTATTTTGTCTCTCTTTCTCTGTCTTGTTCTTGATGTAGCGCCATAAATATATACACTGAAAATTACAAATCTCAAGTTGTTGGCTAGAGTGAAATTTACTCTAGCCAACAACTTGAGATTTGTAATTTTCAGTGTATATATTTACGATAGTGAGCACATTGTATTAGGTGCAACACTAGTACATCATTTTTCACCTTCTCATGGAGTGGTTACAATTTTGTATCCTCATTGATTGATTATTGCATCGAACCTCAGCACAGGCTAAATTGTGCACAATCCTTCAAACTCAAGTTCTTTCCATCTTATCTAAATTACTGTCTAGCATGCGTCCATTAATGTATTTGAGGATTTTCTGTATTTGCATTTGGTATGTTTGTTGAGGGTTCCTATTGCTGCATGCCAGAGGTTGCCCCGGACTGGTTGGCTTGTTTCCCATCATCTGCGCTGAGGTGGCTTTTTGATGAGTTTTTTAAACAAGCTCCAGCATCGGAGGTGATTCTGATTTTAGCGCCATCCATTGCTCTGGATCACAGAACGGATGAAGATTTGGACGGTGGTTTAGACAGTGGTAGTGCAGTCAGTGCTCAAGCTAAAAGGTCCATGTTATTTCATCTCACTTTCTTTGAACAATCATTTTTGAGGGCTTCCAGAGTTGGTCTGATGCTCAACCTTATTTATTTCATTCTTGTGCAACCAGTTCCTGATTCCAGCTCTGAGTTTTATTGTGGTACCTGCAATTTGTTCTAAGATCTTTTTTCTGGCAGGTTATTAAATCTGTGCTTAGTACAGCAGCATGGTGTAAAGGAGATGGCTTTATCATTTGGCTGTTCTAATCTTTCCGAGGCAAAGCTCTCAGAAGGTGGAGCTGGCAATGTAAGCCGAGGGAGTTTGCTGAAGGACGTTTTTCAGGTCGCACAGCTAGTTGTGTCAATTCCAGACAGAGCAGGCTTGAAAGCTCCAATTGCTCTTGAATCTCCGTATCCTTTTTTTCAAACGTGCAGTGTTGCAGAGCTGTATTTGTTTGTGACTTGCTTGTCACATCGATTTTGCTTCAGTATTTATTTGTTTCATCCATGGTCCTATCTAAGGGGCACTTTACACTGGAGCTTGAGATCCCATGAACATTGAAACCTGAAATCTTACATTGGTGGAAAAGGCCGAGACCATCCCACTTCACTTTATACTAGAGCTTGAGGGCCTAAAGGACTAAGGAATTTTGAATGGATGAAAAACCTACATGGAGTCTTACATGGCATGCAATGGATAACGTTTCATGGTCTACTGGATTTTGCGTCAAGCCAACCTCAAAGATTTGGGTCTAACATAACACTAAACTGGGAGACCTTTACACTTCAAAATCTCACAACCCTTGATATATCGTACCTTTTTGTGTAGAAGGGCTCACATGAGCAGGATGGTAATGACATGTCGGTCATGTATGTCATTACACTACACTTGAAGGCCTGTGACCACACAAAATTCAGTTGCAATTTTCCATGGTACAGCCTTTGGAAAATTCAAGGGCCCTCACAGTTTTATGGTCACAGCCCTTGGATATAGTGTAAAGCGGGCCTAAAAATTTGTGTTACCCAGAGTTAGTTCTGTGTTGGGAATGTTGAGTTATGCCATTCATCATTGCTTTTACTAGCAATTTCACTTTGACTATTTGCGATGATTCTTTTTGCTTGGATGAATCTGAGATTTTGACCTTAATTTTAAACTCAGTGCATTTTACCAGTCAATGTCGAGACAACTATATTTGGCTGCTGAAGAACGCTGGGAAAAAATTGGTAAATCTTATGCAACGGTTGAAGAATGTGCTAGTGATGGAACATTTGTGTTCATTGGTGAAGTTATTGGCAGACTCTGCCGGCGGGGGCATGCAGGTGTGTGCAGATGATCTTTTATGTCCTACTTGGTTGTGAAATATGTGCAAGTGTTATGCAAATTGCCCATCAATGTTTGAGCATATGAATTTCTATAGACTACACTAAATAGTCCGATTAGCGTGGGCCACAGTAATTCTCTGGAACCCACATTAATTTTCAACCCACCGCAAATGTCTAGTGTAAAATTTATTTGGGCCATATTAATTTTTTTTCTATAAAAGTGATGTGGGTGACTATTTTATTTTATGCTACTTTTGCCCTTACTACCACAGGTGCTGGTTGGAAGTCTCCAGGAAGACTTATGGGAAGACTCTGTGGCTTTGGCCTACACCACCCTGACTGGATAATTACTGTGGCCCACAGCTATTTTTCACCCACACTATTAGGACTATTCAGTGTAGTATGATCAAGTTTTGCTATTATAAAGGTTGCATACAATTAAGACAAATGGCTGTTGGTTAACAAATAGCTATATTCTGAGCACGTATCTGATGCAAAGCGTCCATGCAGACGTGATATCCTCAGTTTATGTGCCCCTGCTTATGCAGCACGAGGCACAAGCCCTTAGCAACATAGGAGCTGAAAAGGAATTCAAGTTGGAAGCTATCAAGTCCTCTTTGCAGAAGACATTTTGGCCTGCAATTGCTTTATCAATCAAGGATTCACATGCAATGGAGAAATGGGTGGAAGCTGTTCTGAAAGAGATGGCAACTAAGAAAGTCTCAGACTGGCAAGCATATTGTATCTTGTGGATGATTTTCGGATCTCTTCTACCTAAACACACATTGACAAGGTATGTCCAAAAGTCCAGGAAGAACAAGCTGAAAGATAATTTAGAAGACATGTTACATTCTTGCATACGCCCAGCTTTGAAAAATATAAATGTTCTTTCCTTAGATCACTGAAGAGTTTGGTCTGTTTAGGCAACAGCTTTTGACATATGGACTTACTCTGATCCAATTTGCAGAATGGTTTTTCTGGAAAAGTGCCTGTTTGTCAAGATACTTCCCTTTTGCTGCTTAAAATGGGTTTTACAGTTTGCTGTGTTGCACTCTCCACCAACACCAAAAGTGGATCTCCAAAGATCAGCAGTGAATGAAGGTTTTAGTAGAGAGACAGATGTTGTGCGGCAACTTGGACAAGCTTGGTCGTCGAATGACTTCATCCGCTCAGCTTCATTGCCCAAGCAAGCATGTATCCTCTCTTATTCTTGGAGAAGTTCTCCTGTATGGCCTTGTGACAATTAGAAATTTTTCAACCAGGCTACTTGAAATTAATAGACTTATTCTTTGACTCAATGGGACTTCTCGTTGGGAGTTGATCGCTTATGATTTTCCATTGGTTGTTTTGCATACAATATCAATAATTTCTTTCCACTTGTGGTGCATGGTCTGAGGTAGTGTTTGAATTTGAATGAAGAACAACCATTGGTTCATTGAGGGCCAAACTCATTTTTGCACATCTTGCCATGCCAAAATGAGTTTGACCTCAAATGAACCAATATAAAACGTTGATTCTTTAGACTGCCACACTATACTCCAAGCATGCACTGAAAACTTACTGAACATCAAAGGTGTTGTATCCAAAACAACCAACTCTTGAGCAAAGTCATGTTGAGTTAGAGGGATAAACTATGTTGTTTCCCAAGGTTCAGTACTTGAAGTAATAGTCTGGCTGTTCATTACTGGAGTTCCTTGAACTCTCTATTCCTGGAGTTGATGGATAATAAAGCCCTGTAGGGGAACCAACCTCTTATGCCTCACTTTTAGCCTCTTACTCAAGATTGACAAAAGAAATGAAGCATAATTGTCCTGCATTGTAGTACCATAGAGTAACCACATGTGACCTCATATGTACAGTTTTGTGGATAATGAGCTGATCGGTCTGATCAACCTACTTTGTCTTCATTATGTACAGAACAGCAAAGAGTTTGAAACTTTGTATTAATTCCCTAGTATGTGTTCCTTACTTTGTCTTCATTATGTACAGAACAGCAAAGAGTTTGAAACTTTGTATTAATTCCCTAGTATGTGTTCCTTTCTCAAGGGCAAAGTTGATACTGTTTTCTGCTTAACCAAGGATTTCCAGATTTGACAGCAGCAGTTGGAATCTGTGTGAGGACCATGAACAAAGGAGAAATGGAAAAATGTGGCAATCTTATGCACTCCATTCTGCAAGGGGTTACAAGTGCGTCCATTAAACCTGCATTGGTTAACAAATACATTTAGCTGGAAACAAAACAGTATTTAAAAGAGTAAATCTGTTTAGCTGGGCTGACATTCACTCGAGAAACATTATGCTGAGGAGGAAATTACTACTTCGAGATATATGAAGTGTTTTATTTTGGAGAGGAGTCTTTTGGAGTTCTGACATCAGCTGTGCTTTTGATTGCAGACAGGCTAGAGAGCCCTCTTCCACTAGTTCGTGAAATGGCAAAGCGAGTCGCACTTGCTTTTTCTTTGGTGATCAACCCTGCAAAGCCTTTGGTGCTTGATGAGGAGGTCGAAATTGGCAGTCTTGATGACTGGGAGAGTTTGCAGTATAAAGCATCTGGTATTTCTAAGGAAGTGGAGCAAACCCATGGTGTAAATAATTCTGAAAGTGCTATTCATTTGATCCAGGGGGGTGAAGAAATGAGCAAGGTGATTGGTTTTGGTCTTGGTGCGTGCCTTCCTTCCTCTATAGAAATTTTATGATTGGTATTAGTGGGATTTAGTGCTCTTAATTTGTGGGTGGTTTCACCCTTTTAAACTATTCACAAATCCCTAAGCTAGTGGCACGTAAAACAATCATTCAAAATCACTTGATGAGTACCAAAATACATATGGACTGTTGGGCTACCCATGTCAATTGTCTATTTACTGTATATGTTAAATGCTACTAAATCCTCCAGTGTCGTCTACCTTGACATGTCATGTCTGTCTCCTCCAAAGTAAAACTATTAATCATGTCTCTCTTGGAAATCTATTCTTGAAATTTCAAGGAGCTGGAAGTGAAGGTTTTGCTACATAGTCAACATGCACTAATTAAACTCAATCAGTGTATTTTCTTACTAACATAATGTTTATTTAGGTGCATCTGAAATTCAAGTTGCAAACAGATAGTCCAGAGATAACTGATTGTGTAATTCCCAGAATGTCTTTTGTATCTAATTGTGTATGTCATGCTTGACAAGGACAGAACTTGCAATACACAACTGCAATTACACAACCCAAGGAAATCTGATCTGAATAAGAAATCTTTAGATCTCATTATCTGTCTGCCTTTAGACCTCCTGCATTTAGTTGGGACTCCTAGTTGATTAATGCATTAAAGGCATGCGGGCCTTAATTGAACACTAGTCTTATGCAGACGCCTTTATTTGGGTGGTATAAGCCAAGGCTTGTATTTAAGAACAGACACCAAAGAGACACATGTTACAATGAGATTGGACTAGTGCTCAAAATGAGGACACCATTCTAGGTTCAGTAATTAACACAATTGGAAGGTCCTATGTGATCACCTATAGAGAAAGAAGAATCTTCACATTGACCATTTATAGCTTTTGCATGTCAACTACGATTTTGACACTTGAAGCAACAATCTTCATGATTCACATTTGCTAAGTGGATAAGAGGATTTGCGTTCCCATCCAACAGCCTAAAGTATAACTGGAGTTGGAAGTGTCCATTATAGACCCACATACCTAACATCCTTTTTCTTAAGTCAGATGCAGAAAAAGAGGAAAGACGGCGCCAGAGGAGAGAACGACATGAACAAAAGTGTTTAGAAGATGACGATCCTGATGCTATTATCAATCTTGGTGAAGAAAGTGGCGAATGGTTGGGCGATGGTGAAAAGAGTGCTGGGGATTTGAGCAGTGACAATGATAGTGATACTGATAGCATGGGCTCCTTACAGCCTTACGACATGTCAGATGATGACTCTGAGTTGGAGAAACGCAAGCTTCCCTCACAATTGAGAGACTGCACAACAACATTGCTCAAACCAGATGACCCTGATGCAGTATGTAGCCTTCCATCTCCTTAGGAAAAAATTGCAAAACTGGAAAATGATGTCTGACATGTGTCGATCGCAACAACAATCCCCACACCGGTTGGTAATGTAGAAATTCTACCTTGTTGCATCCAATTTGTGCAGGTTGAAAGGGCCTCAAAACATGCTGAAAGAATTGACCTTAGTAAAAATTGGAGAAATGGAAGTAGATGACTGAAATGTGTGGGTGGCTTAAACCCAAGGACTTAACCCAGGTCCCATGGCAACTCCGAGGTTAAGCCACCTAAGGCTGGAATAGTACTCGGATGGGTGACCTTCTTAGCCCATGATTTTTGGTGCACCCTACCACCTATGATCCACCCAATCATAGTGGGAGTATCCGGGTGAACCAGATATTTTCACCCAACGATGTGGGAACCTAGGGGCTTGCCCTTGGGAGAGATAGGTGCAGGCTAGCTTATCCACGCCCATTAAAAGGTGTTTAGTTTGGAAGGAGGCAGTAGTCTTTGGGGTCCATCTAATTCTTGTGATGCCCTTTTCGAGATTACATAGACCTAGACCAACTTGAAAATGAAGCAACACCATCAAAGTCATCTTTTTTTCTTGGAAATGTGTCAATCACCAGTCCCCACCAGTTATTAGTGTAGTGATTCTGTTTGATTGCCTCCCATTTGTGCAGGTTGAAAGGGCCTTAAAAGTTGCAGAAGAACTGATTAGAGCAGCTCCTGTAGAGCTTGATAATGCAGCAGAGGAGCTCGCGCGTGCTCTTGTACATGTGAGGGTTAGCTCCATTGCAGTCGAGGATGAAGAAGACGCACTTGAAAAAAGGCGACATGGGGCAATTGTGGCTCTGCTTGTGTGTGCTCCTCTTAGCTCTGTGGTGATCATCACTACAGAAATCTTCTCTGCACATGTCGATATTAGCCAGCGCCTTCTGCTCCTTGATGCCATGTCAGGTATATTAAGTTCATCACTCAAACCAAACCATGCATTTATCAGTGAGCAGTCATACCTTATAAAGCCATCATTCCTCATAAAGCCATTGGTAGCAAGAAAATGCGCCTGGTCTGGTGGGCACGCTCTAAAAGTGGAGCTGAGTTGGAAGTTCAGAAGCAGATTGCAAGTTTGAGGAAACTGTTCATCTGGACATGCCCTTTTCCATGCCATCCTAGGAACGGGGAGAACCGACAACTACACCTTTTTGTCTAATTAGCGTGGGTTACCATTTGGAGTTACGCATTATATTAACATTTTACTGAGAATATCATTTTCTACCCAAATAACATAAGTACACTAAATATGATATTTAGTGTCACCAATTCTAATTGTCTTGCTCAATACTAATTGTAAACTGCGGTATAGTGTCACCAACACTAAATGTTAACCCAACATTATTTGTCAATCCTTATAAATTTTTGGGGGGATAATAGATTTACAGTGTTGCAATTACTGCCACTTTCCAAGTTCAAATTTCATCCAAATTTCAATCATCCATGACAACATTTCATCACAAGTCAATGACAAGAGAAGGTAGGGTTTTGGCCAATGGATGAACTCATCCATCATTCATGACACTATTTGTTCACTTATTCATAAGAAGTGTCATCCGGAAAGTTACCATAGTGACTTAAAATACCATATGACCCTAAATATCATATTTGGTGTAGTTAGTATGCACACTGATAAATATGATATAATGTAGTTGGTAAAAATGATAATGTTAGTAAAAGTTATGGCAAAATGTAATTCTGAATGGTAACCCACACTAATTAGACAAAAAAGTGTACACTAAATAGTCCTATTAGTGTGGGTGGAAATAATGTGGGCCTGGGTCTTCCCTAAGTCTTCCTGGAGACTTCTAACCAACTCCTTCAGTATTAGTTCAAGGGCAAAAGTAGCATGACATAAAATAGTCACCCACATCATTTTCCTAGAAGATCAATTAATGTGGCCCACACAAATTTTAAACTAGAGATCCTACGTGGGTTGCAACTTATCATGGCCCACATTAATTCTCATTATGGGAATCAATGTTGGTTCTAGAGAATTACTGGGGCCTACACTAATAGGACTATTTAGTGTAGTTACTAGTCAATCAATTGAAATGGAATAAAAGCTCTGAACCTTAGCCAAAAACTGACTAATTTCAAAGAATAAAGAAAATATATTGTATTTTCCTTAAAGCATAACCAATAGACTACTAAAGAAAACCAGTTCGCTTTGGAAGATTTAGGATCTTAGCTGGTTGTTCTCAAACTCTCTCCCTTCTCTTCTGCTCATGACATCGGGAGCATTTTCTACCAGATGCTGCACAGGAACTGGCTGGAAAAGCTGTTGCTAGTCATCGGCTCCCACAGCAAGGAGGACTTATCACAGAGCTTCCAGGAGGTTCTTCTTCACAAGGAGCTCCCTGGTATGGACCAGGGAATTATCAAGCTCCTGCAGGCTCAACCCCATGGTCTGAAGTACCTGCCCTTATGCCAGGAGGTGGTTCTATGTTGGGCTGGGCACATCGCTATGAACGAGTCCTTCCTTTACGGAAAGGCGATCGGCGACCAGGAAAATCCAGAACATGGGCTCCTCGGGCTATGGCTCTACGAGAACAGAGACAAAGCTTTCCAGGACAGCAGAATCCCGGCTCACATAATATCCTAGCAGGCAAAGGAGAGAACCTGTTTGCTCCTGTTGCAGCTGCATTTATGCTCCCAATCATGCGTGACTATGACAAAAGGTCACATGGTGTTGATTTCCTGGATTCAGGATTCATAGTTCTTGGGAAGATATTGTACACTCTTGGAGTCTGCATGGAGTGCATCACAGCTCAGCCAGAAGCACCTGTGTTAGGAGCAGGTTTGCTGGAATTGCTCCGTTCAAGGTTCGCTAATTCTTTCTGTGTGGGTACATTATGTTGTCATATAGGTGCATCAAAGGTGTTGTACACACATGTGTTCCATGTATATATAGTCTAGAGCATCCGCAGACATTATGTTGACTGTTGGTATTATGACAGGTCGTCACTTTGGATTAGGATTTGTTAAGTGATTTGCCAGCCTGATATTACTAATTGTCAGCTTGGACATAAACAAGGTTCTGTAATACGTCCTGTGAGTTGTTTGCTGATGTGTTTCTCATATATATATGTTTGTATGGGCTAGAGCAATCCACGGACATTATATTGATTGGTGGTGTTAGGATAAGGATTGGTCAAGGGACTTGAACATGTTCAAGGTGCTGTAATTCGTCCTATGTATTATCTAGTCATATAGGTATCAAAGGAGTCGTTTGCTCATTTGTTCCATATAAACACACACACACATATATATATATATACATATATATATGCTAGAGCCATCTGTGGACACTATATTGACTGTTGATGTTATGACAAGTGGTCACTTTGGGCAAAGATTGGTCAAGGGATTTCCAGCCTGATAATATGTCAGTTTTGACATTTTCAAGGTTCTGTAATTCTTCCTGTGTATATTATGTAGTCATATAGGTATGTCAAAGGGGTCATTCACTCATGTGTTCCATATTTATAGGCTAGAGCAATTTGCAGTGGACATTATATTGATTGTTGGTGTTCTGTCAAGTGGTCAATTTGGATAAGGATTGGTGAAGGGACTTGCCAGCATGAATATCATTAATTGTCAGTTTGGGCATGTTCAAGGTTCTGCAGTTCTTCCTGTTTATATTATGTAGGCATATATGTCAAGGAGTTGTTTGCTCATGTGTTCTATATATGTATATATACACATAGGCTAGAGCCATCCTTGGACATTATATTGACTCGGACATGTTGGTGTTCTGTCAATTGGCCACTTTGGATAAGGATTTGCCAGCTTGAATATTGATGATTGTCAACTTGGACATGTGGCAGGGCGGTTGCTAATCATCCCGAGGCGTATGTGAGACGGGCAGCATTGTATGCAGCATCACGAGTCATTGTTTCCCTTCACCCCTCTCAAGTAGTCTCTGCCGTTACTGCCACAGATTCAAGTCTTGCTACAGGGCTTGAGTGGATTCGAGAGTGGGCTCTTGGCATAGCTGACAATGATCCAGATGGGGACTGCTCAACAGTATGTCTCGCCTCCCTTCCATTTCACTACCCATCTTTTTATGTAGGGACCTTAGGGGCACTTCACACCAGAGCTCGAGGGGCCGTGACCAATTAAATTAAAAATCTCTCATTGGTGGGAAATGCCAAGACCGTCTCACTTCACTTTCTCCTAGAGCTTGAGGACCCAGGGGACCAAGGAAGTTTCAATGGATGAGATCCCTACATCATGAAGTCCTACATGACGTGCAATGGATATTGTTCCATGTTCTACTGAATTGTGCGTAAAGCCCACCTCAAAGAGTTGGGTCTTGCATAACACAAAACCGGGAGACCATGACACTTCAAAACCTCATGACCCTTTAGTTTTTTAAACTTTTTGTGTAGAAGTGCCCACATGAATAGGATGGTAATGAAATAGCATTTGATTGAGAGCCCGGTTGCATATCTTTACACTAACTGGAAGGCCCATGACCACACAAAATCAGTTTCAAATTTCCATGGCACGGCCTTCAGATGAGTTTCAGGGGCCCTCACAATTTCTTGGTCATAGCCCTTGGCCTTACTGTGAAGGTGCCTTTAGTGTGGATTTGAGTCACCAAACTTTCAATGTGTTTGATGATCTAATGTAATGTATGAAGTGAGAACTCTAGATACTCCATATATCATCCAGGTAGTCTCAAACCGAATACATGTGATATTTTGAAAGGGTTTGTCCATCTAAGTTACTGCCAGTGGCGTTAAATGATGAATTTTTTTGTTTGTGGCAGTTGGCGATGGCATGTGTTCAGCTGCACTCAGAAATGGCCTTGCAGGCAGCACGTGCGCTCCAAACTCTGCCCTCAACGAATGAATCTCCACTTACTCTACATTCCAATAGTCGCAGCCCAATCATCTTACCCTTTTAAAATGATCATCGAAGAAGGGTTGTGAACGCAATCAACACAACATGGAGAGCTGAATTTTCTTTAGGAGGGAGTTTTTGCGTGACAAAGTCAATTTGGTACAAAGTTTCAAGAATTGAAGCAGGTTTCTATCCTCAATGATCGTAGTAGAAATTTATAATTAATCACATGATCTAGGTCCCCCACCTATCTCATCAGGTGGATGTGATTTTGTGTTGTCCACGGAATCCGTGGATCACATGTTGTACATTTTCAATCAGTACAAGCATGAAGGTTATGCACTGCACAACACAGGAGGACAACATGTATGTACCATGTTATCCTAATTTTCAAGTTATCCACATTGTAAATGAATCTTAAATGCCATCTGTTGGTGAGCTTTGCCCTGATCTCTTGAAGTTGCTCACATGTTTTTGCACAGAATGTGGCATTGAGGGATTATATTAGAGCAAACCACATAGAAGTGATGCAGTCAAATTTAAGGTAAGCAGCCCTAATTCGGTTACTCATCATACATGGACACCTATATTTGGGTGGTGTGTAATTCTAAGAACAGACACCAAACAGACATGTGGTTCAAAGAGATTGGACTACTTTCTCAAAATTTGTTAACCGTTCTAGGCTCAAAAGTCAATGTAATTGAGGGGGAGAGGGGGGGAGGGGGGATCTATATTACCATTTAATGAGCACGAGAATCTTCGCTTTGATAATGAATAAGATATCAAGCGAGTTCTAAATATTATGAGGAAAATGCCTACAGGCACGATTCGGATACACATCACAGGGAACCCAATTAAAACAATGGTTTCTGTGAAAGGCTTGGAGGCATACTGGTGATATGTATATTAGAGTTAGGTGCACCTTAGTACATGATGTCACAAAACACAACATTCTCATGTTGTCTGAAAGATTGTGGATAAGGCTGGATAAGTTTGGGGCGTGTAGTCCTATGAATGTGGTCATCGTACAAATGTGAGTGATGAAATATTTTCCTTTTTGTGGTTGATGTTTAATGAGAATACAACTTGTGGTTTCGAATGACTGAATTTCTTAATCATGTCGGTTCTCCAAGTACCAATTCATTATCAAATATATGGGCAGATGATACACTTCGATTACTTATCTCAAGAGCTGTACCAACAGAAGCCGTTACAAACACTCCGTACAATTTTGGCAGATGTTTCACACGGCCAGACCCACATTCATATTTGTTCAAGTACCACATATTGGATGTATCTTAGTACTGATGGTTTTCAACCTGTTTGCCTTGACTGTGGACCAACTCATGCCTGTCTTAAGGATCCTCAAAATATGATGAGTCTCTTCTGTGTACTTTGATTGTTATTATTATTATTATTATTATTAGAGTATCCCAGAGTTGGACGATTTTCTTGTGCACGGGATTCTTACCGCCCAAATATGCCTCCAAGTCACCATATCTTCATGCTTTCATCCTTGTTTTCACATAACATCTTTCCACTTCAAACATTAACTAAATGTCAAAATTAAATTTGTAACCCAACGACACAAACTTTGTTGTAACCTCATATGTTGAAACCTTTTGTTGGACTTGGTATTGTCTTCTTCTCTTTTTTTTTTAAATACCATTTGGTTATCTATAATGAGGATTTTGTAGTTTTTTGATGCCAACATGGTATGGGTATTTGACTGTATTTTTGTTCTTGATACCATTCGGATTTATATGCCATGCAAGACCTTCCATATCTAGGCAAAATTCCTCTAGAATCAATATGGATGGGAATGGTATTGACCCCAAATAATAACTTGGGTATTCCAAGATTCTCACCTTGACATGCCCACCAAATGTCAATATTTGACTAGTATTAAAATTTTGAAACCCATGGATAGGTTTTCTTATACCATTATTGATGCCAATTATTGATTCACCTATTTACCAAACCAACATTTGTCAAAACCCATGGCCGATGGAACCTCTTACAAATGGATCACATTATTGAAACAAATGTGCACAATGGGGAGTGGGGATGGGGAGATTAAAATGCAAAAAGTTGCAGGGAAATAGCATTGGAGGATTGGAGAAGATTCACACCGATTGTCCAACATGGTAAGGGCTAGAGACCTACCTCTTTGAGTTGGGCCACACCAACAATTACCAAAATGAAACACAATTAATTATCATTATAGAAAAAAAAATTCCTTTTTGGATGATTTTATCCCATAATCTACATCACAAACCCCGAATTAGTCTAAAGGGACCAACTTGATGTCAATTAACCACAAATCTTAAGGGGTCAAACTTTTACTAGCTCCCCTTTACTTAGTAGTCATGGCGGGCCCCACCTCAAAGAGGTAATTCTAGCCCTGGCTATCAGGGGAACTGATCGCTAAGGTAGAAATACCCAAACCGGTTAACCACCCTCTACCCGTGCACTAGACCGCCGTCATAAATAGTGAAGTGCCATTTCTGAAACCGATCATGGCAAGGCGGCAACTTCAATGTGTGTACACTTAGTGTAGCCAATGGGAGTCAAGTTTAATGTACTCATGAGTTAACCGGTTTAGGTGATGTTCTGTATGGAAATGCGGATTACCGTGTTCGGTGTAGGGAGACTCTAATGAACGCGTAGGAGGTTTGACAACTTTCCACTTTGAAAAATTGTAGAATTTTTTGTACAGGGCAAAAAAACTATGAAACAACTTGCATTCTTCATGAATCCTTCTCGTCTATCTTGGGAAATTATCTCATGATTGTAAGACCATATCTTCAATGCGAATCACCTTCTTTTCACGGGTTATGGTATTTCTACCTTAGTTACAGATGAACCGGTTCAGATTGAGAAATAATTGGATGAAGTTCAAAACTTCGGAAAATTTCCCAACTGTGTTTAGAGGAATATATGGAATATACCTCACATTATTAATAAATATAAAACCAACAGATCAAAACATGTAACTGGTTGGACTTGGAAAGATCAGGATGTTGACCAATCATGTCCAAAAATCTGCCATCCAACACATCCTCGGCCATTAATCCACTACAGATTTTGCCATTTGACTGACCTGTGCACAAAACACTGAAAGAGATCCACAAATTGATGGTCACAACCTGGCACCACATCCACAACGAGAGCCGGTTTTGCAAATTCAGTATCCATGCCAGCTACTCTACTAATCGGGCTTACACAGACAGACAGACAGACAGACAGACAGACAGCATCCTCAACGATGTTGGGAGAAGCGACCACTACACTATTTTGTCTAATTAGTGTGGGCCACACTAATTCCCCATAAAACATGCTAATTTCAAATTCTAATTTAGAGTGGCCCACACTAATTTCAAAGGTGAAAAATTTGTGTGGGCTTTGTCGTTTCCACAATTGGATGAAACTTCATAATGCCATCCAATTGTGTTTTAAGACTTTCCCCACATTGGAACTTTATATTTGACTCGTGAGCGGAAACCTCAACGACACAGGCTACGATATAGATCGAAGAAATTGAATGTGTGTACAGCAGGACTTATGATCGAATTTTCGTTGTTGTGGTTGAGGTTGGATAGATCAAGGTTTGATTCAAGCAATTCAGGTAATCACTGTCGGGATATAAGGTGATGAAGAGTGGGGAATTTCCTCCGATTTTGATGATTCAGCTCTGTTTCGATGAAGTGCAATTATGCATGTTGTGAAGAATTTCGATTTATTTGCAAGAGAGGGTATATTAGTAAGTTATGTATTGAGGTTGAGTCGAAATCGGTGATGTGGTGATTAGCGGTGACAATCAGCTGCGCAAATCACTCATCACGAGCTTGAAGGGGATTTCGAGATCATCTAACCCTAAAGATCGTCCTGACTTCTCAAGTGGAGGGTGTAAGGTAGAGTGTGTTAGAAGACCGACTTTATGAGGTCTGCATTTAAGTGTAATAGGAGGGTAATATATGCATGCAGGTTGAAGAAATCCAATGTACGTGGAGGACTTATGATCGAAGCTTTGTTGCTATTGAAGTTAAGGTTGGGTCGAACAAGACTTTATTCCCTCAATTCTGCACGTAGATACTGTCGGGTTACATACTGAGTACTATAAATCAGCTCCAGGGTGTAGAATTGGGATGTCTTTGGAGAATTTCCACCGATTCAACGATTCTGAAGATGCTCTGTTTTGATGAAGTTCGACACATGGTGATGAGAAATTTCAATTTTGTTTGCGGGCGCTGTAAATTAGTAGATTCCAGATTGAGGTTGAGTTGCAATCACTGGTGTGCCAACGGTGACATGCAGCTACGCAAATCACTCGCTTCGAATATCGAGAGCATTCTAACCCTAAAGATTGTGTTGAAGTAAGCCTGCACGGTGAGCAATTTTATACGGGATGTCGAAAGCTTCGGACCTCATGTGATCCCTCAAGTCCTAATTTCACTCAAGCTTTACGGAGATGAATTGATTGTTCCTTTTTGGTGCTTGTTCTGCAGGTTTATTTCAAGATTAAGAAAAGTTCAAGATGCAGGATATGGAGAAACTCGAATTTCCAAAGAGTTAAATGCCAGCCAATGATGACGATGACGACATAGGCTGCGACATAGGCTGCGAGCACACAAACCTAACAGAGGTTGTTTGCGGAGAACCCTAACACACACGGATGGATGACAGTACGAATTACATCCAAAGTGATGCAACACACCGGAAATTTAGTGTGGGCCACACTAATTTCCAATCCACGTGAATTTCCCACCCACACTAATTAGACAAAATAGTGTAGTTAAAGATGAACCGGTAGTGTTTGAGAAATAAATAACCGGTTGAAGGTATCATTGTTAGAGGAATCTGTGGAATATACCTCAACTTATAAAAGAAAACCGAAGGATGTCAACATGTAACCAATTGGACTTGGAAACACTAGGATCTGGACCAATTATGCCCAAAATCCTCCCCGGACACTGTGCCCAACCAAGGCTCTGGATGAGAGAGAGAGATTGGCTGGGTCCAGGTCAACAATAATAATAAGAGTCTTAGGTTCATTTTCCTCAATCCAAGGGACCAATATATCACACACGCGTGGGGGGCATTGGGTTTGTGCATAAGGGCCACTTCACACACGAGCCGTGACCATGAAATTGTGAGAGCCCAAAAGAAAGTGTCCAAAGGCCGTCCCAACACACCTCCAACATCATGTAGTGTGGTTACGGACCCTCAAGTGTAGTGTACAGTCATATGTGACCGGGCCCTCAACCAAATGCTATTTCAATCAATTTCTATTCATGCGGGTCCTCACACATGATAAAATAGAGTAAATCAACGGTTGTGAGCGTTCGGAGTGCCATGGTCTCCCAGTATTGTGTTAGGCCTACCTCCAAGAGGTGGATTTTGAAAATAGTCCAAGTGACCATGAAAATATGATCCGTTCGATGCCATGTAGGAATCCATGTAGACTTTATATCCATCTTGCATTCACATACTCCATTGCTCCCTCAAGCATAGTGTGAAGCGAACTTGGACTGGCTCCACTTTTTCCACCAATGAGAATGCTTGAAGTGTAATGGTCACGGGCTCTCAATCTCGTGTGTGAAGTGGCCCTAACTTACACAAATCAACCCTTTTTAACCCTCTTAACGTTTTTAAGCATGTTACATACTAACTATGTCTAGTCTCTCTCTTTAGATTGGATGTTATGAAATCTTCATCAAATGGATTTCAAGTTATTTTGTGTCCAAGTGTCAAGTAAAATGACTTTGGAAGACAACGAGTTATGACTATCTACTATCACATCAAAATCTACACTGACTCAAAATACTAAGTCAATGTTTCTCTCTGTCAACTTCGGAGAGTAATAGTTGATATTCTAAAAACAATCTAATTTTAGAAATTGTCACAATTTGAAGATATTTTTATGTAGATTCATGCCACATAGCCCTAATCTCACTACAGATGGTGGAATTTGAGAGAGACAACAGGAAGAGAGGCGGCCTTTATAGACTCAGTTTTTTGAGCAGTTTTGAAGCAACTTGTGATGAGTGAAACTTTGTCAATTTTGATCAGTTTTGGGTGAATTTTTTTGTGGGTGGTGTTCAATTGAGGGCATACAAGGTTTCTAGTGTGTCTAGAGAGGTTGTGAGGCACAATGAAGCCAATTTCAAACGAAAAAGAGTTGAATGTAGTTGCGCTTTTGCAAAGAATTTGAGCAGTAGAAAAGTAGCACATGCGGTGGGATTGTCGCAGTCTACGGTGAATAGGATTATAAATAAATGCTTTGAGAACATTGACTTGTCAAAAGGAGGGCGTCCAAAGGCTCTCACCTCTTATGAGAAGAGATTTGCAGTATGTTCACTCACTATAGGTAGGTTGGAGAATGCAGTTCAAGCAACGAGAGTACTCAAGAGTGAGATAGGAGCGGATGTTTGTGTTGAAACAGTGAGGAGTGCCTTGAGAGAAGCAGGTTTAGGGGCACCAGAGAAGGTTTCCAAGCCAGCTTTGTCTCCCAAAAATGTGACAGATAGATTGGTTTTTGCTCAAACACACAGATATTGGACAGTTAGTGATTGGGAGAGGGTTATTTTTAGTGATGAGACAAGAGTCAATCGTTTTAATTCTGATGGAAGCACTTGGTGTTGGATTTGTGATAAAAAGAATCTTCCAAGTCAAGCTGTCAAACAAACTGTGAAACATGGTGGAGGTTCAGTCATGTTTTGGAGTCATTTAACTTCAAGAGGAGTAGGTAATGTGCACAAGATAGATGGGAGGATGAATGCTATAAATTATCTTGAGTTGTTGCAGGAGGAATTATATACTACATTGGTAGATTTTGACTTTGATCTTGATGAAGTCATTTTTCAACAAGACAATGCTCCTATGCACACAACTAAGATTGTTCAAGAATGGTTTTCGAAACAACCATATGATGTTATGAAGTGGCCTGCTCGGTCTCCTGACCTGAACCCCATTGAACATGTGTGGGCTTCCGTGAAATGGAGATTGAATTATTATTCCACTGCTCCAAGGAATCTTCATGAATTGTGGACTCGTATTGAAGAGGTTTATGCTTCTATTAGTGTAGATGAGTGTAGGAAGTTGTATGCTAGCATGCCTACTCGAATTGCATTTGTTCTGGAATCAAAAGGAAGATGGACGAATTTTTTGAGTGTTTTCTAAAAAGTGCTCAAAAAACTGAGTCAATGTATATATCTAATTTTGAAATTTCATATTTTGAAATCTATCAATTTAATTTGTGTTTTGTCACTTAGATGTTACTTATTACTTTATGCTTTACAACTTTTGTATACAAAGTTTTTCAATTTGTTCATTTGTTCTCATGGCATTGTGGATCTAATGAAGTTGAATGAAACATTGACTTAGTATTTTGAGTCAGTGTATATTCACATTGTACAATGTCAAAGTAGTGTGTGTGAGAGGCCCAAATCGGGTTTTAAAAGTGTTTTGGGGTTAAAGGACCCGGGGTGTATTTTTACGGCGTACGCAACATTTAGTACGAACTCCTACACCAAGAAGTGTATAAAAAATATATTGAGATAATGTTTCATTTGGTCTACATTATTGGATTCACATTTTGCACTTTTTAGCTGAAAATAACAACAAGTAATATTAGACCCTTTTGTATGCCCTTTAATAGGCCTCTTGGACCTTTAAGGGTTAAATTATGTGTATTTGAGAGGAGAGGGTTGGAGTTATTCATTCATGCCATTCTATCAAAGTGAATGTGATTGTAATTTGAGACCCACTCTCCTAGTCGAGGCATGCATTGCTTCAATTTTGTCTTGCATCAATGGCAAGAAAATCATTTTTGGAGACTTGACGTATTTGGTCCTTATTATGGGCATTCCCAACTCCATAAAGAATCTAAGCAATTGGATCAAATCAGAAATTGTCTCGTCCAATTACCAATATGAATCACAAAGAATGTTATTTCAAGATGTCATATTGGAGTTAGAGATGCAAAAGTTGCAATCTAGGTCAGTGTGAAAAACTTTGTCTTTGAGTGATCACATAGGCCCTCCCAAATGTGTTAGTTGTTGAGCTTAGAATAGTTAACGCAATTTTGAGCACATAATTTGATCACGTCATCACACGTGCCATTTTTTATGTTTGTTCTTAATGATAAGCTTTGCCATGTACCACTCAAACATAGGTATTTGATTCACATCTTATTTTCTCTAAGTGACCACATAACTCGGGGAGATCACTCCATTGTAAAGTTGAACAACCACGTGCGATCATTTTACATGTAAAAAATGTAAAAATCATCACCAAAATGGGTCACAATTTTATCAATTTTTTCATGAGTAGATATAAATGGTTTCTGTTACATAGTAAAAAATGGTGACTAAATTTGATGATTTGTTTTTTTAATAAAACATACCGTTTCTAACTAGAATGACGCATAATTGAACTAAAAAAAATTACTAAAAAAATGAAGATGACTAAAAATTTCAAAAAAATATACAAAAGATACCATCAGTGGTTGTGTATATGTAGAAAAATATCATAAAATTTAAAATTATTTATGGCATGTAATATAGGGGTAGCAAACTTTGTTCGCACGTGGTGTTCAACTTGACAATGGAGTGATCTCCCCGAGCCACATAAGGCCTACATACCATAGGTATCAAAAGGCTTGTCCAACAAGAAAATGAGACGCACATGACTTTTAACCCCTAAGTGCCTAAGTGGTCCAGCCTATATTAAATTTGTGTTATAAAGCATAAGTTGGAGACCATATTTACATTTAATATAATGGCAGCAAGCACGGTCAAGTATATGGAAAAAGTGCTCCAATGTACTAAAACCATTATTTTTTTGACAAACGCCTAAAAGTAGCAGCAAAATATTGTTTAAAAATTTTTTTTTTTTCATGGTGCCCTCTATTGTTGTGTTAGGTACTCAATTATAGAATATCAAGATGAGATTTTCAAAACTTATCATTAAAAGTATTGCTCAAAAGGTAATGGCTAATTCTAGTTTTGGACGTAGATTTCACGACCTTCAATATTTTGAAGTTGGAATTTTTTTCATATTCCTTGAAGCTATTGTAAACTTGAGGGCACCATTGCAAAATTTTATAGAAAAAAACATCAATTTAATGTAATTTTATCATGTTTTAAGCAAATTTTAGATAATGACATGTTCAATATATCTACTTGCACACTACTTGCACCGCCTTCTAAAATATGTAGACTTTTCTTGAAAAGAATTGTCAACATAAATTTCTTGGCTTTGTAGATCAATGTGTTTTTTCAACTGTTCATGATTTTTTCCTTCACAAAATTCAAAGTTAATATATAGTTTTGAATCACCTTCACTTAAACCTATGTAGGGTAATGGAGTTGTGTATTTGACCGTGCTTGCGCCCTAATAAAGAAAGGTGTAAAAGGTCAATTTTTTACTACATCTATATGGTTCGAATTAGAATTCATTGTCATTGATAATCACCTGCAAGGAATGACATTCTTTAGCTAGGGGGTTAGGTGTGGTGGGCCCAATGCCCTCAAGGGCTGGACTCTTCATTGGAAACCTAAATGACATGCGTGGGTCACTATGAAATTAGACCCCCTATATACAAAAGTTTATAGAGAAAATAGATGTATACATACTAACAACATGCTAGAAATGGACTCATGTATTTATACTAAGCTTTTCAACTTAATGTATTAAATGCATCCACTGCACATACAAACTATACATCATGAATTAAATAAGCCTTTATTACATATAGAATCCACTTTCATTTTTCATCCATAGGAAGTCATTAAATAATTTTCATCCATAGCATGTAACTCAACAATTGTCATAACAAAACAAACATAATAGCATATTAACTTAGCCACAATCTAGAGAGCAAAACTAAAGGAAGCCCATGAGAGCTCCAAGAACCTCTAGCTTGTAAAAACTTAGAACCCAAATGCAAATCCTAACAAGTAAGCACATGGTAGTCATTGAGGACTATGACCACATTAAACTAATGGATGAAAAAAATGAAGTGGATGAAATTAACACGTCTACAGTCAATTTTTTCTCTAAAGCATAGAGCCCCCTTTGTAGATCTACCTTTACTTCATAAAATTTAACAACCTTTTTAGATGCACCAACTAGAGAAAACAATACCTCTCCCTTATGTATAGTATGTACGCTAATGCCTCAAGCAATATGCCTTCTTACACTCACGTTAGTTCGCATGTGGTATGAAGAGTCCACCCTCATGCCAGTGCCTAGCCCCCCAGATGCCCCCATAAACCATCATAATATTTGACTATTTCATACTTTCCTTAACTATTTCTAAATTTGGGGAATTCTTATTAGTAGTAGTAGTAGTATTAGCATTATTATAAACAATATGCACATTAGTTCACATTTACCCGAAACGGTGAAGAAAACTAGGAATGGTTCATAGTGAACAATGAAATGTCAATACCCAAGTAGGCTTAGTGCTTGAACAAACAATGGCCACTTATGAATGCTATGGGAAGGTTAACTGCCTCTTGTGCTTTGGCGTTGGCATGTTGGCCTTCTGTCTCAACAAAAATGAATGCTATGGGAATCTTTGATGTCTTCACCTTCCACTTACTAGGGTGGCATGAACCCTTGGCTCTGAACTCTGGCCACACAAACATGTACTTGGACATATTCCAAATACATCAAATACAAGTTTTTATATATATATATGTGTGTGTGTGTGTGTGTGTGTGTGTGTGTGTGTGTGTGTGTGTGAGAGAGAGAGAGAGAGAGAGAGAGAGAGAGAGAGAGCACATGAATAAGTACTTGAATCCGGTATTTGGTGACCTTAGGGCCACTTCACACATGAGCCAAGAGCCATGACCTTGTAATGGCAAGGACCCTTGGCTCTCATCCAAAGGCCGTACCATGGGTGTTGGGAAAGCCGTTTCATGTAGTCAAGGGCCCTCAAGCATAGTGTGAAGTGAGAATCGACCATGTTGCGGGACCATTGCATATTTTGTTGGTGGAAAAAGAGGGGAGGATTTGGTTTCATATAACATGTCTCAAAGTCTATCAATTTAAGAGAATTACTTGGTGGTGTGTGTCTGTTTTGGAATCTATCCTAGAGTCTGATATGGAATATGCCCTACAACATGTCCTCTTGGAAAAATATTAAAAAAAGTCATGGTCTCCCGGAATTTGCGTCGGGCCCACCTCTTGGAGGTGGGCCTAATGAAAATTCCGGGAGACCATGAAACCTTATCCATAGTCTGCCATGTAGGACTCCATGTAGGCTTTTCATTCATGAAGTCTTCTTTGGGCCTTTAGGCTTTCACCTTCGTGTGTGAAGTGAACTTGGACAATCTCCGCCCTTTTGACCAATGAGAGCTCTTAGATTGCAATGGTCACGGGCCTTCAGTCTTGTGTGTGAAGTGGCCCTTAGCTGCACAACATTTGAGGGGCTGATCACACCGGCCAGTTCTAACACCATCCGTCAGCATCTCCGGCTGTAATAGTGTGAAAAGTGGTGGGCCAACATCTATTTCACAACATAATCCCCATCAATTTCACGGCCGGAACCGGACGGAAAGTTTGGTGTGATTGGGGCATGAGGGAGGAGTCAAATGGAAATGAATGGGGTGTGTTGATCCTTGACAATTCAACTCGCATATTTATCCAACAAATGTTGAGAAAGTCTTCGGTATTTAATTGAACTCCGAATTGAACACGCATTGAACAGGTCCTACTCTCTGTCTGCTTGCATCCTATTATTTGCTTTGTTTATATTGCGATACGATCCACTACACCACTAAAATGGCACCTCTGTCACTAATAATGGAATCTCCTCTCCCTGAAAGTAAGTACACAATTTACAGGCTCATTATGGAATTGCATGTTAATCTAGGAACTCGGACCTGGGGAGGTAAGGAAGTATTTGGGCCCTACTATCACTCTTCTAAAAATTGGAGGACACCTATATTTGACTGGTCTGTAACTTAGTTCCAGCATGCTATGTCAATCCACTGTTGATGGTTTTTTTTTTAACAGAAGGCCAACAGGCCAGCACCAAAGTACATAAGACAATTAACTACCTGGCAAGTTTCTATCAAGTAGAGAGGAGATTTCACAGCCGGGAATCGAACCGCCAACCTCTTCCTTAAGATTTGGGTATCTCTCCACCATCATCCAGTAATTTAGGGTCGTCTCGGACCGACTGTTGATGGTATTTCATGTCACTTGGTTAGGGCCACTTCACACACAAGCCAAGAGCCGTGACCATGAAATTGTGAGAGCCCAAAAGAAAGTGTCCAAAGGCCGTCCCACCACACCTCCAAAATCAAGTAGTGTGGTCACGGACCCTCAAGTGTACTGTGAAGTCACATGTGACCGGGCCCTCAACCAAATGCTATTTCAATGAATTTCTATTCATGCGGGTCCTCACGCATGATGAAATAGAATAAACCAGCGGTTGTGCGCGTTCGGAGTGCATTGGTCTCCCGGTTTTGTGTTAAATCTACCTCCAAGAGGTGGTTTTTGAAAATAGTCCAAGTGACCATGAAACATGATCCATTTGATGCCATGTAGGCATCCATGTAGACTTTACATCCATCTTGCATTCACATGCTCTGTTGGTCCCTCAAGCGTAGTGTGAAGCGAACTTGGACCGGCTCCCCCTTTTCCACCAATGGAGTGCTTGAAGTGCAATGGTCACAGGTCCTCAGTCTCGTGTGTGAAGTGGCCCTAAGTGATTGCAAGATGGATGTAAAGTCCACATGGATTCCTACATGGCATCCAATAGATCATGTTTCATGGTCACTTGGACTATTTTCAAAAACCACCTCTTGGAGGTGTTTAGTTTCAAAGGTCATGGTTGCTCAAGAATTACACACCTGAACAACTACACTAAATATTGTATTCAATGTCGCCAATTCTATTTGTCTTGCTCAATACAAAATTGTAAATTGCCCATGTAGTGTCACCAACACTAAACGAACACTAATATTATTTTTCATTCCTTGTAAAAAAGAATTGTACATTATAGATTTCCAATATTACAGTTATTGTCAATTACGAAGTGATTTTCTATCCAAATTTCAATCATCCATGACAATAAACCACTATAGAAATGCTAGGATGTAGAATATGCCAAAATTGGATGAACTAAAACAAATTGGGATGATAATATTTGTAAACTTATTCATAAGAAGTGTCATTAGAAAATGAATAAAATGCCATATGACACTAAATACAATATCTAGTGTCATTTCATGTCTCAAATTTCCCTAACATTATCCCTGGCTCACATTATACCGATGTGAGATTCATTTAATTATTTGTTTATTTGTTTTCAAAGGCCACAAGTGAACTCAACACTAGTTACACTAAAATAGTCCCAGTTATTGTGGGCCACATTAATTTCCAACCCACATTAAATTTATGGTAGAAAATTAGCGTGGACCACAACAATTGTTTTCCTAGAAATTTAATGTGGGTGACTATTTTATTTTGTGCCACTTTTGTCCTACAAATAATTTTCAATGTGTTGGTTGGAAGTCTGTACGTAGAAGACCCGGGTCTTGAACCCACATTAATTCCACCTTGACTATAAAATGAGTGTGGCCCACGCTAATTTTCCACCCACACGAATAAGACTATTTAGTGCAGCAAGTAAGTGACAATGTCTTTACCTATTGTTCTGTAACTTAACTAACATCCGACTTTAATTCATCCAAGCCTTCTCCATGTACTTATGTTTTTTGTTTTTTTTTGTTTTTGGCACAAATTGAAAAAATCAATTGCAAGAGAGGAACCAAAGTACAACCACCTCAGGAGAAAGTCCATGTACTTATGACAATGATGAATGCATCATATAAGATAATCAAGGTGATGTACATATACACCTGCTCATCCATGTAGTCCTTGAAGGTTGAGGTTGCCAATGGTGGGAAACAAAATATGGATTTAGGAGTCCTCTTTAATTGATGAGGTAGATGGGATTAAATGGTTACTTTTCCCAACTAGCCCACTTCTCATGGGATATGAAACACGCAATTAGGTAGTACAAGATGGTTAGCAAATCTGAATCGAGTCCGGAGCTTATACAAATATCATATTCGTTATTATCAAAGCGAAGATTCTTGTTTTCGTTAAGTGGTCATGTTGGGTTTCCCCCCAATTATGTTGATTGTTGTGCATCGGATATGAAACACGTGGTCCAATCTCTTTTAAACACATGTCATTTTGGTATCTATTCTTGTGGCCACACCTAACCACACACCACACCACTCAAATGTAGGTGGCCGTTAAAGATAAGTATCTGAATTAGGCATCACTCACATTCTCCTCGTGAGTATTTAAGTTAATCGGGCTTAATTTGGTTTGCTTACCTTAATTGGTGTAATATCGGGCACCAAAAAGACATGTAAATATAGATTGGACTATGTGTCCAAAATTTGTTAACCATTCTAGGTTCAATAGTCAACAAAATGGGGCGAGGGGGTGGGAGGGAGAGAGATCTATATGATCATTTAGTTCAATATAGATAATCTTCACTTTGATAACGAATAAGATATTCATATTAGGTGCAAAATTAATAAGAAAATGGATAAGGCCTCAATCTGGATTTTATGATGATCTCGCATTAATTGCATAAATTGTATCCAGGGAGAAGTGGGTGCAAACCTGAAAGCGTATGTTTTGGGCTTGCTCACCTTGTTGAACAACTAAGGTAAGTGGGTTCAAATGGATAGTGTGTTGAACATACTATGAGAAGTAAACAAATTGGGGGAAAGTAGCCATTTACGACATGTCTATTCTAGGCTTGAATATTACTCCTTGTACCGTAACACCATAGCAGGTTCGCCACCTGGCGAACGAATATTTAATTTTTTTGAAAAAATAAGGTTCGCCTCTCAAAAACTGAATTTCTCAATTTTTGTTTTTTTAGCAAAAAATAAGTAAAAATGACCCTAAATAGCTTAGAAATAGCAAAATATTTCAAAAACTAATTTATTCTATTTTTGTTTTTTGTCTTCAGAATTTTCTAATTTTTACGTTTTTTATTTTTAGAATTATTTTGGGACGAACCTGCTATGGTACTACGGTAGTCTAAATTGATTTGAATGATCAACTCTTTCAAATTATTGTGGACCATAATAATGATAAATTGTTTATTTCATTAAAAAATGGTTTGTATTAGTGTGTGCCATACAAGCATTTTGGTACTCATAATAGGGTGTATTGTGAAGTCAATCAACTTGAAGAATCTTGTGTAAGTGTCACAAGGTGTGCATTACACGGAAACATTTGGCATGTGATTTCTGCTTTGTTTCAAAGTAACATATATCATGAAACGAATCAATGTGAACATCTTGTCCATACATTGGTCGCCACTTGTCATGACCACAACCCAATCACACATTCATAATATACAAATCATGTCAAGCCATGCAACACTTCGTGCTACTTGTAAAACTTATTGATATGGCACTATGATGCATCCGCCACTCTAGTTCTAAGACATTTGAACATTGGTGTGGTCGATCTATTATTATCCATAATATTTTATATGAATAATGCACAATGGGCATGATGTACCAATGTTGGTCTAGTTTTGTTTCATATATAAAAATATATCTAAAATATCATTTGCATATCTATAATGAGGATTTTAGAAAACATGAAATTCTTATTTTTGAAACCATTTGGGTCTATAAACCATACAAGAACCTTCATCTCTAGGCAAAAATCACCCTAATATCAATATGGTTTAGAATGGTATTGACCCAAATAATAATTTGAGCACACAAAAAGTCTCCCACCTTGACATACCCAACAAATATCAATATTAGATGGCATTACCAATCCATTTTGAGTTCACATATTGTATGAGCTCGTGGCTATAATCAAGGTGAAGTGCACGCCAACACTAGCAATTGGGCTCTCTCTCTCTCTCTCTCTCTCTCTCTCTCTCTCTCGGTATTACAATTATGATACCCACAGGTAGTTCTAATTAGATACCATTATTGATCTTGATTATTGATACCCATGCATTCACCTATATACCAAACCAACATTGGTATGTACACAAGCTTGGAAGAAGACACGTTACTGATGTGGCATAAAATTATTAATACCCAGGCAAGCTAAGCATTTTGCCTATACATGCAAACTAGACATATTTAAGAGTTAGCAAAAATCATATTGAGCCGCATAATGTGTATGGATTCAACCCATTGCTCTTGTTGTGGTGGCCTTTGATTCATCATCTGCCCACAAGGAGCTTAACAATAGAGTTATCCTTTGATCTAACCATAGTTTTGGTCTGGAGTTGGTTGTTTTACATACAAACCTTTCTATGCTTAGTTGTTTTCGGTGCATACTTGGAGCGGGCATGGAGGTTTGAATGAAGAGGCATCCTTACTTGATTAATTGGGGCCATACTCATTTCAACACCTCTTGACATGCATAGCTCTAAGTGATCTCTTGCAAAGTGTAGAGTTAAAATAGAAAGAACAATACAAAGCATAGGTTTAGGACTGAACCCAAAGTGTTCCCCAACATCATCTTGGATTGATACATGCTTTTCCCTTCCGGACAACTCTAACAAACCCTAAAATTGCATGATGTTGCTTGAAACCAATAGCTTTAGGGCCACTTCACACACAAGACTGAAGGCCCATGACCATTGCAATCTAAGAGCTCTCATTGGTCGAAAGGACAGAGACCGTCCAAGTTCACTTCACACACGAAGGTGAAGGCCTAAAGGCCAAAAGAAGACTTCATGGATGAAAAGTCTACATGGAGTCTTACATGGCAGACTATTTATAAGGTTTCATGGTTCTCCAAGAGGTGGGCCTGGCACAAATTCCGGGAGACCATGATTTTTTTAATATTTTTTGAGCAAGACATATTTTATGACAAATTCCATAACAAATTCCAGGACAGACAAACACCACCAAGTAATTCTCTCAAATTGATAGAGTTTGAGACATATCATATTAAACCAAATCCTCCCCTCATTTTCCGCCAACAAAATATGCAATGGTCCCGCAACATGGTCCATTCTCACTTCACACTATGCTTGAGGGCCCGTGACTACATGAAACGGCTTTCCCAACACCCATGGTACGGCCTTTGGATGAGAGTCAAGGGTCCTCACCATTACAAGGTCACGGCTCTTGGCTCATGTGTGAAGTGGCCCTTAGTATGTGTTTTGGGTAGTAAGTTTTACATCTAAAATGAAATAAAAATTGGTCATGTCTGTTTGAGATGATTTTGTAAAGCAAGTGTTTGGCAAATATCAGGTTTTGGGCTTCGAAAGGTTATTGGACAAGAAGATAATGGTCCTCGATCGTTTGGAGGAAAGCTGCCAAGTTTCAAGGTTTTGGCTTGACTTCCAGATTTGCGAATCAAGCTTTTCCTTTTGCTTCCACTTTGAAGTCGTCACCACACTAGCCTATAATATACATGTAAAGGAAGGCGGTTTAGTCTTCATAAAGTCGTCTACACCGTGGTTGGTGGTAGTACTCGTTTGGCTCTTTTTGCAATTAACTTCTCTCAATTTTGTTCCCAATAAAAGAAAACTATAAGAAATTGTTCTATACAATGGGGTTGGGATCTAGAGGGCAACCCGTGAGTGCATGAATGCCACTGGAGCGCCAAGGCCCGTGTCCACTAAGTGGGTGAACCTAATATGGAGAGTGACATGCAATGATACATAAGGCATATGGGTGTTGATCGGTTTGTTCTTAATGTTTGCTAACTTCTACCGATTAGATTTCCACAACAAAACTCGTGTTGCATTACCAAATCTACACTAAACATGAACAATAAATCGGACCTCCCATGCTTTTGTTATGATTTTTGAAAGTGCATGTTTGTTGGTTCCTTACCATAATACATAGGTCTTCCTAATTGTGTTCACTATTGAGTGTGGAGATGATTAAATTTGATGATGTACTCCAATATCTTTTAAACACGTGTCTTTATGGTGTTACTTCTTTAATCCTCACCTAAACCACACACCAATCATATATAGCTATTCAATTAAGAACAACAATTGAATCATACCCACGTACCTTATGTACACATCCAAGTTACTGACTTGTGAACTACGTACCATACCCATAGCTCATAGCTATTGAGCTATCTCAGAACCGGAGAGAGGGAATTATCCCATACCAACGTACCTCTCATCCATCCAACATAGAATCTTGAACCCCTGTAAACGTGTGGTTGATTCAGCTAAAAGGACTCGATCTAGGCTAATTCAAGGTCTTTGACGGTGACCAATCAACTAAAAATGATCACCTCTTGGATTGCATACTATTTTATGACTTTTGTGTTGGATGAATGAGAGGTATGCTCGTATGCATTTAATTCCTTTCCTCCCTAGGCACCTACCAAACACGGGAAGGCAACATGGACTTAGCTTCCAATTTACCCACCCAAGTTATTCACCTAGCTTCCACATATACACAGGTGAACGGGACATACTACATGACATTTGGACCCGTGTTGTCTCAATCGACAACCAACATGGACATGACCCATCATGTGTGTTTGCACCCATCCCATGTATGCGTACCAAGTCATTAGGTTGATTAAATTCTTAACATAAATTTGGTTTGCCTAAT
Source organism: Polytrichum formosum (assembly GCA_964035585.1). Classification (NCBI taxonomy): domain Eukaryota; kingdom Viridiplantae; phylum Streptophyta; class Polytrichopsida; order Polytrichales; family Polytrichaceae; genus Polytrichum; species Polytrichum formosum. The sequence goes on along the minus strand of OZ037939.1, from coordinate 27,823,387 downwards.
TATTCCGATTTCGCATTAGAATGTGGTCGGGGTGTAAAACCAAGGTCTGTACATCTTGTGTAGCCTTTAAAAGGTGTAGGGGGTAGATCATTTTCAAACATGTGGGAATCCAAAAATGTCTCTTGACTTCCAATATTTGCATCATTCCTTGCTCCTTTAGCTTTAGCTTTCCCTTTCTCTATTGCAGTCTCGCCACAACACGGAGAAAGGAGTAAGGCAATGGGCTGCCCGTGGCATCTATGTCATGTCCCGTTTCTTTTCTTCTCCATTCACCAGACGCTCACACCCATGAATAGATACATGTCCCCTCTTGGTGCGTCACAACACTTTGCTTTTGGATCCAACCCACCTAAGTTATTCACCTAGCTTCCACATATACACGGGTGAACGGGACATACTACATGACATTTGGACCCGTGTCGTCTCAATCGACAACCAACATGGACATGACCCATCATGTGTGTTTGCACCCATCCCATGTATGCGTACCATGTCATTAGGTTAATTAAATTCTTAACATAAATTTGGTTTGCCTGATTATTCCGATTTCACATTAGAATGTGATCGTAGTGTAAAGCCAAGGTCTGTACATCTTATGTAACCTTTAAAAGGTGTAAGGGGTAGATCATTTTCAAACATGTGGGAATCCAAAAATGTCTCTTGACTTCCAATATTTGTATCATTCCTTGCTCCTTTAGCTTTAGCTTTCCGTTTCTCTGTTGCAGCCTCGCCACAGCACGGAGAAAGGAGTAAGGCAACGGGCGGCCCGCGGCATCTATGTCACGTTCCGTCTCTTTTCCTCTCCATTCACGCTCACGCCCGTCAATTGGTGCCCGTCCCCTCCCGGCGCGTCACGGCGCGTCGCGTCAGGTTAGCTTTGCTTTTGGATCCGAAGGGGGGTTCACCTCTGCAAAGCATCGTGCCGGAGAATCATCGACACTCTACTCTACTTCCATGAATAGATGATTTGCAAGTAAACAATCTGGAGTAGTGCGGTAAGTTTCTTGCCTGAAACGCCAGACCAGCCGCCCCTAATTTAAGTCTCTTCTCTCTCTTCAACCTAAGCACACGGAAACTCACAAAACAAAACGATCATAAGCTTAAACAATGACTGTGCGTGGGGTGCTTCAAACGATTCACCAACTTGTAAACTGTGGAAAATCTCAATAAAATAGGGATCGAAATAGAAAGTCTCCGAGCGAAGCTAACTTAAGCTTAAGTTATTACAAGAAGGCGGCAACAGTCGCACTACTCTTCATCGTTTTCTTCCTGTGAAAACTCAAGGAAGAGCCGAGAGAGATTTGGCTGGTTGTTTACGCGACGTGTGAGGAGGAGGAGGTGCTGGTGCTGGTGGTGTTAACTTAGACGTAAGTGGAGAAGAGAATAGAGGCAGGACAGGACAGAGGCAGGAAAGTGAAAAGAAAAGAAGAGGAAAGGAGAGCATAGGAGAGGAGAGGAGAGGGAATGGTGTGGCGACTTTAGGAGTCAGCCGGTCGACGGTGCTTTTGTTGCCAGGAGGTATCTTGGTACGGAAGAGTGTCTGGCATTCTAGAGGCAAAGGAAAGAAGAAAGAAAGAAAGGAAGGGAGGGAGGGGGAATGGAGGAGGGAGTAGCTTTCCGGTTCAACTTTGCAGCTACTACGGCACAGCAGGAGCAAGAGCAAGAGCAGGTGTGCTTGCTGCTCCCTCAAGCTTTCCTAAAGCCGTCTTGTATTTAACGAACCAACGCAAGTACTATCTACCGGTGTGCCACGCGATCAGGTGTCCTTAGAAAAGTAGTAGTAATGTGTGGGAGGAGATTCTTGAAAACAAGGTCACAGGGTGTGTCTGCACACCAGAGGAGGGAGCAATGTGTGTGAGGGATTCATTGGAGTGAGGGATTGGTGTGTGTGTGTGTGAACATGGGAGGAGAAGTTTTTCTAGACTGAGAGAGGTGTTGTGATGAGCTAAGAAACAGCTGCTGCAGAAGAGATTTGAGTGTTGCGGCGGGAAGGAGAGACTTTAGGACACAAGCAGAAAAAAGATTTGGGAGGTTTGGGATGAGGGGTCCATCTATCTTTGCGTGCCTGCCAGGCTTCCCAGGCTTGACGACACATTGTTTGCTCCAGACGTTCGAGAAGAGCCATAAGGCGCTTGGCATTGCCACCGCCGAGCAACCATTGCTACCTCCACCACCGCCATCTGAGGAGGTGTTTCCAGACGAGGTTTGTACTTTTCTTGCAAACAAGACACTCTGTTACCGACCTGGAATTTTGAGTTCAGATACTTGCTTTTGTTGTTCATCCATTTGTCATTACGGGGACTCTTGATTAAAAAAACTCCAGAAGAAGCTATGGTTGTTGGCCTGTAATCTGCCCCTCAGAACCTCATGGTTCCTGGACGTCCAAAAATGGACATTGAGCGTTTAATACAACATGATGCCATTGCGATGATTTCGAGATGTTCATCATGGCTAGAACGATTTGGTTCAGATGCTTTCAGATGCTTTCTTTTGTACATCCATTTGTCAAAACGAGGACTGCTGATTTAAAGGAAACTCCAAATAATCTATGGTGGTTGACCTGTAATCTGCTCCTTTAAACCTCATGGCTGCTGGACGTGCAAAAAACGGACATCTAGTATTTAGTGTCCCATCGAGCTCTGCACAACTTGATGCCATTGCGATGGTTTCGAGATGTTCACGGGTAGAACGATTTGGTTCAGATGGTTTCAGATGCTTGCTTTTGTTGCACATCCATTCGTCATTATTACGAGCTTTTGATTGAATGGAACGAACTTCAATCTACTGATGTTGACCAGTAATAGTCTGCTTCTTAAATCCTCATACCTGGACGTGGTCGAACAACGGACATCTTCTAGTGTTTAATGTCTCATTGAGCTTTCCACAACAAGCCATGAGGATGATTGAGATGTCCATGGCTAGAACAATTCATTCTTGCAAGAGATTATGTATAATGTATTGGGTCGTTCCCATTTGAGTCAATGTTTGCATCCTGACCTCTTTACTTACGAAATTTGATGCAAGTTACACTATGTATGCATTTATGTTTAGATAGCGAATTATGACATTTAGTCAAAGCAGTATTCTGATTACCTTTGAGTAGATTCGATAGAAGCAGTAATATTGATCAAGGTTTGCTGGCATTTGCTGGTGCAGGCTGTGAAGCCAAAGTCCTTCGTGACGGAGCCTGTTGTCTTACAAGGTGGTCTTACGCTACTTAAGGTATGTCTCTTCTGGAAGCTGGGTTTGTGGTTCACTGGACCTTTCACTTCCATACTGACCATACATGTTGATATGGAAAAAAAGTATTGGTAGGATTATGCTTGGAGGTTGAAGCATAGTGAAATGGCATCTTACATTCTTCCGTGCTCTCTTGGTGGCAGGGTCGTGTGAATAGTCAAAGTGTACTCAAAGTGGCGAACACAGATTTAGTCCCTGGGAAATACGAAGGTGTGTCTTCTATTAAGTAACCAAGGCGCACTCTATTGAATGTGGTTTCAGGCAGCAATTGTGAAGCATGTATTTTTTGTTTCTGTATTTATACAATTTGTCTGTGTATTGAATGCTAAAGAACCATGCCACCTGCTTCCATTCCACAGGAGGGCTGAAACTTTGGGAGTGTACTATTGACCTTGTTGAAACTTTGCGCCGAGAAATTCAAGATGGGCAGCTTTCGTTTCGTGGGAAGTCTGTCCTTGAGGTATTCATTGTCCTTATTTGGAGTTTTTAGCCTGTTATAATTTTTGTCAAAGAGCCAAGCACATATGGTAGACATTTCTAGCGTTGATACTTTGCTGATACTCTTTCACCCTCTCTGTAGTGCCAGATAGGAGTTTTTCTACATAAATTATGTAGATTTGTCTTATTTCAAGTTAGCCTACTATGTTAGTTTTCAAGCTTGTGAAGTGCATGTAGTTTTCTTTCTAATAAATAAAATACTTCAGCAAATCAAGAGAAATGAATTAAGTGCATTTGCGATTTGTGACTCATTCTCTCCTGTAATGTCGTGCATGAACAGCTTGGGTGTGGACATGGTCTACCCGGAATTCTTGCATGTTTAAAGGTGAGACACAATCTCATCAGCCAATGTCTTTGGTTTGGTATTTACCAGCAGCTCATCATCATCCTTTATGTCCTTTTCTTGGTGGGGTTCATGGAGGTAGATTGTCTCTCCTCTTCCAATTTCTTAGGGACAGGCTCTGTGACTTTGCTCCTGTATGGCCATTTGAGGAAGCCTCCTGTCTCAGAAAATGGTTGAATATTCTATTATTCAAGAGAGTTCTAGTGAAAGAATTATGCAATCTCTTTAGGTGTCTAAGCATCATAGGTGTGCTGTGAAAGTTTATATTCTGAAGGGTGTCATTGCTGATGATTTATTTTTCATATTGCAGGGAGCATCTAGTGTTCATTTTCATGACTTTAATGCAGAAGTGTTGAGAAGCCTTACAATCAATAATGTGACTGTAAATCTGGAACAATCCAAAGGGTGGCTTCAAAGGACTAATTCTGACAGCACATCAAACAAGGGACCTGCTGTGGTGACTGATATTCACTACTATGCTGGTGACTGGGCAGATGCTCATAATGTTCTTTCCATTGTCAAGTGTGGCTCACCTGAAAATGGCAACACTTATGATAGTGGCCACTTCAATTTCATGTTCAATGAAAGTGACTGGCTTGAACCTGAGCCAGTGCCTGCAAGCACTGAGGGCATAAATGGTGGCCTCAGTCGTCGTGGCTCTCGAAGTCGTCTTGCAAGGAAGCTTTCTGGAAGTAGGGCTTGTGAAAGGGGCCATACAAACAGTGCTCAAGAGGGTGGCTATGACATCATATTGATGTCTGAGACTGTGTATTCATTGGCCTCTCTACCCAAGCTTTATGAATTAATTAAAAAGGTAAGCACATGTTTTCCCTTTCAAGATGCCAAGAATGGTTATTGTTCTGGTTCTTAGATGGGATAGTGGTGGTGTCACTACACTGAGTTTCAGAGAATGGATTATGGTGGGATTTCTTGTTATTACATAGTTTAAGGATTGGCCTGTTACAATAGTGGAAAATGTTGAAAGCATTTGCAAGTCTTTATTCTACAGAAGGTGCCCCTATTTAGTGTTTGTAAGCCAGGTAGTAACACAACTTTTCTGATTGTGCAAGAGCAGTGTCTACGCCCTCCCTATGGAGTTCTTTATGTGGCAGGCAAGAAACACTATTTTGGTGTTGGAGGAGGAACAAGGCAGTTTAAGCATGTTGTTGAGGATGATGGTACAATTTCATTACTTTGAGATGTGATTCTGCTGTTTTCAAGTGAGCCAGATTAGGGTTACACTTTATCTGTTAAATCTTGCATTAATATTTTTCATTGGACTTGTCCCGGCTCCACCAATGATCTGGGGTTGATGAGTGATTAGTGATGAGTTAAGCATGGATGACATGACTCAATAATGAGGTTCAATTCTTTATCCCAAAACTTCTTTGCATAATTTAGTTCAGACTGACCAGAAATGACCTGCTGTATAGAAAATTCCTGGAGTGTGAAGTTGAGGAATAATATAATTGGTCAGATCTACAAGGAGAACTCACTTAATTATCCTTGCAGGTGTTATGGGGGCGCATCTGGTGGCTGACTTTGCAGATGGATCCTCAAATGTTCGGGAGATTTGGAAGTTCTTCTTTAGGTGAAAAAGAGAAGATTACAGTGTCTTGAGGTAGGTGAGGCAATAGGGACCAGAGGCTTTGCCATTCATAGCTGAATAATTACTTTCTGGCTTCTGCAAGTAGACATATGGTCCAAGTTCATCAATGCAAGATGCTACAATTTTGGACGAGATTAAACATAGACAATGTACAGAATATTTAGAGTTCACCGATTATTCTCAAGGGACATAGTTAAGGTCTTATTGCCTTCTTTTTAAGGAAAAGATTGGGAGCCTGCTTAGAACAGTGACCTAGGGCCAGCCTTCATTGTCCCTTGGCTTATCAGATATCCTGGCTCTGGTGATATTTGAACTACAGAATTGCCTTCTTCTGGTGGTGTCTTGCAAATAATCTCGCAGGATGTTAGGTAGGTTAGATATTCAACGAGCAAGATCCTGGTTATATATTGGAATTCATGCTTTGAGACCAGTTTAGGATCAGGATTATGCAGCTTAGATATAAGTTGCTTTCAATCATGATTTACTAAAACTCAAAACATAGCAACTTAATTACATCATGTAAATTTACTTGGCTTTCAGTGGCTACCATGTGTGTGTTGGTTGCTGGACTCATACATCTCTGTTTCACATGCCCTGGATAAAGTAATAATTCTATCGGTCTTCGCAAACTAAGGGTCCTATGTAAGTTGTCAGACGTTCATGTTTCCTGGTAATCTTTTCTGTAGATAAACTGGAGGTTGTGGGGGGTTTCAACCATCCTAGGGTTCAATATTGAACACATTTGGGAGGTCCTGTAAGAAAATTGAAATAGAAAGAGAATCTTCACTTTGAACTCTTATATCTTTTGCATTATTATTCTGATTCGTATGCTTGAAACGGCAATCTTTGTGATTTGCAGCTGCTAACCAGATTACAAGTTTTTTGAATCGATCCAACAGTCATGAAATGTTTGTAGAGTTGGAAGTTTACAACCTGCATCTAACCCTCCAATCAGAAATGATCTTGGCCCATTTCACTTGGTCACTAATCATATTTCTACAAGGTGTTTCATCTTCCACTCTTCCACTCATCCTGCTTGGCCATGGCAAGACCAATTGGCTCACTAGGATACCTAGGTAAAAGAACAGATAGAAGAGCTTTTTCCATTTGTCATAGGTACACACAGGTCTCTCCTTGTTTGACATTTGGTGAAGCATCCATGCTCATTCCTCTTGTGTGTTGTAGTGGACATATTGTCAAGGTGGTTCACAAACCCACTCCAAGATGTGCAGTTGGCATGTAAAAATTCCGCCCTCGAAGCTCATATGTGACTACCAAAAGCTAAAGCAATAACTGAAAATTACACAACAGTGTAACAAGGTCATGAACAAGACAAACCCCACATGTGAACACTAGCACTTGTTTGGGCTGTATTTAGGCTAAAAAGTACAGGAAATCATGAACATAATCACCCACAAACTTTGAACACAATCTGAAGATACATGGTGCTCATTGTTTAGCAAAGTGTAGCCCTTCACCTTGAGTTGTTTATGCACTATTAAAAAAATTATTTGCATATGTTTCATGACAAACATGCATATTAAAATATGGACATTTTTGGGAAGTAAAAATGCATGTTTTAACAAATATCATGTACACACCTAAAAGTACATAGGTATTATACCTATTGCAAAAATATCATACACACACCTAAAAGTGTGTAAGATATGGACTATATAACTCATGCATGAGACATGTGGTATGGTGCATGCAAGTGTAACCTTTGTTGCACTCACTAGTAGTATGGCACCATTTAGTGTGACACTTTTAGAAAGTGCAAATTGGTTGTGTGCTTTAGATTCCTTGTGATGGATTGTCAAGTTTGTAATGCAATTCATTTTGATGTACACTTTCTATACTTGAATATGTTGCATATACATGTGAAAAGCTTCAGTTTCTTTGTCATTCACATGAAAAAAAAAAAAATTGTTTGAAAAATTGTACGATATTCATACAATTTGATGCATACATGGTCTACAAAAACTATCAACTTGTACATGGCATATAGTTGAGTATAAAATATATTAGAAATTCAGAACTTGTATGCGAAGGGGGTGAGAGTGGTATTTGGGAAGACATGTTTGTTTTTTGACAACATGCCACCTTGGAGATATGCCCTTTAGAAATATTGATGGCGTCCTTCACATCGCAATCTATCATGTGGCAATTTGATAAAAGTATCTTGAAACAACATAGGCACCTAAGATGTAGATCGTTGCAACGGTTTTTGGCTATATAAGGTTCATGTTGCATGAGCAAATATAGTTATTTCATTGAACTTGACATTGTACAATTCTATGTCTTATGCCAGAGATTGCATCTCTCAACTTCAAGAACATGTCATCAATCTTGAGTGAATTGGTGCATGAAGCAATTTTGATTTGAGCGTCACCACATACTCCCAACACTATTCGTTTTGATGACCTACAAGAAATCGATTAGCTACAAGAACTTTGCACCAGCCCTTCTAAAGATTGATCCTACTTGCGACCATGTAAATTCTAGCTTTAATGCAATAGCATGGTAGTGAATATAAGGGACTATTAGTTCATAAGGAACCCTACAATTTGGTGGCCCCTCAATTTAGTTCTCACCGTAGTTGGTCAAGTGAGAGTGGTGTTTGTGAATATTGTCTAATGTCCTTCAACTCCTATTCATGCTTCAAAAGATAGTGCTAACATGTTGAATCTTTGGCATCCATTGCCTCTCTCTACACAATCAATGATAGGCTTGCTTGGAAAAGCTTAAACAATGCTTTAAGACATTTTGGGAACAAAGATTATGGTTTTCTTCACTTAAAAGAAAAGAAACAAAGGTGGTGTTAATTTTGGCATATTCTATTTGACTAGTGATTCAATGTTTGCTTCCTAGACCACAATCAACATCAATGGTGAATTCCACAAGACACACACAAGTCTTTCAGCATGCGTGTTGCTTCTCTTCTTGCACATTGCCACAATTGGACGTGCATCACCAATCAACAACGTAGATGTGCAATGGAATGTATTGTTTTGTAGCAACAGTGGGCTTAAAGTTGAACCCAATATCATCCTTGCACGGTTGAACTTGGCCCAATGGCATGCTCTCCTTGCCCTGAATGACACATGGAGTTGCACCACCCAAGAAGCAGTTGTGGCTTATGCTAACCACAAAATGTTGGCCAATTACTTTCTTTTTTCGTTGGATATACTCATTGATTCTTTGAGTATTGTTCAACTATCCAAAAACGACTTGGTGCAAGGGATTTCTTTGTGCAAGCAGTCAAGACAACATTAAATGCTAGCACATACCATCTTGTTCCCGGTACATACTGATACTTGAACAACACACCTACTGGACGAGATGCCTCTATTTTCAATTTTCATAATGTTGCTATGGCAAAACCATATGTGGTGCCCAACCCAATTGACTTCATTGCGATGTATTTTGAGCAATTTGGCACCTCCAATGGTACCTTCACAACAATGGGATCGAGAATAAAACCTCCTCAAGGACATTGGTAGACGTGACTACATGGGGCACACCCAAGACATGAATTATACCGTTGCATTTCACAGGTGTGAAATCATGGGCACCACCATATGTAGCATGGAGATTTAATGGTTAGAGGCTTTGATGGCCACCCTACCCAATAGAACATCCTTGTATGACACGGTCACCTTACTTGCCAAGCTAAGCGTGACACTCCACGATGTTCTAATTGTGCTCACAAACTTGCAATTCAAGTTTGGGTTTTGGCAGCCCAAGATGACGTTTAAGGCGGGTGACGCTCAACACTTCCAAATTGGACCCCTTATCTTATGACCCCTCCTCATGCCGAATACCCTAGTGGAATGGTTGCTAGCAAGTTTGTAGCCATCGCCATGTTGGAAATGTTCTTTGGTGGGAATGACGTGGGCCCATACTCAATTACGGTGGTGGAGCTTTCGCACCAACATGCACCTTATCCGACCCCATTGTTGCAAGAAATTACACCTCTTTCTCAGCACAAGTATTGGATGCTCAACAAGCCTGGATGTACGCACGCGCCCATTACAATGTCTCGGTCACATATGCCTCTACAGTGCGTATGGTGGTTGCAAATTACATAAAGAAACAATGGGCTCAAATCACACCTTCTAGTGTGCTACCGGACACCTCTATTCTAAATGTCTTTGCACAACTTCCTAGTGCAACATCATGACAATTCAGTCCCATCAAGTATGTGTTGTAACCTAATACCTAACCACAAGTGCCTACAAAATGCAATGAATTACATACTTTTACACCAACATGTGGCCGTAGCCCTCATGTGAAGACACTCTCCATGTATGTTCGCCTCCTAGAAGGGTTCCGTTTCCATCTATCTATGATGAAAATACATACTTGCACTAATAGTACTATAGTAGTGGCCCTGCCTCTGCATTTTGATCCCAAATAGCGTCGGTTCACCTCTTCTAGTTCCTATTACAATCATGAGCTTGTGAACATTTCAATATGTTGATACCTTTGCACAGGGAGAATGACCACATGATATAAATAATATGTCAACTACACCTCATTGGCTTTATGTGGGGACTCCTGCCAACTAAATAACTGTCAAAGGTTCAAAAATGGCATCTTTGGGCAGTTGACATTTCCTTCATGTCCTTTCTGTTGTCAAAGGTATGTGGCCCTATTGTGGGCACTTAGAACTCCTAGATAATTTTGGTTGTGGGATAGGATCTGAAATTGTCTCATCCGGTTTGCAATTGCGCATCTTGCGCAATTGCAATTGTTATTTGGAGTTTCACAATCAGAATGGAGATGTAAAAGACTAAAAGTTATAAGAAGTCAAAGTGAACATAGCCTCCCGATGGTGTTGATCATTGATCCTAGAATGGTGAGGGCATAGTCCAATCTTCTCATGAGTTGACTGCTGCTATTGGACACATTAGCATCAATGCATTCCTGTGGCTAAATTCAAGCACTCGCTTTTTTCAGATACTCACAAATGCAGGTGAACAGACACGATCGGTGATAAATTTCTCTCGAGTGGGATTTATCTGTGAGGATCTCTGGCAGGTCCTCTTGCAAGGTTCATGACCAAACGAGGTTGGGAAGTTATGAAAGCAAGAGAATGAAGCATCGACAAGTTTAAATAAACAGGAATCAGAGAAACCTATTTATGATGAGTAAGAATGTATTCATAGTGGTCGTCCCCAATGTGGAGAGAACAAGCATGAGAAGAGTACAAAATAGAGATTAGTTCCTAGCCCTTTCTTTTATACAGTGTTCCAGACAGAAGAAGTCACCTGTGTAGATGCCTACTCCTCACCTGTGTCTAATGATTCTCTGTATGCACTACTCTGGCGTCTACCAGGTGGAATGCTTTCCGTTTGTCTGGAAACCCTTAACCTACTTGTGAGTAATCCTGCTTTTAATTAGCAGATTGTACAGGCCACCTATCCTGTTGGAAGCTAGTAGCAGCTACTGTTCATATCAACTATACAACGTATACATCGCTCAGTAGAATGAATCAGCACCATTGCGCGTATCTCGCGAAAGCATGGAGCGGGCTTCGGCAACAGAGCGTGGAGGCTCCAGATCCTTCTCTTGCAAAGCTCGCCCTTGTAACTTTTGCATTTGGGAAGCAAACACATCATCTAATATCTGCAGCACCACGAGACAGGTGAGTTCTAGAGCAGATGATGGGGCAACCTAATAGCATTAAGGAAGCACTCAGATATTGGATAAGCTTTGGGAACTTACTCCGAGGGCTATAGTAGATCCCTTGTACCATAATCTATTCTCTTTCCTGTTATCCAAAAATTGAAGCACATCCTGCAATAACAGAACGGACAATGCATCAGAAGCTGTTACTGTAGATGTGGCACAGATGTTAATCCGTCTGAAAACCGAGATGGTAGTTCAACTTGAATTGAAATTATTTATTGGGCAGAAACTTACCCGGGCCATCCTGTCCCAGTAACCACGGCATACAGCTACAAAAACGCGTGGGGTGAAGACATCATGAAGATGGGAGATAGTATCTTCAAGTTGTGTTGTCAGTGGTTGCATTCGCTCGCGAATGTCTGATGCACCTCCTGCCTCTCTTGTATCTTGTAATATGCTCTTCAACTTTGTTGTCCTCTGCAACCGAGCCTGAAAACAGGACATAAACTTAGTCCATACATCAAACTACACTAAATACGACATTTGATGCCGCAAATTCCAATTGTCTTGCTCAATACTAATTGTAAACTACAGTATAGTGTCAACATTATTTGTCATTCCTTGTAAATTTTTTGGGGGAATTACAGATTTACAGTGTTGCAATTACTGTCACTTACACCAAGTGATTTTTCATCCAAATTTCAATTATCCATGCCAATATTTCATCACAAGTTGCTAACAAGAAAAGGTAACGTTTTGACCAATGGATGAACTCCTCCATCATCCATGACAGTATTCACAAGTGTCATCATAATGACATTAAACATGACATCATACCATGACACTAAACATAACCCTTGTACAATGCATACTGCAAGACATTCCTTCAAACAATGTGGATGACATCAGAAGGACATTACAAGGGTAATGTCAAGGACACTTACATTGTCGGCCAACTTTTCAACAATAGCCTGTAAGAAATTCTTATATTTAGCACGAAGTTCAATAGTAACTTCATTAAGTCGTTCTCCAAATACAGCACCACCATGGCCTTCCGGCAAACAAGCAGCCCAAGCCTTCATCTGTGTCTCTAAATTCGGCCTTAAGGTGTCCAACAACCTCTTGATGCTGTTCAGCATAACTCCTAACTGCACATAGTGAAAAATGGGAATGAAATTTGCATATTCATGATATGCGAAACGAACAAGGATATTATATCTGAACACAGCTTTTGAAAAAAAAGGACTCTACCTGGCTTGGCACACTGTATATGTACGGTTTCTGACGTCGGGTGAGCTTTTGCATATACTGCAAAGTAAACTTCTTTGGAACTAGGAGATCTTTAAGAGGAGCAAGGAGATCAGCATATTGCTTTTCCAACGCTCCAACAACAGCCCTTTCCACTTCTGCCATTGCCTGTCACACACCAGCTATTGTCAAACTCTTCCTTGTCATGGTAAGCAAAAACAACATTGAAAATCAGAACAAATAATTTTCCGAAGTTGTAAAACACATGATTTGCAGCATTCCAGACTGCAGATGTGTATTTGTGATGCCCCTTGAGATCCATTGGTCGAAAACATCCGGTACTTGGTAGCACCTGCAACTTAGTAGAATGTGAGCCTCCAGTTTTCAGAAACGGTTGCTAAGGTAGAGTGCTTACATGTTCTAGTGGAAATATGTACTCTGGCCAACGATGTATGATGATCTCATATTCATTCAATGTTTCTTTGATGCGCTCGTATACTTCCTCCACAAATGGTGATGTACTATGCTGTGTGGTCACCCATGTGCACCGTTCCTGAACATAAAAACATCTCACCTATGAGTCATATTTTTGAGACGTGATCCTACAAAATGAGTCATTCTGAGTTTTCATTTACAAAGTGAAGCAATAGGAGGCTTTTAAACTAGGAAGCATTGCCAGCTTACTTTGTCAAACTTGCAAAAATCAAGAAGATTGAGCCGTTTCTCTTGGATCCACAGCACAACATACAGGTGAAATAACTCTTTCGCATCAACTCCTCCTTTGTGGCCCCTGTCACAAGATTCCAAATCAGGGTAAGAATGGATATAGATTTGTTGATTGCCTGGCTTGGATGAAAATGGACTACGATGATAAAGCATGCTCTGCAAGTGCACTGACAAACATGTAAGCTTCACACACGTTAGAAACCATTAATGACTGCTTTAAATCTCATCTGGATAATGGGACAGGTGCTGCCAAGCGACACACATGTACCTGATTCCCCATGACACCAAATCCCGTTGAAAGTCCGCTGTGGCAAGCATGAGTTGTGTCACAGGTGGTGTTGGAGATGAGGGTGGACAAGCCACTAAGAATGCTCGTAGTCTGTTAGCCAGCTCTACATTGTAGATGCCAGCTGCTATATTGGGCAGATCAATGGAGCTGCACCACCACAAAGAATAGGTCAACAAGTCTAGTAGTATCTGAAAGAGCCTGAGATACTCTATCCTAAATTAGGTCAATTCTTAAGAAGACATCATTTGTTAAGGAGAAGTTAGCAGCTTCCATACCTTGGCAGCACATGCTTGTTGTGAATTTCAATGTCAGTGCGTACTTCACTGCTAATATTCAGACAAAGGACTTTCATCTTCTGATAAGCAGTGGACATGCTCAATGGATCCATCAAAAACCCTTCACTGTTGTTAGAAACGTATTCTTCAGTTTCCATCATATGGCGTTTGCACCTCATCTTCACTCCAGTCTGCCAACACATCCATATCCAATAAATATGTGCTTGGAAAAATAATCATCAGACAATCACAGTATAGAATCATAGCAGCATACCTATAAAATCAAGTCTCTTAATAATATAAAATAACACAAAACTGTCAACCTTCACCACCAACCATTATCAACAGCATCTCCAGTCTAAGATCTCGAGGTAACCAACCTTGAAATGGTTTCTCAGTGTGCTCTGCGCCTCAACACTGAGGATGTCGTGCATCAACGTGAAAATTTGGACAGCCGGTACCAAAGCAGGGGCAACGGACCCCATTGCTGGTGTAAAGGTAGCCGCCAAACCAGTTGGTGAAGCCTCGTCCAGGGCCTTGTAGTTCTCAAACACCAGTGCAAGAAGTTGCTCTATCTGCTCCTCAACTTCCACCAAAATTCTTTTCTGCGAGTTTTCATAGCGACAAACAAGGTTATTTCAATGTGATAGGAAATCATATATGATAGCCAAACTGATATAGCAAGTGCAATATATGACTTTCAAATTTCAACCTTGCACGATGGGAAATATTTATTAAGTTTGTTGAAGAATATTTACCTCCTGTCGATCAAGGGAGTTTTCATCCCGAGCTTTTATAATAGGTCGTAAAAGATCATCAATAAGCATCAAGCAATCCTCTGTGGGTGTGGCAACTTCCATAACACACGCCAAATACCTACCAATGCCCAAACCCACAGTTTATAGGCAGCTAGAATATTAATAACTTCAGGCTACGAGTCTGAGGAAATGAGTAACAAAGCCAGCTAACTGATAAACTACGACTGATTTGTAAATCAGGATGCAAGACTCTGCGTCAGGAGAGACTTGAGTTACCTCAATTTTGTGTAAGACTCTTTAACACCATAGCAAGAGGCAAATTCAGCTAACAGCCAGATCCAAGACCCTTGAAGCCGAAGGTTGCGTCTGTGGAATTGTTGCGCCCGCATGGCCACATCTAACACTATATCATACGCCCTTGTCTCTCCCACAGGACCCCACTGCAGTCACCAAGTAGATTAGCTTCGTTTCCAAGATCAAACAGCAGGAAGTAATAGAAGACTTTTAACACATCATTAGAGTAATAGAAAAGTGCAATCATATCATACCTTGGTGGAATTTTCACTCGACATCATAGTGTAGTGGAGGAACAGCTGCACCTTACCCACACATTCATTGTCTGGCCCATTGTAGATCCCGTACCACCGCACTCTGTCATTCTGCCAGAAACCAACCCAGTACAAATTCAAGACCCAGGAAACCAAAATTCTAGCTTGGAGGACCTGAACAATAGATTTCTCTTGGTAGAACCATTTGTACAAGAGGAGATTGATGGTTAGACATACCGGGTCATCACTGATTGATGAGATGGGAACAGCTAGACGGCCTTGGATGGAACCCTTGGAGTCTATAATCTCCAGTAGTAAATCATCTCCAGAGCTTTCAGGAAGGCTGTCAATGACAAATGCAGGATTGATCAAATTTGTGTCAAGTCTTTATCCCACAACATCATATGCAGCAAAGAGGCATATGAGCAGGAAATTAGATGAAACTTACAAGACAGTAGTTTCACTTGATCCAGGTAGAATCTTCACAACCTCATCCTCTGTTGAGCTCTTCAATTTCGTCACACATGTAAAGTTTTCTGTAAATGTCATCAAGCCCAAAATTGATATCAAGTTAGACAGTCAAAAGGTTTGACCTTTATATTTTGCATGCTCTCTTATTGGTTGAATAAGCGTCTTGCTTACACACAATATACATATTCAAGATACTTGGAGGAATTACCATGTGGCGTCTCAAGTGTAGTATTATGTCGCAAGCTGTTGACCTTTTCCTTCAAGATCCCAGAAACCTGACGCATGTAATGAGCCCCAGCATTGACATATGCCATACTTCGCTGAGCTGAGGTATTTCCGCGAATGATTGGCTTGTTGGATATGATGCGTATCTTCCTCACTGCCCTCGATCACAATCCCCAAATTAAACATTAAGTTTAGAGGTGCTGGCAAAAGTAGTTCACTTGCAGGAATTAAGTATCAGTTTACACTTCCCTTGCCGTTTCACTAGGGAAGAAATTTTCGTTAAGAATATTACATACAGATGTAACAATGTCAACACAACTTGTCTGAAACTGTATGCAAATTGATAAGAAAAACTCCTTTGAATCAGTATCAAGAGGAAGGATAAGTAAACAACCAGAATGAGCAACATTTCATACCTTGGACCTTGACTTTGCCACTTGTGAGCTTAGGCTTTGCTGAAGCTGCAACTTCCACCTCCCCACTTGCAGGCCTCCTGGAGCCTTCTTCGTGAGGCTGCAAGAGGATCTGTGTAAGTCTGTAAAATGACGAACATTTATTAGAATCTCTGTTGTATTGTTTTCAACCAGAACTTGAAACACACATGCAGGCTGATTGTGTATATGCAATCAGAAACAAACCAAAAAAAAAAGACAAGAGGATATGTAAGTAAATCTGGGTCTGTTGCCCTTAGAAATATGATCTTACCCAAAGCAGTCACGGAGGAGGGCACATTCATCTTGGAGAAACTCAGGAGCCTCTGTGGAGCCACGTGACCATGCCCTCAGGCACAGACGAACACAAGCATCATAAGCAAGAACCGACTGCCAGGCTGCTTGTCCACTGTTTTATTCAAACGCACAGTCAGCACAAATACGGATCTTCTTTCTTCAGTAATGCCCATAACCAAAAATTGATTTGCAAACTATTATATGGAGAATCTTCGCTACACAGACAAAGCCCACAAAACTTTCACTAGTGCTAATTATAACGTGGAGAGCTTTGTTGTATTCCTGACCTAAGGAAGACAGGTGTTGCAAGTGGCAATGAACTGGCTGTATGTCGTGATGATACACCCACATCCTCTGTAACCATTGTCGATACAGATCTGCAAATAGAAACCTATTAGATTTTCCATCCTGATTGTTTCTACCTCTTCCAGCACCGCTGGTGTATGCTCTAGAGGCAAGAATATTCATCATTGAGATTCTTATGTCGACACTGGTATATCCATCAGATTAATCACCTTTCTTTATATGAATACAGCTTTAGTGATCTAAGTATTGGCAATAGTCAATCAGAAAATAAGATA
Organism: Polytrichum formosum; assembly: GCA_964035585.1. Lineage (NCBI taxonomy): Eukaryota > Viridiplantae > Streptophyta > Polytrichopsida > Polytrichales > Polytrichaceae > Polytrichum > Polytrichum formosum. The sequence goes on along the minus strand of OZ037939.1, from coordinate 27,806,214 downwards.
AAGGACAACCTTATACTTGTTTCACGTTTGGCTGGTGCACTATGCAGGGTTGCCATTGTGTCATAACTGAAGGCAGTATGTGCAGAATAAGTAGGAGTTGCTGGAGACAGCTCAACGGGCTCCAGCACCATGCTGTCCAACATTGGTGGTGCACTTGGCGGCCCTGCAATGCCATCAGAATGGCTACGCCGCAAAACCCTCGCCTCGTCCTTCAAGCTCGCCCTCAGCTGTCATCATTCAAGCCAAATATTACTAATGTTTGAAGATTTTACAAACCGTGACATTTCAAACACTTCTTTGGCGGAGAAGTATTGTGTGTCAAAGTAACAAGTGCGCTCTTGCATGGAGTTATCCACAATGGTCATGGATCATCAGGGCTGTCTCTTCGACCATAAAAATAAAAAGCTATGGCATAGTAAAGTAAAAGTAGAATATAAACAGGAGGCCAGTAAAAGAAACGATGAAAATAGGCACGCCACTCAGTATCAATGTTCGAGCAGCCATGATAAATTTCCCTGAGGAAGAGAAATTGGGCACCTGATCGTCATTGTCAGGCTCAGAGAGCCACCTTCTTGTAGGAGATTGGGTTTGAGTAGGAGGTTCTATCTCAGAAAGAGTGGTTTCCTTTTCCTGAATTGCCAAATCCTCGAAAGTCAATTTTCAAATGCAAGTACATGGGCCATATCTCTAACGAGAGGAGTATCTAGAAAGATTCAAAAAATCAAAGATGACAAATGAAAATCAAACTGTGCATGCGGCCTAAGTATAACTAATCGGGTGCGTTGAACCTAGAGGAGAGGAACTGAGAAGGCACAAGACAAGTAGAATCAGGCTGTGTTTCTCGTGCTTACCACACCCGAGTCTGCAGGGAGGTCAAGGGAAGCTGCAGTGGCTTCAATTGAAGTACGATAAGGCACCCAACCTGGAGCTTCGTCCTCCTCATCATCTTCGTCCTCCTCCTCTTCGTCGTCGTCCAGTTCTACATGACTTCCATCTTCATCTTCGGACAATTCAGTTTCGGATGTCATGTCTCCGTCATCATCAGGCACCGACGTGTCAATAAACCCATGTTTCTCTTGCACATCGTCTCGCCTTTCTGACCCATACCTTCCACTTCCAGCGTATTCTCCTTGACGTATCCCACTTAAAGCAAAGCTTTCCCTCCTATCGAGATTCTCCTTTCCCTCAAAGTTCTCATTTCGTCCCTTGTCATCTTTGCGGCCAAAGCTATCTCGCTTCCCAAAGCTTTCCCTCCTTGACAAGGGGAGATGCCTTTCATAGTAGTCCCCCACTTCTAGTTGCTCCGACTTTACAAAGCCCCCATTCCGCTTCTTAGCTTCTTGAAGAACATTCTCATTATCGTCTACTTCGGTAGCAGCAGTGGTACAAGAATGCCTCAGGTTGTTCCCAGGAGAGCTCCCTGGAGGTGAATAAACACCAGAGTCTTGTTCTTCTCCTGACTCGTAATCGTCCTGCGTGGGGTTGCCGGCTGAGATTGAACCCACGCTCTCTTCCAGGTCATCTGTGTTATTTGTGGTGCAGTCGGAGTATGGATGCTTCAATAAGTCGGAGTGAATATGTACATGTGACAATTGCGGAGGGGGTAAGGCCCTTCCTTTGCTTGTAGCCAACCGCAGTGGATATTTATAGCCACGTGTGATATCTGGGCTGGCTGCTGCTGATGCTGGTGTGCTCGCATTCCGTGCCTGCTCCTGCATTGCAACTCCTACATTAAAATTCTTCTTCATTTTCGATACCAACTCCAAAAATGGTCGCCCGACAGCTTGGGATGGTCATCCGATGCACCAAATTCTATGACATATGGACTCGTAGGTTCAATGTCGAAAGATGATCTGTAGGCATGCATTCGCATCCACTGGAATTCTGTGTGTCGTACTCTTGCTGTCTAATCCCTGAACTAGGGTAAGAGAAGGAAGAATGTTCTTGGCATTACGGATACATTATTACTATCAACAAACTTGTCGGTATTGACAATGATTAATCATCATCAGATCTCCTACATTAATCCCAATTTCAATACCAACTCCAGAATGGTCATCCACTTGTGCCCCACATCCTTGGATGTATAAATTCGTAGCCTCAATATCGAAAGACGATCTGTAGGCACATATTCACATCCACGGGGATTCTGTGTGTCTTTACTCTTGCCATCTAATCTCGGAACTAATGTAAGAAGGAAGAATGTTCTTGGCATTACGAACATTATGACAATCCACATACTTGTCGGTAATGACAGTGACTATTTATGTAAGAACCACCTCATGACTGAAGCGTGTGCTTTAGAAGCTCTCCAGCACAATTCCAGGAAACATATGATCTGAAACAGAAGGACAGAAGGATACCTTGCGAACCCACTGGAGTGCGCTCGTGTCGAGCCCGTCTGTAAACATCTTTGCCCCTTTCTCGCCCCGAGCATCCCCTGTCTTACAATCTCCTTGATCAGCACTGGCCGGCAATTCTGCAAGTGCGTAGGAAGTCTACCGCTGCTCTCAGCTACCAGCTTTGTCCAGGATTTGAAGCACAACTTCAGCACACGCGCTACAACGCTGCCAAACGTGGCGACTGCTCTGTGTCTCCTGTCCGTCAATTCAAAGCCTTAATGCATCGTCACAGCGCCTGAACAAGACATACATTACTCTCACTTTCGAACTTAAGTATTAAAGAAAGCAGTGAGCGTAGAAGCTCAGGAACAAATGTAAATCAAACGTCATCTCTCAGACAGCCCGAGGTCCAGGCAGTCAAAACGCACGAAGGCGAAAAAACATGCAACTACTCCACTGGACCGACCACGTTCATTCCACTACTGGAGACTCACAATCCGCAAGAACACACACCATCATGCCACCAGAACTGAACTATATAGACAGAAGCTTAACACCGATCTTCGAAATAACAAGAAAAGCTCACAGCAGCTGTAGAAGCAAACTCCCTTCACGAACATTATCAAGAACCTTCGAGATAAACAAGCCTCGTGATCTCTCTTCTACATCTTGAAAACAAGACCGCAATGAACATGCCATGGAATCAAATAGGAACACAAATACATGTGTACGGACAATTGCGAGACTCTGTTTTTTGTTCAGAAACAAAGGTCGCCAAGAAACGCGACGTCACAAAACTCCTACACGTCGAGAGACAAGAATAGAACTACAATGCAATGCGATATGCGGTAGGCATGGCTAACTTAAGTGTCAGAGAGAGAGATGTATGAAAACCAAGAAGCTGTCTCACCTGATGAGGAAATCGTTTCGCTCCAGGCCGAAGTGTGAGGAAACATGTGGAAGCAGCTGCAACAAGGTCTGCGAACCTGTTGAAGGTACTGCTAGAAGAGACGGCAAGTGCAGGCTATGGTGGACCTGCGACTACCTTACTTACTTACGCTGCATTGAATGAAGAAGAGCGCGAGACAAGAGCGAGACAAGCAAAGAGGTGAGCGGGCGAGAGGGGAGAGGAGACAGGGAGAGCAGCGACAGGCAGGCCGGGATGTCAGGTGAATGACGGGCCGGGTGTCCACGCTGCGCGGGTGGGACCCCAGTCCCGGCATATGCGTCCAACGGAAACCTGTGAGCCATGGTATGGCGGGCCGGGCGGGCCCCGCCCTTGACCGTTGGGCCAGCCGTGTCCCGGAAAACGGAAAGCTCCGCTAGCTGCGGCCTGAGTTCCCATACGTTCCCACAGTGCCCATAGTCCCCACCCGTGATCCTACAGTACACGGACTTTGTTATTTCCATGCTGATTTTAACCCTCCATGCACTGGGAGGTGCACCATTTTTTAAACACCTAATTAAGATGGATTAGTATAATTTAATGTTCCAAATGGGTTTTTTATTGATTTTTGGAAGGCAAATGGAAGCATATCATTACTCAGCGTGCAGCTCTCATTTTGTGGGCCCCGGGAATATAACAGTGGGATGTTCAAAAAGCTACACATGGAGACTCAGATTCAGGCTAAACTCCCAGCATCCCATTGTTACATTCTAAGGGCCCATGTCGTTGTGTATTGTTATGAGCCCAATAAGTTCAATGCATTTTATGAAATATTATTTTCAAAATAAATAAAAACTAACATCGGTTTCTTTTTTACTACAAAAAAACAATGAGACTTCATTGATGTAAAAGAAAACAACCGTCAAAGCCTACTAAATGGCCCTACGAAAATTGAACATCACGTTGGTGTTTTTTTCACACCAACGTGAATGGAGCAGCCCATTCTTTCGAGCCATAGCTAGACACCCACCTCCTTGAGTTGGGACCCCACCACTATTACCAAGGTAAAGAGAATCTAGTAAAAACATGGCCCCCGTAGGATTGTGGTTTATTTATCTCAAGTAGGTTCCCTTAGGCTACTTCGGGGTTTCTTATGCTAATTTTGGGGTCCAATTGGCCAGCAAAAGAAAGTAACACGCAATTATAGAATTGCATGCGATTTCACCTCTAGTAATAATGGTAGGGACCTAGCTCAAAGTGGGCATCTAGCCCTTGGCTTTCTTTCGTACCTTGATCATGTTTTACCAAGCATTAAGATAGGGCTACTTCCTTCCTTGTGGATTCCAAGAGAATATCCAAGTCATATAAGAAAGGGTTAATCCTCATGTACATGGTTCACCGGGGGGGGGGGCTTGGGATGATGGGTGTCTAATGTAGTTGTTGATAAGGTAGATACTATTGAAGCTACCAATTAGTATAAAAACATATTGTAGGCGATGGCTTGTGCTGAAGATGGCTACCATGATGGCGTTGAGCTTGGCTCTTAGTATGCTTTGTAGGTTGGGGATGAGTTTTACAATTCTTATGTAGTTACAATTCTCAAGTTTGAAGATTGGTTTCTCAAACTAGGACAAGTCATTTCTTGATTTTGAACCAACAAGATTTGGCAAAAAATGGTGTCTCACCATTTTCACTTCATTTTCTTTACACTTTGGACTTGGACCCTCATGTAAACTCCTTGGGTTCAGTTTTTTTGCTCTCAATCAATATGTGCTCAATTTTGGGAGTTTACTTTCTCTTGAATCCTAGTGTAAACCCACCCTAAGATACTCACAAGAACTAACTAGAGATCCAAGAGTATGTGAAGAGCCAAGGGTCCGATATAGCCATTTGCATCATGTTTCCCAATTATCTAACACAAGCCCTATGGCTCAAAATCTTTAATTCACATCAATAGATGGCACATGTGACAACTTGAGCGGGGGGTGGGACCGATCAATTTCTTCATGAGATGCTAACAATTATTAATCATGAATGTGCAAGTAAAAGTGTCGCATGAGTTCAATACAAGAAAGCTTCTTTGTCCAAATGTAACTTCTCACATACAACAAGTTGTTGTTGAGCTTTTACAAACATTCATGCAATTAGTACATAGCTTGGACCCTATGATGTCCCAAATAGTACACTAAATATGATATTTAGTGTTACCAATTCTAATTGTCTTGCTTAGTACTAATTGTAAACTGGGGTATAGTGTCACCCAACATTTTTTGTTATTCCTTGTAAATATTTTGGGGGATTGTAGATTTACAGTGCTGCAATTACTGTCTCTTATCAAGGGATTTTTCATCCACATTTCAGTCATCCATGACAATATTTCATCACAAGTTGCTGACAAGAGAAGGTAGGGTTTTGGCAAATGGATGAACTTGTCCATCATCCATGACAGTATTTGTAAACTTATTCATGAGAAGTGTCAAAAGTTACCATAGTGACATTAAATATCATTTTTGGTGCAGTTCACTTAGTATTTCAAATAGTATCCCAACTATGAATTTTCATAATTTATAAAATGCACATCAAAGTTGATTGAACTCAACAAACATAAATATATTGTCATTGTGTATTAACTCAAAAAATCCTATACTACTATCATTTCTCATTCAAACTAACATTTTTCTTTTAAAAAAATCATAAACAATCATGTTTAAATACATCATAAGCCTACACATGCTCACTAAACCTAGAGAGCTCAACCCAAAAATATATAGTCTTGATTTGCGAGGAATTCATCCGACCTTCAACTTCAAAATGCTTGCATGTAATTCACTAGGTTATTTGAGGACACCAATCACACGGATGTGAGATTTAAATCGATATCAACAAGTTTGCCTCCCAAAGCTTTTACTTTCTGTCGTTGCAAACTTCAATTCGATTAAAATAACAATATGTGTTACTATGTGAGGAAGGTTTGGGCCTTTAGGTATTTAAAGACAACATAAACTACATGTATTGTAAATAAAAGGAGCAACTTACAAGTGATTGTATCATCCATAACAGGTACACCTGCATTCTTTTGTGGCAAATGACAACCTGCAAGTATATGACCATAACATGTTTCAACCATATATGCATGCTATCTATGCAATTATGATCAAGGGTGAAGCATCCCTCGTTCACACCAACCTTCGGTTGGCATTGTCTCTCTACTCTTTATGCTTATAACCACTCAACACAATTCAAGAATAATTGAATATGATGACGTCATAACAAACAACATTCTTCTAAAATTCATCTTCCACAACTTTCTTATGGACACTAACTCCAAATTTGATCTTCAAGTCACACTTTATACTGCATCTTTGATGCGTGCGGTCAATCCCCTAACCTTTGAAGACTTAAGTGTTGTGTCAACCACGTCATGGGGTTGATTAAAAAAATGCGCCCTACATGTTTATGATTCATTTTGTCACAATTTAATCTCACTAGATTGCATTGAAGTCTTTAGTGTCGATGTCGAGATCAAAAATGTTGTACAAAGAGATGATGTTCAAACTATAAGAAATTTTCCCCTAAGTGGAATGTCTTCTAGCACACAACTAAGGCACAAAAAGAGGTTGCCTTCCTTTGGTCGGTCATCCATAAGGCTATGGCCGTCAATGAGTGGTGCAAAAAAATCTCGGTAGAGATCAACAAAAGTTGCCTGCACTGCGGCCCACGGTTGGTTGATTCGATGAAACATAGGTTCTATAGCTATCATCTAGCTCAACAAGGGTGGTGGTATGCCACCAACATCACATGGCAACTCTTTGCCACAAGAGGGAATCTTGGCCTGCGGAAATCCTTTTCTATGATGCAATGCCTCTTCGATCAACCACTGTGCAAGACACTTAAATGGTTCAGTCACATCTGGTTCTTCTTGAGGAGTGGTCTTCTGTGGATTTATCTGGCACCAACGGAATGATCTCGTGTTTAATGATCAATAATGGCCCATTAAGAAAACACGTCAAGTCATTTCGGACGCCTTGCAAGATTATGATAGGATTGAGTGGAAACGGACTCTCTCGGACTTGGAAAAGGTGGGAAAAGGCCCCATATATGGCCTACCAAGATGTCCTTAACGATTCAACATGGGAGGTCAAAGGTCTTACTATGACCCGGAGTAATGTAGTGGTCACGTGGAAGGTTAGGCCCCATATGGGTATTATTTCTTGATTTCCCCTCGGTTTGTATTGGTTCTCCCGAGGTGGTTGTATTTTGGTTTCTTTCTTGCAATTGATTTTTTTTTGAGACAGAAGGTTGACAAGCCAACGCCAAAGCACAAGAGGCAGTCGACCACCTGGCAAGTTTTTGTCAAGTAGAGAGGAGATTTCACAGCCGGGAATTGAACCGTCAACCTCTTCCTTGAGATTTGGGTATCTCTTCACCATCATCCAATCGATTTTTCAATTTGTGCCAATTTTTTTTAAAAACAAAACAAAAAACTAACTGTAAGAATTTTCCAACGTTCTTTCCTTCAACTCCCACGGATGCCACAAATCCTTGGCCAATCTTTTCAAGGGTGAATACAATCATGGCTATTACTAAGGGCCACTTCACACACAAGCCAAGAGCCGTGACCATGAAATTGTGAGAGCCCAAAAGAAAGTTTCCAAAGGCCGTCCCAACACACCTCCCAACTCATGTGGTCACGGATCCCAAGTGTAGTGTGAAGCCATATGTGACCATGCCATCAACCAAATGCTATTTCAATGAATTTCTATTCATGCGGGTTCTCACGCATGATAAAATAGAATAAATCAACAGTTGTGAGCGTTCGGAGTGCCATGGTCTCCCGGTTTTGTGTTAGGCCTACCTGCAAGAGGTGGTTTTTGAAAATAGTCCAAGTGACCATGAAATATGATCCATTTGATGCCATGTAGGAATCCGTGTAGACTTTACATCCATCTTGCATTCACTTACTCCGTTGGTCCCTCAATTGTAGTGTGAAGCGAACTTGGACCGGCTCCGCCTTTTCCACCAATGAGAGTGCTTGAAGTGTGGTGGTCATGGGCTCTCAGTCCCGTGTGTGAAGTGGCCCTAACATTGCTAATATTTTGGTCATCGCATGTATGTAGGTGTAGGAAGGTTTTGCATGCAAGGAAATAGGGTAGATACTTGTCGTGAGCTTATGGAAGTCGAGAAATAGACCTCAGACGGTGGCTTTCCATAGTTAACTTGCAAAGTGAACCTTCTTGGAAAAGCAAGTAAATTTTGTCCTTATAATGACTGCGGTGTACTGCAATTAATGCACAAACCGCATCCACTAACCACCAAGGGCATTGGATGCCAATAACGGTGGCCTTGGATTCCTCCTCACACTCACTATGATCACCTTCTATGCTTCCCATCCAAGTCATTGCTCCAATTTGGGCACATGTGTCTTTGTCCATGGACATGATCATGCATCCACTAAGCACTTTTTCCATCACCGTTTCGTGCGTGCGGTAACAATTCCCAAAACGCACACACTATTTGCCAAATCTCAAAATTAACGAGGGCTGAAAAATTTGTACCAAGTGTTATGAAATTCATTCATTGCGCATACATTTTTCATGTAATTAGTGTGTATTCCAAGGTGTTTGCAGAGTGCACAATTTGTTTGGACGAGTTCATAGAGACTTCTTTTTTCTTCTTGTTCAGTCATCGCCATTCATTCATGAGGCATCTCCTAACATTAAAAAAATCGAAGAGAACTTGCTATAGGAGTTTCCTAACGCTCACAACTGTCGATTTATTCTTTTTTATCATGTGTGAGGTTCCCACGTAGATAGAAATTCATTGAAATAGCGTTTGGTGGAGGGCCCGGTCACATATGACTTCACACTACACTTGAGGGCCCGTGACCACACTACTTGAGTTTGGAGGTGTGTCGGGACGGCCTTTGGTCACTTTCTTTTGGACTCTCACAATTTCGTGGTCACGGCTCTTGGCTCATGTGTGAAGCGGCCCTGATTAGGCCCAAATATCTCCCTGGACACTGATGTAGCTTACTTACACATGCCCTAAACCTACACAGATCAAAAAGCTTGGCCACCTACAATGTACAAAGGGGGTCATAAATCTAAAATTGAATGCTTCGGTACGAATAAGGTACGTGTGACCTAGTTTCGTAACATCCAATTCAGTCATTACTCCAGCACCTTGTTAGTCGATTGTTTCACACGCCTACTTAGGGGCATTTTTACACTATGTCCAAGGGTTAATTATGAGGGCCCTTAGAACGCATCCAAAAGTTGTGCTACGGAATATTGAAATCGGACTTTGTGTGGTCATGGGCCTTCAAGCGCAGCGTAAAGATACACGTGGCTTGGCTCTCAACCAACTCCTTATTCGTTACCATCTTATTCATGTGGGTCTTTCTATGCAATAGGTTATCAAAAAAGGTTATGAGATTTTCAATTGTCGTGGTTTCTCGATTTTGTGTTAGACTTCTTTGAAGTGGACTTGACACCAAATTAGTAGAGCATGAAACACTATCCATTCCATGCCATGTCATAGTCCATGTCATAGTCCATTTCATTCAAACTTCCTTGATCCATCAGGTCCTTAACCCCTGAAAGGTAGGAAGGGCTTCTTTTGTCTGGGCAACCACCTTTGTATAATCATAACAATGTACATGTTTACGTTTACATTATGTTAATTCGGGACATGTGGATACCTTAAAACTTCGTGTGAACAATCCTAACTCTGCCAAGAATGCCAACCGTACAATTATATCCACCATTAGAGGTACATTTTTCCTTTTTCTTTGATAAGATGTTGAATAAGGACGAACTTTTTGGAACGAATTTGGAGAGGTTTCGCGTGGACCTTTAAATTTTAAGCTCGAGTGCAAAGTGAAGTGGGAGAGTCTCGGCAATCTCCACCAATAAATGAGTTTTGGATTTCAATTACCACGGGCCCTTGAGCTCTAGAATATAGTGCCCTCGGTACTCATTCATGCAAAATCAAATACTTGGGTACGATTAAGTTACGTTGAACCCAATTTTGTAACATTTGAGCCAATCATTAACTTATTGCCGACAACTTATAAGGTCGAGGCATCCATAGTTGATCAAGTCCATTTAACCGTTCACTAGGGTCATGTAATGCCGACATGGATGAGATCTATATTTTTGAGGCGAACAAAGTTAAGGTTTAAATAACATTATTCAGATCCATGACATTGTTATGTGGGACTAACAATATTCCATGTAGTACTCCCAGATATTCCCCACATTTTGTATGTTATGCATGTGGTGGCGGCTTGTGAGTCATTATCCTCATAACAATTTTCCAACTGCCGTAGTCAAGCACCAACATGTAGATGAGCGGTTATGAATTAACATTTAGATCGACTATGTGTTACCCTCACTTACCGCTTCGAAATTTGTAACAATTTCCATATTCATGGATTTTTGCGTATTTGTTTCTCTTCGCAAGAAAAACAATTCTCCACTATTACTCCTCATACACACTGCAAACTCTGGTATTTCATATGCTATAGATGCCTCAACCTTAAGGGCCACTTCACACACGAGACTGAGAGCTCGTGACCATTGCACTTCAAGCACTCACTCCCATTGGTGGAAAGGCAGTGCCAGTCCAAGTTCACTTCACACTATGCTTGAGGGACCAACGGAGTACGTGAATGCAAGATGGATGTAAAGTCTACATGGATTCGTACACGGCATCGAATGGATCATGTTTCATGGTCGCTTGGACTATTGTCAAAAACCACCTCTAGGAGGTAGGCCTAACACAAAACTGCGAGACCATGGCATTCCGAACGCTCACAACTGTTGGTTTATTCTATTTTATCAAGTGCGAGGTTCCCCCATGAATAAAATTTCATTGAAATAGCATTTGGTTGAGCGCCCAGTCACACTACACTCAAGGGTCCGTGACCACACTACTGTTCTCCCTCTTTAGTACGACACGTTTGGGAAACACAAAAAAAGTTGTATTATCGAGGTGTCGTCTTCTCATTAATATGACAAATGACGTGAAGTTGTCGTATTATCGAAGGAATACGAAAACATAAGTAATACGAGCTTAAAATATATACACAACGAGTTCAAGCAATATAGATGGTGTGAATTAATAACTTATAACTCCAAACAAATACAAATATTCTCAAGAACTCTTGAAATAGGAGTCCAAAGATCTCTAGCGTTGCCTACCCAAGCTAGCAACTGTCATCTTATCTAAATTCCCTACTAACTTTTGAAAACTAATAATTTCATTCACACCAAAATACAAAGAGTTATCTAATAAGAAACTAGACAACAAGGATGCATGATGTTTAGCAACATACTAGGCAGGAGTCCACTCTAACCCTAACCATGTCCATTCCGCACTAGTAACCCTAATCATCATTAAGTTCCCAAGTGAGAATGGATGTATTTTAGATGTACATAATAACATAGATGAAAGGAATTTTAGCATTAACTACCTCTTTAATATGACAAAACGGAGATTCTAAATCTGTCGCATTATCGGGTGTCGTAGTCGTATAAAAGAGGGAGTTTTGAACTACAAAGTTTGGTCGTGCAAAAATGTGTCGTAATATGGAGGGTGTCGTATGAATGAGTGTCGTATGAACAAGGTTAGACTGCACATGACTTTGGCTGGGGATTCGTGGCACTCACTAAGGAACATCCATCCAAGATATCGTGGATGAAGTGGCTCCAATAAAAAAAGCCCCCCTATGGGTTGAGGGCCGATTCATTCGAATGTGACATCACTAGACTAATTCAAGGCCTTTGACTCTATTTCCGGAATCAAATTGCCTAAAAATAATCATTTAGATGATTCCTGCATTTTTTTCATCCGCATGGATGATTTTACTTGAGTGCCACGAATCCCTGGCCCATGACTTTGGAGGTGTTGGGACGGCTGGCCTTTGGATACTTTCTTTTGGGCCCTCACAATTTCATGGTCACGGCTCTTGGCCCTTAAGGCGACGATCATGTCACATAATTTTCTTACACGAGCAGGGAGGTGCAATGAGTCTGACAGTGGTTCCCCATCCTTAATGTTCGATATGCTTGTCATGCGCCCTGAGCAACGGCTATGGCCGCCCACTACTTAAGCTTAGAGGTAGTATGATAGCAGTAGTAGCAGTAGTAGCCTAGCAGCAGTGCCACAGCTGTGTGGGCAGTCGGAACCCGTCCTAGCCTGGCTGTGCTGTCAGTTTGGGCGGCTGCTTTGGCCTTTGACTCGATATCTTATTAAGTGTGTTCATCTTAACTCCACCGAGTTAGGGTTACGATACGTTAAGTTAAGCAAGTTATGTAGTCTAGGCATGATTTTGGGGACTCGGGGAGCTTAATTTGGCCCGGCTTTGTGGGGAAGGAATTCGTGGAGATGATCCCCTCGCTCCACAAGTGTCGTGCCCGCCGCGTAACCCTAAAATATGATGTGTGGATTGTTAGTGTTCTTTTGAGCTCTGCCAAGCCTATTTTGAAGGTTTAAGGACACGATTAGACCTTATAAGAACACGGTCACAGATGAATCAGTTGAGGGAATTAGGTCATAATATCCACTCCACTCAGTGGTGAGTGCACGGATTATCCCAATTAGTGCATGCTACTATTCGGAGTTGCACACTGCAATACCATCTTAAGGGGCGCTTCACACTATGGCCGAAGGTCGAGATGCCGTCGATTTCCACCAATTAGATTGCAAGAAACTAAGAGTTCGGCCTCTGGACCCTTCACGTTAGAGGCCAAAGTCCAAAGGCCGTCGCGATTTAAAATGCCTACTTTTTGATTGAGGTGACAGACTCTCGAAGGAAGTTGGGGTCGGACGGGGATGGAAACCCCAACTATGGTCGAGAGGCCGTTGATTTCTTTTCATAAAAAAAATCAATCATTGACAAGATCTTGGCTGTTAGATTGGAGGGGTTTTTTGGGCAAGAAATAAATTGGGATGCTCCTTCCTCCTTTGGACTTTGGGCTTGGCCTTTGGAGGCTTCACACGATGGCCGTCCAAGTCGAGAGGCCGTGGGAGTTCACGGCCAAAGGTTTGGACTTTGGGCTTGGCCTTTGGAGACTTCACACTATGCCCGGCCGAAGGCTCCAATTACTATATATATTTTTGGATATTTTCAGCCCATTTCTTTGGTCTCTCAACAAGGTTTGGCCACTCAATCCCACGGCCTCTCGACTTGGATGGCCATCGTGTGAAGCGGCCCTTACTTGCGAGATCATTTTTTATACTAACAAACATTCAATAGGTTGTTCAGACACCCTAGAACATGAATGACTTTGCTTGGTAAAACAATATATTCTCATAAAATAGTTGTAGTATTGTGTAACTCCGAACAATAATACGCACTGATTGGGATGATCAGTGTAGTAACTGGTTGAAATGAATAAGCTTCATATGACAAAACTATAGGGGTGAATTAAACTCTGGTTATGGTAGACTCGAGTTTCTATTCCAATCAAACATTTGCTAAGAAAATACGTGGTTGAAGTAAAAAAATATATCCTTTTTTTAAGTCAATTACCTCTAGCTTTTTAAGTCCCTCCCTAGAGCTACACTTTATTCCATTGCAAATGGCTACCAAATTCATCCCAACATTCGTCCAAAACCACTCTCATTTCTTGTTTGTAAAAAACAACCCTACTTTCTCCCAAAACTGTCCCCATCTTTTTGCCCAAACCACTCCCGCACTAAAACCAACACTCCACCCAATCGAGTCCTTGTAACTTTTGCATACATAATCTTAATCAAACATGTAAGTAAATTACCCCTAGCTACATAATGACGCTTCCCGGAATCCAATCCCACTTTCGCCCAAAACCAACCCCACATTATTATGGAGTTGTTATGTTGTTCACCTACTCTGCACATGTTGTGTGCTGGAGACATTTGACCAATTTAAGATGTACTTTGGTTACATGATTAGGAGGCATGCACAAGGGACACTTTGAGGAGGCCATTGGAATTAGCACTCTCTACCTTAGACAAGCCATAACATTATTCATCCTTTAAGGATTTATTTGTAGACTTTGAAATGTAGTTGCAATATTCTTAGACATTGAGCTCAAGATCCTAATATTTTGTACACTTGATTTGATTTTGTATTGTGATCCGGATACTACTGACAATTATCCTTGCTAGCCCATTATGTTAATTGTTCATGTCCAAGGTAGAGTTTCCATGTAGGTTGCTCGCTCACTAGATTCTAGATACAATAGTGGGTTGGAGGTGTTCGCATGTAGATAAGCACAAGCCGCTAACCAACCACATTTGGGTGGCCTACTAGAATGTGGAGGGCCATGGACATGAGCCGCTAGAATTCCATGTGCCCACTAAAGCACTTTTTAACCTACAAGTGTTAGTCACTAAAAAATTGAAGATCGGTTTTAGGAGGAGGAGGAGATTTGTAGGTGGGCTTGGATTTGAGAAGATGAGAGTAGTTAGGTGGCGCATATGAACCCTACCCCATCAATTTCCATGAACATTCGGGCGGGTTTGTCCTTATTCCCACTAGAATCTGGTGGGCGAGTCGCATACGTGGAAGCTCACGCTAAGAGTGAGTTTCCATGTAGGCGGCTTGCCCACTAGATTCTAGAAAATAACGGATCGGAGGTGTTCGCATGTACTTAAGAGCGAGCCACCATTCAACCACATTCTAGTGGTATGCTACAATACGAAGGACCGTGGACACGGGCCAATAGACTTTCATGCGCCCACTAAAGAATCTTTAACCTACAAGTGCATGCCGGTCACTGAAAGTTTTGAAGACCGGTTTTAGAAGGAGGAGGTTAGTAGGTGGGCCCAAATTTGAGAAGATGGGAGTACACTCTAAACTCCGTAGTATCACACATGTGGCAACCAAAGTGCACGTGATATTACAAAGTTTTGTAGTGTTAACATGGATGCGTGATACTATAGAATTAGTGTAGCATGTGACATTATGGGATAACACAAAGGAGATGTGAGGACAATTTGAATTCGCTCTCCTGTCACCTATGCTAGTGTGGTCCACTCCACTTGGCCTTCCCGGGCGATGTGGCGGATGCATGCACCAACATTCAACAAGTGGCATAAGAAGAAGAAGAAGAAGGTGACACTCCACATGTTGGCACATGGTGCAATGCGAGGGTGTGGGTTGACTTCTTTGGTGGTTTGCATTAATGACAAATTTTGTGATACAAGGGAGAGAAATG
Organism: Polytrichum formosum; assembly: GCA_964035585.1. Lineage (NCBI taxonomy): Eukaryota > Viridiplantae > Streptophyta > Polytrichopsida > Polytrichales > Polytrichaceae > Polytrichum > Polytrichum formosum. The sequence continues at coordinate 27,790,780 of OZ037939.1, read as the reverse complement.
TGACAATAAGGAGTGAGATTTGAACTACGAACATCCGTTCCCTAGGGTTTTGGGATATTAGAGAGTGCATGACATTATGGAGGTTGATATTACGGAGTTTAGGGTGTAACTAGTTGGCACGTACAAACCCTACACCACCAAATTCCCTCCAAATTTGGGCAGGTTTGTCCTTATCACCCTAGAATCTAGTGAGTGAAGGGCCTACATGGAAACTCACCCTAACCCAACTTCACCAATAAATCCAATTACTAACCCCAATAGTCGACTAACTGAACAATATGCTCGGTTAGGCACCGAAGTCTCAAACATAAAGAGAATATAAGTTGGCCATTGAATAATGGCCCGACTCATCAAGATACTAAATTTTTGAAAATTTTAGTAAGTGAATTTATCGAATATTTAAAAAAAAAACATATCATGCATATATAGAATGTTCGTGAACCTTAACAACATGTTGAATTTTATATTTGAATCTTGAAGTGACATACTAGCTTCTCTAAACATTATATATATATAGTGTGTGTGTGTGTGAGACTTTGAATCAAGGCTAGAAACATGTGCCTCCATTCAATATAATTCCTATCTTAGAGGACCAAGAGACCTCATGGCCTAAAGTGACCTTAGGAAGGTGTTGGTCAACAATAATATAAAAGTATTGGTTGTAAGTCACTAAAGTTATTCGTAAGCCACTCCCAAATCAACGATCGCCCTTGCCTCCTTCAAATACTCCCAATCCTCATCCCAACATAATAAGGTTGAGGCATCTATAACCGATAAAATAAGAGAGTTTGCATCAATGTAGGAGGGGTAGCGTAGAGAAACAAATCAGTCAACATGGAGAAATTTGAGTGCAACCCTTCAAGAACCCCCTAGACGGCCTTTGAGTTGGTTGAGGAGGCAGGGTGGTTGATTGGAGCATAGTCATCCAAAACAAATTCACTTCATTTCCCCAACTTGTTAACCCCTTTCAGTTAAAATCTGGACCCCTTGAAACTAAATGGTTATTAAACCAAATTTATGTTTTATCATCCAGTTAGAACAAAAAAAAACATATGCAAAAAAACCCAAGATTTTGAATTTCATTCCCAATATCCTTGTCATAAATTGTACCTGGCAAAGCCCCCCACCGGTTGGGGGCCAAGGATTCACAACCCCTCTAACCCCAAAGTCATCCATATGGAACCATCATCATACTTTCAACAATCTATCAGAGGAGATGTAGAGTTAAGCAAATAACACCACATTTTCATCCACATCTTTAATCATCACAAATAAAACATCCAACACTTTGAATTTGACCTAACTTTGTGACAAAATCACCACACGTTCACCACACAAACAACAATTCCAAGACTTTAGACGAACATGGTTTATAGAACAAAAAAATTCAATGGGGTCTAATTTTCAATCTAGTTGTCGATACAAGCTAAGTGCTCTATGTGACGCCTCCTCCAAGTAATGCTTTTCCCATTTAGGTATTAAGTATTGGAGCTTAGATCAATGCAATATGCTAGGTTGTACATGAGAATTCTTCTCAAAATCAGAACTGCTTGTTGGGAAATTTAACATCCCACTTACTATCGCTAGAATCAAATGACACTTCATATATGCACATAACCATCAAGGTCTCATTTGAGGAAATCACATTTTGCTAGTGCCCCATAATTCAATGTTTGGAAAACAATACTCGTTCCCAACATATTTCTTATTGCAACACTCGCAAAAGCTAGTAGCAATTTGTATGTTAGACTATACTCCCCCGGAAGAATACAAGCACAGTAGATCTACCACATATAATCTAAATTGGCCAACTTATGTTGCGACTCACATTGTGCAGAATCCTAAAGCACAACGCCGCGTAAGAGTGGAGGAATCACAATGAGCCTCAAACGCAGAGGCTTGCACCCAATCTGAAAACAAAATTCTTTCGACCCATTAAAATGCTCACAAAATACATCAAACCAGTATATGGGGAGATTTGTGGGCATAGTCGGTTGAAATCCTACTGTTTTCCAAGTCCAATTGGTTACATGTTATGATCTTTCGGTTGTTTTTTCATTAATTTGAGTTATATTCCACATATTCCTCTGAAATCTTCAATCATTTTCATGAAGTCTTGAACTTTAACTGGATATTTCTCAAACTCAACTGGTTCATTTGTAATTAGAGGTCAGTTCTCCATGTTCCTTGCATCAAGCCCTGAGTGAATGCCACAATTGGACAGGGGGCCTTTGCAATACACTTTCAAGACAAATCGATTTGTTTATAAATCAAGTAGTCAACATGAAACACAACAACACCATATTCACGACAAGCAACTGATCCCCATACAAATGTGGATGAACTAAAGTGACTTGGGATGACAGTATTTGTAAACTTATTCATAAGAATTGTCATAAGAAAAGCTACCACAGTAACATAAAATGCCATATGACACTAAATCCAATATTTAGTGTAGACTACCTCCATCTCATATAAGTTTTAGCGTATTTGAGGCAACATTTGTTACCATCCCAACACAAAAATCATTGTTGCTTACCACACCTCAAATCATAGACACACCATTAAAATTGGCTGACCTGCCATCTACCTCAATCCCTTGAGATAACAATTTGCATCACTTTTGCCCTTACAATGTAGTTGAAGACGAGGTGCACTTTAGTGTCCCATCTACGACTTCATCAAAGATAGATTTCCTTTTGAAGACAATGTAGCACTAGATAATCTCGAGTCTTTCTACCAACTTAATCATCAGATTGATATTGGATGCTATCTCCCAGAGGCCACTTGCACTTCAATACTTTAGAGGATTAGCTTTAAAATTCCACCTCATATCAGTCATCTGGCTTCCGGGATTTTAAAATCATTGTTTCCAATTCATCTCATCATGGACCTCTGTACACAATATGTTGGACCTAATGCCGTTTTCTGAATGAGCCGGATGTGTTTGATGTGTGTTCCACATTAAAGGGCATGCGACATTCCGCAGGTTGACGGAAAATCAAATTGCATTATACCTTTGCAAAGAAGCTGCAATTGGATTGCAGTCGACTCTACACTTAAAACAGTGTAATCAATTGATTTCTTAGATTTGAGAGATGCAAGTATACCAACACTGATATGTACAATTTCACAAAGAGCATTTCACGAGAGCGGAGACTCTTTATGATACTTACGTAGGAAGAACTTGCGTTGCATCTCGTAAAGCAGTACTTCATTTATCGTTCTGGAACTTGTCTGTGCATACCTTAAGCGTTGAAAGATACAGATTAAGCTTTAAGATATCAATTTATTCAAATGATGATAACCTTCGTTAGTCTTAGGGGTGAAGAACCAAGTGGCGATTGTAAGGGTCTGATGTCCTTTCCCGCAAAGAACTATATACAATGCTCGCGTGCGCACAAAACCTTACCAGAAAGATTTGAAAGCGAAATGAAGCGGGAATAAATGTGGCGAAGCTTATACGTTACCAGAAAACACAACCCCATCGCATAGCAGGGTAGTGCTCGAGCTACAATAGGAAGAATCAACGAACATATGTTGACAGCAGCGCCGTCTGCGAGGGTCAGAACTTTTTGCGTCCACACGGTTATTCGGTCAGGGATAACTGTTTTGGCATGTTTGTTCATCATTCCTCTCACAAGCGCCTTCCATCCATATGCACCGGACCTCTAAAGAGGCACGCCACACAGCACCGAGAAAAGGACACAACTATGTCAAGAGTATAACGGTAGGGATCAGAATAATCAATGTTGCATCCACACGATTGTTCGGTCAGGGATAACTGTTTTGGCATATTTAGTCATCACATCCCCACTTCTTCCAAAAACGAATCACAAGAGCAAACACCTGTGGGAAACTGAAGCGATACCGTGACGACAAGATGTTTTTCGACGAAACATATTCACAGAAAAAAAAAGCATACACACCAAAAACAGCAGAAGAATAACTCCAGACTCTGCACTAACAGGATGAACACGACGTGCAAGGGTGAAAAGCTCTTCGCCAGATCGTCACGGAAGGAGGATGGGAGAGCTGGGGTTTTTGAGAACTGCGAAGGTGGAATGGGAAGAATGGATTTAAGTAAGCTGGAGAGCGAACCCTAACCCTAATAACTAGGGGTTTCGGAGTCACCTGAACTTTGAAGGACCAAAACCCGGTATTCAAAGTTCTTGGGTGAAGTCATGGCAATGTGCACTAGGGCAATTTATAGGTCATCCTTTTACACCTATGGTAGAAGCCAATGTTGCACCGGTATATAAGGTGAATGCGTGGTATTAAATAAGTGCTTTATAAACACGTGGAATTATTAGTTAACACAAGAAGTTAGATTGCGCCATTAAAGATTGCCATAACAATACTCAGCAACTACACAATGGTCTCTTTCTAAAGAAAGAAGTTGTGATTAAAAAATTACTATGAAAATTTATAGTTTCTTGTTAAAAACTTCATAACATATAGCATGAGTACTTCCCATAAATGGGGAACCCTGAAATCAAAGGGGAATTATGCTCATGTGAATCTACAAAATGAAAATGATATCTTCCAAAAATACCGCTAATTATCTAAAGACTTAAGTTAATCATTTTGTTGTCATCAATGTATGGGTAATATACTACGACTGTCAATTACATTGTCTTGATGAATAACTAATTCCTAAGGCATGTGGGTTGTTGTTAACATGTTTCAATATTGAAGGTTGACCTTAATTCAAAATGAAAGGATTTAGTTGATGAATTTTATCACATAGAAGGGACCTTGGTGACTTTAAGAATTGAACGAGGTGCTTCAAAAGGCATTGGAAGCAAGATAGACGAACAAAAACTACTTGAAAATAAAATTACAAATAAATTAACTATCACATCAAAAACATGCTTGTCCAAAGAACCATGGTCAAGCTATAAGGATTTTACCAAAGAAGGTTTGTCACTGCAAATGACTTCTATGTTTTGTTCATATTGAGTTTTCCAAATCACTCAAAGGAGCTTTCATATTTCTCAGGTTGTTCCATGATTGTTTTGGATGTTTCCTTTCTTTCTTCATACAAGTGAACACAACTTTAATTCATTGCCATGAACTCTTACAAGGCCAACGGGACCTAGAAGGAGAAAAAAAAATGAACTCTCGGGGGTGCACAACTACATGATACTTTATGTTTATTGACATTTGTATTTGTGATGGTTCCATGTTGTTGTTGGAGAATTTGGAGACAACGTGTTTCAAAATTGGATGAAGTTAAAATCATGTAGGACATCGAACACAACATAATAAGCTTGAGTATTGAGAAGACCTTCTTATGGCTATATAAGATATTATGTGGACATACTTAAAGATGACGATAGTTATTTTGCAATGTATAGCAAACAAGACATATGGTTGGTGGCATTCTTTCAAGTCGCAAAAGAGTCGTATCAAGCACTTCAATGGGTTTATCACCCTACCAAGTTTATCACCTTACACAATTCAAGCTCAAGAAAGAGGGAAAAGTTTGGTTGTAGATGATGTTGCCATGCTTTAGGGTTGAATAACATCTCAAAACAATCAAGTGGATGCTTAGGGCCGCTTTACACCTAGAGGCCGGGCCAATTTGTTGTGTAAGAGGCTTGAAATCCTCACTTGTGATTGGCCAAAAGGCTCAAACCGGTCCCAACCCCTTTAAACCTAGAGGTTGGGCCGATTTGGTGGTATGATTTTTTAAATTAAAAAATGTATGTTATGACATGGCCCGAGCTCGTTGAATTGGGTGCACCCAAAATGGAGGGCCAATTCTTGGCCTCGGGGCCAATGTCATATTTCACTAAAAAAAATTCTTAAATAAAGTATGATTTTTTTAGCGAGCTAGATCCGTTGGATTATGTGGAAATCTAAATGGCTCTATGCTAGATTATGCTAAATCCGTCGGATTATGCTAGATTTATTGAATCGGCCTAGCTTCTTGACCCTAAGGCCTTTACATATGGGAAAATTGGCCCCCGTTATAATCTTATTATAATGTGTAGTTGAGGCCGGCCTCCAACCCAAAAAGGGCTGAAATTTCATGCAATCGGCCTCAAGGGGGTTTGGCCCGGCCTCTAGGTGTAAAGTGGCCCTTAGTTGTCAAGTGAAGCAAATTACCAATATGCTTGCATGTGCTATATGCAAAAGCAGAAGGGAGGGGAGCTTGTTATATGAAATGGAAATGTTGCACAAAAGGGGAGCTAGTTGAGAGTAACGACTCCTAGGCCTTCTAAGTAATAGATTCTTTACTAAGAAGAAAGTAAGAATATACATTCATGCATACACGATTATATATGCATATACTTCTAAAACATGGCAAGTACACATAAGTGTTCAATTTGTAATCAAAATTATAAGAAAATAAGTTAATGTGATGAAGAAACAACCTTAACCAAGGCAGCTGGACCATTGGCCATTAAAATGACCGTTTCTCCCTTGTCCTTGCTCTGATTGAAGTATGCAAAGGCTCTATAGAAAGCTAACTTTATGAAGCTTAACTGATTAGAATTACAGCTTTTGATTATCCTCCAATCGGGAGATATGACTGGTCAAAGTCTACTTTCCATATTCTTCCAAAATCGCTAACCCAACAGACACACCTTCGTTTATTTGACCACCACTCCTTCATCCTTGATTAGATCAAGGCAAGATTAGGTTCTCTAAAAAGCTAACTTCAAATCGCTCATTCTTTCTAAAAATCTCTCTAAGAATCACTAGTAGTGACCCTGAATTGCCTCTCAAAGTCAACGTTGCTAGATCGCCTCCAACAATATGTTATCTTCGTAAATCTTTTATATCTCCTTCATTTTTGTATCTATGACAATAAGTTTGGGCTTGTTGGAAAACCAACTTGACGGTGCTCCTCTCCGCAAAAGGGCTCTTTAATTCTTGTCTCCAATTAATTGCAATCGCCCTCCAAACCAACACCTCCATTGTCTTGGTGAAATATTCCACCAACTATCTTTTTTCTACTCCCTTCACACATCTATCCACACACACATCAAAATGCTTCTATCCATACTTTAACACCTAATTTTTCTATCATTCTCCTCCATCAATATGCACTCTTCTCACATTTTTTCCTCTTCTCTCCGAAACACACACACACGATAAAGAGAGAGAGAGAGGCCAAATCCCAAGAGAAATGAGAGAGATGACGAAGGTAAAAAAAATAAGAGAAAAAAAGAAAAAAAAGAAAAAAAGTGGAAGGAAGAGAAGAAGAAGAAGAAAGAAAAAATGAATCATTCTCTCTCATCTAAAATTCATAATTTTTCTACTATTAACTTTTATTCTTACGACTTGAACTACCACCTAATGTCTAAAATTCTCTAATTCTACTAATTTAGTTGAGATTCTCACTCAATCTTATATTTTCATGTCTACTTTGTATTTCAACATATTTGCCTAAATTTCGCAACGATTTCCTAGTTTAAATCTACGAATCACATTTTAAGGGTCTAAACATCAAATAAACCAATGAACCACTCCAATCAAATGTTTTTTTGTTATTAAATTACCTACAACTAAATTGTGAGCCAATACGATGGCTCACAAGGGGGTCTACGGGGGGTTATTTGTTGTCTAGCTTCCTTTTGTTTAGTATTAGATATGTGAGGTATTTGATGGCAATTTGGTGTAGATGTTTCATAAGTGTTTTGATCTCATTTTTGGATATTTTTAGTTTTTCTAATTCTTTGATTGGTTGTTTGTGTATAGCTATAGTTAAGTTTTTGCTATCACTTGAAAACAACAACCCAGGGAACTAAGTCTCCAGGAAGACTGAGATAGTATCTATAAGGGTTAATGTCACATTGGATTAAAGATTATAATAACAATCTAAGTCTTTTACTTCTTTGTTTCTTCTTTATTATACTTCTTCTCCACTCTTATGGTACATTTGTGCTTCTCCAGTCGTGAGTGATTCAGTCCTATCTTCATGAAATTTTCTATTACTCTATGTCTTGATCTATTTCAATCATGAGCTCAATAGCTTGACGAGTTGTCAATGACAATTTGTCAGGACAAAGTCTGGGGTAATGTCTTTTTGTAACCGCATGGTCTTGAGAATGCCATGAACATAACTTGCAACATTCTTTAATTAACTTCTCATTTAACAACTTACAATTATCATGCATGTCTTCGCATCACTGAAGTCACCACCTTCAACTTCAATCATCTAGTGACTCATCTCAAGCAATCATCCACTTGTTAATATGAAATCAATACATCAATAGCTAGGCTTGTTGACAGCGTTGAAGAAGTTGAACAGATCGTGGGTAATTTCAAGGATTTTGATCATCAAAAACATCATTAGCACAAACTCAAATGTCTCAATTTGCTTCACTAATCCAGACGCTTGCACAATGTGTTTTGTATTTGTGGCATCAACAACAATTGCTATAAGAGCTATCATCAAGGCAAAAAATGTACGTTTAATGGCGATAAGGGCATACACCCTACAGGACCACCGCGTTTCGCCTACATGCTTAAGCTTCAATAGTTGCATAGGTTGCTCATGATTCAACTTCTTCTCGCCGTTGCGAGTGCCTTCGCACCGAGTACCGGTTCCTCGCCATCAACATCATCCTCATGTTTGCCATCATCTTGCTTGTCTAGTTCCTTTAGTTCCTTGGTTTGAGCCGCTGTGAAGAAGTGTTGCTTCTTTGCTGATGCTCCAATCACAATAGCCAGATTTTGCACCGTGGCAAAGAACTTGCTGACTAATACATTCGACTTTGTTGTTTCCACAATCACCATTAGCGATAATGTGAATCATCTCGTTTTGAGTTTGCACACCTGTATATGTGTTGTGCTCGGAGAGGTTCTCAAACCATTTCTTGTGTTTTGGGTCATTCTCCAACTTGAAGTGAAACAACTCAAGAAAGTTGCTGCGGTTATTTCTTGCTGAACCGTCGTGCTCTTGGTGACCTTAGAGAGGCAGTCCCTGTCGGGCAAGCCAAAGTACTACACTGAAGATCAAATTCATTCCATTCCGATTGAGAAGGCAATCGTGCTGGTGCTTGCTCTTCACTTTAGCATTGGCGAATGCCAATTGCTCGTTGATGGCACTTTTTGGTGCATCTTTTTGTTGCCTTCCAATGTTCAGCATTTTGAGGGTGGCGAGTCGATAAGCATCTAAAGCGATATGTTTCTTAATCTTATCGGATACGTTCTTCCATCCCTGGATGCTTGTTGAAGTCCACTCGGTGACCCCGGCATGGGTTGATGTCGTTGAGCAATGGAAGCAGAAGACAACGTCCTTGCTCTCGAAGTACTCCATCCAGTTGTGTTGAGTGAAGTAAGAATGTTGGCAACGGCGCTCCTTCTTTCTGTCCTTGGTACTAGGGAACTCATATGAATGTGATGGTATGAAGCGGCCGACGTGAAAGAGATGCAAACGATTTGCATTGGTGGTAGCCTCACGCTTGGCAGGATCTATTGCTATAGCCGATGTGACTCCCAGAGGCATTGGAAAGATTGCATCACACAAGTCGCCCCGACGAAGAAGCATCGTGAAACACTGAAACTCACTCAACGTTGATCCAAACGTGAGAATTGATGCAGCTATAGCTACAGTTGACCTAGGGTTTCGAGTTAGGGTTTCAAGTGGGCCCTTCGGGGCCAGGGTAGGCCCGGCCTACCCGGGCCTAGGCCTGGCGGCGCCCCTGCTTGAGTCCATACCGGCAAGGTTTATTTTTCAAGTATTGTCTTATCGGAGACCTCTTCTCCATATACCTAACCATCATCTCATCGACGGTTAGGTTTTGCTCCGGATGCCAATATTTTGCGTATAAAGAGTTGTGCTCATTCACTAACCATTCTATCTTGGCTATCGGACTATACCCATGCTGGGTTTTGTCAGTCACAATCAAGTCATTATCAACCAAATGCAAACCTAACTATTGCTTCATATTGTTTTCTTGTCATTGCCCTAGTAATTTCCGGTGTTCTCCATAGTAATTTTTTGGACTAATGCAAACGGTATGAGGATAGTTTCTTCAATTCCATCATGATACAAACTCCCAAAAAAATTCTCATCTCGTCCACACATATAGGTGGCCATTTCCTAATTACCGGACACGTGGATGCATATATGTTAGTGTACTTACACAACCGTACCAATATGTCATGGGTCCAAAAGTTTTGAAAATAACGATATGGTTGGATAAACCTCTTCATGTTGTCAACTAAACATGTTGCACCCCCTTTCCATTCAAATCCAGCTAGTTGGCTCAAAGGAGAGTTCCACATGCCACCCGCAAACATGTCATCTTCTTTCATAGTACACAACATGTCAAGGTTATCATATCCTAGCCCAATCTCATTTCTTGGTGACCCTTTTTCGATGAACCATTTCCGAGATGTAGGGGTAAGTTTCTCCCTTTCCAAACGATCCTCTTAAGATATAATTGTACTTGGCACATATGACATATCCACAGAACTACAGTACTATGAAGATGAAGATGTAGTAACATTTACGTGCTCATTTAATTCATACATTTGTTCATTTATGTGGTCAAAAATGCTAGGGTCTCCATCATTTACCCATTCAACCTCAACTTCTGCAACAGAAAGCCTACCCCCCCTACCAAATAATTGAATGATCAACATGTGCACTTCATCCTCTGCATTCCAAAACTTGGACACCACAACACCATACACATGGACCAACTTGCGTATAGATGAATTCACATACTCTAATTTAGGGAGAACCTTGTGAAATTTTTGACAATCTTCCCTAGTATGCCCATGTCATAATTGTCATGGTATTGAACATCTAACCGTACACCATTTAGTCTATTGCTTCTTCTCCTAACCATTGCCAGTGATGCCGTTGGCACATACATTTGATGAGGATTGTCATGATTAAGACTTGTAGATACATTTGTCATGTGAATTTCATGAGGGGTGTCATGAACATTATGTGGATTCTCATTAGGCATTTCAACAAGGTCATGGACAACATGAGATTCGACACGCAGGGTAGTGGCAGAACCAACATCAAAACAACCTCGCATTCTTGACTGCCGCAACAAATATCGAACAATATGCACATGGTTAGGAGCAACATGTGAAGAATCAACATTGGGCACAACAAATGATGAATGAACATTAGAGGAGGGTTGTGGCACTTCAGATTCTTGAGGCAACGCAGTCAAGACAGAAGGACAAGAAACATTAGCGCATTCAAAGCTATGGCTTATAGGCAATGTTGGAGAATCAATACAAACATTTCCTACGTGGCCATTCACATCAGATTCGGTGAGAGTTCCAAATTGGAGCCTACTTGCAGCTCTTGTAACCCTGGCCAATGAACTTTGAATGGGCAGATTATTGGAATTTTTTATCTTATTTTTTGTGCCAACATCTACAACTGATGAATCTCCTGTGACTCCTTCTTGGACACTACATTGCCTAAGCAAAGGAGAAGGAACATGCTTCAAAGGTGTGAGTTGCAGGGAGTTGAGTAGCGGGAGCTTGAGCTATAGGAGGGTGCAGAACACTAGTGGAACCCTGTCCGAAGCTCACAAAATTTGAGGATCCTCAAAAATTCAAATTAATTTGCGGCATTGGAGGCAACATTGCAGCAATAGCTTGAAGCGAGCTTGTTGAGAAGGAGGAATGCAACAATTATGCAAGAAATAACATGTACAGGGGGGGAGTCCCAAATTGAAATGCACGCAAACCTTCAGAGGGTATTGGTGGAACCTCCGAGACGCTGGGGACTTGGGTGGATGTCGGCAGCTGCACGCTGCATCCATGCAGGTAAACGCCTCGGCGAATGGGAACGGGGACAGGTGTCTGCACAATTTGTGCAGGTGCAGGTGGAGGTGGGGGAATGAGGCAGGGACGAGGATGCAAAACGCGACCTGGATGGAGGGGAGCGGGTACGTCATTTGCACCCGACCCCAAATTTGTTGACTGCGGTGGCGGTTGTGGTCGTAGGTGAGGGCGGTGACGGCGAGGAGCAGGGGTGGAGTGTAGCTGCTGCGGCGGGGATGGCAAGGTCGGAGTTGCTGCGCCGACCACAAGCCTCCAGCGTTTCGCCATCGACAAAGAGTGAATGTTTGAGGTGAAAATTTACCTTAGTTGAGAATCCTTTTGGGCAACCTTTGTCTCTGCGATTTGTCCAACCCAAGCTCCGAGCTTCGAAGATCCTCCAAGCGGCCCGAAGCGTTCTCGCAGTGGGTACTTTTGGAATCAAAAATCATGGCAGCCTAGACGCCGCAAGAAGGAGCTTCAATGGCTGCAGGTGTTCTATTAGGTCTCAAACCTGAAGCTGGTTGCCTCCTTGAACATCCCTAACCCAATCTGCAATCGAAGCAGCAGCCTACCACAGGTGTGCAGGCAATTCCTCCGCTCTAGGCGGAGGCTGGATCGAGGTGGCCGTTGAAATTGTCGCCATTCACACTAATGTGGGCTTCACACAGAAAAAAACTAAAGTGGGCACCAAAGGGAACTAAACGTCGGCTAATGGCCAGTCTAGATAGGCAAAGACGGGCAAAAAAGCCTGATAAGGCTTTGAGAGCTCAAACGAAAAGCTTGGAGGGTCCCTAGCCTTGCAAAAATTCCATCTTTCTCATCTAGGCGTGGATCTTCAATCAGACGCCACGGTTGGATTGCAATGGGCATCCCCGAGGTCCATGCAATTTTTTTTGGCAAATAGCCGTTGCCCCAGGAAGAAAGGTGGGACCTCATTTCACAAAGAGCCCCTGGGGTCCTTGGGGGCAATAAAGGGTTAATATTATAAGTAGGAAGGAATGTCACATGGCAACTAGCATTACTATATTTTAAAAAGAAAATGAAATGGGTTAGGGTTTAAAATTTGAAAATGGACATTGTCCATGGCTCTAATTCAAAATGAAGAAATCATAGTTTCTCAAGATATTAATGTGCTCCTATTTGAAAGTGTGTGGTTTACTCTTGAATTAGACAAAAGATACTACATCTTTGATCAAAGTTTAGAAATACGCATGAGAATGAGAATATCCACATTTGCAATTGCAAATGGCATTGGGAGTGTTATGTTGGAGTTTCTTGGTATGTATTACATATCCATTTTGGTGGGCTCAAAGCTATATTTGTGCTAAATGTTTTCATAGATCCATTTGAAGATGATGTTGATGTTGATTCTGAAAACAACGTAGACAATGGAGATGTTGTGGAGGATAATGAAGAGGATCTAAAGGATCCAACAAACATTGGTGCACTGCATGACTCTCGACATACCCTAACTTTAAGGCAAACTCAATCATTCTTAAAATGATGTCTACTAGGTATTGACAAGCTAGTAGAAATGCTAAAGAAGAAGCCAAAGAGGTGGTCTTCTTTGTGTACAACAATTGCAAGCAATGTTGACAAAGATACTCACAAATGTTAAATGAGTTCGGGTCAAGTAGAAGATGACACTTTGCATCGTTCATCCCCTTTGGATGTACTTATGATGGTTTAGAGAATTCTATTGTAAGGAAGATATATTTTTGTGAGCAAGCAATGGTTGCATTGTCTTTTAAGAGGAAGAGAAACCGGAGTGTTGTAGATGACTAGGATTTTGTAGTCCTATGGAGAAATGTATTATAGGACATGGCAATATAAATAGTTATTGTTAGCAAAATTAAATCATTATTATATATTCTTAGACGTTGTTAGTGATTGGCTACAAAGTTATTTAGCACATGTTCATGTGTACTAAACATTCTCAAAAGTTGAGCATAAATTATCTTTTTCTATCTAATAAAATTTTAAAACTTCTGGCAATGACCCTTTAGTATTTCATATTACACTGTGATACAATGTTTGTAATCACATGCAAAACCAATGCAATAAATTCAAACAAAAATATTTTTTGTTTTGTTGAAGATAATCTTCTTTGACATAACTATATATCATAGTTATTGCATTGAGAAACTAAAATTCACATATACATTTTCCTTCATATTGGAATTCATCAAGTGAATAAATGTATAAACCACAAATTTATTTGTTTATATTATAAATATATGTTAAAAATGTGTAATCCAATGCCGTAAACTCGTGCTTCATTCAAGACATATAAGGGGGGGGGGAACCCATCATAACATAGTAGGAGATACATCACAAATAGTGATATCCATTGTAGAGAGAAACATTCCAAACTTGGACAACTGCCAAAATAACTATAGTTAACTATATTTTTTCAATACATTTTAGGGAATAACTATAGTTAACTAGAAAAATTTAAAACCAATTTGAAGAACAACTAAAGTTAACTAAAAAAATTTAAGACCAAATTCAAGAACAACTATAGTTAACTAGAAAATTTCCAAGCATTATTATATATTCAAAGAAGTTCGCCTCTTGATTTGCTTTAGTTGAGGGTCTTTAATATGCTTGGGCCATTGAGGATCATCAAGAAACGCCTTTTTACGATCACTCACAATGTTGGGCTCCGGAACGACCTCCATGTACACCACCAACACAAATAACACACTACACTAAATAGGATATTTAGTGCTTGATTATATTTAATGTTGTTACCACCCTACCCTGCTCAACACTAATTTTCAATTTTTTGACAATTAGTGTCAGGAGATATTTGAAGATATGTTGGAATTCTTCTTTTATCATTGTGTTTTTTTTTCATATCCTTACTAACACTAAATTCAAACATGTAACTTCCGCATATTACCATAGCTGATATTTAGTGTTTGAGTTTACATTTAATGTTACTTACCTTCATAGGGTTATTGGTATTTAGTGTATGCGTTTGTATTTAGTGTATCAAACACTAAATATCCTATTTAGTGTAGTGACACTACAACACTACAACATAATTCCGTGGACAGGTTGTGCTCAACTTTAGTTAACTAGATTTTTTGGCAGACCAAATTTAAAACAACTATAGTTAACTACATTTTTTGGTAAGTCAAATCGCAAACAACTATAGTTACGAAAGGCAACTAGTTAACTAATAGTTGAATTAATTGGTTAGTTGTCCAAGGTCTGAAACATTCCGTCGTAGACATTGTTTGGAGCAATACCCATCACGAACCAAAACATACTAGAATTGTATCTCTAATGGCCACATGTTGGGTACTATAGTCAATCTAGTTGAATAGGACTGAATGGCCCATCTCCATGCCCTCCTAGCTTGAATGCAATCCAACTAATCTTATTTATAGTAGAGGTAGTTTACGGAATTCTCTGTGTAGATTCTGCAACTCAAACCATAAGCCCTTTTTAAGATTTCAAATAACAAAAAGGGCGACAAAAACTTAGCCAAATGGAGAGCGAGAGGGAATTTATTGCTTATGAGCATACCTCTCATCCATCAAACATAACAATCTATAAATAATATGGAGTCTAAAAGGTTTTTTAAAGGTTAATATAAAACACTAATTTGATATTGGATTTAGCTTCAAAGAGTCCACATTAGTCTATTTGAAGACATTTGAGTTTTATCGACCACAAACATATAAGGTTGAGGCATCTATAACCAATAAAAGAAGAGAGTTTGCATCTATTTAAAAGGAGTAATAGCGGGGAATTATTTTTCTTGCGAAGAGAAACGGATCCTAAGGAGAATGCAATTTTTTAATTTTTTTTCCATGAATATGGAAATTGCTACAAATTTTGAAGCAGTAAAGTTCACTTGAACACACAGTTAATCTATAGGTTGACCCATAACCGCTCATCTAAATGATGATTCTTGGCTATGACAATTGTCAAAACTCTTGTGATGGCAATCAATCACAAGCCACCACCACATAAAGCTTAACTTTGTTGGCCTAAAAAAATATAGATCTCATCCATGTCGACATTATAGGTACCCTAGTGAACAGTTAAATGGACCTGATCGACTATGGATGCCTTGACCTTACAGAGTCAACCTTTTATGTTGGATGGATGAGAGGGTATGCTCATATGCGACAATTCCCTCTTGGCAAATGGAAGAGGGTGATGTTAATTTTGGGAGTAGCTTCATTGACTCAAACTCGGGAATGGTCTCAAGCTCCGGAGTTTCTCTTCTTGCACCACAATTGAATCTTCTTTGAGTTCTATCCCGGACTCCAACACACGATGCTAAATAATGGGACTGGTAAAAGATTCCCACGTGTGCAGCTATATTCTCCCCGTATACATTAAAGTGAGTGCAACTATAACTTGGACACTTGTTGAGTTTCGGTTTATGTAGAGATTTGGTTATCAAAATATAAGTAACATGAGCACACTAACCAAGTTAAGTAAGGAGCACAAGTGTTGATATTTCTATTTTTAAGGTCAAAGGGAGTATATTTAGATTCCTTGAATTCCGAACATATTGTATATCTTTCTAGTGGTGGTTATTACACAAATCTCAAATATGGGTATCCAATTTAAGATAAGTAACCAAATTAGGCCCACTTACCTTACATACAACAATCATTCCACTGTGTGAATAAGGTGGTAAAGGTAGACATACCTATTTTGGTTACTTATCTTAATTGGACACCTATATTTGAGTGGTGTGTGGTTTGGTGTGGCATCAAGAATGTATACCAAAAAGACGAGTGTTAAAAAAAGATTGGACTATGTGCTCAAAATATGATAACCATTCTAGCGTTAACATAAGTCAACTTAATTGGGGGGGGGGCTATATGAACATTTAATGGTGACGAGAATCTTCACTTTGATCATGAATAAATAATCCATATGCCCTCCAATTAATTTTGAAAAAGTGGTTACAAACTCGATTTGGATTTGCTAACCATCTTATACTAATCACGTGTTTAGTATCCTAGAAGAAGTGGGCTAATTAGAAAAGTAACAATTTAAGACCCATCTACCTTATGTTTGAGTTTCGTGCTAAGGCCCACTTTATACACGGCATGGGGTCAGCCCGAGCACCGGTCTGATTCATGTGCATTAAGCCCTCAATCTGGTCCAACTTTATGAACTGTTTTTGGGCCCAACTTGTCACATGTAAAGTGACGAGGCCTGATTTTAAGTCTCAATGTTCTTGAGGGGAAAGTGGAGTGAAGAGAATTAACCGTCAATAGACCAAAGGTGGAGATGTTCATTACCAAATGGATGAGCCCAATCCGGCCCATGGTACTAACACTTTAAGAAACTTTTGATATTTTAGGAAGGTTGAGTAGCTTGGAGTTTTTTTTGTTAAAAAATTCCATAGATTAGCAAATCTATATAGAATCTACAATTTTTTTTTTCAAAAAAGAATGAATTCATATGCAACCTGCATAAATTCTCAAAATCATCTTAAGGAAAGAGCCTTTGACTCTCAACTAGGGGAATTGTTGAGTGAGAATCAACCTTATTGCAGGTGAGGATCTTCTATTAAATGAAGGTGTTGTCCCCCTTTTGTGGATCACTTCTCACACCGCCTCATTGAGCGGATAGATTCATGATTAACCATTGTGATTGGCCAAAGCTGGTGCTCTTTCAAAAACATTCTTGCATCCTTCTTACATTGCGATTATGAATGGCCGAAGTGGTGCTATTTTATGCTCAATGCCACACACTAGAAGAAATCTTGTCCATTTCAACCCTCCTTGCGACTAGGCCATCAAGACTAAACCAAGGAAATGCATAAACAAATCAATTCGGTTGGGAATCGGGGGGTACCTTCCATGGGTACACCACGGGTACCTTCCGGTTGCCTACCAATTGAATTGTTTATGCATTTTCTTGGTGCGAGTCGCGATGGCCAAGGGTTGAAATGGACAAGATTTCTTCTAGTGACATATGACTAATCACTTTTAACAATGACTTACTTCATGGCACCGTTGCACTCACTTGTTGACAGGCTGAAGAATTAAAAATAAATGTCGCGAAAGGGAAGGTGTTACTTTAAAACCTTGACACTGTAAGAATTTGGGCTGAGAAAAAGCTCGTCCCCATTTCTTCAAGCCAGCCCGAAGGTTTGGTGCCAAAATTGTGCCACCTAGGACGTCACATGGGATGAGTGAGTGTAGTATAAAGCCCTGGGGCCGGATCTGATGAACCGAGCGATCCTATTGGGCCAAATTTGTGGAGTTACTCTTGCTAAGCTTACTCCGAAGAAAGCCAAAAGGTTTGCACCGCTGCTTGACACCTCAACGAAAGCCTTTTGAGAACTCTCCACATCCTCCCTCGCTTTAATCTAAATGCGCATGGTGTTCTCACTGGAAATCGTTTCGAGTAGCTCTCCTGAGGAGCTCACAAACTCTGCAGCAGCTGTCCACCAACGCAACTGAATTCTCATTCACCCGCTCCACCCCAAAATTTGGGTCGTTTGGAACATTGGGAATTCGCCAAGCGTGCAATTCTGGTCGCAATGCATCCGGGGAGGACGTAGGTCGGAGCACGCAGGCAGGGATGGCACTTTTGGCAAGGGAAATCTTGTGGGTGGGGCGTTGCATGCATAGATATGGAAACGAGGAGGGTTTGAATAGAAGGCGAGTAGGAGGAGTAGTAGTTCTTTCGAGGAGGATTGGAGGCGAGGGGGGGCAATCTTTCGGCAGGAAATGGCGAATAGATAATAAGAAGAAGAGGAATAGGCTTGGCGTGCGTGCTGCAGCCCAAGAATCTTTGTATGAGACTCTGGGAGTGTCGTCCACAGCGACGGAGAAGGAAATCAAACGAGCCTACCGAGGCTTGGCCCTCAAATTCCACCCCGACGTCAACAAACAGGTATGTCAACCATTCATTCATTCATCAATCAAGGGTAGAATTTAATATTCATATTCCGCTTGTCATTGGTCCAGTCCTCTGATGAAGAGTAATCTGCTGCTGCTGCTTTGTTTCTGTCATGCTGGATGGCATTCATGTTGGGAAACCTAGGAATTGGTGCGAAATTGGGAGGAAACAATTGGATGGTTAGGGTTTAAGAATGCCACATGGGGTGGATTTGGTTCTCGAGGAGTCTCTTGTTTCAATCGGACCCACTGAATGTGCTTGGTGAATCCACCTTACTTTTGAGTACAGGGAGAAATTGCGTGTGTGTGTTATTAGCTACACCAAATACCTGATTTAGTGTGGCATCAAAATTGGTGTGCCGTGTTAATCAAGGGGTGGCTTAAACCCAAGGCCTTAACCCAGATGCCAGTAGCATTTGATTTCTGGTGCACCCTACCACCTATGGTCCACCCAATTATACTGATCATATCATATTTTCAACCAACCATGTGGGAATGTAGGGCTTGCCCTTGGGGGAGATAGTTGCCAACTGGCTTGTCCACGCCTATTCAAGGTGTTCACCTTGGAAAGGAGGCAGGTGTCTTCGGGGTCCTCTGGTTCTCATAATATCCATCCATTTTGGGATTACATATAGATTTTGACCAACTCAAATATGAAGCAAAACCATAATTACTGCCAGTGGCAACATCAGAGACATCTTTCTGCAATGTTAATTAGAGTAATCTTCAGAATTTGTCATGTGACACCCTATGTAGTTGCCACCCAGTGATTGCAAGGCGATTAGCGTTGCCACACTAAATCAGATGTTTAGTGTGGTAGTTACGAACAATGTACAGCAGCAGTGACAATATGCATTAAGTGGACAAATTTTCTTGAGGAGAGACATTCCTTAGTGCATGACCACGTTTCACTCCACCAAGTTGTGAGGAATTTCTGAAGTGCAAAGTTACTCCTGCTCCTTCTCCCTCAGTGCTGATGAGCTTGCAGAGAGCTTGCAAAACATCACCTGGATATTGTCAGCATATCCCATGCTTTGCAGGCTTGTTATTATTGCAATTCTCACAAGCAGTGGTGTTGCATGAAGTGGACAATTTATTACAGTTCTTAGCAGTGCATGCCCACATTTCATCCTACCAATTTCTCAACACTCTAGTGGAGTTTCTGAAAGAGTGCAAAATGGCTCCTGTCCCTCATGCTGATGATGAACTTGCAGTGAGCCTGCGAGACATCATCTGGATATCGTCAGCACATCCTATGCATTGCTTGTCTTTTTCTTTGCATCTAGAAATTCACAAAAGATTTGGTTCTGTGATGTGATGCGATGTTCAGCCTGATGCGCAAGAGAAGTTTCTACGAATAAAGAATGCGTATCAGACACTAGTGGACAGCAAGAGCCGTTCGAAGTATGATGCAAGCAGTCGTTCGAGATCAGGTGACTGGGACCCATTTAACTGGGATCCATCACCAGGGTCTGCACGAAAATCCTCGCAGCAACAGGAGGAGTTTTATGGGTTTAGTAAGATCCTAACCTTGTCGAATAATCTAATTCCATGTGAATGATAATGCCACAATTAGATTTTTTTTGTTTGAGTGTGTAGCCACTGGTATCCCCCAGCCTATTAGAAATACCTAATACCCCTGTTCATTTGTGCCGGTTATTGTCTTTACATCACATTGGACAAAGAAAAGATCTCCAAATTTTTTACCTTGGATGGACGCATCTCAAAGGATCTGTGAGGTCAATTGGGTATTTATTTCATTGGTCATGTACAAATCGATTTGGGCCTCCATAAACGAATGAATCCAAGCATATCTGGAGAAGCAGTCTTCATTACCTCATATTGAAGCTCTCTACCTGGACTAGCCATGAACCAAGTTCCTGATTGGATTTGGTTATAGCAGTCGAGGCTACTACATTTCTCTGCACTCTGACACAGTCACTCTGATAAGTATCGTTGAGCATTCTCAGACAGAAAGTTGGGCACAAGGCACATGTAGACTTTTGTGACTACTTAATAAGTATATCTCAAATCTAGAATATGAGAGGATAGAGTTATCATTAATTCAAAGGGATTTTGGGTTGGGAGTTGGTGGGTTTTCATACAACACCGTCCATGTTTGGTAAGTTTTCGGTGTATGTTTGGAGGTAGTGTGGGGGTTTAAACAAAGAACACTCTGTTTCGGTTCATTGAGGGTCACTCATGTGGGCATGCCAAGAGGTGCTAAAATGAGTTTGGCCCTCAATGAATTGAAATAGGTTGCTCTTACTCGTATTTCAACACTACCCCCGAGCATGCACGACAAGTGGAAAGAAGTTTTTGATATTGTCTGAAAGCCAACCAATGGAATATCATATGGGACCAGCTCCTGATGAAAAGTCCTGTTAAATTAGAGGATAATTCTAATAAAGATGAACTCAAGATTGGCGATCTTTAATCATGAGGGTTGTCGGCCTTTTAATGGGAAGGGTTGAAATATACACAAGTCACAAGTAAGGGCAAGAAAAAGGGAGGGAACTTACGCTCAGTGGGCCTGTGGGGTGCAGGCAAGTTTTTCAACGATCTGCAGGGATCATTTGGTAGACCTGCCACCTTTTTACTGCAATTTGATTATGGGTGTGGCACGATGGCATCATCATGAAAGCTGATCCTCACCGTTGTTCTCTCCCATGCAGACGAATTCTTTAGGGACTTGCAATCCGATCTGCAAAAGCGCAGCTCGGCAAGGAGTGAGAAGCCAAAGAGCTTATGGGAAGAATTAGCGGTGAGTAAAACCACACCAATCAATTGTTAAGTACAAGTAAAAAAATTCACAACAGTCAAAGGGCCTGGTAGCTTTACCTGTCATTGAAAAGTTACGGTCCCTATAAAGTCTTTCACATGAGGGTAATGTGAATTAGTTTCTGCACTGCTAATTCAATCCAAGTTTTGTATATTCGAGGAAATTACTTGACACATATGTGGAGGTTTTATCACCTCGTGCATTATTTGTCTTGTTTGTCAATGACCTGTGTGCTTACCAACATCTATTACGAAAGCATGAAAAAGTATTAACGTAATAAGAGGAGCAGAGATTGAGTTGTAGCACCCTGAGTGAAGCTCTTTGAACCTCTCCCTTGTGTGCATCTATTTCAGAAAAGGATACTCATATTTGTTTTGTAATAATTTTATTTGCAACATACAGCTACTGCCCTTGTACCAAATCACAAGATTACACCTACTCAAAGCATGACTTATTATGGGCCACTTTACAGGTGACATTCAGGAGAATGGAAAGTAGTTAGGTCCAATGTATTCTAGTCTTGACATGAATTTGTGTTGAATGTCGGTTACCAGGATTATAGTTTCCGATTAGAGCTAGTTCAGATGATTACTAAGGATAGCGAGAGAATGTTGTTTTCGTACTTTCTACATCATGGTAATTAATAGAAGATGAAAAAAGCACCAATTTTTAGTTTGAAAGTTCTCATATAAAGCTCGGCTTTGTTTAAAAAACTCGCTCTCTTGTGTAACGTCCACAGGACATAGGTGAAGAATTTGTGGAGTTCTTAGAGAAGGAGCTAAACCTTAGCGAGTTGGATGAAATGTCAAGCTCCAAAACCGGAGGCAATAAGAATGACACAAAACAAAGGGGCTCCAAAACAAGCTCCAGATCAAACACCAGTGGGACCAACGCCAGCAAGAAGGCAGCAGCCCCTGTGGATGAACGTGCCACGGTTGAGAATGAGATTGCTGAAATTGAGGATATGCTTGCTAAGTTGAAAAAGGATATGGGAATGTAGCCTAGAAAATTCTGTAATATTTCTCCTGTATTCTATGATTGTTACTTATAAAGCAACAAAAATTCAATTTTCCTCCGCCCTCTCACTGAAGGCCATTTTAGTTGATCAGAGGGTTTTAAAGTTTACAGTCGAGCCCAGTGCGTATCTATTGCTGTAATGATTTATGGATGGTTCTGTCGGTCTTCAATTTTCACACCAAAAGTGCACCAAAAGAATCAAGATTTTGCTCCATTCTGTCAGACCCAATGAGTTCAAGGTCTGACATTCTTGCAATTCATTACGTACTACTGAAACAGTGTATATAGTTTGTTGTAGTAGCCTGTGCCTGTATTTTCATGGGTTATGATTCTATGAGCAACACATGGAGATTTCGTGTGCACTGGGAGGAGTTTTCGTTCACCCTCTCAAATGATTGTTTTATATTTCCTAGAGGACTAGAGGAAAAGCTGCAAGGTAATTGTAAATATTGCGGACTATAATATTGAGCTTAGATTCACTTTCATATCCTTGAGGATAAATTGTGGTTGCTCACTATTTACTGACATTTTTAGCATATGAGATTAATTGTTGTGGATCACAATGGATTTTTCATATTCAGTATAGTGTGTTTTATATCATTTCTTAGGATTGTGCACTGTTGCCCTTCAAATTTTAGATATTGTGGGCCACACGACCATTGTAAGTCTAACTATAGAAATGCCCACAATGTTTATCGCTTTCAGTGAAGGTTCAACTCAAGCTAGTACTGCAGTCAACATTATGATGGAAAATCAAGTACTTGGTAGTAAGGCATTTGGCCTTATGTGGTCACAGTTTTCACTCACACCCCTATATTTGAATGGTATATGGCAAGGCTTGTGGTTAAGAGTGGACACCAAAATGACACATGTTACAATGAGATTGGACTATGTGCTTAGAATATAGACATCATTTTAGGTTTAACAATCAATACAATTGGGAGGCCTCTATAATATAATATATAACAAAGGACGTGCACGGATGCTGAGGTTGGCATCCCACCGTTACCATTGTTTTGGAAAGGTGGGGAACTGTGGGTGCAACATGGCGGGATGACACGGGTCAAAAAGAATCTTCACGTGGAGCTCTCATAACTTTTGCATGTCAACTCCAAATTTGAAACTTGAAATGACAATCTTCACGATTTGCAATCGCTAACCAGATGAGAATGTACCCTTTGATTCATTTAGCCTATTAGTTGGGGTGGAATTGGAGCACTGTAAATTTTAAGATTTTAAATTGGAGTAGTGAATGGTAGGAGGTAGACGAAAGAATTAGGAGGGGCTAGGAGACAAGGAAGGTTGAGTTCAACTACTACTTTAACAAGCGGCTAGTTGCAAGAGTGCACTACCCTAATAGTATCTTGCGTATGGACGGGAATGTGTCATGCTTGCTTAAAACCGCAAGTTATGTGATAGTTGCATGCAATCTTGAGTTCCCATGTACCTAGGGCTAGGGCGAACCGACCCATACATTGGTACCTTACCGGATGTCTAGTGATGTCACATTCGAATGAATCGGCCCTCAACCTCATAGGGGGTCTTTTTGTATTGGAGCCACTTCATCCACAATATGTAGGATGGTTGATTTTAAGTGAGTGCCACGAATCCCCAGCCGTTCGCCCTCCCCGGTAAGGTACGGATATATGGGTTGGTTCGCCCCAGCCATGTACCTAGTATGTACGTTCAAGGTAATAAGGTAGCTTTTACTTTTACTTAGAGTAATGATATGGCTTTCACTGAGTAAACCATACTTAACTCCTTAAGGATAGAGACCAAACATTTGACTCATTTCAGATACCATCACTAAGTCTCTTCCCAACAAGGCAAAGCCAATAAAATATCCATTTCATGCTACGGCCCACTCCTCATGTCAAGAACCTCATTACCATCTTATATGCTCATAGCCTATGAAAGCAACTTTTACATCATGGCCATTGCTTCGATGACTATGACCATGAGTTTTTCTCGTGTTGACTAGCAGTTACATATGTTTAATATAGCATGTACTTCTTGCATGTCTCTACTTTTTCCTTTGAACACATAGTCATGATCTTGGAACTTACTAGAGCTTCAATGAGCACAATGTATATGAAGGTGAGAGCATACCCAGATAAGGCTTATATAGGAAGGAAGATAGAGGAGGAGATAATTTGGAGAGAGAAAGAAAGAGAGGATGGGATTGTAGAATTTACTTGGTTTTGTTAGACTGCATGTAGTCATCTTTCGAATGATGTAGCACTCCTATTAAATTCTCTCTCTCTAAACATTTATGATATACTTTAAAGGGGGGGGGATCCACTATTGGAAGTCACCATGAATTTGTAGAGGAGGAGGCATTCCCAATTGATCCGATGGTCAAAATTATCTATAAAGTTGGAAGTGGCCACAAATAAATGAAGAAAATGGACTTTGGCAGTTTTACAACTGACATGATTGGAGGGCCATTCTTTCTAGAGTTTGTCAAATGGGTTTACCCCTCTCAATTTTATTCCTAGAAATATTACCTACTTGCAGATAGGAGGGTTTTGTAACTAATATAGAATTTTCTTAATAGGATTATTTGGTATTGTGCTTATTTGGGATTGTAATTATTAGTGGTTTTGGAGCTCCTAGGGGTAAAGGATTGTGCATGTGCTAGGTGGTTCGTATAAATTTGTGTGTGTGTGTGTGTGGGGGGGGGGGGGGGTTGCAACTCTATCCTATGTGAAGGGCTGAGGTCAAATCCTTGTGTGCCCACAATGCTAGTTGATGCAAGAAAGCGTTATTCCCAAGGTCCGGGGTTGTACTTAGTAGGATGGGAGTGTGGTGGGTTGTAGTCTTGTGTGGGGAGTGCTATTATGTGAGCAGTGCGTAGTGAGCAATGAGCGGTAATTATGAGTGTTGAGAGAGTATTTTTGTTGTTGTTGTAATGAGCCCTATGTATCCTATAACCATGGTATTTGGGCCTAATAAGAATATTTTTATACATAATAATATTAGGTGGGAAGACAAACGAAGTGAAATAATTCCAATGAATGCCTAACTAAATTGTTGAACTCAAAAATTACTAGCTTGACACGAGGGGATGGAAAAGAAATTCAATATTGTTCATAGAATCAACATCCACTTCCACACACATATGTAAGCATGATCCAAGTATTAAGCATTCTCCCTACTCTTTTCAAGATTGCTCTAAGGGTCCAAAAATGGATTGAAGAGGCATTCCAAAAGCAACAAACTTAAGTACTTAGGCATAGATAGAACACGGGGAGGTCACTAGCTATATACTTTTGTAAACCAGGTGCAGTCGGGGTTATATAAAGATGGGCTATTTATCTAAATTTCTTGAATAATTGGCACCATATTAGTAGATAAATTGGTACTTTGAGGTATTTTTCAAGACCCTATAGGTAAATATAATGTACAAAATAAATTTATTTTATAGACTCTATTTTATTTGTAAGTTGTTTCATTTAACAAAATCTTGGAATATTGGCATAAATTGACATTGATTTGTAACAAAATGACAACAATACATTAACGGAACTTTCAAATAATACATATACATTGTGCTCAATGCCTAAAGGGTTGTAATTTGGTGTGGTTGCCTTAAAAAACATAAACAAAAACTAAGAACAAAAGAAAAATGAGATGGTTTTCACATTCAAGTAATGTGTTCAAAACCATAGCCGAATGAACCTACAATATGTGTCAAATATCCAACATCATTGTATGCAAAGAATGAAACACCCAACAATATTGCCTACAAAAGGTAGGTGTTCAAGCTTGATTAACAACAATGCAATTCTTACAACTATGAATTTCCCACAAATTCATCTAAGCTCTTAGCATCTATGGGATCAAACATATAATTCTTCCTAACTGGATCATACTCCATTGTCACATTTGACATAATTGAATATGCATCTATCCACTTACAACTTGTTCGGTCATAGTGGAATTTGAGGTGTCCTAGAGCAGGGGAAAAATAAAACATCTTGAGTTCAAAGGTTGGCATGGCAACTCCCTTTTTATACGCAATTTCTTTTTTGGAGGTCAACATGTTGCCTACACAATTCCCATTTTGTGCCAAATTTCCTCTGCATCATTTGAACCCATTCAAATCCACTATGTACCACTGTCAACTCCTTGGAAAATTGAAGTTGGGGTGTTGTTCTTGGAAGGTCTCCCTTTGCTGTGTTTCTTGGCAGCTTTAATTGTTGAAGAAATTCTAGTTGAATTTCTAGACACAAAAAAAAACGCCCACATCATATCCCAATTCAACCAACATGGAAGTGGATGAGGAGGAGGTGTTGTTGTAGTCGTCGTTGTTATTGAAATAGATTGAATTTTTAACTTGCGTAAGCCTGTCCTTGGACAAAAACGGGCTGGCATTGAGTTTAGAAACCAAAATGGCCTTGAAAAGTTGATGTCCATCATACTCCACCATCGGCATAACTTTCATGATTGCAATATTGGACTCTTCATACACTTCCTCACAATACAACATATTTGAAATCACATGTTGTGTTTCATCCTCAATAATGGGTAGAGGAAGCACAATCTCCTCCACGATGTCGTTCTCGAGAAGACCCTCATAGTTTCCATTCCCTTCTTCCATTTCAACCCTCAAAACTTTACCATTGCCTTTATCCACCATTGTAGACTTACTACTTGGGTTGTATGCTAGATGAGTTAACTCGTCTCTTTCTTATGTCCATGGAGCATGGAGCCATGCTTGTCTTGAAGAGGGGGCTATAACTTGAGTCTCAAACTTTGTTAGCCTTGTGTCGAACCTACATATCTACTTGCAAGATCCAAAGCCGGGTCACATGATACCCCTTCACGATCCAAAACACATCCTTCAATAACAGTAAACTTCTTCAAAAGCACACACAAGACTCATGGCATGTGACCATTGCACTTCAAACCCTCTCATTGGTGGGAGAGGCGGAGCCAATCTAAGTTTACTTCACACTACGCTTGAGGGACCAAAGGAGTAACTGAATGCAAGAGTAATGTAAAATTTACATGGATTTCTACATGGTATCCAATGGATCATGTTTCATGGTCACTTGGATTATTTTCAAGAACCACCTCTTGGAGGTAGGCCTAACACAAAATCAAAAACCATGGCACTCCAAAATCTCACACTATTGATTTATTATACTATATCATGCATGGGGACCCCGCAAGAATAGAAATTCCTTGAAATTCCTTGAAACTCACACTATAGCATTTGGTTGAGGGCATGTGACCACATGACATGATTTTGGATGGCATCAGAGTCCTGGCTAGACTAGATAGATTTACTCCTTCTCAAGTTCAGTACAAAATCCATCTTCTCATATTACACATTACAGGATTTTGGGTGACTCTACCTTCTCTGACCACCATCCAATATCTTTTCAAATCATCCTTAATAACAATGCCCCAAGAGGTTCCTTATGGAAAGCCAATGCAAGATTCCTTCAAGAGGACAAAGAACCAATTAAAACATTATGGGAAGCCTCCCCTCCGGGCCTCCACAAATGTCTTTCTTCACTAAGCTAAGGAAAATAATTAGGTATAATAAACAATTATACCTAGCTAAAGCAACGGAGACCAAACTGGAAGAGATTAGACTATGGAAATATTTGGAGTTTTGGCAAGTTGTCCTCCATTATGACACAATGAATGAAATAACCAAGGCCAGGGTTAAGATACTTAGGGATTATCTACAAAGCTTAGTAAATAAGAAAGAGCATGGGCGCATAATCCAGTCTAGAACCCGATGGATGCAATCTGGGAATAGAATGAATAAATACTTCTTCTTCTTAGTAAAGGAGCGGCCGGCGGGTGGGCTGATCACAAAACTCTATGATGAAGACAATGCAATCGTCTCCTCGAATGCGGACCTTGCTAGAGTTTGTAATTCTTTTTACTCCAAGTTGTATGCAAGCACGGTCTTGGATGAGCAACAAAAGGAGTACGAGGAAGAACTGCTAATTTATGTACCAAGCAAATTCTCACTAACTGCACAAAGGATTATGGAAGCCCCGCTCACCAAAGAACTTACCAAAGCAGTCCAAGCACTCACAAAAGACAAAAACTTAGGTCCAGATGGGTTGACGGCTGAGTTCTTCCAATCTTACTTGAGCTTCATGAGTGGTGACTGTCAGTCACAAACCACCACCCTTCATTGCGTCGTAGTCCAGGTGATGGTGTGTGTCTCACATGTCATGTAGCAAGCCCCTTGACCCTCATGAACCAACTCTAGCCTGAATGATAAATTAGTGTGCTTGAAGCCCTTTATTAATTAATTTGGACCTCAAGTGTTTACAAACACTTGGGCCTACATCCAAGTACTAAAAATCCTCCTAACCCTCTATCCTCATCTAAGGAAATCCAACTCACATGCCCATTGTTTACCCACCTTTGGGCACATTCACTCACTAACCCCTAATCTTAACTCCACCCACACTAATTGATGTTGCAGCTAATCACCATGTCTTACTGTCCACCCAATCTGCAAGTTTCCCTTAACAGCCATGGCTGCAAGGCCAATGCTAAGGTAGCAGAAGCCCAACCGGTTAAACCTATGGTATCAGTTCCCAGTTCAACTCCAACCTCCCCTGTTTGGTCTCGGACTGGCTGTGAAGGACTAGACACCTGACCTCGTGGGTCAGTACCCATTTCCCTCTGGAAATCCAAGCATTATTTCCTAATGCCTGCTCTCAGCTATGCTTCACCCGAACTGCTTCTTGTTGGCCGCCTCTACTCTACTTGTGATTTCCTTCCTCGCAGCTGCACTGTTTTCCGAGACAGCTGCGAACCCTGTCGCCTTTCCAGTCGCATAGGTGCCTCCCCCTGTACCAAATTCATCCCTCGCTCTGATGTCGCCCAATGCAGCATTCGTCTGTCCACTGGTTCCACGGTCGATTTCCCTGCCTTCTCCTCCCCTGCGATTGTGCCATCAGGGTGGTGTTCACTTCGCCGAATCTAAAAAACCAGTTCCTGCTGCAACCCCTCATTTTACACCCTCTCCCTTTCTGCCCTTCATCTCAATTCTCAAGAGCCCTGCCTGCACCTACAACAGCGCAGCTCCTCCTCCTGCCGAGAGTCTTCCCCCGAACCATGTACCAGAACATCCCCTGGACCCCCTTTCCCTGGATCCGGAAATCCAGGGTCTCATCCTCGCTCGGAGGCCCCCTCCCCTTAAACAAACAGTAACCAAAGCAGTTCAAGAACCACACCTCACACCCAACCCACAAGGGCCTAGCCTAATTCAACCAACTTACGTGCCTTAACCCACTACCCCCTAACAAAAATTACCCTTTCCCTAAGTTGCATCACTTAATTATTCACTTAAAATTATGTAGCTCATAATAACTCAGCCCACTAATTCACACGACAAACCAAAGCAATTCCAAACAACATCTAAATTCTGATGCCTCATGCTCGTAATCACATTGGCAACCCCAATGACCGCAATCCCTGCGGTCTTTTGTAGATTTTTAATGTAGAATGGTCATGGGGGCATCATATTGGGCTCACAGTGACTTTACAAGGATGGTAAATGAGTCGCTTGCAGGAGATTGGTTTCCAAAAGGGTAACAAGGGGACTTATTGCACTTTTCCTTAAAAAAGAGGTGGACATCACGCTAATGTCAAAACAATATGTGAATGTTAGATAATATGAGTAACTTAAAATAAAAGATTGAACATACCACATACATACAACATGTTGTAAATTTACCTCAAAGATGAACCCCGCAAATACATCCAAGTAAAAGGCTACCAAGTGTAGCCTGGACGTTTCTTCTCACACCTTGCATAATCATTAGGTGTCTATAAGGTTTTGAACTCATGTAGCTTCAAAATTCCAAAACTACGAATGTGGTGAAGTTTATGCACCAAGTTTGTCTTGACATGATCATTCTATGTGGATCTACATTCCAAGTGAGAACACATTAACAACACCAATATAAACATGAGAACACATGCAAGTGAAACCCAATGGATTAAAAAACTAATTTTTTCACATCATTCATTGCATTGAGGAGAACACCAGTTGCACTAGTTGGATCAAGGCAAATGAAATCAACACTAAAGTGCCAACCAAATTCATTTCCATGAAATTGATCAATATTGCACCGCCATGCAGTAAACTTGTGGCTATCTTCCCACACCCATAATATTTTACCTTTGAAGTTCGTCAAGTCCTCATGCCACATATAATCCAAGACTTTGAAATAATATGAAGAGCCTGTATAGGAATACAAAGGCAAGAAAAAACTAAAAATTAATAAGTAGGGCTAGAATTTGTGTGGAATATTACACTAAATATGATATTTAGTGTCACTTACTATTTGGAATTACGCAATGCTATATCTATTAACTATATATCTCATATTTTACCAACACATGTGAAATTGGTACTTTGGACATTATAGAACATTAACAACTATACTTGATGAAAAAAATACATCAACAATATAAAAAATACATAGCATAGCGTAAATCCAAATAGTAAGGGACACTAAATATCATATTGAGTGTAGTTTTGTTACCGAAACAACTATTCCACATAATAATAGCCCACCTTTATTTTTAAGATTTCTGCATCACTTTCAACTGCAACAATAATGTTTCCCCGGCCTTGCTATTTTTCTCGGGCAACCCAGCCCAAAAGACAAAAGACATAAAACAACACACGCACATTATAACCTCAACATCCGTTTGTCTTGTGATTTGTCCTATCAGAACAGTACACTACAAGAAACCTTGTCCATTCCAACCATGGTATCAATGACTCACTGTCCTAAACAACTTATTAAACGAATGTGATGCCTACTCAACTCACCTTGTGTGACGTGGATTACGTGTGAGTCATTGTTAAGTCATTTTAATGACTTATGATGAACTCTGTTGACGACCGCATAACATACTCATTTTATGTCTACCAAATATCGTCCACTACATCCATTCGTGTGTGACGTGGATAGAATATCATGACTTGGCTGATTATTAGTCATTATCTAGTTGTGATTTAACGACTACGTGTATACTATTACTTAAAGATAACACAAATTAGTGATGTGGCACTTACATCCCTGTAATGATGTGGAAATTAGGGATGTATTGAGTGAACATTATTCTCGATAATATTGACGTGTCAAAAGAATGACTACGACTTCCAAACTCAATGACTGACTCACATGCACGTTGAGATTTGGATGACGTGTATAAGTGTTTAGTCATTGTATGAGTTACTGAAATGACTCATGGATGACATGTGCAAGCAACATATTGGTCACTAAACATGTTTGACACGATGAGGTGGCATGCCGTGTCATCGATGACATAAGCTTAGTACATTTATTGACGTATATGGAAGATATTCATTGCCAAGGTGCACATGTGATGGAGGTCTGAAATCATAAGTTTAATGGCGGGCATTGTGCACGAACAATGCATTTCATTTTTCATGCCACGTAATCAATGACGTGGACGTGTAAGTCGTAGTGGAGTTGAAGTACAGTTATAGTATTGTTGAGTACAACCTACGTAGGACATTTGTAAGGCCAGCTGGGCTTTTGAAAGGACGAACACCTAAAATTTAGCTAGTGCCAAGGAGTTATCTAAAGCTGATAGTTCTATGGCTCCCACCAATGACGCTGTGGTGGGCGGGGGAGGCGCATGGTTCACCAATTGCATGCCACGCGCTTCTTCGGTGGTGGTCATGAAGACATCTGTTGTGCTCTGTTCATGTCTTTGGGAGCGTGCCTCCTTCGCCAATACTACTCTCCACCCCGGTTTTTGCACTTCGTCTGACCAAAATACTTGTGTCACTTGGCTGGGGAATATGAACGGTTCCAACATTTGAGGAACCTTGTGGCGGAAATTTACAACCATGAATCCAGCCTCGTCTCTTACATACGTAGGGTTGCCCCGGTTGTCATATTGCTTCATCCACTCACACCTAAAAAGTATGACTGGTGTATGAAGTGGCCCATAGTTCAATTTTAGTATATCCTTTAGTACTCCCACATAGTTCAATGTCACCTCCTCCGAACCCACGGAAGGCATGTGAAACACAGAGGCAACACCGCTGTCGTAAGTTTTTAGCGTCCTGGATTGTTGGTCCTCCACCCGAAAGTGGTTTCCATAGGCCTTCATCCTCGTATATCGTGTGGCTATCTCTGATGGTCTGCTGCACAACAGAACCCTGTCCATGTCATCCTCATCGTTCGGGTCAATAGGGTGATTGTGCACTACGTCTTTAATCCAAGTCTCAAATGTGGAAATGCTGGGGTTCTGTACCTGTTCCTCTTTCCATTGCCTGCACATCCAACTAGTCAAATATTAGTTGCTCACTAGTCATTCACTACTCTTCCACCTCGTCAGACAATAGTCATTCACTAGTCTTTCACTATTCACTACTCGTACACATGCTCAGACAGTAGTCTATCGCTACTCTTCCACTACTCATCCACCTGGTTAGACAGTAATCATTCACTAGTCATTCATCACTCACTACTCGTCCACCTGGTCAGACGGTAGTCATTCACTAGTCCTTCACTACTCATCCACCTGGTCAGATAGTAGCCTTTCCCAGCGGCGATCATGTTTAGGAAAACAACAGGGCACACTGAGACATGAACGTGCAATCACAAATACATAATCAGGCTCACCTATGCCAGGGTGCCATGAGGGATAAATTGGTCAAAGCATATTGGTGGGCAACATCTCTCAATGTTGGTGTCATCACGTACTTTGTTCCTGCCCCTTCTAGCACCTCCTCTGCATCTCCGTACTCCTCATCTGCATCCCAAACTCGACGGTCAACCACTTCAAACTTGTGGAAATATTCCGTGATGAAACCTAGGCATTCATCTCTCGCATAACCCTCCGCCATGCTTGCTTCCGGTCTTGCCATGTTCCGAACATAATGCTTTAATGTTTTCATGTATCTTTCAATAGGATACATCCACCTTGTGGAGACAGGACCACATATGTCCAATTCATCGACTAGGTGATATAATAAATGCATCATAATGTCAAAAAAAGACGGAGGGAAATGAATCTCCAAAAGTGCCATGCTCCGTGCAACGTCCGCCTGTAGAGCTTCAAATTCCAATGGGTTCCAAACACTGTCACATATCCTTCGGAACACTTTCGAAATCCTCATCACCGCCATTCGTGGACCAGGTAGTAAAAGACCTCTTAAGGCTAGCGGCATGATTTGTTGCACAAGCACATGGTAATCATGTGACTTTAAACCCCCATACGTCCTCTTGCATATATATTGAGCCATGTTGGAAACATGTCCTGATGGTGTCTTCAAGTTCTCCATAACACTACAAAACACTTCGAACTCTTCGCTGGTCAACACATATGGGGCCGCCGGTTTCAACATTTTGCCATTTTTCTTTGGGTGGGGAATGAGCCACAAATGCGGCCTGATGCCTCTGCGTTGCAAGTCCCGGCGGACCTTCACGGTGTCCTTATGTCCAGTGACGGTCTTCAAAATGTTCTTTGAAAAGTTTTGCTCACAATGCATAACATCCAGCGTATATCGTATGAGCAGATCTTGCCAATATAGTCATATATTGGTTAGTTCAGGGGACGTGTAAGAACGACTGTGATTATGACTGTCATTACGACTATGATTGCTACTGTGATTATGACGTTCATATACGTCGGTGATGGCTACAATGACTAGTAGTTTTGTCTCATTCTGGAGGTACTATAATGCACACATGGTATTCATGGATGGGAGGCAGGAGCCTGTACTCTTTACTATACTGCCACATGACCATTTCTGTAGTTTTTTTGTAGTCATTTCCATTTTTTGAACATGATGTGTTCCAGACGTGCAGTACGCTAGGTGCATGCATGTGCCCATGTGTATCTTAAACGACTATTCCGTTATTTGTAGATAAAATAATCCTCAAATTCTAATTATATCCTAAATATTTTATAACAAAAGATAATGAATATTGGACTTGAGCTACTTAACTCGCTTAAATGACGTTATCCTCGACTCAAGGTTACGTGTCATATTCTAACTGCAATAGTGTATTGTATAGATATGTCTACGATATCGATGACTATTGATGACACCTATGACTAAATAACCTCAATGTATTTCATTGAGAAGTTCCAAAATCTGTTGAAATCGGAGCCATTCTTTGAATATATTGTCAAGAACTATGAGAGTTTATGATCTTTTAAGGACTGCATATGTGAATGCTCTACATAGCACCATTATGCCCTTGATAGTTGTACCCCTGGGTATCCAGGAAGCCACTACTTGTATGTTTCAAAAAAATAATAATAATAGCACCATTGTGTTTTTACAAACATTTGGGACTAATTTTTGTTATAATTTATGTTCCTTAGTCTATGTAATAGATAAAATTGCAAAAAACATAGTAGAATTATAATTATTTTAGTAATTATGTATTTAGAGTCGGAATTAAGCATGGTTATAGTCCATCTCAGGGTAAAAATGTGTTGTGAACACAATGGTGGTGTTAATTTTGCTAAAAAAACCCCTTCTATTTTTAGATACGGGCACCACCAGCCCTAAAATCGGGTTTAGGCTTAGAGTCATTTGAGACCTTTGATTTAGATTAGGGATTTGTGGATGTGAAGGTGAGGATGTGGCCGCCATTCCTTGACCATTTTCCTTGAAGAGAAGAGGCCTTAGTCAGCCATCCTCCCTCTCTCTTTCTCTCTCTTTCTCTTGTAGGGCAAAGCCATGCCCAATTGTTTGTGTTAAAATCTGATAGAAACCCTCATTTTGTAGCTGCCTTGGTCTTTTACCTCCCATTTCTCTTGTCTCTTATGCTTTTTGATGAGCTTTTGAGTAGTTGTTTTCTTAATCAGTAGCTTCCTATGATTGCAATTCTCGAGTGATTTGGAGCTAGGATGTAATTTTGGTGGATTTTCAAAGTGGCAAAGGATTCTGGCTTCAGCAGTTTCAAAGCATTAACTTCAAAAATGTGTCATTCAGTGAATTTTTACTCGATTTTATTGTGAATAGTTATGTTAGATGCGCAATCAAGTCTAGTTTTTGTGAAAATTAAATTCACTCTCTTTGAGCTCTTGGTTGATTTTTGGTGAATTTTTGAGTGGAAGAGGTTTGCAGTAGAGACAATTAAGTAATTGTACTTTGTGAATTCATATCTCACGACTCCAAAGTTGGTTTCCTACGAAACTTGGTGTGAGTAAGCATGCTCAAGTTAACTCCCAACACAAAAACATTTCGTCTAAATCAGAGCCTTGAGGAATTTCCAATGGATTTTTTAGTGGCAAGGCCTCTCCAATGGTTTCGGCCTAATGGTAAATCTTCTTTCCTTAATCAAATCCTCCTAAGTGAGCCCCTATTTGTCTTTGCATATTGATCATTGTTGATTATACCCTACTAAAGTATCATTCGTGCGAAAACAGGGGATACCACATCAGGCAATACAACATTGCCTGCACGCCCGGTTTGTGCAATCCATCCCTTAATATTTTGGAAGACATTTAGCAGTCATTTAGCAGTCATTTAGCAGTCAGATAGTAGTCATTTGGTAGTCATTCAACAGTTATTAGGCAATCATTTATCAGACATTCAGCAGTCATCCCTGAACATTCTTAGAACCGTATAAATGTCGTATGCATTGTTTGGTGTGGGTTTCTGAGTCCATTGTGAAAGTCATATTGGAAGGCAACGAAAACACTGGTTAGTGCCACATGAAGCCCTGATTGCTGACACATTGCTAATTAGATACTTACATTGTATGAGGTATGTCATTGTTTGTTTTGTGGATGGTGTATAGGTACAGTTCAATATTGGGCAATCCGTGCATATGATGAGCCCGAAAAACAAGAAACGGAAGGTGGCCATTGGGAAAATCAGCGGTGTGGGGGGTGTGGATAAGTTTCATTTCAAGGTCATTTCGGAGTTTTGCTACAAAGTGGACGTGACCACTGCTTACCTAGGTGACGTGAAACTTGCATACCCACATGAAGACGGAGACCAATGGGTAATAAAAGATGTGGTAGGAGGGTGCACACTATGGAACGAAAGGAACCTGAGAGCAGCATGATTCCCCCCCCCCACGAACTTATTAGGGAGGTCCTAGAGGGCTTCCGTATTGTAAACTTTGAGCCCATGTATTTTGTTGGGAACACATGAATGAAGTTGAAATATGTATTGTTTTTCAAATACGATCGCAATTTCTCATTGTCATTGACATGCGTTGATTGGCAACTTTAAAGTCGTTGAGTAGCAATTTTGTAGTCGTTGAGTAACCAGGGCCTCAATGTGCTGACAGATGGCCTACTAATGAATGAGTAAACCATGCCTCAATATGCTGACGGATGGCCTAAACCCGTGCACACATCACGAGCATGCAGTCACTCAATAGTCATTCAATAGTCGCTCAATAGTCGTTCAATAGTAACATAATAGTCATTCAATAGTCATTCAATAATCGTTCCACAGTCATTCAATAGTAGTTCACTAGTCATTCAATAATCGTTCACTAGTCATTCAATAGCAACATAATAGTCATTCAATAGTCGTTCACTAGTCATTCAATAGCAACATAATAGTCGTTCAATAGTAACATAATAGTCATTCAATAGTCGTTCAATAGTCATTCAATAGTAACATAATAGGTGTTTAGGATACAACTGGAAAATGACTACATAAGAACTATGTTTATGAACACGTGGCATTATATTACTTGCCCACATGTTATGATGACGTGGCCAATTGACTCGAGAGCCACGTGTTTGTTGACATGGCGTCCATGCCACGTCAGATAATGACATGGATGTGATGACATGGCGTGTATACCACGTCAAATGATGACCTGGATGTGAGGTTGTGGCGTGGATGCCACGATAGATGATGATTTGGATGTGAGGTCGTGTCGTGGATGCCACGTGAAAAACCAGTCATCTCGGTTTGCCACGTCCGCTGTCCATGTTTACGACTGTCCTATACGACTATATCATCCAAATTCCCACGTCACGTCCCCAACGACTGTCCGTCCGTTATAACACAAAAATTAATAGTCATTGTAGTCCTCAATGACTCAAATAACAGTCATAAACAAAGTCGTTTTTTGTCGATTTTCTAGTAGTGGTACAATAAACATGATATTTAGTGTCACTTACTATTGGGAGTTACACACTGCTATATCTTTTACTGTTAATGTAATTCTTTACCAAGTGAAGTTGTTATTGTTCTATAATGTACACACAACCAACTGACATTTGTTGGTGAAATTAGAGATATATATAATATACAATAAACAGATATGGCATTGCGTAATTGGGTGCAAGCATAGTAAAGTGGACCAAAAAAGTGCTCCGGTATATGAAAGCCATGATTTTCTTGGTCAAACGCCTATAGGTAGTAGCAAAATGTTGTTTAAAATAGATTATTTTTCATGATGACCTCTATTGTTAAGTTAGGTACTCAAATATAGAATATCAATATGAGATCTTCAAAACCTATCATCAAAAGTGACGTGTAAAAGCAACTGACTAAATATAGTTTTGAACGTAAATTTCATGACCTTAAATATTTTGAACTTGGAATTTCTTTTCATATTCCTTGAATTCATTATAAACTTGAGATCATCGTAATTTTTTTTTCAAAAATTCATCAATTTAATGTAATGTAATTGTATTTTAAACAAGTTTTTGACAATTATCTTTTCCATGACACCCACTTGCACCACCACTTGCACCGTCTTCTAAAATACATATACGTTGTTTGAAATTGTTTTTTGTGAACATAAATTGCTTGGCTTTGTAGATTCATATGTTTTCTAAATGTTTATGAATTTCTATTTCATAAAATTCAAAGTTAGTATATAGTTTTGGATCACTTTCACTTAAACCTGAGCAAGGATCAAGAGCTGTCCACTTTACCGTGCTTCCACCCAATTTCAAATAGTAAGTGACTAAATATCATATTTAATGTAGTAATTCAAGCTCGCCTTACTTAGGGCCGCTTCACATACGAGCCAAGAGCCATGATCATGAAATTGTGAGAGCCCAAAAGAAAGTGTTCAAAGGCTGTCCCAACACACCTCCAAAATCATGTAATGTGATCACGGGCCCTCAAGTGTAGTGTGAAGTCATATGTGACCGGGTCCTCAACCAAATGCTATTTCAATGAATTTCTATTCATGTGGGTCCTCACGCATGATAAAATAGAATAAATCAACGGTTGTGAGCATTCGGAGTGCCATGGTCTCCCAGTTTTGTGTTTAGGCCTACCTCCAAAAGGTGGTTTATGAAAATAGTCCAAGTGACCATGAAACATGATCCATTTGATGCCATGTAGGAATCCATGTAGACTTTACATCCATCTTGCATTCACATACTCCGTTGGTTCCTCAAGCATAGTGTGAAGCAAACTTGGATTGGCTCCGCCTTTTCCACCAATGAGATGCTGGAAGTGTAATGGTCACGGGCTCTCAGTCTCGTGTGTGAAGTGGCCCTTAATTAATGCTAAGAAGTGCCACTCCAGTGAGTCTCATCTGAGGGCCACTTCACACACAAAAATAGGTGAAGGATACAATCTAACCTTGATAATGTCACACCATTCGTGTCACCAAAAAGTGTGATATAAACAAGGTGTGACATATTTGATAATGTCACATTTGGAAGATTTATGCATAATGTGATATTATCAAAGAAATAGGTAGAAAAACAAATAAAATTACAATGTTCAAAAGAAAATAACAAAGATGAGAATTCAATGTTTTTAAATATAAAATCAAATTCAAAAGCTTGAATAACAAAGATAGCACATCATAATGTGTCATTGAGATCAAGTAAAGACCTCTCACTAGAGGCAAAGAAGCTCCTAATGTCACATCGTTTTGTTGACATTGATGTTAAATGTGCAACACCAATTCTAATGAGCTTGTCATGGATTTTTTCCATTCCTAACAACTTCATAGTGTTGAAAATTTGAGAACCTTGACTAGCCATAAAATTGAAAACATCTTTAATAGATTTTTGTGCATCACTTAACTTCACTACCTTAGACTCAACATCATTGCTATCATCAATCAATGGGTTTACTTCTACGGGATCATGTGCCTCATGGCCATCTTGCACTAATTGCACAAGCTCCTCAGTAGAATACTCCGCCTCAAAATCATCTTCACCTTCCATGTCTACGTACTCC
Source organism: Polytrichum formosum (assembly GCA_964035585.1). NCBI lineage: Eukaryota > Viridiplantae > Streptophyta > Polytrichopsida > Polytrichales > Polytrichaceae > Polytrichum > Polytrichum formosum. The sequence goes on along the minus strand of OZ037939.1, from coordinate 27,751,155 downwards.
AATGGAATAAGCTTCTCTAGAGGCTTGCCTTGGACATCAAAGCCCAAATTCAATGTTAACGACGTCATCCATAGAACTTGTTGTCCATCCGGCCTTTTTTCATCCATATTACTTGTTATTATCACACTTACACTACAAATTTTGGGAAAAAATAGTGACATTATCAAGGGTGATAGGGATAATAACGAGGGAGTTTTACACTAGAAAATTTGGTTTCGAAGTTTTGGGTGACAATATCAAGGTGTTCTATAAACAAGAGTGACATTATCGAGGTTAGACTGTACTCCCTTTGTAACTTCCTTACGAAAATCTGGAAGACATTGATCGCCTGCAGGAATCCAGAGTCAACCTGGAATTCGAATAAAAAATGGGCCAGCTTCAACTCAGATTAGGCCGATTTAACATTAGGCTAATTCAACTTCCTTTGAAGTTGTTTCCCAGTCTTCACTGATCTGGGATCCAAGATTGCGGTGTCGAAGTAGCCAGCTTAGATGGCCAGTTTGTTTTTGGTTCAATGGAGTTTTTTTGTAGCGGCTTAGGCCCCTAGGGATGGGCATTCATCGATCAGGTATAGGGAGAGCTCCCTGCTGTGACGAGAACATGGGCCTGCAGGAATCCAAAGGGGAGCTGAAATTTTGAATGAAAAAGGGCCAGAATTTGAGTGGAACAGTAGTTCCGGTACCAATCTTCCCGAATTTGAGTTTCGAATCTGAGTTTTGTGAATAAGAGAACTTGAACTTGAACTTGAATTCAGAACTTGACTGTGAACAAAACTGTGAACATGAATTTGAACTCTGAACAAAATTCCGAACATGAGATTGAGTTTGGAAACCTACTATAATTCTGGCCCTTTTTTGTTTCAGCTTGCCTTTGGATGCCTGCAGGCGATTAATGTCTTCCAGATTTCTGTAAGTTACGAAGGGAGTATCCTTCACCTGTTTTCGCAGACACTTGCCAATTGATCGAGTTCGATTGGTCTCAGAAAATCCAATTGCTATGGAATTGCAATGAGCTCAAGTTCGTAGATCGAAGTAATAATCTTGACAGTACACAATTACACACCAAACAGAGATTCAGAGAAAGCAACGAACTCAGGACCACTTCACACACGAGCCAACAGCCGTGACCATAGAACTGTGAGAGCCGTGTAACACATGATAAAGTATATAAATCAACGGTTGTGAGATTTCGGAGTGCCATCGTTACCTGGTTTTGTGCTAGACCTACTGTTCACAGTTTTGTTCATAGATCAAGTTCTGGATTCAAGTTCAAGTTCAAGGTCAAGGTATGAATATAATCAGAGCCTAACGCGGTGTCCAATCTAGTATGAATCCCAGAAACAGAGCTATGAATTTTACCTCGGCATCGGACACTCTACCTTGGAGTCACAACTTTAAATCACAAAACTCAGATTCGAAACTCAAATTTGGGGAGATTGGCAGTGGACACACAATTCGAAACTTGAAAATGCAGCCTCCAACTCACAAATTCAAAACTCATTATTAGACCCCACTCAAATTTAAACTCGAATCTCAAACCCCACTCAGATTCAATGTGCATCAAATTGTTCCAAATTGTTTCAGACCTGATTCAACATTAGAGTTGAGAGGATAAATTTTGATAACATGTTCTCTTTCTTGCATCTTTAAGACTACCTATGGAAACGGTCCAAGATGACCCTAAACTACCGGATGATGGTGGAGAGATACCCAAATCTTAAGGAAGAGGTTGGCGATTCAATTCCCGGCTGTGAAATCTCCTCTCTACTTGACGGAAAAACTTGCCAGGTGGTCAATTGCCTCCTGTGCTTTGATGCCGGCCTGTCGGCCTTTTGTCAAAAAAGAAAAGAAAAGAAAAAAAAGACTAAGGTAGAGGGTGCTTAAACCAACACTTTAAGCTATTGCACATACATATGGGTATGTGGTTGATATAAAATATATATATTCATATTAGCCTTTGGGCTAAACATAGGTATCAAGAAAGAAAAAATATTTTTAGTCTCAATTGAATATTTGATGAATATTCAAAGTCAAAACTCCTAGCTTCCTTAAACCAATCCATAGGCCCCGTGTATGGCAACCTTGCATATGATGAGGACCCCCACCTTCATTGCCTAGAACCAACACAATATAGTTGGGTACTAGACCCAAACTACATCAAAGTCCAAGTAGTAATGGTATGCAAAGCCACACGGCTACCTCCATGATCCCATCCGGTTCGCTTGCAAAACCATCACCTTGCATCATGGGAACCGACCCCCTTGCATCCCGGGAACCGACCCCCTTGTATCCCGGGGAATGACCCTTTTGTGCTTTGTGAGCCTACCTCCTTGGCGTCGTGAATAGAATGGCTAGAATAGGCATTGACAAGCCACCCTAATCCCACCTTGAACCAACCCGAGATAGAGTGGAGCCCGTTACCTACCCAACGTGGAAGTAGTGGAGGCCGCTATGAGGTGGCACCACTAATGACACCTAAAACCGTCACTCCGTGGGCCCAGACACTCCTACACCGCCGGGTAACGGTTCAAGGTTGTAGAGTGTTGGCAATTGGGAGGCGTTTACAGGTGTTGGTTTTGGATGGGGTGTTGGATTTAGCACCCTCTACCTTACCTATGGAAGGGGTGGGAGCGTCAGTGACATTTCCCTCGAGGTATTGTTTCTTCTCCATGTTGTCATAAACTTCCGGATATATATCTCTTTAGGTTTAGAGTTGGGAAAGTGGCCTCCACTGTATGTTGTTTGTCATATCAATTACTGCTTATCATGTCCTTGCACACAGTCCAATTTGCTACAGGTTACCATCAGAAGTAGATGTCATTTTGGTTCTTCTTCTTTTTTATATTTATTTAATAAATTTATTTTTATCTTTTAAACAATTTAAAAAAGTTATAGTGTTCAAAAGTTGAGGTGCATGCTATTAGAAAATTGATCCACTCAATAAAACCATTAGCAACAATCTTTGTTATTTAATCATTCATCTAACTTTTCTGTAATTTTAATATTCTCACAAGGTGGTCCCAATTCTGGTGTCTTTTTGTTAGGGAATTGTATTGTATTTTGAGTACCTTGATTTCATACTTCCATACAAATAATGCCTCAAACTCATGTTTTGATGTGTCCCAATTCTTTCCTTACTTCCTAGTGGTTACCATCAAAGCTCATGGTTCCTTTGTGCCTTTTACTTTTGCCTCCTGAGGATCATGGACATATGTTTGTCTAAGAGGAGTTGCTTAGTTTGAGGTTCAATCTCTAGATAGGAATCATGTACGTGGAGCAAGAGATGTATTATGAGGATGGTGATATATTGGAATCAATCTTGATGCACAAGAATAGAAGTGAGGAAGGGCATGTATGGGTTCTAGGTCTGGGATTGTACGGGGTTATAAATATTTTTGATTCCCAAATGCAAGCTTCCACTATTCTTTTTAACAAACAAGTTTGGGACTTCAACGATCCAAATCCCAATTGTTGTTGTCAGTAAATTGGAACCTAGTGAAAATTATATTTTTGTGTTCACTGAATTTGATAACGAGATTTGTCCGACAATTGATCTTTCCAACACCTCGCATTTTCCTTTTAGAAGTACAACTCTGACTCTGTCTAAAGTCTCAATGGATGTTGATAAAACCCGTTACAATTTGTTATTCATGAGGTTGGCTTGCCAATGAACTCCATCTCAGAGTCGAGAGTTGTTGAGAACTTGAGATAGGGTCATGTGCATAGCATGTGCTAACACCTTTGACTACAATCGTGAGTGCAAGACTTTGTGCATGGCGGGTGGCTTTGGTGGTGACTCCTTCCATTTGATCCGTGTGGTTTGTGGCATTGGTGAGGAAGAAAACACCATCAAGGCAGAAACCCTTGGTGAGAAGGATTTCCCTTGTCGTCAAAGATGAAACGGTGACAAATGCAAAACGTGTGTTGGGGCACGGTTTCACAAATTGTAGCACTCCATCTCCTCCCCTTCATATTATGTTCATGTTGTGGCATCGATGGTAAGAGTTTTGACCGACCGTCTGACGAGCGGTTCTCCGAAAATTTGTAGTTTGAGGTTGTTGGAGGTCTCAAGGAGGTTGTAACCTTTCTCCACTTTGGCATGCACCATCTCCCCATGTAGTAAAAGAATAATAGCTCTATCACCTTTGATCAAGGCGATATAGTCAAATTCTGGGTATTGCAAACCAATTTTTGCAACTCCCAACCATTTTTGTGAATGCGGTGTATCATGATATTGATGGGGGTGATGACTTCCCTAGTGAGGTTGATATGCGCGGCATCCAATCATTCTTTGAGAAGAGTCACCGCTTCCATTTTGTGAAAATAATAGCCATGCTCAAAATGGATGGAGAGTTGAAATTCATGTGCTAGTCCGGTGACCATGTCCATTGCTTGATGTGATGGTATTTGGGTGAAATGGAGAACTTGGCCAAACACACCATCTGGACATGTGGAGGGAAACAGTTACGGGGAACACTTGGGAAAACACGCTTACATGCGAGCATGAGTTCCACTTCTAGGAGAGTGTTGCCCGGTTGGACAAAGGCGGCTATGCTTTGTCTCCATTCGCCTTGATTTCCTCTTGAGCGGTGGATATCCCGTGCCATAACAAGTTTTTGAAGTGAATTTTGGACGTTGGCTCCTCCAGGGGGTGATGGTGACTCTAGCCCATGTACGTTGTGAGTGAGCCTTGCTAATAGAAGGCTAGGCCTCAGGTGTGTGATAATGATCTTGCAAAGGGGGGCCATCATGGAAAGAAGGGAATGATGCATTGCTATGAGACCAGGGTTTGCGAGGGGTTTGGTGTAAGGGCCATGGGTGGGCCTCTTCCATGTGAGCCCCTCTTGTGTGTGCCAAACTAGAGTGGGTAGTAGCTTGGGAAGTCAGGCAGCACGGAAACCACATGGTTGGAGTGGCTCCTGGACTAGCAGACCTCTTCGAAGAGGAACCAAAGTACATCAGGATGGGAGAGCCTACGAGGGAGACGTCACTAATTGCAGCTTTAGGTTGCAAGGCCTAGTAAGGAGCAACGTCCGTGGTGTAGAGTTTAGTGACGAAGGCGGGCTCCATGGTGGTGTTAGCTTGCAGTATCTATTGCAAACGACAGTGGAAGAAGCCCGAGGAGGTTGAGCTTCCATCGACGTGCATGCTTAGCATGGTGCCTTGTTTGGTGGCCATTTGATTTGTGTGTTGATGTGGAATGCGCCTATCTTGTGGATGGTTGGATCTACAAGCAAAATAAGGACAAAGTGTTAGGCCAAAGTGTGAGGCGTGGCGGCAAGCATGCATTTGTGAATAGGACTTGGTAGTGGGTGCTTACAATCTTGGGGTTGTGGAATGGGGTGGTGGACTAGGGTTTTTATGGTTGCCATGTGAGGTGCGAGGGTGGAATAAACTTCATGCTGAGTGTGGATGAGGGGTAAAATACCTTTCCAACGGTGTATTACATGCCCCCAAATTTTGAAAATTTCAGTCGGTAAACCAAAAAAAACAATCTACAATCATTTAGTGACTGCAGATCAGGGTGGTCAAAAGAACCACAATGGGAAAATGACTTTGGCTTTTTTTTACAATGTTTTCTACTAGTGGGGGTGCATGATGTTTATGAGTGGAGCTTACGGTGTGCATCATAAATGCATTTGTGGGGGGAGAAATGTGTTTGCTGGATTTTGCTGGTGAGTGAGGTTTGAGGTGAGAGTGATGGGGTTTGAGGGTGCATTGCTAAATTAGATTGCTTGCAATGCAAGAGAGATGAGATCTTTGTGCATGTTTGAGTGAAGTTGCAATTTTGGTGAGATGTAGGTGTAAGGTGTAGATTCAGACTTGGTGTTGATCCCTAGGGGGTTGGCTCGAGTGCATGGTTTGTGCGTCATTTGGTGGTTGCTAGGAACTTGAATAATATGGTACCATGTTATGGCTTTGATGGGTTGTATGAGTTGTCATGTGTGATGTATTGCCGTTGGAATTAGTGGGCAATAGGAGTGCTTGGTGGATTGTGCGGTGGGTAGGATTAGAGTTTGTGTGTGTGTGGTTGATATGAGTGTGGGTTTAGCGTATGTGCAGGTGTGGTGTTGGCAAGTGCGGATGGCGCAAATCTCCTTGTTGTAGTGGCGTTGGTGTTGACCCGTGCAGACTGACTATGTTGGGTGTTGTATTAAAATTCCTATCATTTTATAACATGGTAATTGCCAATCTATACACACACGTTTAGTCAGTTGAGCCCAATTAAAACCGATTTTTTTTCCATGCCGGTGTGGTATGTTTTGGACTATATCTTCATCTCTCCCCAATCATACCCGCTTTAATGCGCACAATATCCCTTTGGCTTGCAGCGGTTAGATTTGATTCACGCAAGATCCTTGCATACATGCATTAAAACAAAATTCGTTTTATTTCGCTTGGAAACTTATTTTAATGTGCCTTTGACCACGAGGTTGGGATGCAGGAGCACATGCTTGAAGGCTGCTCCATGAATTATTCCGAGCTTCATTGCATCCTATGAAGGTCATTTCATGCGGTGGTGTTAAGGGCATGGCGATCACGGTCTATTGTAACAATATTAGGGGTAGCAGGGGCCGGTTGTAAGTGTGTGTGCACATTGTTGTAGGGATGAGTGCAAGTAACACCAATGCAATAAAGATGGAGGTCTTCTGGTCTTTCGGCCGCATGTCTGTGGCTTGCAAGTGTGTTTGTCTTCTGTCTTCCCTGGTGGTTTTGGTGTTGGATTGAGGGATGTAGGTGTGCGGAGATGTTTAGAAATGTGGTGCAAAGGCAGTCGGTTTTGGTGTTGGGCTCCCCAGGTTTCTCTCCCTTGCTGGTGTCATTTGCTTGTGAATGTGGGTTGGTGATGGGAGTTAGCTCATTTGAGGTTCTCGTGGCAGAGTCCATCTTGTGTTGGGTTCTATGCATGCGGGTGCTGGATGCTGTTGAGCTGTGGGTGAGTGCTCAAAGCTAAGGTAGAAATACCATAACCCGTTAAAATAAGGTGATTCGCATTGAAGATCTGGTCTGACAATCATGAGATAATTTTCCAAGATAGACGAGAAGGATTCATGAAGAATGCAAGTTGTTTCGTATTTTTCTGCCTTGTACAAAAAAGTCCACAATTTTTCAAAGTGGAAAGTTTGTCCAACCCGCTTCCCGTTCACTAGGTACTCCGCATTTCGATACAGAGCATCACCTAAACCGGTTAATCATGAGTACATTAGACCTTGCCTCCCATTGGCTACACTGCATTGAAGTTGCCGCCGAGCCATGCTCCATTTAAGACATGGCACTTCACCATTATGAGGCGGTCTAGTGCACCGCTAGTGGGTAGTTAACGGGTTATGGTATTTCTACCTTAGGTTGCAAGGTGCAAGCTTCGAGGTGGTGAAGTGCAGAGAGGCTCCGCCCAGCAGTGTCCCGAGCCATCATTTTCACTTCAGTGGTCACAAATGTCGTAGTGTCAACGTCCAACTCCTAAAAGAGAGGGAATTACTACATACGAGCATACATCTCTACCATCCAACATAAGAACTTGACCTCTAATAGGTTTGTGGCCGATCCATCTCTATTGACTTAGACTAATGTATGCGGGTGTTATTCGGTTACTTTTCTTATTCACACACCTTTATTTGATTAGTGTAAGGTCCAGTGAGGTCCAAAGAACAAATGTTATGTAGGTGTGTGTTTAAAAAAATCATTGGACTGTATCTTCAATATTTATTAACCACTCCACACTCAATTCTAGTGACCACAATTGGGAGGACCTCCTTAATATCATGTGCACTTTGATTGCCACATGCATGAAATTAGGGAGGTTAGAGTGTATCTCAAAACTCTTACGGTGGACATATAAGAGGTACGGTCGTTCCCTCTCCCCCCCCCCCCACAACTTGGTTGTTGGTGGCAACCACTACACTAATTATCTCAATTAAGATCAAGGCATCAATAGTCGACCAAGTCCATTCAATCACTCACTAAGGTCATGTAATGCCAACATGGATGAGATTTATATTTTTTAGGCAAACGGAGTTAAGATTCATGTGGTGGCGGCTTGTGATTGATTACCCTCATAAGAGTTATGACAACTGTCGTAGCCAAAGCATTAACATTTAGATGAGCAATTAAGGGTTAACCTATAGATCGACTGTGTGTTACCCTAAACTTGACCACTTCAAAGTTTGTAGCAATTTCCATATTCATGAAAACATTTTAAAAAATTGCATTCTCCTTAGACTTTGTTTCTCTTCGCAAGAAAAATAATTCCCCACAATTACTCCTCCTAAACAAATACAAACTCTCTTGTTTTATCGGTTATAGATGCTCAACCTTAGTGCGTGTTATTATTTGAAGTTACACAATGCAATTATGTCTCACTTAAGAGTTCAATTTTTACTAAAGAATGTTGAATAGGATGTTTGGACAGTATCGAGCATAAATGACTTGGCTTGGTAAAATATTACATTCCCTATAAATAGTTTAGACCTTGGATAGTTGGCCAACTAGCATCACCTAGCTAAATTTTCTGGGGCCCTATTTGTCACTTAGCTTTAGCTAGTTAGGTTCACCAAACCTAGGATTCTTACTTAGCTTTAGCTAGCTAACTTTTTCGGAACTCTCATTTTCACTCAGCTTCGACTAGCTAAAAAGTTGTGTGACATGCATATTCATTCTAAACCATAGAGAAATCCATTCAAACAAAACCAAACAATATATATTTGGTTGTATTGCTCTCAGTTGGATCTATATTTTCATGTTGTTGCACAAGGAAATTGAAAGGCTTAAAATCAACACGTATAGTCGGCTTCCTCACTTTCGATTGGCACTGGTGATAGATCATCATCATCATCATCATTATCATCATTATCATCATCATCTTCTTTGTTTTCATTATCATCGAAATCGTCAATATCATCTGGCAATTCAAAACAAGATGGAATCAAGGTGTTCCAAATTGGAGATTTTGCGACATCTGCTAGATTATTAAGAATCAGGCTCATGTTCAGTTTCAAAAACATAGTTGCTTCAACAAGTCCGGGTCTGAGAGATGATTGTTTGGGTGCAATGAAATCATTCATTCCATTGAGACCACATTCAGATTCCAACTAGCTATTAGCTAACTTCAGCTAGCTAACCTTCTTCGCATGGATTATGGCACTTAGTTTTAGCTAGCTATTCTTTTGAGGCACCGAATTCATGTGTAGCTTTTGCTAGTCGGAGCTTTTAGCTAGCTAAATAGCTACCCACTTAGTCAGTTGTCCAAGGCCTGAAATAGTTATAGCACTCGTAATTCCAAATAGTAACACGCACTAATTGGGATACCCGGATAATCAGTGTTGTGAGGCCAAACCCCCCACCCTTAAGCGTCCGTAGTCCGAGTAGTGGGTTTGGGCTCACATTCCTCCGCGGTATTGGATTTGGACTTGGATGAGTCCATAGTGCAAGGTTCACCCTTCAAGTGGTCTTGGATTTAACTGGAATTTCACTTTTAACAACTCAATGTACGATTTCAATACGTATGTGGAGAATGCACAAGTTAACTATGTTATTTTAACCTCCTTATGCTCGGGTGCTATTTTGTCTTTGTTTGCTTCTAACGTCCATCCGGCCGCTTTAGCTACACAAGCCCTTAAGGATATCCCTCTCCTAAATGGAGTCCGTGCCGTTGACTCTATACTACCACTTGAACTATCACTTGTGTATTCCGTATCGCTACTATAAGAGGTCTCCCTTGGTGTCTCCATACCGTACATAAGCCTTTAAGTATTAAGAAATACTTATGTGACTTATGTCAATCTCTCCCTCGCACCTTTGGTCTTTGCTTCCTTTGTCTTGCCATCGCGAGAGTGCTCCACATTCTCCATTAATTTGTGCACGTGGTTTATTTTTAAAGAGAGGATGCAAGTGTTAAAAAACACTATTCTCTATAGTCAATCTCAAATACATTTACTTGTGAAAGCCACACATAATACTAACTAACATAATGTAACTAACTACTTGTCTATGAGCTAATTAAGTAGGCCATCTACTAAGCTCCTTCATGAACCCATCTCTTTACTTTCTAATTACATAAACCTAGCTCCTTCATAAACCCAACTCCTTCATAAACCCAACTCCTTCATAAACCCAACTCCTTCATGAACCCAGCTCCTTAGCTTCTAACTAAACAAACCCAGCTCCTTCATAAACCCAGCTTCTTAGCTTCTAACTAAACAAACCCAGCTCCTTTATAAACCCAGCTCCTTCATGAACCCAGCTCCTTAGCTTCTAACTAAACAAACCCAGCTCCTTCATAAACCCAGCTCCTTCATAAACCCAGCTTCTTAGCTTCTAACTAAACAAACCCAGCTCCTTTATAAACCCAGCTCCTTCATGAACCCAGCTCCTTAGCTTCTAACTAAACAAACCCAGGTCCTTCATAAACCCAGCTCTTTACTTTCTAACTAAACAAACCCAGCTCCTTCATAAACCCAGCTCCTTCATGAACCCACAACTTTGTAGTTGTAATCCCCAACTACCTCACTAATTATTCAAGCCCTTAACTAATCTTCCTACCTAATTTTCCTAATTCTACTAACAACCCCTTTCTAATCACACAATTCTTCTCTAATCCTAAAATCCTAAAATCCTAGAGAGGAGAGGGGGAGAGAGAATTTCCTAACTTCACTAAGACTAACTAATCCACACAAGTATATTTTTGCACTCATCACAACATCAAGTGCTCAACTCTTAAACATGGAACTTGCAACCACGTGTATTCAAAACATGAACTTTAAGTACCACAAATTGGAATCATGAATTAACTTTAAAATCCTTCACGTCAACACTAATTCTACCAAGAGGTCAAGCCCTCTTCAAGGCTAACAAGCCTTGGCTCTCAAACTAAAAACTAAGCACACACATGTGCTCCAGTATGGCTTCCCACACCCACACTTATAACTCGTGGGGTGCCTTGGAGCACAAAGGAAAGAGAGGATGAGTGAGGGAAGAATGAGGGATTATATAGTAAGCTTGAGGGGGTGAGCACCCTCAAGGCTCACGATAAGCCCTTGAGATTTCCTCCTACTTAGTAGGCGCCAATCCTATCTTCTAAGCCTTCCTCCCTCAAATGATCAACAAGGATCCTAATTCGAACATTTAACTAGCCTTGGCTTTCTACCTACCACACTTTACCAAACTTGGGATGCTTCAACCCAAACTTAGCCTCCTTCGCTTTCCGCCGCCATAACTTTCTCCCCTTACTTTCCCAAATCGTCGCTCACCACTTAATTCAAACCACGATGCTTAACTCGTGATTTGATTGGTGCTTTGAGAATTTGCTTATCCTCCACCTTGCATTCTTCCTTGGACCTTCCCCATTAAGTGGCCATGATGAGGTGGTCCACTTGTGCGCTCCATGTGATCCTCCATTCATCCCAATTCGAATGCACTTGCCTCTTGAGTCACTTTGGTTGTCTCCATCCATTTGTACTAGCCTACTGACTAACTACTCAATCCAAGTTCTCCTTACCTATCCTCATTCACTCAAATCCTTCCGAAGGTAAAAACACAATAACAACTCACATCCTAGCCTCTTACAACATGGTACTTCTAAGACTAACATTTCACTCTTTTTATATTTTTGTGAAGTAACATGCTACTTCAAAGTGCATCAACTAACGTTTCAAGGGTCTAAGACTAAATGTGGGCACCCTTTTGGGCTCACAAGTGTACTTACAGACTTCTCTCCATAGCTGTCAGTGAAGTAAGGTCGGAAAATCATCACATGCTCAAAAACTAGAATGTCTTCTAAGACACTTAGACACAAATTCTTCGCATTCCTGGGACTCCAGTCTCCCATCTAGCAGAGAATAAGGGCCACTTCACACATGAGACTGCGAGCCCGTGACCATTACACTTCAAGCACTCTCATTGGTGGAAAAGGTGGAGCCAGTCCAAGTTCGCTTCACACTATGTTGAGGGACCAATAGAGTAAGTGAATGCAAGATGGAGGTAAAGTCTACATGGATTCCTATATGGCATCGAATGGATCATGTTTCGTGGTCACTTGGACTATTTTCAAGAAACCACCTCTTGGAGGTAGGCCTAACACAAAACCGGGAGACATGGCACTCCGAATGCTCACAACCATTAATTTATTCTATTTTATCATGTGTGAGGACCCGCATGAATAGAATTTCATTGAAACAACATTTGGTTGAGGGCCTGGTCACATATGGCTTCGCACTACACTTGAGGATCCATGACCACACTACATGATTTTGGAGGTGTCTTGGGATGGCCTTTGGACACTCTTTTGAGCTCTCACAATTTCATGGTCACGGCTCTTGGCTCATATGTGAAGTGGCCTTAAGCTTATTTTCCTTCACCCACATGTCTGCCAGTGGCACATCATTAGCAATCCCACCTTGTTGAGAATAACTTAAGGACATTGGGGTTTTGAAAACTGAGGGATTTTGTGTAGTAATTACATATTATTGGCATTGTTATTAATTCTATTTCCATTTCCCACTGAACTTCTGGGTGTAAGGTAGATGGGTCTTCAATGGTTACCTTTTTTACTAGCTCACTATTTCAAGGATATGAAACAATCATTTAGTAGAAGGTGGGTAGCAAATCCAAATCGAGGCTATAGTCGCTTCGCTCATAAATGCATAGTTTATATGAATATCTTATTCATTGTCAAAGTGAAGATTCTTGTGCCTGTCAAATGGTCATATAGGTCCCCTCCAATTATGCTGACTATTGATGTAGAATGGGTACAATGTCCGGGAAGAATTTTGGGCATAATCAGTCGATATCCTAGTGTTTCCAAGTCTGGTTGTCTACATGTTATGATCTTTCGGTTTTTCTTTATTAATTTGGGATATATTCTGTAAACTCCTCCAAAATGGTGGGTAATTTTCCTGAAGTCTTGAACATCAACCCGTTGTTTCTCAAGTCCAACTACACTGTTTTTTGCATTTAGTGTTGTCAACAGTAATTACGAACCACAACACTAAATGCCAGTGACGCCCTTAATGTTTACATCTCCACAATTAGTGTTATAATATTTTTATGTTTTGTGTTTTGTTGCCGCATGGTTGCACCACCACCATCTCTACCACCACTACTTGAACACTATTTGTCAAGTGTTTGGTAGATAGTGTTGCAGGTAAATGAATAGTAACAACATTAAATGCCACACAACACTAAATGCAAAAAACAGTGTAGTTCATCTGTAACTAACAACCGATTCTCCTTGTTTAATGAATGGGTATCATATTTTGAGCACTTGGTCCAATCTCTTTTAAACACATCTCTTTAAATGGTGTCTTAAAACCACCACACCACATGCCACTCAAATACAGGTGTCCCCATAAGAAAAGTAACCAAATCGAGTGGGTTGCCTGCCTTTTTTGTTGTAAAGGGCTTACCACCTCACTTATGAATGGCACATATGTGATTAAATTTGCGAGTCCTTTGAGTGAAATGTAATTAACCAACTTTACCCTCAAATTGCCTACGAGGATGTACTTGTACGTCACCGGGCCTCCAAAAGCTTGATCATAGGATGCGTATTTTGGTTATCTTCTACATATTATGAAGTGCTCACATCTTAAGAGACATTTAGGTTGACAGCTCGAGCACATCAAGAACCAAGATCATATTATGCTTAGTTGAACTTTTCCACAAATCTATATTATTTGTAATGTCAACCAATGCTATCAAGTTTTCTCATCAAAACAACTTGATTTGTGTTGATGATGATTTTTTTTTTAAATTACTTCAAAATGTATTAAAAGATAATATGGGTGTGATCGCTTCATGGTGTCTCACAACTTCTCTTTTGTGATAAGTGCATTGGTATGTACAATCAGGCTGCCTCTTTACCCATGATGATTATCTTGGGTCAAAACCAGAGAACAAAAACTTATAACTTTGTTCATTCGTTTGTAAAGAAACCAAAACAAAATGAAAATTAATATATTTTGTTAATGCAATAGTAACTATTCCAAAAAAATGTGGAATGTGATATATTGCGTGGGCAACCTAATTTTACATATATGTGTACATAAAGTAGACATATTATATATATATATAGATAGATAGATAGATATAGATATATACACACACACACACATATACATATATAAAACTTAGTAGGACACATATATTCGAGTAGTATGTGGTCAGGCGTGACTATAATAACAAATTTCAAAAGACAGTTGTTTAAGAGAGGTCGGACTAAGTGTTGAAAATATGATAACCATTCTAAGCTCAACAGTCAACATACTCAGAGAGACCTATGTGACCATTCATTAAGCACACAAATCTTCACTTTGATAATGAATAAAATGTTCATATGAGCCCCCAAAATGATAAGGATGGTGGGTACGGCCTCGATTTATGGTTTCGATTATGAATGGGTCTCGTACTAATCGCGTGTTTCATGTCCTAGGAGAATTGAGCTCGTCGGAAAAAGGAACCATTTAAGACCCATCCACCTTAGTTCTCAAGAAGCCCTTGAATGCGGCACATCTTAGGAAATGCTTTCACCCTGGCAAAGTGCTCGCAGGTATTTGAGGGGTTGACACTTTGCAGCATATTCTGTGCTGAGAAAATGGAAGTTCTGTGTGTCACACTTGCCACTCGTGGCGAGTTTGCACCATGTGTCCCATGAATCATGCATTCAACTTCCTTTCCTTCCACATGTCTTTGTGCATTCCTTCTTGCTTGTCTTGTACTCCGTGGCTTTTGTGAAGTAGAGTGAGCTCGGGCCGTTTTGGAAATGGATATTGATAGAAAAGAGACGGATGTGAATAACATCTATTTAAGGTAGAACGTGCTAAAATCAAGACACCTTACCCCAAAACCAACATCTTATCCTGGCTGTGAAATCTCCTCTCTACCTGACAGAAACTTGCCAGGTGGTCAACTGCCTCCTGTGCTTTGGCGTTGGCCTATCGGCCTTCTGTCTCAAAAAAAAAACCAACATCTTGAAACCTTGCATAAAGTACATGTTGATTATGAGAATGTTCACCATGTGAACATCAACCCCCAACGGCTTTGGGTGACAACACAATTTTCACTTCAAATTTTTTATTATTTCAATATTGCAAAAAAAAAATTATTTTATTTTATTTTATTTTATTTAGTAGTACACCTGGTCTTCTTTTTTCTACATGGGAATAACTTTTTGAGTTCATATGGTTTACCACACATATGCCGAATACTGTAACTTATTGGTTTAAGGTTTGTGGAGTTTCGTGGTCACTCTTCTTGATCATAAGAAGCAACTTTTTTTTAGTGTTGTATGGCAAAGTGTATAGTTAAGATTAGACACCAAAAAGAGATGTGCTACAATGAGATTGGACTATTATGTGCTCAAATCTAGACACAATTTTAAGTTCAACAATCAATGCAAATGGGAGGGCCTATGCGAACACTTGAATAGATGGAGAATCCTCAGTTTGACCTTTGATAGTTTTTGTGTCGCAACATTGGTATTGAATCTTGTAATATTATTTCTTTGTGATTAAAAATTGCTAACCAAATCATGCAATTCTTGATCTTATCCACTGGCCAAAATTGCATGTGGAGGTGAAAGTGCCGATAGTTGGACTACATAACTTGTTGATCTAGAAATAAGAGTATCAAGCCTAAAATACAATAAATCAACATTTGCCAATGGATGACTTGTCCATGATTTGAGAATTTTCTTAGCTTAGGCAGTCTTTGAGTGTGAATTCTTGATTAAATACTACCATGTTGAATCCAACAAAATGTTATCCTTGAATACCATGCAACATTTAAGCTTGTGATTAATGTAGATTTAGAACTCTCCGCTAGGTCTTTAAACTTCAATATTTATCGCTCATCCATGCAAAGAGTACTTCTAGCAACTCCCTTGTGCTTTTCTATTCATGCAAAGATGATTGCATTCATTCATGAGCAAATCGGTTATACCCAATAGATGACTCGATTAGGTGGATGTCTTGATGTTATTGTAGGTCATTATCATCTCTCCTCTCACCCAATTATGTTGGTTGCTCATTCAAGTGCAAAACATGTCTAACAACCCCTCGTGTTTTCTATCCATCAAGAAGCTTCATCCATAACCTCCAATTTTGGTTCACGAGCAAACTTATGCACCCATAAAGGGCTTGATTAAGTGCATTGTTGCTATTGTAGCTTGTCATCCATACTACCTCTTTCTAGTGGTGTAACCCATAGGTGCACATGCATAGCTCCCCACAAAGACACGTAATGTATGTTGCCACCTCAAGGCTTGGATTTTGTGGTGTCAACATTGAACTCATCTTTTGGGAAGGGGAAAACGTAATGAACTATTCTATAACCTAGATATGTATAATATTGACTACTTCGACTCCGTAAACAATATCAAAGACTCCAAAAAATATAGTGAGAGTCAATTGAAACGAATTAGCCCTCCACGTGTAGGGGACTTGTTTTTACTACAGTCCCTTTATCGACAGTCGATGGGTTTACATAAATGCTACACACCCCAAGCCCCACCTCAAATGGTGATCAAATAGCGACAATATACGGTTATACATTGTTCACTTAATAGCATCCACATCACCTACAACTTGCCAAAACCGAACCAAGTTGCGGTATAACAACCGCTAAAGTGCCCCCCATAACCAATCACTTCAAGTGTTTTTACATGTTGGCATGTTGTCGGGATTGCCAACTTCGATCCATTGAAATGGCAACTCCATTAACTTATATACATTTATATCTTATCATGGGACCCAACCTCCCTTTTGATCTACAAGAATACGGATACTCGAAGCTTAGCCCCATCATGGGCGCGTGTTGAACCATTGGGTTCCGGAAAGAGCCTCGGGGAGTTAATTTTTGTATTGACAAGCACCCCGCCATTCACTTTTTGCTAGGGCACGTATAAAGGGGAGCCTCCTTTTCCCCACAAACCCGCCATGTAGCGCTCCCGCGAGGACGGGTGTTCTCCACACTATGGATGTGTCCCGTATAATCTCAACACGGGCCCCACCCGCTATTGAATATTTTAACCGTGCTCTCTCCCAACTAACTAAAAAGCGGGATAATTAACTCCCCCATTCCTTCCACATTCGTGGCGCTTTTGACTTACGAGGCCGCCTTGGTGGTTTCTACTCTCCCTCTCACAACGTGCCACGTGGACACTAA
Organism: Polytrichum formosum; assembly: GCA_964035585.1. NCBI lineage: Eukaryota > Viridiplantae > Streptophyta > Polytrichopsida > Polytrichales > Polytrichaceae > Polytrichum > Polytrichum formosum. The sequence continues at coordinate 27,733,999 of OZ037939.1, read as the reverse complement.
GAGAGGGAGGAGTTACGCAATTGTGGTGGTCAAACGCCGTTGGTCTAACTTAACAAACCGGCCAACAAACCACAAGGGTTGCGGGCTACGTGAGGATTGTGGTGTGTGAAACGAATACCGTTCCGACAAATCTTTTGGTCTACCTTAACAAATTTCGGCCAAGTTCCAAGGGCCGTGGGCTTTGCGAGAAAGAATCGTGATGTGTGAACCGAATACCATTTCGACAAACACTCGGGTCTATGTAGCGTAGCCTCGGATATGGGGTCATTTGGCTTAGGATTTGTGGCGGCCATGTAGGGGTGGTTTGGTACCAAAATGGACCTCCTACATTGACATGTGCAATTAGGTTGTCTTCACGAATATGTTGTCTCTTTACCTATGAAAATCACCTGGGTCGAAACTGAACTTTAAACAATTTTAGCTTTGTTCATTCATGCATAGAGCAACAACATACGAAGAAGAAGAAGAAGAAATGTATTTTGTTTGAATGTGGTAATAAATATTTAAAATATTGTTGAATGTCAATAAATTAGCGTGGGGCAACCTAATTGCACGTATCAGTGTAAAGGTTTATGCCCGTATCATCCCACCTTGGTTTCAAGATAGTAATTTGGATCTTCGTGTTAATTATAGGTCAAATTTGTTAGAAAAGCATGGGCTATGAAGGGTTTTCATCGTTTTCATCTTCAACTGACATGTTCAATTCTAGGTCGGGTTTATGAAGCCGCTACATATATGGTAAATAAGGTGGCATTGGAGAAATTCCCCCCGAGGTGTAAGTACAATGGAAACATTGTGGGCCAAGGATAGTAGGATTCGTGATAGCCATTTGAAATGAAAGCGAAAGCATCAAAAACCCTTTTAAAGAAATTCGGCCCCATGATTTGCATCAAAGACCTTATTTTAGTCTAGTGAGATGAAGTTGGGATGCATCAACCATAAACCTCTAGAGCGAAGGTTTCAATCAGACCACCAAATATGACTGCCACATATCTTAAGCCAACATAATGAACCACGTACCCGCAACATTGTTTTTTAATCAATTCATTTGACATCAACGTAGTGTCAAAAAACTCAGATCAACCAATATGATAATGGAGGAGCACCTATAAGTTCTTTTTGTTTTGAATTAGTGTGTGCTACAAAGTTAAGTTACATTAGGATATACCGTTCTATTGAAGATTGGTCTTTCTTACTACACTACTTAATCATCTTATTTAGCATGGCATTAAAGTCGGTAAGCCATGTTGATTGAAGTAGTCTTTGTGACTTGTCATGTAGCACCAGTGGTTATGTGACACCCTCCCTAGTAGTTGCCACCCAATGATTGTAAGACAATTAATGTGGGTCGATCATGAATAGTGTGGACCACACTTAATTAGTTGTTTAATGCAACTATATGTGTAGTTGTTCAATAACATGAATATTACCTCTAAAAAAATGTATTCTTGGTAATAAGTTAATATAGCGTCATGTAACTATAACAATAACCATATTTAGTGTGGTAAGTTTCTACTACACTTCCAATTACCAAGAAGCATAAGGGCTCCTTTCATGTTAGGCTCGCCCTGCATAAGTTTCCTAGTTGGGTCGGGATAATTTCCATGCCCAACTTTGGATCTTGTGCATGTTTTATGAAGGAGGGTGGTATGCTTTGAATTCCGGGCCTTGACACCAAGTGTGTGGATGCCCACAAACAAGGCTGATTTTTCACAAAGTTTTTGCCCGTCCATGTCCAAAAACCTTGAATTGAAAGGCAAAAAAAATTGCAACCCGTCCCAAAACCGGTAATTTCTAAACCAACCCGTCCATGGAAAGGTTAAAGAAAAAACAACCCGTCCCAAAACCGGTTTGAAAATGAAAATACCCGTCCCGCAAGAGGTATAAATAAGTCTCTTACAATGTTGGTAATTTAAAAAAAAAACAAAAAACAAAGAAACCGAAAGATGTCGACATGTGACTGGTTGCACTTGGAAACAATAGGATCTTGACAAATTATGCCTTCAATGCCCGTCAGTTATCTGTCTTTTGTTGTCGATTCTCATCTTTCCAGTACACCCCATTCTAATATACTAATTCTTATTCAATTGCTAAGTTTACCTTCAATTATAATCTTTGACATTATGTTAAAAAGGTTCTAAATTTTGTTGTTGATGAATTAATATATGCAGGTGAATCAAGCACTTCAAGATTGATATTTTGATTGGGTATTAGTGGTTTGATTGCATTATGCTTATATTCACATGTCATATATGACATAATGTAACTGATATTTGTACCATTTTTTTTTTTTTGAAAAAAATATCAAAAAATTTGTTATTTTTAGAGCCCGTCCAACGTGAATTTGACACGTCCAAAAACCGGTTCATTTTCTAAGAACCCATCCACTGGAAATTTTTTTTTTAATGAACATGTCCCTGGACATGTTAGGGACCTTGTGAGAAATCACCACTGCCCACAAAATCAAAGTGGGTCACTCTTCTTCACTAAAGAAGCCTCATTCATCCTACATAATCTACTTTGTTAATGTGAACACCTTCGTGAACACCTCCACATTTATAACCGTTGAAGGCCAGACAAATAATGCCAAGCTTCCCATGGAAAGTTTATAGTTGTGCATGGCCCAATTATAGTGCAAGGGGTAGCCTAGCTTGGAGACTGGGTTGGGTCTCTGCATGGAAAAGGCCCCTAAGAGCATGATCACACTTCGTACTAACTCAAAGGGGCACTAAATTTGGTAAAATTGTTTTAGAGGAGAATACTCTTGTTATATGTCCCACATGTTCACTCTACATGATCTAATATCTTACAACACACAAGGTTTTTACATAGAAATGGTTTTAAGCCAAGATCATTCTATTTATTCAAAGATTGGGATATTGGTAATTGGTTATCTTATAGAGCAATTGGAACTCACCCCTCTAAATAGTTGAATATTTGAAGGGGCAAAAGGTTTTAGAGGAAAGAGAGCTCCTATAAATTAGTGATTATGAGAATGCGTGGAAGCTATTTTTGAGAAAGTTCCCATGTAAATTGGCAGCCATGGATTACAAGGGTTTGTGTTGATAACGTGTGAACATGCTCTAATCTTACTGCACCATTTTTATCGATCAGTGTGGATTGCATCAAATTCAAGATTTTATGATTTAAAATAAAAACGAAATACTATACCATCCTACCTACATGGCTTCAATGAAAATTATATTGCTTTTATTAAATACTTAAAATTAAGAAACTTTATAGTTATAGAAAAATAAATTCTAACAAGGAGATTTTGAAAGAAATCTTTGACTTCCAGTTCTAGTCAAAGTTTTATATATGTGTGTGTGTATAAAATGCTCAAATCATAGATTCAAAACTGCCCGTGAACGATGATTTGGGCGAACCAACCCATACACTCGTTCCTTGTTTGATGCCTAAACCCTTGCCTCCAAGGAACCAATGTACGGGTTGTTTCGCCCCAGCCGTGAACGATGGGCTCGGGGAGGTCACTCCATTGTCAAGTTGAACACCACGTGCGTTAAGACAAAATCTACTTTTTCTAAAGGGCATCACCAAAATGGGTCAAAATTTTATCGATTTTTTTCATGAGTAGATATACACGGTATCTATCACATAGTAAAAAATGGTAACCAAATTTGATGATCTCTTTTTTATATAAAACATACCGTTTCTAACTAGAATGACGCATAATTGAACTAAAAAAATTACTACAAAAAATGAAGATGACTAAAAATTTCAGAAAAATATACAAAAGATACTATCAATGGTTATGTATATGTAGAAAAAATATAATAATTTTTAAAATTATCTATGACATGTAATATAGGGGTAGCAAATTTTTAACGCACGTGGTGTTCAACTTGACAATGGAGTGACCTCCCCGGGACGATGGGTTACGGCCTTTTTTTGACAATCGTAAGGTTAGAAAGCAAATAGCATCCACATTATAGAACTACTATTTAAATACTTGACACACGGGAAGCTATCATAAGAGCATGTTACTGGAAATGCAACCCCCACAAAGTTGGAAAAGCATGGTACTTTGAGTTCTCAGTTCCTTGTATAAGTGTACACGTATGTCCCAATTGGCTAGAGCTTTGTGGTGTCTATGTAACCCATCCATTGTGGATATGAAACAAGCTCCCTATTATTTGAGGATGATCCATCCATGTCACTGCGGCGCTGTGAATGGAGGGTGTGCGGTCGTGGGCAACCCACATCCAAGCCATCCATTCACAACACCCCATCCTACGGTCTACGAAACTACTCGGGCTGAATGGATGCCAAAAAGACATGTGTTTAAAAGAGATTGGTGTATGTGCTCAAAATACGATAACCATTCCAAGCTCAATAATCATCAAAAAAAAATTATTATTTTTTGGGGGGAAGGAGGGGGCTAATTGACCATTTAATGAACACAGTAATATTCACTCCAATCGCGAATAAGATAGTCATATGAGCTTCAAATCTTTTGAGGAAAGTGGCTACGGCCTTGATTTGAATTGGGGGGGGGGACTTGCTAATCATCTTGTACTAATTGTGTGCTTCATATCTTAGGAGAAACGAGGTAGTTGAAAAAAGTAACCATTTAGGACCCATCTACCTTAGGTGTCCTAATTAGGAAAGTAACCAAATGAGGGTTGTCTACCTTATGAGCATTTCCTTATTCAATCCATGGCAACGCGATTCAGGATTTCAAATGTTGGATGTTGCAAAATGGAGCACAAAACTTTAGGACACGATTTTTTGGGTCCAAGTGTGCAAACGGGAGTGCATAAGTAAAAGTGGGGTTTCGGTGATCTAGAAGTGCGTTAGTGTTTTCAATGCTTCAAATCCACCCTCCCTCCATCCCAAATTCTTCCAAACTAGACCACACTACATAATATTGTATTTAGTGTCACCAATTCTAATTGTCTTGCTCAATATTAATTGTGAACGCCCTTGTCGTGTCACCAACACTAGTGTAAACCTAACAATATTGGCCATTCCTTGTAAAAATCTTTAGGCATTCTAGATACACAATGTTGCGATTATTGTCACTCACTAAGTGGATTTTCATCCAAATGTCAAACATCCATGACAACATTTCATTACAAAAATGTTAGGATGCAGAATGTACCAAACTTTGTTTCAGCAATTGACATGAGCCTCGTTCAAAATTAAATCATCCATTGCAATACTTGTAAACTTTTGAACATAACAAGTGTCATCACAAAAGTTCCCACATTGACTTAAAATACCACATGACATTAAATACAATTTTTATTGCACGATCCCATATGAAAACATCAAAGCTAATACAAAAAGTTCATCAAGCTATATGGGGGCTTTACTTGATTATAGTAGGTTGATTGGCAAGGACTCTTGGGAAAACGTAAGAAAACTCCCCTTATTGATCACCATGGCATTTTGGAAGAGTTTGACATGGTTTGGTACGTTATTAGGGTGTAAATGTCTCTCATAAGCAATATGGCAGTGTCATGGCATGGTAAAGGTCCGGCTAAGGCCCACCTCCAAGAGGTGGTTTTTGAAAGTAGTCCAAGTGACCATGAACACATGATCCATTTGATGCCATGTAGGAATCCATGTAGACTTTACATCCATCTTGCATTATTCACATACTCCGTTGGTCTCTCAAGCGTAGTGGGAAGCGAACTTGGACCAGCTCCGCCTTTTCCACCAATGAGAGTGCTTGAAGTGTAATGGTCACGAGCTCTCAGTCTCATGTGTGAAGTGGCTCTAGAGGGTGTTGCCTATGGCACAAGGGAATCATCACATACAAGCATACCTTCATCCACCCAACACAAGAACTCGACCCCTGGCCAAGGATTCGTGACACTCACTTAAAATCATCGATGCGGATGAAAAAAATGCAGGATTCATCTAAATGACTATTTTAAGGCAATTGATTCCGAAAATAGAGGCAAAGGCCCTAAATTAGTCTAGTGATGTCACATTCAAATGAATCGGCCCTCGACCCCATAGGGGGGCTTTTTTTTATTGGAGCCACTTCATCCACGATATCTAGGATGGATGATTTTAAGTGAGTGCCACGAATCCCCAGCCTCGACCCCCTATAGGTTTGTTACCACTTCATTCCGAATAACTTGGACTAGACGAATACGGATCTTTAAAGTATATCGGGTGTGAAATCAACTCTTAGAAGCAACCTTTGGGTTGCATCCTATTTCAAGGGCTTTATATCAAGTATCTCCGGTATGGGATAATTCTCTCTCGCCGTTGCCTGCTAGCTTCCCTTGGGGGGCCAGTTTTGGGTTTTGCTTTGCTTGTGGTGATATTTTACTCTTTTGCAATTGACTTGTTCAAGAAAATGTCAATATTAAATAGACTGATAAAAATGTTGAAGATACCAATTCACATGGTAAAATGACATGGAGTTTGTAGCCCGGACTCCTTGGTTAAGTATGCACAATGTTATATACATGTGTAAGAAGGTTGCCTTCGCAAATATGTGCAATTTGCCTTGGGTCAAAGTCATATCACAAAAACTTGCACTTTGTGTATTCTACCATATATGAATCACACTATAAGACAAATTCATGTATTTTGCTGTTGTGGTAATAAAAATTCAAAATAGAGTACAATGTCGATAAATTAACTTGGCAACCTAATTGCACATATCAATGTAGATAGGGGAGAGGGAATTATCGTATACGAGTGTACCTCTCATTCATCCAACATAAATGCCTTGTAATAGTAAACAACCCGGAGGTTATTACTTTTAGTTGATTTGACACCAGAATTAGCTTTAAAGACCCCTCAATTACTCTATTTGAGATCATTTGAGATTAATTGGCAACAAACCTATGGTAGAAAATGGGAAATGGTGAATGACCACTATTGGTGCACTAGACTAGGAGTGGAATGACTCTTGTGTGGACCCAAAATGGCTAATTGTAAAAGTCGTGGCATGAAAAGGACGCAGTGATATGTCAGATAGGTCATGTTTCACACCACTTGGGATTATTGTTGGGTGCCATTGAGTTGATTGTTTTGTATGCATAGTAGGGTACTTTGAAGCTCAAATCAGGGAGTACAAGTAGGGGGTTTGACTTACTTGTCTCTTTGGAAAAATATGACTAATTATTTACATGGGATCAAATTACGCAACAACTTGCATTCCTCATCATTTCCTCTACTCCATCCATATAAACATGCACGAATTTCAAACACTCAAGTCTTGCTATAGAAACTCTCATACCATGTCCATCTATAGTCGGCATCTACAGTCCACACTGCGTTTTGTATACCTACACATGGCTATTTGTTTGTGTTACCTGAACCAAACCTTGTTTTGACTGAATTAAAAAGCACATATGTCATAATCATTGACGAAATGTCAATGATGACTAGCAATATGTTGTGTGCAATGGAACAACACCTCAAACAAAGCACCCACAACATGGACACATTTTTATTCCAAAATAAGCTTTTGTTATTAGTTGGGGACCTTGTACAACTACTTGTGATATGTATACACACCTAAAGTTCCAAATGTCATTTGCAGAGCATGCCATATCACTTCCGCTCCATGTTGGATAGTTGCCAAACAACACATGCTTCCAACATCTGTCAGGCATGCATCTGACCCAATATACCTCAATTTTCTCAACATAATACGACATCGACCACCTACAGAAGTAGAGATTGAAGACACAATTAGTGCATGCTTCATTGACAAAGATGTGTTGTCAGACCATGTAGATGCAACCACGACGATCTTATGTTCACATCGGGAAGATGTCACAGTGTACAATGACCTCATATTTAAAGCAAATTTTTCCCCAGCAGAGAGAAATTATGTGACACTTGATACAAATGCAACCGAAGCTCACAATGTATCGACATGGTGGAATGATACAAAATTTGATCAACTTCACCATGTGGATGAAGGTGCGCTTGTTATGTTCACATCGAATGTTCTTTGCACAACATGATTCCTTTTCATTATGACGAACACATCATGGGTACACCCATAGACATGTTGACATGGAGTATGCTTTAAGAGATGTCCACATCGCTTTATTGTCCCATGGAGCATCCAGGGTTCAAGTGGAGTTGCCCATGTTCTTTCCAAGAAAACTAAAGGAGAAGAATGGGGTTAGAATTAGGGTTTGAAGCAAGGGACTTTAAGAGGAAAGAAGTATGGAGAATGAGAATCATCGTGCTTGCATTTGAAGCACCTCTTACTAGAGGCGTAATTAGATCTATTAGAAGCACCTCAACTATCACAAGATCTTTGATGTACTATTCTCTTATGTGATTGTTGTTAGTATGCCATGCAAAAGACTCCTAGAGACTTGAGAGAAGTGAATTGAGAGAAGTGGATTATGTGCTTTTTCAATCATGAAGATATATTGGATTCAAGATACAACGCATTTTTATTTGCCAGTTTATGCGATTCTTTGTGAATTCCAACCACTTCTTTGTTCTCTTCACTTGATGGCGCATAAGTGTAGTGAGTGAGTTGTGCAAAATATGTTTGCTTTTCTTTTTTTCCTTTCGACTTAGTAGTCTTTAATGAGAATTTGGACTTCTTTGATGAAAATTTATTTGAGCACCTTCGGAACATGGACATGTAGGTATTGAGCTCGCATACAAATTAAGTAGACCATGATTGAGTAAGGTCTAAATTTCAATCCTACATTTTTTTGTTGTCTTTTAGATGAATTTGGTGTAAGAAAATTGTTGCAGGTTTTAGGTTTTAGGTTCAGAGTGCATGAGATTGCCCATGTGCCAAGTGATCTACGATATTGCAACACCGCCTCTCCTACGAGGGCCTCTTCCTCCCACCAATGGTGGGGCCTGGGCCCCGAGTGGCTAGTTACTTTCATGGTAACTTCTCATTGGTGAGTCATGAATCCTACATACTTATTTGATGAGTTTAACTAATGCTATTGCTATTTGCATACCTTGATAAGTTACTAGAGTTGCAATAGAGAGCATGGGAAGCTTCTAGGGATAGTAGCTCATGCCTTCAATATTGGAAAAATGTGATGTGAATTTGTAATTCATTCACCTTTTTCTCCCAATATATCATATATTTGTGCCTAGACTCAAATTAGTAGTTGCTCAGTCACTATAACCTCATCACTTCATGAGCACTTTAGTGATGCGAACATGCAACATTTAAGGGATGAAACTATGGGTTTCCCACTTATGGAGTCTTCAAAAAAGGTATGTGGGTGTTATTTGGTTTGGTTTTCATGTTCTCCAACTTATACCGATTGGATTTACACAACGAGACATGTGTTGCATTAGCCAATCTATGATGAAGCATGCGCAAAAATTGGACCTCCCTTGATTTAGTTATGGTTGTTGAAAGTGCATCTTTGTAGATTGTTTAATTATATATATAGGTCCTCTCAATGAAATGAAATTGATATTATAGTCCAGGAAGCCAAAACGCTTATGGGACTAGCAGTATATCAAGATGTTCTTAAAAAAAGGCTAATTTCCTAGAGTAAGGGAGTGCAATGACCAAATTGCTGTCATTTCCTTTGATTTCTTAAACAAATTCAAGAATTATTGTTAATGTAAAATGAAAATCCATTGTATTTTTTAATTTCAATATATATATATGAATGATATAGTCATTGAGCTGGTGTCCAGCACTCGCTATCACTAGTACTAGGTACATGGGAACTCATGATTGCATGCAATTGTGTCATAACTTGCGGTTTTAAGCAAGCATAACACATTCCCACTCATATGCAAGATACCGTACTTGGCCGTCAGGATCAACATCTCATGCCGAATAATTAATTAAAGTGGAGAAAGTGGGTTAGGCATGGTAAAAATAAATAAATAAAAATTTCAACAATTTCAAAAAATATTTGTAAAAGATTCAACTCTTTAATACAAGGCTAGTTCACAACAATGAAAGATTTCTTTTTTTCACCCTTTTGTGGCGGCCTTGGTGTGTTTAACCTAATTGAATGCCCTAATCTCAATTAGTGGTCCTTTGTATGTGTTACTTTTGGATCCTAAAATGCCACTGCAACCTCTGGGTTTGCCATGATTTTGGCCACAAGCTCTTTAGGGGTTAATTCAATTTGCTCTGCAAACAATAGAAAATTCAGGCTCATAATGTCCGGTTTTTTTTTCAAAAAAAATTGCACAAACTAGTTATGATGCTACGGTATGCAATATTTTGGGATTTTACTACATGAAGTTGGCTCAATTTTGTAATATTGGGCATGCTCTTCAATGAATAACTTTTCTTTTCAACTCTCTTCTCCAATAATTTCCGATTTTTTTCAACTTCTATTTTTTTATTTAATTTTTGCCGACCCTGACGGCCGAGTACGGTAATAGTAGACCACTACACTCTTGCGACTAGCCGTTTGTTCGAAAGGTCACACTAATGCCCATGTTTGTTGTAGTAGCCAAAGTGCCCATGTTTGTTGTAGTAGTCGAAGTGACGCTCACCATCATATTAAGATCTTTATGACATGTTAGTACTCGGATAAAGAGTGATAGTCATGCATCAAATTACTTATAATAATGTGTTTTGAGAATGACTATATCTATTTTTAGGAATGGTAATGAAAATCATTGGCCAACTTTTTTTATTGACAAAATGATCCTTTTTGATTTGAGACCATCACTTGACAATTGTTTTCCCAAATGAACATACATTGGTGAGTGGGGAGAAATTTGAGCCAACATTCTAATTTCCTTATGATGAATTGGCCACTTATTGTAATTCTTTGGTTGCTATTTCTTGTATTTTTCTCTAACATACAGTTTTTCTCGTGAAATATGAATTGGTGAATTGCCTGAAGGTTTGATTTCAAAGACACAGTTTAGAAAGATGCACTGAATTATATGTAATTACAGTATAATAATAAAACGATAACCTCGGTAAAAAGTTATAGCAACGTGTTACTCAAATTGGTAAACCCACACTAATAAGAGTGTTTAGTGTGGTTATCGAATCTCCTCGTTCCTTATGCGGAACTCATCATAAATCCTACATGAGGCATGTGACCCTATTGTGGGCACTTCCAACTCCACATGCGTTTTGGGTTGTTGAATCGATTCAATAATCGTCTCGTCGTCATATTCCCTGTTGTGAATAACAAAGATTGTCATTTCAGGTTTGAGAAGTAGAATAGCGATGCAAAAGTTATGATCTTCCAAAGCATGATTCACCTTCTCTTTGAATGATCACACAAGATTCACACCTCCCAATTGTGTTGATGTTTAACTCATGTTTTTAATACATTTTGTGGATGTAATCTAATCTCATTTTAATACATGTATTTTTGGCATCCATTCTTACTTATAAGACTTCCTACAGACAACTCAAACATAAGGTGTCCGATAAAGAAGAACGGATCACATAAGGTCCACATACCTTAGTGTTTTGAAATACAATTAATAGTTGGCACCACCAAATTCATAAGATTCCTTTCTTCCTTTGTACCAAAATAAATAAACATAAAATTGGTAGATTTTGCCAATCACTTCATAAGATGTAGTGGCTGTGTTTCGCGTCCGAGGTGTGGGCGCGTTTCCTTCTTGGTTTTAATTCATTTTTGGTGTTGGCTGTGTTGGCCTTCTGTCTCAAAAAAAAAAGATGCAGTGGCTGCATGTTCAAATCAGACCAATGAAGACTTCAGGAAATTACAGATTATTTTAGAGGAATTTAGAGAATATACCGCAACTTAATAAAGAAAACGGGAAGATGACATGTAACCGATTGGACTTGCAAACACTAGGATGTCAACCGATTATGCCCAAACATCTCCCGGACACTGAATTAGACGTTTCTGATTTATTCATTTATTTCAAATTTATTTATTTTATCAATTTATTGCTCCGACATATGACAAGCTGACAAGCTCTTAATAAATGAAGGATCAACCCATGGTTTCGTCTCCCTATGAAGAAAATTGGATGAGAGCAAGATGCTATGCAACATATGTTGTAGCAACTATAACACTTCACATTGGCAAACGATATGCTCCCCCCTACGAGCCTTTCGCGGGAGGTAGATACGGGCAGGGGCAGCTGCCCCACAAAGAAATCGGGAGTTTCTAGACTTAATGACATTTAATCACACTTAATTAGTTTGAGTTTGTATGAATACTCTGTGAAAGGAGAAGGTATTAACTAAAATATTATAAAATAAACACACTAATTTTAGCTCCATTTTAGAATGACAAAGACCCTTTCAATGGTAAGTCACAAAAATTATAACCTCAGTGCTAATGAGGATTTTGTAATATTTTTTACTTCCAAGTGAATCACTTGCTTTATTGACGGTTTCACTTTGAAAATGAAATCCCAGTCAATTGCTTATTTACTCAATGGAAGTGAACACATATATTGGATTTTGGACCTTGAAGGTGAAGTGCACTCAATATGGGATTTGTGGAGAAGTGGCCTTCAAGAATGCAAGGGCAATGGCTTTTTCGAAGTCAGGCAGGGCGGGCAGAAATCTTTGGTCGGGTCCAGAAACTCCCGATTTCTTTGTGGGGCAGCTGCCCCTGCCCGTCTCTACCTCCCGCAAAAGGCTTGTAGGGGGCAATATATCGTCTGCCCTTCACATTACAACAAACATTGGAACCACTTATTTACAAATAGTGTGGTCCACACTAATTTCCCAAAGCAACATTTTTGGTGGCATCAAGGCGTGTAACTAGGACACCCATTTTGGGGTTGGGGCGAACCAACCCATATATCCGTACCTTACCGGGGAGGGCAAACGGCTGGGGATTCGTGGCACTCACTTAAAATCAACCATCCTACATATTGTGGATGAAGTGGCTTCAATACAAAAAGACCCCCTATGGGGTTGAGGGCCGATTCATTCGAATGTGACATCACTAGACATCCGGTAAGGTACCAATGTATGGGTCGGTTCGCCCTAGCCCCCATTTTGGGCACCCTGGACACCTGATGTCATGAACTTATAGAACCTGCATGTGGACAAAATAGTGAACAAGTGTTTTCCTCTAAAAATAACACATACATACAGTACTACTGTGATACTATCTTATGGTGTCCAAATTAATTAGTCTTGGGAAATGGTATGAACATCCGGAGCCTGAGGTGTTGAGGAAATTTAGGGAAGTGAGTAGGGCAGCTAACATAGTAACTTAGGGCATTTCTAATAATAATAAAGAGGCAGCAGGGCCAATCTTTGGAGGACACTTGTACTGGTTAGTAGCATGCCTTGTAAATCCCATCTGGATTCCAACTGTAGAGCTACAAGTTTGGCATCAGCCTATCCAACAAGCAACTCATATTCCAAGACTCCGTCATTTATCCACCCACTTTATTCAAATATAAACACAATAACCTGATTCCATGCTCGGGTTTGTTGTACTATGTGCCGGAGGACGTTAAATACCCCCCACGAACTTTTCGGGGTGTCAGATCCGGGCTGGGGCAGCCGCCCGTCCAGAAAATCCAGACCCGACCGAAAACTGCTGCCCGCCCGCCCGATTCCGAAAAAACCATTGCCCTTGCATTCTTGAAGGCCACTTATTCACAAATCCCATATTGAGTGCACTTCACCTTCAAGGGCCAAAATCCAATATATATGTTCACTTCCATTGAGTAAATAAGCAATTGACTGGGGTTCCATTATCAAAGTGACACCATCAATAAAACATGTAATTAACTTGGAAGTCAAAAATATTACAAAAAATATTACAAAACCCTCACTAGCACTGAGGTTATAATTTTTGTGACTCACAATTTGAAATTGTCTTTGTCATTCTAAAATGACACTTAAATTTAGTGTGCTGATTTAGTATGTGTATTTTATAATATTTTAGGTAATGCCGTCTACTTTCACAAGTATTCATACGCATTCAAATGAATCAAGTGTGATTAAATATAATTAAGTCTAATTAATCTTGATCAAAAAGTAAAGTGAAGGTCAATCCAAAACTCAGTTTTGCTCACACAAGCTGGAACAAAGTTAAAAATTTGTCCACCTACCCTTAGCAGCTATAACAGCTACAATGCACTTAGGCATGCTCCTATACAAGTTCTTACACTCATTGGGAGTAATTGAAGCCCAACAATCCTCAACACGCTCCCACAATTCTAACATTCCTTTGGGAGGTCTCTCATATTGGTTTAGTCAACGTTTTAAAGTTGCCCACAAGTGTTCGATCGGATTCAAGTATGGAGATTGCACCGGCCACTTCAAAATAGTAAATTCGTGTGAATTCAACCAACGGCGCACACTCTTGGATGTATGTTTCGGGTCATTATCATGTTGAAAAATCAAATTGGCAGGATCCAAATTGTATGCATGCAGCGTATGAATCAACTCTCGCTCTAAAATTTCTCTATATATGTACTGATCCATTCTTCCCTCAATCCTACACATCATACTAGGGCCACTCGGAGTCATGCAACCCCACATCATCACTCCCCCACCTCCAAACTTGACAGTTTGTTGCACCATTCCAGCACTTCTACTCTGTCCATCACGAAACCAACACCAACTGCGACCATCAGAGCAAAATCGGTTGATTTTTGTTTCATCGGAGAATACTACACGATCCCAATCACCATCAGTCCAATGGCAATGACGTCTAGCAAATTCTAATCGTCCCTTAATTTGAAGAAGTGTGAGCTTTGGTTTCTTTTGCTTCACTTTACATTTCAAACCTGCTTTTCGTAACACTCTCCTCACAGTACTATCACTCATACCAACATGAAGCTCTTCTCTCAAGTAATTTCCAACTTTGTGTGCAGTTTCTAAGCCACCCACAGTGATTTCTCTCACACAAGCTCTACGATCAGTTGCACTGTACACATGTGGCCTGCCACCAAAACTGTGATTGACATCACTCAATTCACTCAAATGTTGCTTACGAAATTGTGCAACTGTCAGCCATAAACCCCCACCCTTGTGCATCTGTAGTCCGAGTGGGAGTCTATGGCTCACATGTCTCCGTTAACTCTTGGCCTTGGAAACTCCACATTCATACTCCCATGATTTTCAATACAAACACACTCTTTCTTTTCATTAAAACCCCATAGGGGCATTAGCATTGAAAAATACTTATGCACCCATGGTGATTACAATACACAACCACACCACCCCCTTCTTCCTCTTCTAGTATACCACACAATATTGCTACAATCCCTATAACTAATCTACCTTCTAGAGTTGTGAGACAACACCCACCCTTTAGAGGTTTCTCAAATCTCACTTAATTAACCCCCTACCAAACCCATTATCCACTTAACCCTACATCCTGCTTAACCCCTAACTGACCCAAGCCCAACCTGCATTGCCTCCGAACTGCTCGAACCCACTCCTAGCTTGGCTTCCGAGATAGCTCAAGCCCTCTCCTAACTTGCATTTGCGCTGGCCCCAGCCCCACATCTGCAACTGCCTTCGAGGTGGCTCAAAGTTCTTCCCTGGATCTGCATTTGACTAGCTTTAAACCCACACCTGGATTCACCTTAGCACCAGCTCAAGCCCACTTCTGTAATTGCCTCCAAAAACCCACACTGAACCCACATCCGGATTCGCCGAAGCCTACACTAAACTTTGATTTGAAATCGCCGAAGCCCACACTGAACCCCCACCTGGATTCGCCGAAGCCTACACTAAACTTGATTTCTGGTTTCGTCGAAACTTACCCTGAACTTTGATTTGAATTCGCTGAAACCTACACTGAACCCACACCCGGATTCGCTGAAGCCTACATTGAACCCACACTCGGATTCGCCGAAGCCCACACTGAACCCACACCCGGATTCGCCGAAGCCTACACTAAACTTGATTTCTGGTTCCCCCCCCCCCGAGAGGCTCCTCCTCCCTACCTCCTTGAACCTGAGAGAGAGAGCCAACCGCAACACGGCCCCAGCCGATCCAGGGAGCTCGTTCCTGGATCCCGAAATCCCGGCCTAATCCGGTTGTGTGTGAGTACCTCCCCCCCTTAAAAAAACATCAAACCACCCAAAGATGGACAATTAACTTGGCCTAAGCCGCACTCCAAATCAACACACACTAACTAATGCCTACCCCGTAACTCTAACCATCCTTATCACTAATCAAAATTCACTCATCATTCAATCCTCAACACTAAGTCACACCCTCACAAGCCCTCAATCCTAACTCAAGTCCAAGCCCACAAGTTCTTCTCTTTTTTACCTTTTGAGCACTTGAGGAAATACCAAGCTGCAAGGTCTAACAACTTTTTAGGATTAAAAACAAATGTGGGCACCATATTGGGCTCACAGCAATCCAACTTTGGGATACCTGTAAGTCTCTAGCAACATTTCTAGTACTTTCACCCCTCCTCAACTTCTCTAAAGTAGCTTCTTCTATTTGCTTTCTACCAACAGCAAAGAGAGACCTCAATGAAACCATTTTGCTCAATTTGCATACATGATGTGCACTAAATGGGGACACAATTATAAATGTGAAGGCCAAGAACATGCCCACCCAAAAAATCGGACCCAGAAAACCACTTGTACATGTCAGATTTGTAGTATTCATTGCGTAATCCAAGTGTGAGCATAACTGAGTTTTGGAGCTAATTTACTTTGATCTAGATCTTTCTCAAATTATCTTGCATTGCTGGACTTGTAATTTGGTAGCCACATCATTTACATGCATGTATACTTGAGCCGTCAATTGATTTGGCAGTAAATGCAATAAATTATAAAATATGAATGGCTAAAGGTAGACTAGGTTTTTTCGTACTCAGTTTTGGCAATCACTGTATGCAATTGGGTCATGTGTGTAATGGGTGTTTGTGTCAAATGCAAAGTTTGGTGTTCCATGACCTTATATATGTATCCTAGTGTCGATAATGCTTCAAAATTTGTCAATGTGTATTCTTGCATACCACTAGTCAACTCGTAGGTGAACCTCAGGTTCAGGAATCGGCTTGCCATGGTGCCCCCTTTTGTTGGAGATGTCCACATTTTTGGTACCCTCAGTTTGTTTGTTTGTTTTTTTTTTTTTTTTTTTTTGAGACAGGAGGCCAACAAGGCCAACGCCAAAGTGAAGGTACCCTCAGTTTGTGTATTGTAGCGCAATGGGGATTGCATAGCATTATTCAGATCCATAACAGTGTTCCGTGGGACTGATACTATTCTATGGAATATTCCCTGATATGTCCACATTTAGTCTGAATATATGTGATTACCAACAACTATCTAAATATAACAGAAGATGTGGTGGTGGTGGTGGTGAAGCCATCACCCTGATGTTCCCCATTATTTCAGTCCAAAAAATAAAAACAAGAAATCAAAGTAGAAGGGCCACATGTCACAGATCCCCTCCCCCCCAACACAAAAACAAAAATGTCACAAAAGAGAGAGTTAGGCATTTCTTAAGCATTTCTATGCTTACTTTCAAGCTTAGTCACTTCTTAATACATCCTCTTGTTCAGAGGCCATTCCATTTCCTACATATTTATGTACCTTTCAAACCCGGGAGGGTGGGTGGGACCATCCCTCATAATTAAATCTCTACATAACTATCTCCACTCTAGTGTAACCTTCTCATCTTGGTATGCTTCTTCAAAGTAAAAAAGTTAAACCTTAGTCACTAAACTAAGGGTTTCACCCTTTGTACCCTTAAGTAAAGTGTTGCACCCCATATCCAAAGTTTACAATGTCAAATTCAAAATAGTATATAAAGACATACTCAATAGTGCTTCAAAGGTCTATCACAAATCAAAAATGCTTTGTATTGCAAATCTTCTTCTAGAATATCCAAGCAACATACGCATATTATTTCTAAAAGAAGATGATATACAAAACCTAAGAGTGTTACCAAATTTGTGAAGGGTCTGCTTCACATGTGCCCATGCCACCAACCAAATCCATAGAGAGGGTTAGTAACGTACACGAGGCGAATAACAACATAACCCAATTGTTATCTATGTCACACAATCATGTACGGCTTAATCATGCATTTTGTATCATTGAATACACATATTGCCAATGAGTATTCTACATGTTCTTTAGCCATTTGAACCTTGTGCAACGGAAATTTGTGGTAGGTTACACGCTCCTTCCACCTTTACTAGTCCACACCACTTACACTAATCCTAATAGTTACTTAGGGTACACAACCACTACTACTTAAACTTGAATAAGGTTCTCATGATTTCCCTTCACTTAATATAGGATTAGGTAACTATCCTTGACCATATATGCATAAACCATATCTATTGTGGACATTTGTTAGGCAGATTTTACCTAACCCTAAAGTAATTTTTCCTTTAGGGTTATATTTTGTTACCGGATTGATTCTTTTATGCTAAAGTAGAGCTGACTTTTCAAAACTTTTTGCAAAGCTTGCACTTCCTCTTTTTCAGAGGCCAAATCCTTCAATATCTTCTTCATTGCAATGCATGGGTGGGTGGGTGGGATTTTCCACAAGACTCTTCCTATTTCCTTTGCCTCATCCTACTTGGTAACACAATAGCATTTTGCATAATAGAGTTGTTTGCAATCATGCTTGTCTATGTGTTGTATGATCTAGACATCTTGTATTATCCCCTACTTTGCTTTGCAAGAATATGTACCTTACTTAGGGTTTTTGCTATAAAATGGTATCCAACAACAAATGTTTGAGTTTGACTGCCACATACCTTGGAAGTTTAAATACCTATCTTCTTGTTTCACCACAAAGTACATATATCTAATCCACCACATGTATGGAGTAGTTACAATGAAAATGTTCCTAGTAACTTTAACCAATAGATATGCCTACAATGTCATAATCACAATACATCATTGTATTGAAAGTGTGAAGGGCATGCCTCACATGTGCCCATGCAACCAACCAACAAACATTTGAGGATTAGTTACGTACACGAGGTAAATAACAGCAGGACCCAGTTGTTATCCATGTCACACACATTTACACAACATCAAACATATTGCAGTATTTCAGACCTTGGATAGCTGGCCAACTAGCATCACTTAGCTTTAGCTAGCTAGTTTCACTGAACCTAGGATTTTTACTTAGCTTTAGCTAGCTAGCTTTTTCGGAACTCTCATTTTCACTTAGCTTCGACTAGCTAAAAAGTTGTGTGACATGCATATTCATTCTAGAAATACATTCAAACGAAACCAAACAATATATATTTGGTTGTATTGCTCTCAGGTGGCTCTGTATTTTCATGTTGTTGCACAATGAATTGAAAGGCTTAAAATCAACACATATAGTTGGCTTCCTCACTTTCGACTAACATTAGTGATAGATCATCATCATCTTCTTCTTCTACTTCATCATCATTTTCTTCATTTTCATTATCATCGGAATCGTCAATGTCATTTGGCAATTCAGGACGAGATGGAATCAAGGTGTTCCAAATCGGAGATTCCACGACATTTGCTGGATTATTAAAAATCAGTCTCATGTTTGGTTTCAAAAACATAACCGCTCCAACGAGTCCGGGTCTGAGAGACGACCATTTGGGTGCAATGACATCATTCATTCCACCAAGATCACATTCAGATTCCAGCTAGCTAACTTTCCTCGCCTGGATTATGGCATTTAGTTTTAGCTAGCTATTCTTTTGAGGCGCCAAATTCCTGCGTAGCTTTAGAAAGTTAGCTTTAGCTTTAGCTAGCTAACTTTCCTCGCCTGGATTATGGCACTTAGTTTTAGCTAGCTATTCTTTTGAGGCATCAAATTCCTGCGTAGCTTTAGCTAGTTGGAACATTTAGCTAACTAAATAGTTGCCCACTTAGTTAGCTGTCCAAGGTCTATAGTATTTCAAAGTCCAACACTCATTGCAACATGACATATGGGTGTTCAAACCTGTTCTTTGGCCATGATTGGGTTACTTCCAAGTAGAATCCTCCTCTCGGTGATTAGCCCTAGTTTCTTGTGAGCCCAATATGGTGCCCACATGTGGTGTTAACCTCAAAAGTTCGTTCAAACTCGACTTTGACATTTCTTCATTTACTCAAAATTATAAAAAGAGTGAAGCTTTTGTGTTTCAATTTAAGATTTAGTTTGAAGTGTTGAGCGGGTGTTGTATTGGGATTGGAGTTGGAGGAATTAGTGGGTTGGTTAGTTAAGGGTTAAGGCAAAATTGAGTTAGCTAGGTTAGAATTTGAGTGAGGATTTAGTAGAAGTGTGGTTTTTAGCCTAGGCTAATTGTTTGGTTTAGGGTACCTCGGAGGTGGTTTTAAGGGGGGCTAGGCTTTTTCATTTGGATAGCGTTCAGATTTCCTGGATCTGGGAAGGGGAAGGCTGGTTCAGGTTCGAGGAGACTCCAAGGCAAGCAGAAAAAAAAACCCTCGGAGAGGGGGGAGAGCTGTGTGGCTACAGGTGTGGGCAAGGCCCTCGAATTTTGAGGGACCAGGGCACGAGAAAGAGGTAGCGAGCTCGGAGGGAGCTGCCGCGGCACTCTGTGTGCCTGGATTTGAATTCAGAGGCAAGGGTAGGAATCTGGGCTCAGAGGCGAGAGCCTCGGCACTCTGTGTGCCTAGATTCAATTTAAGAGGAAATGCGTGAGTAGCGAGCTCGGAGGGAGCTGCCTCGGCACTCTGCGCTGGGATTCGGAATAAAAGGCGAGGGTAGGAATCTGGGCTCAGAGGCGAGAGCCTCGGCACTCTGTGTGCCTGGATTCAATTTCAAAGGAAATGTGTGAGTAGCAAGCTCGGAGGGAGCTGCCTCGGCACTCTGCGCTGGGATTCGGAATCAGAGGCAAGGGTAGGAATTTGGGCTCAGAGGCGAGAGCCTCGGCACTCTGTGTGCCTGGATTCAATTTCAGAGGAAATGTGTGAGTAGCAAGCTCGGAGGGAGCTGCCTCAACACTCTGTACGCTGGGATTCGGATTCAGAAGCAAGGGTAGGAATTTGAGCTCGGGGGGAGCTGCCTCGGCATTTTGGTGCTCAACTTCATAGTCCAGAGATCTTTCACTTCGAGGCCAGGGCCTTGAAGGCTGGACACATGGTTTAACTTAAGGAACAGGGCTCTTAGTAATGTAGCAAAGTAGAAAGGAGAATTATTAGGTAGTAAGGCAGGTGGAATGCAATAAGGTTTCAATGTGATACATGGTACCTGAGGGTGCTAAGAACTAGATTAAGTTGTTGGATTCCACATGGATCATCTAAGAAATTAGAAGGAGAAGAGTGTGTTAGTGTGTTGTGATGTAATGATTGACATAGGTGCACAAGTATTTCTTAATACTAATGCCCTGTGAAGATTAATAAAGAGAGTGCTTAAACAATTAGTTTTATTGGATTGCAAACAAAGGGTCCCTAAAGCCAAGAAGTCTGCAAGGACATGTGAGTCATGGACCTCCACCTGGACCACAGACGCAAAAAGGTGGGGGTTTATGGCTAACATTTCTCTCACTTTCCACCCGTATCTACTATTCTAGTGAGTATGCACAGAGTCACCTCACCATACGCTTGTATGAATGGTAAAAAAGGAAGCTCCTTTTAGGGTTAGGGGTTTATATTGGAGTTCTTACCTATGGTAAGTTTTTCCAAACCCTATTTTTACCGTGGGTTAAAGACGTGGGTCACACCTGTAACCATGGTAATTTTACATCATTCATCTACATCCTTGTTACATAACACACAAGGAAAGTATGACCCTTTTTCATGTATGCATATTTAGGATCCTTTGAGCATATCGTTATCTATTTATAAAGAAGACAATTGTTATTTGATTAGTGTGAAAGTGTATAATCACCAGTTTTAATATCATGGTATTGATCAAGAACTAAAAAGGGAGAAAAAGAGAGAGAGAGAGAGAGAGAGAGAGAGAGAGAGAGAGAGAGAGAGAATGCCAACCATTGGTGTGGGTGTGAATCAAGGACGCTTCACCTTGATCATAGCCGCAAAGCTCATATGTGAACCCGAAGCGGGTTTATTGAGGGACTACAAGTGCAAAAGGTGGATATGGTGAAGGAAACCCGGGAGAGGTCACATGCATGGCATGGATTGAGGGGGAGGGGGGCTTAAGAGCATGGGCATATGGGATGGGTTGACTTGGGAATTAATTCATATGCATGGGTGCAACTTGCCGGAACATTATGGGTCTAATTTAGCATCTTCTAGCAACATGGCATAGTAGGAAAGGTTGACTACAAATATAGGCACATGCGTCAACATTAACTGATTATAGATATGGTATAATGTTATTGATAACAAACCTTATATGGGCTTCTAAGCCCATTTTTTCCTTCCAAACCTTAGTGTAGAAAGGGTATCTCATTTAGATGTTTAGCATGTTTTGTGGTGCATTTAAAAAATCTTAGTAGTATCTAGTATCTATTTAGCTCCATTCCCATTAGTTTCCCCCAAGGAGTCAAATTTTAAAAAATGTTCATAAGATGAAGTGACAACTCCCTCAAAGAACATAACAAATCATGTACCTTCAACCACTCACCATGTTCTTGTTCTTTCAAAATTGGTTGTGAATAGTCTATCAAGTGAAAAATCACAAGGAGGCCAATGCAAAGAGCACAATCTCATATTCCAAGTCGAAGAACCAAGGGAGTAAACATCACCTTCACTCTACATTCCGTCATCTTCACCCTTGTCTTCCTTGCCTTGTTCTTCCTCTTCCTCGCCTTCCCTTATCTCCGTGCTTTGTCCACACTCCTCGTTTTTCCTAGATTTGGAGCCTATATTGTGCTCCTTGTTTTCACTGCGTTCCTCATCCTCATTAAGTTCTTCCGCATTGTCGAGCTCCTCGCGTGCACCAATGGAGCCCTTGTGCACCAAATTCCTCATCGTCCCGATCCCCTCACCTCCGCCTACATGGGCCTAGTGCTCGCCTCCCGCATCACAATCAACAACCTTTTCCTCAAAGTCTCCGTCTTCTTCGGCCCTTGTCGCAACCTCTTCCCCGAGCATCTCTTTCGCTTGTCCCTCCTTAGACCTTAGAATATCTTCCTCCTCTAGCACAACTTGCAAATTTTACTTATGTCCAAGGGTTCGCCTTGGCGACCGGACCATCTCGTCAATCGTAGTTGTGCGGTAGGTGTTGGCCAGCCATGTGGCATCAGTGCCATGCCGTGTGTTGCCTCAAAACCTTGGTTTTTGCAGAGTGGACCTAATGGCCTAAGTCTTTTAGGGCATGTGTGTTTGTTTTGTCCAACTTCCTCTTCATGATGTTGGATGGATGTTGGGTACTATGTCTTTAGCCCAAGGGGGATGAGCCTACAACTCTTCGCTCAAAGTCAAATTCAACAAGTATGGGGTCCTTTGGTGTCGGTCCTCGTCCCTTTGTTTGATCTTTGGACCCCATCTGTGTAGTTTGCAACCATGCTACTATTGGCAACTCTCTTCCTTCTTGGGTTGCAGCTCCTACCATAGTCCCAATTGCATATGTTTGCTTTCTAGAGCTTCTAGATGATATTGTGTTGTTTTTTTTTCTATCACAACATTCCTCACATCCATACGTTGTTCACATGCATGAGGCCTCAAATCATCATCAACATTGTTGAAGATGTTTTTTCGAGTGTTTGTTTTTCTATATTGGATTTGTTCGAAGCCGTTTGTATTTATTGCAATGATTTTTTTTTCTTCGTGGAATGTATGGTATGGTCATGATGGTCTTCTTATGCCTTTAGGTGGATGTCTTTGAATCGAACTCTATGTTTCCGACTATGCCATGATCTACATCTGAATGGGAGGTTGTCAAAATCAACTAATATATTCTAAGTTGGGAGAAACCCTTCCTCACATTTAAACTTAATGTTTGTTACCCATCCCTTGTTGACATTGAGATTAATGCAAAACCTAGGAACTTTTGCTATTTCATTTGAAGTAGCCACACTTGTAATTTCACCTTGGGTTTCATCAATGGGATAAATCTAATCATAATGCTCATACGAAAGGTTTCTAAGCAATACCCATGTAGGCAAGGTGATGTTGCTAGGGTTATTAGGTTTGAACCTTGGTGCCCAACTTTGTATCATGCATGTCTCTCATTTTGATTTAAACAGAGATAACATAAGAGCATTATGGATAGCATCTTTCCTTACTACTTGATAGGAAGAAGTACCCCTTGCCAACATTCCTACATAGGGTAAGAGAGTTGCCTCTCAACTCTTGATTTAGGGTTTGGAGCCATACGTCCAACATTTGAAGAGGGGTTTTGTCCCGAGAGGTGGACTCTTCATTGGATACCTAAATGACATGTATGGGTGACTATGAAATAAAACCCCCTATATACAAGAATTTTATAGGGAAAATCAAATGTATGTGGACTAACAGTGGTCATCAAAAGCCTCAAATTCCTCATTGGTAGCAATACCTCGAGGTGCAAGCATCTCCTCCAACATGGGGCGAATCACCTCCTTGTGCAACTATGTTTCCGGAGAAAAACAAATGCCAACTTCCATTGTAAAACCTGACATGCCACAATTGAGGCACCTAAAACAACAAACATATCACCAAAATTCAACAAAAAGTAGAGAAATTAATTAACAATCAAAGTTGCAAACAAAGAGGCTATGGAAGTTGTACCTATGGACACATTAAGGTCAACCACCACACCGTCCTGAAGGCAACAAAAATTCAATGAAGCCCATGATCAAGGTTAGATTTTGGCCTTGTGATCCCCTCCAAGCCTCATTGTTGGAATTCATGGTCAAGTCCTCAACCATGGTGTTGTTGAACACAATGTCACTTATGAAAGCATTTGTCAAATTCGACAATCCCACATCCCACAATGGTGACCGATGTGCACTTTTTTTTCTCACAAATGCAAATCAGCCAAAGGAATATATCTAGACCACACAAATTTTTAAACCATAAAAACAAGTCAATGCACATATTGGAACCAAAATTTCAACCTACACAACAAGAACAACTATGTTGCACATGATATACTTATTCCTAGGGAATATCCTTTTGCAAGGGAAAGAGTATTAACACTTGTCCTATGATTAAAGACCTCAAATCTAAATTTTGACATTCTACTTCTCTGAATCTTTCCTTTGAACTGCATGCAAAACGTAGAATACAAAGAAAATACCATTATCACTTCAAAATTGTGTACAGAACAAAAAACTCCACTTCTAGTCTCAAATGTTATACTCGGTCCAAAGCAAAACCACATCACCAAAAACAAAGTGAGGCACATGAATACTATTGGGGACATCACATTTCCCACATTTCATGAAATTCACACATGAATGACAAAATGAAAAATTTACAAATTGTACAACCATAAACCTCAACTTGCTCAAGGAACTATCACAATTCATTCATGACAAGAGAAGGGGTGGCTGGAAGGCGAAGCAACAACATGTTGACTAGTTTTTTTCCCTTACTTTTGGCTCTACAATTCACCATCAACACCAATATATCAACAAAGTTCAAATGAATGCCCCAAAAATTCTTGGGTTCGGGAACAACGGCTTGCTTGGGATGTGAAAAGGTACATCCACAACAATTGAAGGAGCTTTGTATGTGTCCTCCAATCCCTCATGTCTTGCTTTCTTTTGTGCTGAGATTTTTGAAGGAGTCACCATACCACTTTTTGAAGAGGAAGGATCACTATCATCCAATTTCATCTTGGACGTCCCAAGGTCATGAGGGATAGGACAACAACCACCCATTGGAGTGGGAACACTCACTTTCTCTGGAGTCAAAAGTGGTTCTAGAAAAGATCACTATATTCGTTAATTTGAGACTTTCTCTTGTCTCAAATTAATATATGGACCACAACAACATGGTCTAATGTTTGGGTCGTCCTACCTAAACCATCTTGATATGAGTTCTTAATTGGGTTCTTGACATGACCACCCGCTTCAAAGTATTTGCATCTTACAACATTCTCCAATATCTGTGTGATTTTATCCATGTTCTTATATTTGTAACTGTCTCAAAATGCTGAAAAAGTCCCAAATTAACGAATATAGTGATAAAGGGGAAAACCTTAACAAAAGTTGCAGGAGTTCCACGTTTAGAGACAATTTGTGGGTGGATCCTTTGTGGACTTCACAATCTTGGTTTTCTTACCACAATCTTGGTTTTCTTACCACCATCCTCGACTTGGTCCAAGGAAACTATATGTTTGGCAATAATTTCAACATCATGCTTGGAATCCTTTGAGCCCTTAAGTTTCTTCAGCTTGGGCAACACCCATTCCTCCTCCCTATGCTTCATTGCAAGAGACCGACACTTGGTCATGCACCCACTTTCTTCGTCAACCTTGGCTCCATCTCATTGTCGAGCTCCTCACTTCTTCCTAGCTCCGCAAGCTCTCCACTGACCTGCACCGCCCCCTCCACCTCAAATTCCCTTTCTTCTACCGTCCATGCACACAATGGTTGGGCACGTTCAAAGCCATCCATAGAGGCCTCTCAGCCCTCCTCGAACTTTTCCACTCGTGGTTCCAGCAAGGTGGTTCTCGCATTTGAATGAGGTTGGACAACTTTTGCATTGGCCACTGCTACCTTGGCGGGATTATTGTCACATTTAAAAAATAAAAAATTATCACGTTTGCTTGTGTTCTGAGTGTCAAGCACTTGGTCCGTGCTACTCATGGTTTCCACCAAGAAATGAGGTGTTTTGAAGTCCACCTCCTCAGGGACCTTGTCTCTAGATGTTGCACCTTTAAGCATCAAAGTGTTTGTCTAAACAAAATTGATGTTCAAAAAAATTCAATTATCTTGAGCATTGCATTTGTCTTTTTAGCCTTTGTAAGGATCATGAAAGTTTTGGCATTTGAATTTGGTTGCCCTAGTTGATTGATGTGCATTAGCTATCATTTTTTATCATGCAAATATTATTGGCAGTTTTGTTATTTTTGACAGACCATTCGACAATTGGATGCTTGTTGTAGTATATGTGCTTATTATCATTGGTAGCAATTGTTAATTGGAAAATTTGCTAGACACCCTAGGTATATTTCATTCAATTTCCAGATGATTTTGATTATATTGGGCAAATTTTGTCACTGCATTCTCTTTGTGTGAAATTTAGAACAAATTTTTGTGGATGTTGTTCATATTGGCTTCCTTTTGCCATCAAGATTTCCATAAAATGCCATATTCTTCCTCCTTCATGGATCATTACATCTTTCTCTTTGTCATTGTCATTTATTGTTGTTTTGATCTAGCTTCATGATGATGCTCAAAGGGTGTGGCAGAAGATGAGTTATCCCGGATTCAATTGGATGATGACATGGGGTATGATATTCCTATGCATGAACACCATCTTCTTGGTTCTCCCTTAGCCCATGCTTGCATACATGATGAACCAAATCTTACACATGCAAATCTTTCCTTTGTTGTTCATCATGAATCCATAGTTGTGTTAAATCATTTTGATTGTTTTTGCCGATGGTGGGGGATGCTCCAATTGAGATTAGCAAGTATCATCTTGAATTGTCTTTTACATTGGAATTGCAAACCATTGTGGTCTCAAAGGATGTGGTGTCCCCATCTTGCTCTGTTATTAGGGTTATTCGCAACCCTCCATCTCGTTGCAATGAGTTGGATCGTAGTTTATGGTCATTGGTAGCAAATACCCATCATGTCAATGGTATATCTCATCCTATTCTAGTCCGCTTTGTCACAAGCTTATCTAATGCTACAACTTAGTCACGATCTACTGGGAATAGGTATGGTAATGATTGCATGATATCAGCCATAAACCTCCACCCTTAAGCATCCTAGTCCAAATGGAGGCTTGTGACTAACATATGTCCACCGACTGATTAGTCGAGCCAAATCCCACATGATCATGAACAAGCCTAGTGGCAATTTAACTCACAGGTTTATTCATCATGGGTGCAAGCATTCAAAAATACTTGTATTCACCTTACACTTTATAGGTTTGCAAGGTAGTACGTTAACATAAAAATCACTAATCACCAACTACTTAATCCTCCTTTCACTAATCAGCTGCCCAACCTAGTATCCCAGCCGCAGCTGTCTTTGTTCTCCCGCAGCTGCCAGTTTAGGCCCACTTTAGGCACCCCAGTCCTTCTCAACCTAATGGTACCCTGGGTCAGTAGCTCCGCTCCACCGGTTAGACCGACACGTGGCAGTGTCTAATGCTTCTCCTTCAACTGCCCTCCTTCTCTAACTGCCCCGCCGCACTGAGTTCACTTCGATGCCGAAACCTTACCTGCAATTACCCTGGCGTTGCAAGTTTGAACCCACACATCGATTCCGCCCCTTGAATCTCCAATTCAGTGCCATCACCTGATCCCTTAGAGTAACCTGAATCTAACTCACATTTCAGGTGGCCTAAATCCAAAACTACATTCTTGAGTAACCTGAATCTTGCTCACATATCAGGTGGCCTAAATCCAAAACTACATTCTTGAGTAACCTGAATCTTGCTCACATATCAGGTGGCCTAAATCCAAAACTACATTCTTGAGTAACCTGAATCTTGCTCACATATTAGGTGGCTAAATCCAAAACTACATTCTTGAGTAACCTGAATCTAGCACAAAACAGCTCCGCCGTCAGCGCCCCCTTGCCTTCTCCTCGGCCCCCCCTTCGGTGCCTCTTGTCCTTCTGCCCCCCTCAGAGCCTTCCCTTTTTCTAATCCCAAAAATCCAGGGCCCCTACCCTTCCGAGGAGGTTGCCCCCTTCCCTTAAGTCCACCCCCCTTCAGTCCTAAAATGGACATTTTCACTGGTCCTAGCCTTAGAGAATTGCATGCCCCAAAACTAATAACTCAAAACTAATGCACTCCTGTTTTTCTTTTCTTTTGATTTTTCTTTTCCCTAGAAACTCCTACAACCAAGCACATCACAAAATTCAATCTAAACTTTAAGGCTACTAGCTCAATTAAATGCCAATTCTAAGTTTTTGGCATTACTCAAGCTAAATTCGCTTGTGGGCACATAATTGGGCTCACACATGATGTCGCCCACTATTCATGGTCCTCTTATGGGTGTGGGTTGTGGCGCTCCATCTCCATCACCTCGATGTGTTGAAGATGACCTCACTGAAATAACTTTCATTGTTGATATTCTCAAATTCCTTAGGCTCGGCTTCGGGTGACTTTAGTTTGTTGAAGGATATAGATTTCCAAACCATACCAAGGCAATGTGTCTAGTACCTTCCCCGTGAGTTCAATGGCAGCATATTGTTTGCATTCCAACCAATTGTCCACTCCTCTACAGGGTCGACATCCTTGTTGACAGGTGTGGATTGTATATACGATGGTCATGTTTGGACGCTTACTAAGACAACAAATATAAAAATAATGATTTGATGAAGTTATTCTATGTGCACTGTGTTGGTCAGTTGTGATGTGAGAATATTTCTTTTCATGTTGTTTGAAACCATGTCTTCCAAATGAAACAAGTTGGGATGGGGTGGCTACCAATCCATTGATGGTTGGTACCTTAGAAGAGGACCGAGCATCCACTGCCTGCAATCATTGCAAATTGAGACCAAAGTGTATCCAAACATGTTTTGTGATAATGTTGTATGTGGTGCACACCAGAGCTCACCTCATAAGAGTTTGTGTGCACATTCGCCCTCATCCACACCATGTGGCTTTGGGTGAATGTTGAGTGACAATCCATAATGTGAAGAAGCTTGTACGTGAGGAGGTCGCACAAAGCCCAAGCGCCCTTGCATTTGCAATTGCTCTTGTTGTCAGCAAGAATTGGTTGGCGATGATCATGTTGGTGCCCATCGGGAAGACTACAACACCATTTGACTTGACATCCATGGAGACCTTCATGGGTAGGTTCAAGTGCATGATGCGGGTGGAGTCAAAACAATTTGGTGATGGGAGTGACGCATGATGGCGCCAAGGCCGATGATGATGGTTCTAACCACCATGATGGCAAGTATGGGCATGCAAGGCATAGTGGACTGCTAGCCTGGAGGCACATGCCTATGTGGAGACTGGGGTTGGTTACAACTGACAATTGCCACCATGGTAGCGTATGTGAAGGTGAGGCAAGACGGATCCCATCTCGGGTTTTTGGCTCCTGGTGGACGCTAGCATGTGGTGTAGGTCTAGTTGTACAAAGGTAGGCAAAGCCTTAAAGACATTGGGGTTGGGTAATGTTAAGGCATGTGTTGTTACCGACCACTTGCACCAAATTCCTCCCAAAGTTCAAAAGAAGTGGTATCGAGGAACATTAACTTAGCACACCTAGTTGGACCTAAGCATGCGTATTACACTGATTGTCCCAATTAGCGCATCTAGTACTAATCCCCAAAACAAACACTATATGGTCAAGTCTCAATATTAGTGAGGGCCAAATTTTCTACTAAGTGACACTAAATTCATGAATACGTGTTCATTTACCATACATTTCAAGAAAATTAGTGCATGTTTTAAGGTGTTTGTAAAGCGATAAAAATATTATATGCAAACACATAGGCTTGTCATTGAATAGTGCTAAGATGAAATAATGCCGGTACTTTCAGTGAATAGTTATCAATGATTAGTGCCAAGATGAACAATACTTCCTAGAGCTTTTGATGATGACACTAATTTCATAGCGTAAACAAATTTAGTATCACCTTCACTAATTTCCCACACGCACCATTAGGCCTCCTCACTAATTGCGATAATCAGTGTAGTGTAAGTGTATATTGGGAGACTCGCGGAAATCTCAAGTCAGAGATCGTGGAAGATAGTCTTGGTACCTAGATACTAGCTAGTGTAACTTGGGTTCACGTACCCAATCGGGCATCTGGAATTTTTGAGGGAATAATAGGTCACTTTATGACCCCATGAATGGAATCTAAGGTGTAAGAGCCAGGCCTACAATGGACACAAAAATGGATAGCTTCTGTCAAATCTGGTGCCTATATTCATTTCAGAATGCAAATCTAGGGATGTTGTAGACTGGTGACCTTCAGTACAATATGAGTGGAGGCAAGGGTTTAGGCATCCAACAAGGAATGAGTGTATGGGTTGGTTCGCCCAAATCTTGCATGGTGAGGGTGGCATTTCTAGTTTTGGGGTAGAAGTATATTCAAAATTCACTTGAAAAGTTGCCAAGGTTAATGATACGATGGATCTAAATTGATTATCCCATTTAGTGATGGTGGGCCAATAGTGTGTGTGGGAAATTGGTGCAGGTAATACTAAATTTCTTCACATTATAAAATAAGTGTCACCTTAAGAATTAGGGTTTTAGGAGTTAAAGGAGTCAAAGTGTTATGAACTTTTAATGCAAGCTCTCTTTAGATTTTTAGTGTTAGGAGATGCCTCAAGAATGAGTGTTGTCACTTGAAAAGAAGAAGAAGCCTCTTTGAGCTCACCAAAACAAATTATGCGCTCTACAAAATCTTAGAACACACACTAATTTTCTTGAAATGTATTGTAAATGAGCATGTATTCATGACTTTAGCATCGCTTAGTAAACAAATTAGCCCTCATTAATTTTGAGATTTGGCATAATAATGCGTGTTTGGGGAATTAGTACCACACGCACTAATTGGGATACTTAGTGTAGTGAGGTGTGAAACCCCTTGGGTGCTTGAAGGGTTAGGGTTAAGGAAGACCAATTGGGGCTTTTTTTTAATTTCATTGTCGGAGGCGGTCCCTTGTGGTATCCATCTAAGGAAGGGGCCCTTGAGGGCACTCTATTAGCCAAAGGTTGTATATAAGTGAGTTGTGTATTTACTTGGGTAACATGAGGGTGGGTGTTGTGGTAGCAAGGCCTTTCTACTAGTTCCACCATATGTTGGGGTCAATTCCTAAGGGTTGGCATTAGGTGGTTGAGTAGCCAACACTTGGCATAGCAAACGGGCACCATGATCAAGCCATTATGGCTAACATGCTTCCCATGTAGGCATAAAGTATTCAAATCTCTACCATTTGGGAACCATTTACCGCTCAGTTGAATGGGCCATGCTAGCTCCGCTATTGTGGGAAATACTTATAGTTAGTGTTTGGAAGTTTTGAAGGAGCCCAGTTGGAAGTGGTTGGGGGAGCTGATGCTCAAAATGAATGGGGAGTTTTTTTAGGGTTGGAACAACACTACAAGCATATGGTAAGTTCTAGGCAACTTGTCTTGTTTTGAAACAAATCCTCATGTGTCAAATGCCTACCATTGTAGTGGATTTGCATGAAAACTCACCAACACAAGACAAGTTGCCATGTCTTGTGTACTTGTAGTGTTGGCTACATCCCGAGCCCATGTAAACTCTAACACCAAGTACCCTAGCACAGCCGGCCCCAATTTGATTGGTGAAAACTTTCTCATATAATGATGTCAAACCAAGCCCCAAAGACCTTCTAGGAAACCACAAGGATTCTCTTACTATCAAGCAACTAATGAACACCTCACATGCAGTCAAAGATTTTCAAGATGGTCTCTTGAACCACCTCAAGAACTTTGGGATAATCCTTCATGACCTTTTACCACTCAATCTTGCCATAATCAAGGAGACCACAACATTACTAATATGTTATCCCTTGCACACTTTTTAAATGGGGAGGGGTAGGCTAGCTGCATTGTTTGGCCCAGAATGTTGGGCAATTCTCATGTACTATTATTCTTGATGTTAGTTGATGGAGGCTTCACCGGAACTAACCAACCGCATGGGCCCCAATAGGTTGACAATCTACTTGATTGTCACTAATTCGTTTTTAGTAATTCTTTGCTTCGATTACCGAGACCTGAGTCTAACCCAACCATTACATTTTCCTTGTGAAATGAACAATACTTAGGTTTCTACTGTTCGTTTTGCAAGGGTGTCCCAACACAAGTGGGACATGATCTCTCAAAACTAACAGTACTAGGAGTGCATCACCTTAGTAATGAGTGATGTCATGACCATTCCAAACACATTGGTGGACTTTCTAAACAAGCCATAGTGAGTCTGTTAGGATCACATATATTAGACAAACCTATTTCAAACACCCCCCCCGCAATCTTAATACATGTAGTCTCCTAAAGCTGCGAAGTTCCACATGTGTAGCCGTAATTTTCTAACTTGATGGAAAAAGCCGTGAAGTTTCACACATGTCACCGTCACATTTGGCATGATGAAAAAAGTAAGTCGAGAGGGCACGGATTTTGATTCTTGAAAAGGGCACCGATTGTACTCAAGTGTTCGTCCCCCAATTATTAAAAACAGGTTGACCTATGGTATGAATATGAACTGGGAAGGAATCTTCCCTTTGCAAATTTACGATAATTTCAAAACTTAGAAATAATTTTCAATTTTTTGGTCAAACTTTCTGACATCAATTCCGAACCGGTGGAAATTCACTCCAATATCACACTTGTACTAGAGTTGTGCGAAATTGCTCAAAAGTGTCTGTCTACGTTATTTCCTCAACTTTACCTGCAGCTTAGGTCGGCCTTCCTTGGCACAGGCTAGGGGAGTTGAGCATGCGGCCGTCTGCACTGCAATGGATGGCATCAGGGGGGAGGTGTCCTGATGTAATGCTGATGCTTGGGCCTGCGCAGTCTTCTTGTACTTGTTGCAACATCATTCACAAGAGGCTGGAAGCCAGGTCTCAAGAGAAGCGAAGACAAGAGAAGAGAAGAGATGCCGCCACCCCTGTAACAGAACTATGGCAGTGCTATACTAACAGAGCCCTACATTGGGTGCCCATACCCATGCCCATGCCCAAACCCACCCATGCCCATGGGTTTTGGGTGGGCATGGGTTCAATATTATTGGGCATGGGTGGGCATGGGTGGGCATGGGCATGGGTGGGCCAAGACTTGGTGTAGGCGGGTAATGCACATTACACAATTTTTGAATACATTGGCGGCAATTTTAATAGCATGGGTGGGCATGGGTGGGCACGGGTCATGTTATGGGTGGGCATGGGTGGGCATGGGTTGGCACGGGTCATGCTATGGGTGAGCATGGGTGGGCATAGGTCGTTGCTGATGGGTATGGGTGGGTATGGGTACAAATTCGAAGGAAAATGTTGGGCTCTGTATACTAAGCGCCGGTTTACACCATGGACCATGAAGTCACACCATGGAAAGATGGTCCGACTTCATTGGTCCGATCTCCTAAAAAATCGATTTACAAAGCTTTTGGGCCCCTCACTACGTGTAAACCAAATGTGGGTCAAGAGGAATGACCATGCACCAAAAAATGAATGTGCTGATTTTTGAAAATATATGTCTCAAAAAACCGGTTTTGAAAAGAAAGAAAGAAAAAGTTTGACCATTCTCTTGTCTTCTCTTGTCTTCATCTTCTCTTCCCCCTAAAAAAAATCCATTAAAAAATGATTATAACAACGTTTCTTTGCCATGAGCCCCTTGCCTTTTCTACCTGAGCACCTCTTTTGCCTCTCCCACCGCAAAAACCGTTGAACCATGTCAGTGAGTAATGTAGGCCTTAAAATATGCTTTTGGGGGCCTTGAATGCCATGATCACTCTGACATTTCTTCCTTGGTGTAAACTGAAGTGGTCCCAGGTGGAGTTCAACAGCCAATCACAAATTTTAGAGAGCCTTGGGACGACTTCATGGTCCATGGTGCAAACATCCCCTAAATTAGGTTAGGTTTTAACTGGGGCAGCATCATCCACCTCCTCCTCCTTCATGTGTATCCACAACGTCACCCCCCCCCCCCCAAAAGCCTCACTGCTGGTAGGCTCACATGCCCGCCAATTCTGTTGCCAATCCCCAGTTTCATAGGGCCAGGCCACGGCTACTGCCTAATTTATGTACCATACAATACAAGATGTCTTGCTCTTTCAGTTGTGACCCCACCAAGCTTTACCGAGGTGAAGGGGTCTACACTAAATATTGTATTTAGTGCCACCAATTCATAACATTATTCATACCCATGATAGTGTTCTATGGGACTGACAGTATTCCAGGGAATATTCTCAGTATTTTCACATTCGGTCTAAATGTGGGGAATATTCCTTGGAATACTATCAATCCCACATAACATTGTCATGGGTCTAAATAATGTTATGTTCCATTTGTCTTGCTCAATACTAATTGTAAACCATCCAAATTTTCAATCATCCATGACAATACTCGGGAACTTATTCATAAGAAGTGTCATTAGAGAAGTTACTACAGTGACGTAAATTGCACTAAATATGATATTTATTGTCAACTGCTATACGGAGTTACACATCTCTATATATTTTTACTATTAATGTAAAATTTACCAAGTAATGTAGATGTTAATGTTCTATAATGTCCGAAAACCCAATTCGGCTTTTGTTGGTAAACAATGAGAGGTACAATAAAAAAAAATTATGGCATTGCGTAATTCCAAATAGTAAGTGACACTAAACATCGTATTTAGTGTGCCATATGATACTAAATACAATATTTAATGTAGTGAAACCATTCTCCCCACAATATCGTGTTTTTTTAATACAATTGAAATATGTTTATATCGATGCCAAAAAACCATTACAAAGCACTTGAGGCGCGCACACAAAGAGATGGGTTGTCTCTCTTGGGTGAACTTGGTGAAACCATAACAACCCCAACAACATGAATAACTTAAACAAGACTAACTAAGCCCACATTAGGCGCTTTGATATTCTCTATGGTAGATGAGTTCATTGCCTCCCAAGATCTTATCATATTGACCAATCACATCATTGATGCTAGAATTGAATGGGATATTGCACTTCTAGCATATTCAAAAATACCTTGCCAAGTTGTATGTTGCATTTTGTTGACCTCCCAACGACTATTGTTGGAGGTGAGGTCATTCCTTTCAATCCAAATTGTCCAAAGTGTGATGCCTTTTAGTAGATGCCAAATCCTAGAGATTTTACTAAGGGTGGAGGTAATTTTTTTGATAAAAGATCCCGTGTTGCCAATCAAATGGTCTTCATGGCTCGTTTTGCCCTGGTTTTGCACACGTGGTGTTAATGATCCCAATGGAGAAATCCCAAGCTCTATAACAATCCTACAATCCCAAAATCTATGGGCAATGGTTTTGGGATGTCCGCATTACACGTACAACATTTGTTGTCAATCTCCATAATAAATCTCGCTCTCATAGAGATGATTGCTACTGCTTAATGGCGAATTGACCAAATGAAGGCACCATCCTTCTTGCTACGCATCATGTCCCATACATCCCCCCATTTCAATTCAAGCCTAGCAAGATGATGCCATGCCATTTGGTAACAATTGTCCTAGGTGGAGGATTATGTGCTCAGACCATGTTCCTTCCCATGACATATGTGTAGCTAAGGAAGTCTTCTCTCAAGTTCCATTGAAGCCGAGCAGGGTCCATGGTCAATGTGTCTCTCCCTCCAATGTAAACATCGATACTAGGTTTCCCAATCCCTTTGCTAATGGTGTAAAGCCTAATCAACTTGAATCATTGTGCTTTAACGGTGATGTCCAGTTCCATGGGTGACTCCACATTCCCAATGCATGTGTTGATCGGAACTTTGAAGCAATTAAAGGTTGGAGGGGGAAATGGGGCTCATGAACATTCGTCAAGGATCGGGCAAAAAAGTTGGCTACTATGAACAACAATCACCGGGTGGGCTTCTAGATCTTCACTTTCAAAGCAACCAATCCACTGACCGATGGGGGCATGTAATTTGTGTTAATGGATAAGTTGCTTTCCCTAGTAGGGCAAGGAAATAACCATGGTACCAATGGTGCGCACTTCCCTTTGGTCAAGCTTAAACCTTTGAGCAATGGTTGTGGTAGTAAGAAATTGGTCATTTTCAAGATCCCACATGTTCCGGATGCAACTAAGGCCATTCCTATCAAGTTGAACTACTCTAATCCTTGAAAAACCATGCCTAATCCCTTGAAAAACCATGCCTAATCCCTTGAATATCCATATTCCACCATAATCGTGTTTTAATCATGTGTTGCCAATCAAGTGGTCTCCATGGCCCATTTTGCCCTAGTTTGGCATGCATGGTGTTGATGATCCTGGGGGAGAAGTCCCAAGCTTTGCGGGCAATCCTACAATCCCAAACACATCTTATACACTGCACTGGTTATGGTATTTGGTGTCACTTACCATTTGGAGTTACACATTGCCATGTATTTTTTGCTATGAGATTAAATTATATCAAGTAATACTGGTTGTGTTGTATAATGTTCATGCAACTTATTTAATCTTTGTTGGTTGAGAATAAAAGCTATGGTAAGAAGTTATAGCATTGCGTAAGTCCAAATAGTAAGTGACACCAAACACCATAAAGGGTGTAGTACAAAAGTGGTATCCAAATGACATGACGATCTAACGTGAAAAGATCAAAACGACACCTCCATATGTCATCTTGGTAATTTCATGCCAGATGTTCATGTCATGCAACTACCACTTTTGTGCTTGTATTAATTGGGTTTTACTAGACTAATTTGAGGTATTAGTAAGATAAGGTGGCATGCCACCATACGATGACCCCCATTTTGTTTGACAATCCTTGGTAAACGAATACAAGAAATTCCCTCACATTAGAAGCCTACAAGGTTGTAATGCTATCGCACTTCTTGATATATGGGCAAGGTATGTCAAGCTACAGGCAAATGCAAAAGAAAATTCTCGCGTGCAAACACACCTTTCATTTTATCCAACATTTTCCTTAAAAATGATTTATTTAGCACTATAATTAGTTTATAAGATGCATAATTAGTCTTAACCAAGTATTCAACAATAAACCTATAGAAGGTTAAGTTTTATGTTGGATGAATAAGAGGTATTCTTGTACACAAGAATTTTCTTTCGCCTCTACCCACGGCCCAACATGCCTTGCCCATGCCTTGGGATGCGCACATTTGTAGGGGTTCATAATGTTAGTTCATGGCAAGGGCTAAACTTGTGTCTCTTTGAATTGACTCCCCATCAATCATTCCAAATGGTTCCCCTAGACTAATCCAGGATCTCTAATCGACTATCATGCCCCCCATATTATCCCTTCAACTCCGTTAATAATCTGTAATAACTGAAACACAACCCAAACTAGAGGGCCCATGTTAGATTCTTGCTCTTTCAATTGGACTCCCACCAAAATGACTAAGATAGAAGGGGCCTAATAAAAACACATCCCCCACAAAATTGTGGTCAATTCAATTGGGTCCCATGGACAATTTGGGGTCTATGATGCTGACATGCCCCTGTATTATTACCCCAATTTCTGTTGGCAATCCCCAATAACTTCAAACAACCCAACCTATAGAGCAATGCTAGATTCTTACCAATCCTATTGGGCTAAAAGAGGTCTAATAAAGCCATGCCCCCTACATGTTCGTGGTTTATTCATCCCAACCAAATTATCCTAGTCTAAGTCAAGGTTTCAGATGGTTCAATGGTAATTGTGTGCTCCAATATTAGGTGATTGTGTTTTCACCTTACGCAAGGTTAGTGTGGGGGTGGTGGCAATCTCAAAGAGCAAGACATACACCTTGACCAAATCGGAGGATGTTCGTCTCTATTGAAGGTCAAGGATTTGGGGTGTTTACATAGACTCGTCTATTAGAAAAGTGAAATTACATGGAACTACACTATTGTGTCTAATTAGTGTGGGTGGGAAATTCACGTGGGTTGGAAATTAGTGTGGCCCACACTAAATTTCAAGTGTTTGCATCACTTTGGATGTAATTCGTACTGTCATCCATCCATGTGTGTTAGGGTTCTCCGCAAACAACCTCCGTGGGATGTGTTAGGTGCTTCCCGGGATGGAATTATGAAGTTTCATCCAATTGTGGAAACGACAACGCCCACAGAAAATTTTCACCTTTGAAATTAGTGTGGGCCACTCTAAATTATAATTTGAAATTAGTGTGTTTTATTGGGAATTAGTGTGGCCCACACTAATTAGACACAATAGTGTACTCTATAACCATGCAAAATTATTTTAAGATTAATCGACTGATGAAATGACATCAAACATCCCGAAACAATCTAGTGAAGTCCATTTTGGCATGCATCGACCTTCAGTCGATAGGAGAGTTGTTATGCTATGCTATGTTAGAGCCCCTACATCCACGATGGATGAGTTCACAAAGACGTCACAGACACCAAGCCACTGTTGTAGTCCACATAGCCTATAAGTCATGTTGGCTAGAGATTTGTGGTGTCTACATAAACTCTATCATTAGCAAGATGAAACACAACGAACTATTTTATAGTTTGCAAACAATTATTTATGGATAATTCGACTCTTTAAATGGTATCATAGACCTAAATTAGTGGTATATAGTGGACTCCGACTAAAATGAGTAGGTCCTCAACCATGTAGAAAACTTGTTTCTACTAGAGCCCCTTCATCCATGATGGATGAGTTTACATAGGCGCCACGGACCCCAAGCCGGCCATGTCTTGCCACGTTTGACAACCATATAATAACCAATGCTACTTCTAAGTATTTATACTGGAGTCAGATAGGACTCACGTGGGCTAAAGACTAGGGAGGCCGCCATAGCTGTTGAAGTTGTAGGAAGCCGCAGACCACGTGAGATACCAGCTAACTTAACCTATGCGAGCCATGTGATGTCTGCAGCAAGTTTCACTGTTTTCTGCATCGCTCACTGCAAACACCCCAACAAATTGCCTGACTGTGAGTGGGGAGACAAGAACTATGAACTTTAGAAGAAATGAGCATCATTGATGAATGCACGGTCCCTTGCTTCATGCAGGTCACCAATTCTAACTGTCTTGCTCACGGCCACTTCACACATGAGCCAAGAGCCGTAACCTTGTAATGGTGAGGACCCTTGACTCTCATCCAAAGGCCGTACCATGGGTGTTGGGAAAGCCGTTTTATGTAGTCACGGGCCCTCAAGCATAGTGTGAAGTGAGAATGGACCATGTTGCGGGACCATTGCATATTTTGTTGGCGGAAACAGAGGGGAGGATTTGGTTCAATATAATATGTCTCAAATTCTATCAATTTAAGAGAATTACTTGGCGGTGTTTGTCTGTCTTGGAATCTATTTTGAAATCTGCCCTGGAATCTATCCTGAAATTTGCCCTGCTGGAAAAAACAATTAAAAAAATCACGGTCTCCCGGAATTTGCGTCAGGCCCACCTCTCGGAGGTGGGCCTGACAACAATTCCGGAAGACCATGAAACCTTTATCCATAGTCTGCCATGTAAGACTCCATGTAGGCTTTTCATCCATGAAGTCTTCTTTGGGCCTTTAGGCCTTCACCTTCATGTGTGAAGTGAACTTGGACAGTCTCCGCCCTTTCGACCAATGAGAGCTCTTAGATTGCACTAGTCACAAGCCTTTAGTCTTCTGTGTGAAGTGGCCCTCGATACTAATGGCGAATCACAGTATAGTGTCACCAACACTAAATGTTAACCCACCATTATTTGTCATTCCTCGTAAAAACAATTCGGGGATTATAAAATTTACAGTGTTGCAATTACTGACACTAACAAGTGATTTTTTCATCCAAATTTCAATCATCCATGACAATATTTCATCACAAGTTGCTGACAAGAAAAGGTAGGGTTTTGACCAATGGATGAACTCATCCATCATCCATGATAGTATTTGTTCACTTATTCATAAAAAATTTCATCCGAAAAGTTACCATACTGACATAAAATGCCATATAACACTAAATATCATATTTAGTGTAGCTAGGTTTGGGTGTTGAATGGACTCCAAGCACATCTAAGTTTGAACCTCAAATTGCTCTCCCCCCCACCCCCCCCCCCAATTTATGACCTTATTAGCAACGCATTGGTAAGCCATGTCTAATGACTCACGACATGTAGCACTAGACACATGGCGGTAATGCACACCTAAATGAATACAAACCCTAGACATCCTAGGAAATATGGAGTGGACATATATTATGTGAGCATGGCACAAAGCAATGCAAATTGGTGTGGAACAACATACCTTACCCTCCACTCTAGATTTTACAAGGGCCACATCACCGACAAAAAATTGTATAGGAGTTGATCCAATCCATTCGTCGTTGTTGCGTACACCTCCATTGTGATACATGTAATCACAATAGTCGTTTGTGCACTGGAGATGACCAGCACAAGACAAATGTCTTAATGAGAATTCAAAATTGTTTTGGATATTTGTTGGTTTTGTAGCGCACCAAGGATGTCCAACACACATCTTGTCTATGCCATTCATGGAACATCCATACGCACTAGGAATATCCATTAACATAGGGGGCGACAAAAACAAAAGATCACCATCAAAAGATGGTTGTAAGTACTTGACGTCACACACATCTATACCATCAAAATCAATGGTGGTAAGATTAGATTTAGACTGTCTCCTAGACTTTGGCACTTCCACGTCGAAGCCAACCTCATGTAAAGTGGACTGTAAGGGGATTTATTAGCATCCACAGATTCATTGACTGGGGTAGGAATCTTAGTTCAATAAGGAAAAGATGATGTGTCTAGAAGATTAATTGTTGCACAAACATTGTCATCAGAATCCAACAAGACAAGAATATTGTCATTATTAGGCTTTAATTTTAAAATGGATGTGCCAAACTTTTTTGTCATAATGATGGTAGAGGCTTGCATCTAGGAATAAGGAAGACCTATAACCTTAAATGAGTCAGGATTCAAAATCCACATTGCTCCAACCTCACTCATGTTCTTTTGCATCAAAATTGTTTCAGGCAAATTTCCATTATCATTGTAGAGCTCTTGCTTGACATACATGGTTCCAACTTGAAGGTTGAACCGCTAACCAAGTCAATCCTCTAAAACAATCACATTACCATCATCTTCAAGAGGCGAAGTGAAGGGCACAAACGATCCATGAGCTTGAATGGTAGCCATGCAAAATGGGTTGAAATGATGTGAGAAATGGGTGGAGTCACCAAATGACCTCTGTGTATTGTGTAAAGTAGTTGACATTGCATTGTGACAGCGTGACTAATGGGAGGATCCATCGATAAATAGTTCCAAGGTTCTAAAATAATATATCGACTAAATGAAATGCGAGCTATGAAAGAGTCAAAGTGGATTATTACAACCATTACTAATTTTGCAAATTTTAGATTTAGGGCAAGCCGAACAAGACAATCAAAAATCAAAAAAAAATATGGGCCAAACATTACCAATATTGTAAGAGTATATTAAATACCAATGAAGCAAATGCCCACATACTTGACAACTACAATGGATTAAAAACTCGGGGAGATCACTCCATTGTAGAGTTGAACACCACGTGCGAACAAAGTTTGCTACCCCTATATTACATGTCATAAATAATTTTAAATTTTACGATATTTTTTCTACATATACACAACCATTGATGGTATCTTTTGTATATTTTTTTGAAATTTTTAGTCATATTCATTAATTGTAGCAATTTTTTTAGTTCAATTCTGCGTCATTCTAGTTAGAAACGGTATGTTTTATTAAAAAAACAAATCATCAAATTTAGTCACCATTTTTTACTATGTAACATGTACCATTTATATCTACTCATGAAAAAAAATTGATAAAATTGTGACCCATTTTGGTGATGATTTTTACATTTTTTACATTTTTTACATCTAAAATGATCGCACGTGGTTGTTCAACTCTACAATGGAGTGATCTCCCCGAGATTAAAAAAAATTAG
Organism: Polytrichum formosum; assembly: GCA_964035585.1. Classification (NCBI taxonomy): domain Eukaryota; kingdom Viridiplantae; phylum Streptophyta; class Polytrichopsida; order Polytrichales; family Polytrichaceae; genus Polytrichum; species Polytrichum formosum. The sequence continues at coordinate 27,691,568 of OZ037939.1, read as the reverse complement.
AGGTATGTGGGGAAAAGAAACATAAGGTCATTCACAACACAAATCGCAATGTTTTGGGAAGAAGGCTCTTTGGACTCTCAAGTGTATCTAAATCAAATAGTTTATGCATACTCGTTCTTCAAATGCAAGAACTAGGCCATGCGACACCGAGAATGAGACGGAGAAGATGAAAGGTGTTCAAATACACTAGCACAAAACAATTGAAAAGGCCCAAAATGGACAAATGGTTGCAGAGCCCTGCATTGTCCTTCAAATTTGTACCCATACCCACCCGTACCCATCAGCAATGACCTATGCCCACCCATACCCACCCATAGCATGACCCGTGCCAACCCATGCCCACCCATGCCCACCCATAGCATGACCCGTGTCACCCATGCCCACCCATGCTATTAAAATTGCCGCCAATGTATTCAAAAATTGTGTAATGTGCATTACCCGCCTACACCAAGTCTTGGCCCACCCATGCCCATGCCCACCCTTGCCCACCCATGCCCACCCATGCCCAATAATATCAAACCCATGCCCATCCATGCCCAATAATATTGAACCCATGCCCACCCAAAACCCATGGGCATGGATGGGTTTGGGCATGGGCATGGGTATGGGCACCCAATGCAAGGCTCTGAATGGTTGTGCATAATATGATAGAATGATATAGAGGGCAACACATGTGTTCTCAATTTTGATAGAAATAGAGAAGAGGACAATAGTCACGACCTCGGAGGATGATCTCAACCTTAATTTTTTTGGAGATGATGTAATCGAAAGGGTGAGCAAAATTGCGTGAGAGTCATCAAACAACGAAGGGTAAGACGTAACACAATCGCCAAAAAATGTTTGATTTTTATTGTCTTTTCAAAATTTCCTTAGTATAATCCACATATTAAAAGTTTGCTAATGCAAGGTAAAGGATTTTCAAGGATACGTTATGTTCTAAAGGAATTTGAAGGATGTGGTGGGCTCCGCATAACGGGGGTGAATAAAGAGATCATTGGGGGGTGTAAGGTTTCCACACATGACCTCCCTCTTAAAACCTTGATGAGGGTCATTGTTCTCCTACTTTGGTGAAGGTGCTCACGGAGGAGGAGGAGGAGGTTGGATGCGAAGAAGAGAGAATGGGGGATAGACAAGGGAGTAAGGAAGTGGTTGAGAGTGAGGGAGGGGATGTGATGGAGACGGAGGAGATGATGGAGGTGGAAGTTGGAGGCGATGAAGGGGGAAAAGGTGATGGGGAGTGGATGTGGAGGTGGAAGGTATGGAGGAGGAGGCGGTGGCAGGTACGGAGGTGCACGGGGAGATCACTCCATTGTAAAGTTGAACAACCACGTGCGATCATTTTACATGTAAAAAATGTAAAAAATGTACATAAAGCATCACCAAAATGGGTCACAATTTTATCAATTTTTTTTCATGAGTAGATATACACGATACCTGTTACATACTAAAAAATGGTAACTAAATTTGATGATTTGTTTTTTTATAAAACATACCGTTTCTAACTAGAATGACGCAGAATTGAACTAAAAAATTTCTACAAAAATGAAGATGACTAAAAATTTGAAAAAAATATACAAGAGATACCATCAATGGTTATGTATATGTAGAAAGAATATCATAAAATTTAAAATTATTTATGGCATGTAATATAGGGGTAGCAAACTTTGTTCGCACGTGGTGTTCAACTTGACAATGGAGTGATCTCCCCGAGCGGAGGTGAAGACACCACTTGAGGTAAGCATTATGGATTTTTTTTTGTGTTTTTGGGCATTTTCACTTTTATTTGGTGATGCATGGTCCTTGCCATTTTTGGTTGGTCCTTTTGTGTTTGTCTTGTGGCCCTTTAAGGGTACCCACATGACCAAGTTAGGGCCTTTTGAGATAGCACAATGGTGGGGGTGGATTGAGATCCCCCCCACACACACACACATACCAAAATAAAATTTAAAAATGAATAAATAAATACATAAAATCAATAGTATGGCCTTGGTGTGGGTGTGTGGATTAAGGGCTACTCCCTACTCATTTTAGGATCCCTTCATGAGCATATGACAATCCCTAGCATGCATATATGATTCCTTTATGGTAGTAATATTATGGTTGTGTGTCCTTCTTTGTCGATTGATTACATTACCTCTTTTCATACCAATCTTGGAGGTCGATGTGCAAATTTTCGAGAATTAATTCGTGAATGATTACATGAAGGGTGATAAGGTGTTGCACGTTCACCATTTGAGAATTGGGAAGTCTATGGATATCATTGATTCTAACACTGGGGGTGAGCACTATGAATAGCATTGATTTTGTCACTTGAGGAAATGCTAAAAGGTGATAATGAGTACTTAAAGTTTAGTAGGAAGATGTTTTATGTCTTGAAGGGAAACCACAAAGTCATTGTTTGACAACAACATATCGATAGGATGCATAGTGAACACAAAGAGTGGCATTACGCAATTGATTGCATAATGTTTGAACATGCTAGCTCGGTGGCCATTCTTTTGAACATCATGCATGATGTCAATAGGCAATTTTCACCTTCTTTTGTTCATTTTTATTTTATGTTTATATATTTCCTATTTCCAAATGATATCCATGTTTGTTTCTTAATGTCTTCCTCATATCTACCAAGATTGATCATATGAAGACAAATGTAGTGCATAAGCTCCATCGTGTTTGCAATTTTGGTGTACTCAAACTCGAGGACTTCAAGGACCTCTTTACACCATATCAATATTTCAAGTGTGTTAAAAAGGGTGGGAAACCCACTTGGTATGCTCTTACTGGGGACGTGTTTTTCTAGTTTCTTTACAAGGTATGTCTCATATCTCCTTGGTTATTTTGATATTTATAATAGCTTGAATGAAGAATTTGTAACTAATCCATTTTATATTTTATGTAGTTTGAGATGGCATTTGTAATTGAGGCGGCCTCTTGTAAGTGCAATGAGAAAACCCCATTTGGATCAATAATGGCAAAATGTGTGTGAGGTGCTATACAAAATGCAACAAAGAAAGCAATAAAATCAATTCAAAGGAAAGAGTTTGAGAAACTGCTAGCCATGGTAAATCTAGCTAATGGCGTGAAGTTTATGAATGAGGTTAATAAATTCAAGGAGGTTTTTTCCATAATTTTTGTATGCTTCAAGCGAGTTATTAATATCTTCCATTTTGCAAATCGTTGAACACTATGGAGTCAATTCGGACCATGCAATGAGTATGGATAAATTACAACTCATTGCGACAACTCTAGTGGAACCCGTATTTAGTGGCTTGAGTGCTTTTACAAAATCAATTGATATCAAGAGAGTATATGGGAGTAGCATTGCAATTAAATGAGTTCTATAAGTTATCCATTTGTTTCTTAACCATTCTTTCATTCACACACTTTAAATCTTTTGTTCTATTGGCCCACTATATTCCAATTTGATATAAATTCTTTCGTTGGTGTAAAATTTGTAAGTTGGAGTTGTTGCCATCGAACGCCATCTCCCTTTCATCCATTTCTAATTCATTTGCTTCATGGACTAACAAATCTTTGATGCTTTGTATCATCACTGCAAATCAAATGAAAATATGAGATTATCCCACTTTAAGAGCTTGTCCATGGTTTATTGATTGCTTTGTTACTTTTCACCTAGCCGAGGAGGAGTTGAGGAAGAAGACAAATCCAATAGAGTTACCTACGGATGATATGGACATGATAGACTCTAAGAATGAAGTAGAGGTAGTTGCCAAACCTAGATGGAAGATAAGAGTATACATGCCTCTCATAATGTAATTGTAGGAATTGGGCGAACCAACCCATACACTCGTTCCTTGTTGGATGCCTAAACCCTTGCCTCCAAGGAACCAATGTACGGGTTGTTTCGCCCCAACCGTAGTTGTAGCAGCCACTCCTATTCCTCCCAAAACTAAGTCTAGTCCATCTATACATGATGCCTCACTACCTTCCCCAAGTTCTCGTATGTTGTGATCTAATAAGGTCCCGAAAAAAATCGTATGTAGTGCCTTTCCATTCGGGTTAGTTTGTTTAATATTGTTGGAGAAGACTTCCATAGCCATAATGATGGACAATGATGTGAATGACAATGAGTTGAATCGATGCAAATCCTCATTGAGGCTTTGCCAACTCCTAGATTTGTTGTTCTAGATGCTTACGCTTATACATGTTGGTAGTTTCTCAATTCTTATGTTCATCATGCAATATAATTTTCATTGTGGTATTGTTTGTGGCTTGTGCAAATTTATTGACTTCCAGCCATTTTAATTGCAGGTGCATTTATTCATGCTTGCAAATGTAGTGGCCACCATTTAGTCTCATATGAGGAAGACTTTGCATTGTTCAATACCATCCTATCCTCATTGTATGATGCAAAACCAACTTTTTTTCTTCTTTCTAGTGGATCTATTTTCCAAAATGCCTCCATAGAATCCGACAAAGAGCCTATCAAGAAGGTTGCAAGAAAAACCTTTTGAGTACATAAGTTAACAAATTGTCCTTGTCAATTTCACCTTCGAAGCTTTGAAATGTGTGGTTGGTCACTGAGCTTTGTGATTTTATTTTGCAAGGAAAGGAAAAAACATGAGTTATTTTCACAGTCCAAAGATTTTGCCTATATATGGGGAGAGGGTTGCTCGGATGATGGTGGGGTCAACGTTGCCAATTCCTTGCTCATAACCCTTACGTAAATGATGAGGCAGATGAGTGTAATGATCTTGATTAGTAGTCTAAACTAGTTTAATAACATTAAGCTAGTTGACAATGCCATCCACTATATATGTCTGAATGGATTTCATATGATTGGATTGGATACAGTTGGATTTGAATAAATTGAATTGTTGGATCAATGCCCATTTATATGTGTGAGCAATTTACTCTTGTACTTCCATCTATGCCCAAACTTGTTTTTTGCTTTCTTCCTTCAATGCCTACACCAATTTATTTTCTTAACGTTTATTGCAATCTTGAAAAAATCATAGAGCAGGCTCAATACTTGATATGTGCTTTCATGTGTTTAAGGAAGTGGAAGTTGAGTCTATGAAAAACATTTGATTTGTATTCCATCCCCTCATGCCAAGCTTGTAGTTGTTGAGTTTAACAATACATTTAGGTATTCATCAACCTCACTCAATTTATTATGGACCCCACTCAAATTTTTGTGTATGATCAACGTTATTATTTATGCCTAAATACCACGGTTATAGGATAGAAGTGGACCCTATTACCAAAAACATTTCCTCCATCATTGCTCATGCGTTACCGCTCACCACTCACAACTCACATGATAGCACTCCTTACTCCTAACGTCCCAAGCCTATGAAAGGGTTGTTTTGAGTGCATTTCAATCAATGTTGGTTGTAAAATGTTCATGGACAACATTTGATGTTAAAATAAAATAAAAAATCATGATCTTGAAACATGGGAGAGGAGTCATTTAGTGAGAAAATGCGCATGAATAATCATTTGGTTTTAACATTTTAAAACAATTGAAGAAAAGGGATGCACAAGAAAATGCCATTTCCCCAAAAAGACCCATCAAATTCACTTGGAAAATGAGCAAAATGCTTGTGCGATCCACTAGATGGCAACAACTCAATAGTTGAGCATCCACAAATTCTCTTGCCAAAATGTGCAAGTACAACACCTTATCCACCTTGCATCTGGAGCATGTAAATTGTCCCATGTTTGTAACCACATCATGCAAAGAATTTCCTCAAAATCAAAGAGTGTCTAAATGTTAAACGTAACAGTCAATGTGAGCACAAAGGTTGTTTTTACATGAGCATCAAAATATATATCACTTTTACCAAAAGAAACATCATTGATTGCACGGGGGGTTCACTTAGTGCATTTTCAAAACAACGTGCGGCATAATATAGGGAGGATTAAATTTGTTTGACATAAAATTTATAAAAGAATTCCAATTAATGAAGGGTCCCTTAAAAATAGACAATCCCATTACAAGTAAGGTAGATAGGTATAAAATATGGGTCATTCCTTTTTTGTAAAAATAATATAGGGGCTGAAAATAAGGATCCTAGGATGTATGTTTAGTAGAATCAATTTTGTACGCATGCCTCATAAGGGATGGATGAAAAATAACTCATCAGTTACCCAAAAATGGATGAAATTGTAAGCCTAACCCTAACTCTATACTTGACACCTCTCGGTGGCTTCTCTCCCTTCGCTTCCTTCTCTTGGTAGCCTCTCATTTTTCATTTTTCCTGTGGCTTCTCATTTTTTGGTGACTTCTCTACTTCGACATTGTCATCTCCAACAGGTATGTCCACTTCCACCACTGCTTCTTCATAGCACATGTTTTATTCAATGCTGGAGTCTTTGTTGGAGTCAATGCATGTTGCCCTTGCCATATTCGTCCAACTGTTCAGTTTTTTTTGATTTTGCAATCTTTTTGCGAGATCATTGTGACATTGCCTTCAATCCAACTTCCATCTTTGATCACTCCAAGCTTTCTCTCTCTCATCGTGCAATCTCAACGTTTTGTAGGTAGATTCTTGCACTCTCTAAATGTGTTGCTGACATATTTTCTCTAGCATCATGACTATATAGGATTGATGACCAAGTTTGGAGTGTTGCACACTATGTAAGTATTGTACACTATGGTTTTGGTCCTCACTAGTATATAAATTGACTTTGAATGAATGATTTTTATGGAGCGGGTGTTGTGTTTGTGAACACATGCTCACTCTTGTTGTGTTTCCATCCTAAGCCTTCTTGTTGTGTTTTCACTTCAAGTTTTTTGTACTTAGTTTTTGCAATGGTATGTATTCTTTATACCTTTTTGTTGCCATGCTTTTTCCAACACATTTGCATTGCATACACTTTTAAATTAATTTTTTAATTAAAAATAATGTAGACTACAAAAAATTGCAATGACATGGGCATTATAAGTAATGGTAGGATGCAAAATAATAGGCCATTTTAGAAAATCAAGTAATTATAGGGAGCTTTTAATTTGTGCATTGGAGGTAAATAGCCCCTAAACAAATACCCCTCTACTGCACGTGGTGTACAAAAATCCTATACAGTGATCCCCCCGTGATTGATTGTCACGCAAAGTTTGAATTGGAGTGGCAACCATTTATATAAAATTGGAGTATATGCTAAGTTTTAGGAGAAATATACACACCATTCTAGGATTGATCTACTATGCATTTTGAATACGTTGAACATGTTCCACACAAAGTGAACATTATTCGACCTACTTCCAAAACAATTGTCAAGGAAATTGGCGTGAATAAGCACGTGTTCATACAGGCCATGTAAAGACCAAAACCCTTTTAGAACATTTTCCACCCCCATCAACAGCGAGAAAATTTGAAGGGTTACTCGTATTTCATGGGGAAGGGTTACTTAAAATTTTGCCTTTCAAAATGAAGGGTTACTTCAAAAATTGCCCTTCACATATTTACAATTTTTTTTCTTTCAAAAATGCACAATGTAATGTTTGAATCTTAGGTTATATTGTAAATTGAAGTGAAATGTAATTTACATGGAACAAAATCCGAAAAGAAATATGATTAGAACATATATTTATTTCATGTATAGAGCTCACATAACAAAAGCAATTTTGTGTCGAAAAACATTCTCCCGTCGCCCAGGCCCCAAGTATAAGAGCGGCTTGTAGTTCTCACCGGGTGTGGGAGGGTATCTACGGTTCTCCCGAGGGTATGAGCGTATCTGCAAGACTGCATCAGCCACAAGCCGGAGCCTCCAGGGAAATGAGCTAGCCGGATCTCCCGAGGGTATGAAGCAATGTTGGACCAATATCAAAATTTTGCGATACCAACCTAGTACCAATATCAGATTTTTTATGAAATTTTAGCCGGGTTGGATCCCAAGTATCACAAGAATCATATTTTTATAGATATGGTATGAGTATGAGTATCAATCTTGTAAAAATAAAGCCTAAAGGTATCAATATCGAGTACCATGGTAGTGATACCAGTGGAGTATGCATAATGGTATGGTATTATTTTAAATTTTTTACCTTTTTCCTTTTAGAGACCTAAAAACACAAACAACATTGCAACAAGAGTGCATAAGGACGCAATTCATCGACAGTAAGAAACATGCCTCATTGAAGCCAAGAATCTAGAGTTTGTTGAACTGAAATTTCAAATAATAAATTGCAATGCCGCCGATCTGAAGAGCATTCAAGCGGACTAGGATACTGGGGTTTCGGGCTTCTCGACATGAGCGAAGGTGGGGGTGAGTATTGACCTCCACCTCCTGCCTTGGGTATCAAAGGCGGGTATTGAGACCCGATACCGTGCAATACAAGTACGGAGCAGGTATCGCCCCATCCACATATTGCGGGTAGTATGGTACTTAATACCATACTCATACCCGTATTCTATACCAAGCAAATGATGCTATACCGGTCCAACACTGGTATGAAGGCCCAAGGGACCGGTTGTTTTAAAAATGCCCTTCCCTTTGAAGGTTTCCTGGAATTTTTGCCGGTCCCTTTTGAAGGGCTGGCCCAGCTATTGAAAGGAAAGTGAAGGGCTGCACCCCATAATAAGGGGTACAACCCTTCAATTTGATTCACTGCCCATCAAGCTCCCATCAAGCCCTCGGCGTGGTCAACCTTTGCCATGAAATGGAAACTTTTGATTGGAATGTACAGGGTTAAATACAAATGGTGATGGGTCCTACTTGTTTGAATGTGGAAAAGTGCACATTACACAAACGTCTAAATGTCGTACAAATTAAGACATAAAGAATGATTGTCTTACATGGTGTGTATTGTGATGATGAATGTTGACATGTCGAGCTTTTCCAATCACGATGTGATGTACATTTCTTATGAACCCTTGACATTTAAAATAATTTAGTGAATAGAATGGCTAGAATAGGCATCAACAAATGTGAGCCCAAATTGATGCTCACATGTATTGTTAACACTTGTAAAACATTACAAGTGGTGTTTTGTTGATTTATGATTATTCACAAAAATATAAAAAGAGTGAAGCTTGAAGAAAGCTAAGTTTGAAGCATTAGGCTTGTGTGGAGTGGATTTAAGTAGTATGAGGACATACCTTGGTAAAGTGTGGTAGGTAAAAAGCCAAGGTTAGTTAAATGTTTAAATTAGGATCTTTGTTGATCAATTGAGGGAGGAAGGCTTAGGAGATAAGATGAGAGCCTACAAAGTAGGAGGAGAGTTCGAGGGCTTATCGTGAGCCTTGTGGATGGGATGAGTCCCTACTTAGAAGGAGAAGGTTAAGGGGTTGTGATTGGAGGCTCTAATCCTCTCACCCTATCCTTATCTCATGCCCTCTCTCCCTCTCAACTCACTATATAATCCCTCATTCTTCCCTCACTCATCCTCTCTTTCCTTCGTGCTCCTTAAGCACCCCACGGGTTATAAGTGTGGGTGTGTGGGAAGCAAGATAGGAGCACATGTGTGTGCTTAGTTCTTAAGTGAAGAGCCAAGGCTATTTAGCCTTGAAGAGGGATTGACCTCTTGTTAGAAGTAGATTGGGTTTAAGTAATTTGGAGTTTGATTGTAAACTTCAACTTGTTGCATTGAGATTCATATTGAAGTGAGAGAGTTCAAACTTGTTTAAACTTGTGGCATTTATAGTGAGAGATTTGTCAATTATGGATGATCAGAGTGTTCAATGGGTATGAAAATTTGAGGGATTGTTTATTATAAAGTATGGAAGTTGTGGTAAAAATTTGAGAGCTTCAGTCATTGGGATGAAAGAGTTATTAAAAGTTGAAGGGGAGGGTGTCTAGGAACAAAGCAGCAAGGTTTGAAAATATGTATCTCTTAGAGGGTTATAGATATGGATACCAAAATTTGACACTACCTTTTGAACTTATATATCTATTTTGTGTCAAAATTTTAGATTGATTGGACGTAGGAGTTGGAAGTTATTAGAGTTTTAATGACCGGATGCTTTATCACAGCATTCATACTAAGTAGTTAGAGTTAGAATTTCATGCATAACTTTTGCATATGAACTCTGTTTGTGCCAAAATTTGGTGTGGAGATTTTTGATAAGGTACTTAACAAATGTACCAAATTTCACTTGAAGAACATAAGTTGGGTGGGAGTTATACTATTCTGAAGTTTAGTAGGAAGGCATTGATAGAGATTTACATCAAGAAGAACTTAGAGAAGGAAGGGCAAGGATAAGTATATAAGTATTTTTTAATACTTGTATTTAAAGCCTATGTGCTCATGGAATCCACAAGCGAAGTGTCATGTACCAATACGGAATCAACCACGATGACATGTGATAGCACGGAATCAATAAGCGAAAACTCATGTAGTAGTGTGGAGTCGACGGCAAGGACTCGATTCACAAGAGGGATATCTTTGAAGGCATGCGTGGCCAAAGCGGCCGGGTGGACATTAGAAAAGGCTAAGGATATAACCTTGCCCGACATTAAGGAATGTAAAACTACATAGTGTGGTGTTAATCAAGTTGTGTATATTCCAAATGTAGATTGGAATTATATATTGGGTTACAAAGAGAGAAGTCTCTACATGTCATTATAAACTTTTCCACTCGGGCTAGGACGAAATCGAAGGGTGGAGGATTTTTGATGACAACAAACCACCCTAAACCCACCTTGAACCGACCCTAAGCCCCGGGCTAGATCACATCTTCATTCGGTTGGGGCCTGCCCCTCCCACGCCTCCTTCACTACCCCGTCTTCCTGCCTACACATGCGTGGGAACTCTTCCCCGTTGGGAATCAATGTGACAATACCTGGTCATTTAAGCCATCAAGCTCCTTTGGCATGTGAAGGAAGTCCTCAGTTAACTTGGGATTAATGAAAGTGATGTCATCTTGAATATTTGTAATTTTGACTGGGTATCGTCACATTGGTTCCCAATGAGGAAGAGTTCCCATGTAGGTGTGGGCAGGAAGACCAGGTAGTGAAGGAGGCGTGGGAGGGGCGGGGCCCAGCCGAATGAAGATGTGATCTAGCCGGGGGCCAACCTTGAGATAGAGTGGAGCCCATTGCCCACCCTACACAGAGGTAGTGGAGCCCAGTATGAGGAGGCGCCACTAATGACACCTAAAACCGTCACTCTATGGGCCCGGGCACTCCTACACCATGGGGAACAGTTCAAGGTAGTAGAGTGTTGACGATTGGGAGGTGTTTACAGGTGTTGGTTTTGGGTGGAATGTTGGTTTTAGCACCCTCTTAGCGTGGGTGGAAAATTAATGTGGATCACTCTAATTCTTTAGTCATGGTGCAAATAATGTGGGCCATGTCTTTCCGCAAGTCTTCTTGGCGAGTTCCAACCAACACCTTCAGTATTACTTAAAGGACAAAAGTAGCATGAAATAATATCCACATCCACATCCACATCAATTTGCTATAAAAACAATCAATGTGTCTCACACTAATTTGAACCCCTAAATGCTTACCCACTGCCACCCCAAAATGGCCTTGAAGGCCCATTTGCCAATAGCTAGGTTCTAAGTATTTTTAGTTCCACATCTAAAATTGGAATGCCAAATCCAATTGTATAGATGGAAAAGAGGGAACTATTGTATAAAAACGTACCTCTCATTCATCCAACATAAAAGCCATGAATTAGAATGCAGCCCGGAGGTTTACTTATTTTAGCTGATTTGACACCAAAATTAGCTTTAGAAGACTTGGAACTAGTCTAGTCGAGGTCACTTGAGGTGAATCGGCAACGAAACAAAGATGCTGAAGTGAAGGTGGTGATGGTGTTGGCCATAGAGCTGCAATTGATCCGCCTCCGCTTGAAGCATATGTGGTAAGGTAGAAATACCATAACCCGTTAACCACCCACTAGCGGTGCACTAGATCGCCTCATAATGGTGAAATGCCATGTCTTAAATGGAGCATGGCTCGGCAGCTACTTCAATGCAGTGTAGCCAATGGGAAGGCAAGGTCTAATGTACTCATGATTAACCGGTTTAGGTGATGTCTTGTATCGAAATGCAGAGTACCTAGTGAACGGGAAGTGGGTTGGACAAACTTTCCACTTTGAAAAATTGTGGAATTTTTTGCACAAGGCAGAAAAATACGAAACAACTTGCATTCTTCATGAATCCTTCTCGTCTATCTTGGAAAATTATCTCATGATTGTCAGACCATATCTTCAATGCGAATCACCTTATTTTAATGGGTTATGGTATTTCTACCTTAGATGGTATCGTTGTTGATTTCGACCAACTGGAGGGTTTTGCACCACTTGTGCCTGCACCTTGGACTCAGTTATGCTGCCTCAAGTGCCGCGCGTGCAAGAGTTGAAGGATGATGACTCAAGCACCGACGGGGACAAGGATGAGCATCTTGACATTAATACTTCAACATTCAATCCGCTGGTGCAATGCAAATTTGGTGAAACGATGCAATTTGAAACATAGACAAACCCTTGGCCATTGTTTCCAACGCCTCTGTCCAAAATCTAGAAGTATGCTTTGGTGTGGTTTTGAGGGGCTAATGCATGCCTCATAAAATTAGGCATTCGCATAAATTAAATATATTAGCTTCATTTATGCACGCTGTGCATCTGAGGCGCATAAAAATAAGCAATTTTCAAGAAATGACTGGAAAATGCTAGGGATTGGACAATTGGAGTGTGTTTCGTATGGCGTTGTGTGTGGCATGTTTTATTGTGTTGACACGCTTCCATCTGTATGGCGGGACAGAAGGTTGTGATCAACGTAGATGACCAACCCTAAACCCTAAACTACACGTCAAACTGCACAACCTCTTGGCATTTTTGAATTTTTCTTCTTCTTAATTTATGCGCGCCGCTCAAATTATTTTATGCCTTTTAGTCGTCTATTTATAGAAAGCCTAATTTAATGAGGCCTGGGCCAATGGGAAGGAATGCATTGGTTTCTGTCACAATGAAGAATACCTCTGACATTCTCAGTTTGAATGGGGAAGTTCGAGATGATCCTAAACTACTGGGTGATAGTGGAGAGGTACCCGTTTCCGAATGGAATGGTCGGCGGTTCGATTCCTGTCGTGAAATCTTCTCTCTACTTGATGGAAAAAACTAGCTAGGTACGTAGGAAGCCAAGAGCCCACCCACCACAGGTAGGTAGTAAACCCCACCCTGCATCAAGAGGATTCTTGAGCAGGGTAGGGCCAACGGGTTCAATTTCACGTCGGATTGCTGGACGTTGTTATTTATTTATTTAAATTGGGAGATCTATGACTTGGTTGTCAAAATGGTGAGGGATAAGGCAGAAATACCCAAACTGGTTAACCACCCTCTACTCGTGCAATAGACCTCCGTCAGAATAGTGAAGTGTCATTTCTAAAACCAATCGTGGTGAGGCTGGCCACTTCAATGCGTGTACACTTAGTTTAGCCAAATTTAGTCATGTTTAATGTACTCATAAGTTAACCGGTTTAGGTGATGTTCTGTATGGAAATGCGGATTACTGTGTTCGGGTGTGAGCAGAATCTAGTGAGCGAGTAGGGGTTTGACAAACTTTTCACTTTAAAAAATTGTAGAATTTTTTTTACAAGGCAGAAAAATATGAAACAACTTGCATTCTTCACGAATCCTTCTCTTCTACATTGGAAAATTATCTCATGATTGTAAGACCATATCTTCAATGCGAATCACCTTCTTTTCATGGGTTATGGTATTTCTACCTTAGGGCATCATAGTGGATCATCATTGGAGAACATCATGCAAAGGGCTCTCTCATCTCTTTGGATGAAGCTTACTGCTAGCAAGCTGCTGAGCATGACAAAATTCGCAATGCCACAACTCAAGTGGATGGTGCCCACTCAAACGGTTGCACCACAAGGCATTCCACTTTCGGCGTCTTTCCGTGCTTTTGTGGTCACATCTTCGACAATGAAAGCGTCGCAAAATGGCTATTGAAAATGATGTGCATGCTTTCTTTTGGGGGGGGGGACTTAGAAAGCTTTAGTTAGAATGGTGCAACCGAAAATATGGTGTACTTTATTATTGGCAACCAAAATTTTAAATTTCTTCGGAGGTAATATTTGATGACAACTAGTATAAAGTCCTATATAACATGTCCAATTTATATATTTGTAGATATAATATATTGTGTGGGATAAAGGGTTTGGGTGAAGATTAAATATGCTATGTATAGTGGCAGTTGAGGTGTGGATGAAAGTTGGCTAATGGATGAAATGTTACCCTATCGTCATTCTCATCCACAAGTTATGTGTGCATGGCTTTTCCTAGGGTTTTTTTTGCAAACAAACATTGCATCACTACTTGATGTTGGACTTTTTTAATGTTTGGATTTCACTTTTCAAAATTTCTTTAATTTGTTATAATAAATTAAGGGGTTGAAAAAATGTCCCCTTCACAAATTAAAGGTAATTACATGGACCCTTAAAACATAATGAAACATATAATTAGGTAATTGATTGTTCATTTAATTAGACTGAGCCATCAAAACTCCCCTACAATAATACCCCTTAGTTGCACGTGATATACAACCCTCCCCAAGCAATTTTAACTTGGCACCCTAAAGTGAATGAGTAAGTTAAGAGTACCAAGTTATGAGCTCCATAGTGAGTCGATATTGGCTTCCTAGAAAGCTAGGAATATGATCTTCAACCACCCAAAATATCAAATCAACTGCACAAAATTTTTAAGAGATATTGTTTTGGAAAGTCGATACTCTTAACTTGGTAAGATACCTAATATCACTTCACTCAAATGTACATAACTCCCACACACCAACTCCAAATGTAACAAACCTTATCATTTTGAAGAGTCAAGGATAAGGTCTTCAAGCTCTCTAAATTTCAATGTGTCGTTGTAAATTCTCCAAGAGATATCACTTCCGAAAATTGGTGCTCTCAATTTGCAAGGATGTTGGCACCTCTTACTCAAATGTAGATAACTTTAACACACCAACTCCAACTTAAACAAACCTTAGCCTTTTAGAAAACCAATATCAAGGCTAATACTCCTCTAAAATTTTGTAACTAGATCTTAATGTTTTCACATACTATACTAGGAAGAAAACGAGGTAATAACTTTGGGGAGAAAGATGGCTAAGAGGAAGAAGCTTGAGGGAATGACTAAAGAAAATGGGGAGGTGTGAGGTGAAAAAACAAAAGTGGAGATGATAAGGTCATAAGAGATCACCAATCAACTTTTCCCATTTGTATAACTTCTATTATTCCCCCATGTCCTAAATTTCTCAATATTTGTAAGGTAACGGCTCCATTAAGTCATTCTCATTGGCCTTGCAATCAACCACCGTATTTAAAAACACGATATCAATATAATAATTCTATCTACTTATGGTATTCGTCTAATGAAAGTTCAAACTAGTTAATATACAATAGTTCTACATGATTAAGGCAATAATACTGAACATCCCATTGGTACTGTCATTGTTAAAATACCTAAAACTACTAATTATATTTGTTTTTCATATCAATCACTCTAAAATCTACTCTATTTTCATATCTATGGATTTTTTAGTCTATAGTGACAATTTGAGGTTTGACAGGTTGCCTTAGAGTTTGAGATGGGAGCCCATGAATGCCTAGAGGAGCTGCATTCAATGCTCCTAAAGGTAGCAAAGACATCCTTGTTGTGGGATCTTAAATTCAAACATATAGGTTGCATAAACGTTCGGTAATTGAATGTTTGATGTCCCATAAGGGCTTTGAGACTCCAACCAAATGTATAGGAATGATGAAAACCTTGGAAATTCAACTATAGATGGTCATTGTATCGGGCTTTGTGTGTGTGGGAAGGTTGGAGGTCCCGCAAGGCCTTGCAGACAAAACCATATCGTTCATGAAAGAAATAGGGTTGGGAGTTGTATCGAGATGTTCCTGAAGCAGTGGAGGAGTTGCACTCTATCTTGGCGACCGTGTTTGTGGCCTTGTTATGATCTCCCAATGTATGTAGTTGTTTTCATGGAGGTTGTTGTAGTATGCATGTTGTTAGATATTGTGCAAGGGCTACGTAGTTTGTGGCTCGGTTCGTTTCAGATTCAACGTTTGTGGGTGTAGCTAATGTGGAAGCATGGTCATGCTAGATTACTCGGTGGAGCTGGTCATTGACCTCATCGGAGAATCCATCCTTCTAGCCCTCCTACCTCCTACCTCCTTTCCGTCCAACCAGGACACTCTACATCCTGTCTTCAGAAATTGTACCGGTAAGCTTTGTTCCTGGCAAATCGCCTCATCAATTTTCTAGTTATCAAATAGGATTTGGTTGGGCACAAAGGGAACTATTGTTGAGACAAGCTAGGATGAATTGAACTTTGAGGCACAGTGGTTTTTTGTTCAACTTGGGCCCATCTGCTAATGATGGACATTGAAGTTTGCAAATGGCCTAGTGTGGGCGGCATGATCAATGCATTTACAAGGTTCAAATGAGAATTTTGGTTGCTCGAATTTGGATCATTTAGGTGGGCATATTTACATCTTGAATGGGATAGGCCATGATGAATTGAGCTTGAGGCACAGTGGCCCCTTGTTTAGCTTGGGCCCATCTATTGATGATG
Source organism: Polytrichum formosum (assembly GCA_964035585.1). NCBI lineage: Eukaryota > Viridiplantae > Streptophyta > Polytrichopsida > Polytrichales > Polytrichaceae > Polytrichum > Polytrichum formosum. The sequence goes on along the minus strand of OZ037939.1, from coordinate 27,675,063 downwards.
GGTGCCAAAGTTTGCAAATGGCTTGGTGGGGCCGGCATGACCAATGCATTTACAAAGTTCAAACGCCCCATTTCCTTAGAATTTTGGTTGCTTGAATTTTGGTCATTTAGGTGGGGGTATTTATAGTTGATCCATGTGTGCAGACCATGGCAAGTAGGACCTCCAAGTTGAGAGAGCACAATTGACAAACATGTGTCATCTCACAGTTGCAATGGTTGACGCCATTCTTTATGATACTCTACAACATGAAAGAAGGTGGCTTAGCATGCATGTTGTTACGTGACCTCTCGATCCACTATGTGACCTCCTTTGCATCGTTGACAGCCGGTGGGAGGGCACCCTTATAATTGCTGCCAACTATACCCATTGCAAAGAGAGTGGTAGGCTAAAAGTGGGGCAAATAGGTCATCAAATAACGTTGCCCACATTGGGTGGCGAGTATATTCTTCCCAATGCGGGCATATACTTAACTAACCTCATTTGACAATTTTCAATACGGGCAGCGCCATTTAGGATTCTCTAGAATTATTTTGGAATGAAATTAATAGATACACTATGGTAATATGGGCTCATGAGGAAGGCAATTTTTTGGTTGTCAAGTTAGGGGATTACCCAAAAAAAAATTTAAAAAGAAAATAAAAAGTGACAAGACAATAGATGGCTAGGAGTAGGGCAACTCTGAAAAAGATTAGAGACCATAATATGGTCTCCCGGGCCCTTAGGGGTTAAGGAACCATAAGCCTAGGGTATCTAACCTCTCATTAGGGCGTATTTTCCTAGCCAGATTTTCACTGACAACTAAATGATGGAACTATTTACACTCTCTATCCCAATTAGTGCGTGGTACTATTCAGACATTATAGAACATAATTGACTTTGCTGTGGTAAAATACTACATTCACTTTAAACAGTCATAGCACTGCGTAACTCCGAACAATACCACACACTAATTAGGATAATGAGTTTAGTAATAGTAAAATTTCTCATAATCACAATTTTTGGTGATTATTTTGAAATAATATTGAATGAAATTACTTTTCAATGGACTAAGAATAGCTCCAAATAATAATGTAAATTAGCACTTTTAAAAAGGCCATGGCATCATCATACACTAAATAGTTCTTTTAGTGTGGGTGGATAATTAGTGTGAAAATAATTAGCATGGACCACCCTAATTTTCTAGTTAAGGTAGAATTTATGTGGGTCCAAGTCAATGGGCCTTCCCCTAAGTCTTCTTGAAGGTTTCCAAGCAACACATTAAATATTAGTTGTAGGAAAAAAAAGTGACACAAAAATGAATAATCACCCACATTGATTTTCTAGAAAAACAACTAATGTGGCCTATGCTAATTTTCTACTAGAAATTGAGCACGGGTTGAAAATTAATGCGGCTCACATTAATTGTCATTAGGAAAATTAATGTGGGCTCTAAAAAGTTACTATGGCCCGTAGGACTATTTAGTGTAGTTTTCAAGATGCCTCCATGATGTATTCTCATAAATTTGACAATACATATTTGAGGGATAAAGTTTTTGGTAAGAATTAATAACTTTGTAACATGGCGGTCTCCAAAAGTACATCTTCCAAAGCATTGGTATGTTTATTTTAAATATGTTAATCCACTTAACTTTATTTAGGTCCTTCAATGCATCCCATGGGACCAACTATCGGGCAAGTATAATTTTCCTTTGATTTCAGGATTCCCCATTTATGGGGAACACTCATGTTATGTATTGTAGAGTTTTCGACAAGAAACTATAATTTATCAAAGTTTTTGAATTGCTACCTCCTTCTTTGGAAAGAGACCATCATCTAGTTGCTTACTAATGATATGCAAACACTGCCATATAAGTTGTTGTGTTTTTTTAATGTCCCATCTAGTTGTTATTGAATCGCATGGGAGACAACATGGAAAGATGTGGCCAGGGTTGCCATCCATGATGACATGAATAGCAAATATAATGGGATCTAGGGAGGAAAAAAACTCCTCTACAGCAAAGACAACACTAGATCCATGCATTGGAATATTAGGGCGCCCAATAGAGGCTTGGTTAATCATGTTTAGACTTTTTACTCATGTTGGCTTGTTATGGTTCCATCGGGTGCACCCAAGAGTGCTTGCCAACCTCTCGTGATTGGGTCACCGTTGGCCTTGTAAGATTTTTGCATTGAAATAAACTTGTTTCAATTGTCTCATAAACAAAAGAAAGATAAGGAAAAAAGAAAGGAAAAGAAAAAGGTAATGCAAACACACATTGCACACAAACACTTTTCTTTTTGTTTGTCTATCTTCTTTCCCCCCTTCTTCTTGCAAAACATAGTTTATCTACAAAATTGCATATGTTCTTATTTTAATCTCAAATCCAGAGTCTTTGACAATCCCTAAGCTTGGAGGCCCACATTGGGTCAAATGGAGCTCCCACACTTTTCAAAGTTATAAGGTAAAGGGTGCTTAAACCAACACTTGAAGCTATTGCACATACATATGGCCATGTGGTTGATATAGAAAAGATATATTCATATTAGCCTTTGGGCTAAACATAGGTTTACACCAAAAAAATTAGCCTCAGTTGAATATTTGGTGAATATTCAAAGTCAAAACCACTAACCTCCTTAAACCAATCCCTAGGCCCCGTGTATGACAACCTTGCATATGATGAGGATCCCCCTCCCCACCTTCATTGCCTACAACCAACAAAAGATTGCCCAGAACTAGCACAACACCAACACAACATAGTTGGGTACTAGACCCAAGCTAGATCAAAAGCTGAACTAGTAACGATGCACAAAGCCACATGGCCACCTTCATCATCCCACCCGGTACCGATCCCCTTCATTTTTGGTGGGCCTACATTCTTAACTCTAAATAGAATGGCTACAACCCCCCCCCCTTTGCGGCGGCGGTGAGTAGAATGACTATAATAGGCACTGACAAACCATCCTAAACACACCTTGAACCGACCTGAGATAGAGTGAAGGTTGGTATGAGGTGGCGCCACTAATAGCACCTAAAACCGTCACTCTATGGGCCCATGCATTCCTATACCATGGGAAACAATTCAATGTAGTAGAGTGTTGACAATTTGGATGTGTTTATAGGTGTTGGTTTTGGATGGAGTGTTGGTTTGTTGTTTATTTGCGTTTGTTTGTTTTGGCATGCATAATAGAAACGGGCCTAGGTGAACGGCCTTTGTCGTTTGTACATGTTTCCTAAACTCAATCACCTTCATGACTTTGTAATTTTCCTTTGTTAGATTTTTCTTTTTTTCATATTTCAAAAAGGGGAAAGTATCAACGTTCTTGACATGATGGTTTTTGCTACGCTGATTATCCTAATTAGTCCATGGTACTATTCAGAGTTACATGGTGCAATACCAACTTACTCATGAGTTCAATTGTTACTAATGAAAGTCCAATAGGTTGTTTGGACATTATAGCACATCAATGACTTTGCTTGGTAAAATACTACATTATTATTAAATAGTTATAGCATTGCATAACAGTAACACGCACTAATCGGGAAAATCAAGGTAACAGTTCCAAATATATTATGCAACTAATATATTCGACCAGTCAAATCAAAGCTCGAGAGATTTTAATTTGTACTCTAATTATGATTTCTATGTAAGTCAACATTCAATTAGGTATGCAATTCAAGCTTCATCAAGCTTCATCATACATATATGATTTGAGGTCAATCCCCCCCCAAAAAAATTCTTCAAGGATATAAAGGATTTCACTTCTAAACGTTTCTCTCTAATCAATGACTATTTCATATGTCTATATATGATCTAGGTAATAATGTAGGTTTGTTTTAATCTTTGGCATATGGACATTAATAAAAATCTAGATTGCTTGTAATGAAGACATTTATAAAATCTTGAAACTGCTTAAATAAAGTTCATTGGTTTTTGTGAGTACGCTCTCGTCATAGACCACACATACATGTCTATAAATTCATCTCCATAACATTATTCAGATCCATAATAGTGTTCTGTGGGACTGACAATATTTTGCGGAATATTCCATCGCTCATGTTGAATGAGAGGAATACTCTATAGAATATTGTCAGTCCCACAAAACACTGTTATGGATCTGAATAATGCTATGTCCACAAACTTGCTTACCAAGTAATTTTCTTTTGGCACTTAAACGCATTCTTGGGACCACGGCCAATGTGTACACAAAGCCCACACAAGGATTCACTTAGCTTTATAGGAAGGCCACCACTCTTTAGGTGCCATGGTGACATGAACGTTTAAAAGTATTTCTTCAAGGACATCCTCACATGGCTTTTCCTCTTTTTACGCTACATTCGCGTCCTCAAAAGATGTGTTGAAAACCAGGCATTTTCGGGGGGGGGGGGGGCTCTCTAGTTAGCTAGATATAAACACTAAATTATGGAGGAGGCTCCTTTGATCGAGTGGACCAGACATAATATTGTACTTATGGCCACTTTGCACACGAGCCAAGAGCCATGACCATGAAATTTGTGAGAGCCCAAAAGAAAGTGTTCAAAAGCCGTCCCAAGACACCTCCAAAATCATGCAGTGTGGTCACGGATCCTCAAGTGTAGTGTGAAGCCATATGTGACCGGGGCTCTCAATCAAATGCTATTTCAATGAATTTTTATTCATGCGGGTCCTCACACATGATAAAATAGAATAAATCAACGGTTGTGAGCATTCGGAGTGCCATGGTCTCCCGGTTTTGTGTTAGGCCTACCTCCAAGAGGTGGTTTCTTGAAAATAGTCCAAGTGACCATGAAACATGATCCATTCGATGCCATGTAGGGATCCATGTGGACTTTACATCCATCTTGCATTCACATACTCCGTTGGTCCCTCAAGCGTAGTGTGAAGCGAACTTGGACCGGCTCCGCCTTTTCCACCAATGAAAGTGCTTGAAGTTTATTGGTCACGGGCTCTCAGTCTCGTGTGTGAAGTGGCCCTTAATCATTTGTATGTTGTGTGTATGCACTACAAAAAATGCATTCCCATCTTTAGTATAAAGTAATTGCATGTGCACCACCATACTCACCAATGCCAAAAGCCAAGCCCACCATGGTATTGACAAGAGAGAGTTTGATATGTTGTCTATCTAAATTGGTGGTGAATGTCTAATATGGTGTTTATCTATAACAAAATGTGACATCACGATACTTCAATGAAAGTGACTCAAATGGAACAACATAAGAGTTTGTAGGAGGATTAGCTTGAGAATTACTTGTACCCAAGTCCCATCGATAATGAGAGTTCCCGTTTGTTTAAATTTGATTACATGCAGTAAATTATAGCCAATTAACTATAAGGTCATCGGGTCGACAACATTGCATAGGTAAATTGCATGTGGTTTCATATGATGCGGTGAGCAAGAACACAAGTTGAAATTGAATGTTGATGTAGTATGCCATTTGATTAAAACAAAATAAGGAAAAAGAAGGAAGCTACACTATTGTGTCTAATTAGTGTGGGCCACACTAATTCCCAATAAAACACACTAATTTCAAATTATAATTTAGAGTGGCCCACACTAATTTCAAAGGTGAAAATTTTGTGTGGGCGTTGTCGTTTCCACAATTGGATGAAACTTCATAATTCCATCCCGGGAAGCACCTCGGGAAGCACCTAACACATCCCACGGAGGTTGTTTGCGGAGAACCCTAACACACACGTATGGATGACAGTACGAATTACATCCAAAGTGATGCAAACACTTGAAATTTAGTGTGGGCCACACTAATTTCCAACCCACGTGAATTTCCCACCCACACTAATTAGACACAATAGTGTAGTGATCAAAAGATGAAAACATTGGTATTTACCGGGTCTATTATCCAAGGTGACTATGGCAAGACCACGTGGCTTAAATTCATTGGCCACCTTGAAATGCGACATGCGTTCAACTGCATGTGGAAGAAACTATGTTTGGTTTCATTGAAGTTTTGGTTTCCCTCGGTTGATGTAAACAAGGTTGTTGCAAGTCTTGAATGTGCTAACCAAAGATTAGGAATGAAAAGTTTGGACCCTTGGAAGCTACATTGCCCAAACAATACCATATCAAGCCCTAAACCCCATTCAATGGAGACTCTTCCTATTTTGTGAGAAATACACTCTACTTTGCTTATCACATGATTACTCAATAGATACATGTTGAGTGTAGGAGCTCTTGGAGGACACCATGCACAAAATGGCAACACATGCATGTTAAATATATCAAGAATATGCATTGAGCATTGTTGCATATGGGTTTCAATGCACTTGAAATGTGGGTTGAGTGTGCAATGGATAGCAATTGGCCCTTCCTCAAAATACTTGGCACGCACCTTTCTAACATGTTGATGGATTGTTTGGGATGCCTCTGGTGCAAGTGAGACAAGCTCTTGACACTATGAACACCAACAATAGTACATTACGAAGGCTTCAAACATCTACTGTACATTTGGAGGGTTCCACATGTTCATGTACAATTATTGTTGGTTGGAAGATAGAAAAGATGTTGCCGTAGTTGGGACAACTAGAGCTCTTTACATAAATAAGAGGTAAGATAATGACGTGCGTGTTTATGGTAATCACAACATATCTATTTTCCAAATGGTGTTTGAACCCATGGCAAAAACCCTAACCGCGGTTATAGGTTGCACTCATAATATCGATGTCACATATAATCTCGTGGCACTTCTACTACTTTACCTTATCTTACTTTGCAAGCAATTTTCATTTATGAGTGCATACAAGGTATAACTTAGTGATTGTTTCCTTGCCGCTTGGTTGCACTTGTCAAAATTTGCTTAAGAGTTGAACATGCTTAGATGCCAAGCTCTCACTCACTCTCTAATTTTCAGCTTGCGTTTAATAGACTTGTCAATCCCTCTTGCATCTTCAATCCCATGTCCTTAAAAGGGCCCTTCATCCTTATTAGGGAGTACCCGCAAGCTAGCAAAGCTTACAAGAGGGGGTTCTAAGTTGGTTGATGCTCGAGTTCAATGGATGCAAGGCATTTTGTTAAGAGCCTTCCTATGATGTAAGGTAGGTGGATCTTAAATGGTTACTTTGTTATGAGTAGTCCACTTCTCTAAGGCCCACTTGATACTTGGGGCTGGATTCAGGCTTGCCCGAACTCTAAAAATTTGACCAAATAGGATCGTTCGGTTTCATCAAATCCAGCCCATGGGTTTTACACTAGGGTTGGACCCGAGCACTTAGTCATCCTATGTGGCGTCCCATGTGGCACAATTTTGGCTCCAACCCTTTGGACCAACTTGAAGAAATAAGGACGAGCTTTTCCTTGGCCCAAACTCTCAACATGGGTCGGATTGGGCTTATCCGTTGAATAATGAACATCTCTATCGTCGGTCCATAAAAGGTTAATTCTCTTCACTACACTTTCCCCTCAAGAACATCGGGACCTAAAATCGGGCCTTGTCACTTTACATGTGACAAGGTTGGGCCCGCAAAAAGTTGGGCCGGATTGATGGCTTGATGGCACACGAATCAGGCCGGTGCTTGGGCCAACCCCAAGCCATGCATAAAATTACTATTTTGGTTAAAATCATCCTTTAAATTGGCAACATGGGTCTATAGTTGTTTGTATTCATAATGTGTGAACATACTATGACAAAGATTGTTGCAATATATCAAGACTATCCTTGTAGAGACGGAGGCATTGAACTTGTATTCAAATAAAATTGGACCTATTTTCAAAACCTTGACTTTTTAATTACCTCAATTATATGGGCGGTTCCATCAATGCACTTTTCAATATATACAAATTTCATGAGGGATATGTGAATCCTTAATGATTATTTGATTGTTACAATGTCGAATTATGATTAAAAAATAAAAAATAGTATGTATTGATGTTGAATCAAAATCCAATGAAAATTTGGTCAAATTTTACTTAAATGTCAGTTGTGTATGTTAGATGACTTCATCATTGGCCTGAGTATTATTTTTGTTGATGTGTATGGTAGATAGACCCATTTTTGTTAGCTCCCCCCCCCCAATTTATTTTTTTAAAATAATAAAAAAATAACACATAGAGTCCTCTAAAGTTGTGAAGTTCCACACATGTAACCTTCAAAGTCTAATGTGATGGAAAAATATGTGAAGTTTGACATTGTCAAGGTCACATTTTGTGTAATGGGCAAAAACAAGCTCAAAGGGCACAAATTTAGATTCCTTGAAAAGGGCATTGATTGTACTAAAGTTTTCATCTCCCAGTTATTGGAAATAGGTTGACCTATGTTGTGAATATGGGTTGAGAAAGAAATTTTGCTTTTGGAAATTTACAGTAATTTCAAAACTTGGAAATAAATTTTGATTTTTTTTTCATTAAGTGTTGTGATACCAATTTCTAGACCTGTGGAAAATCACTCCAGTATCACGCATGTACGACACTTACACGAAATTGCTTACGATTAGCGGAAATGGGTTTGTCTACCTTCGGTGCTTTCAAGACGTGAAATTCCCAATCACTTTGTTGCACCCGGGAAGTTCTCTCCTCCGCAATGAAATTTCATGCGATATATGAACTCATATTATTTAAAACTAAACTACATCAATCCACAAGTGGTGAAACAGACCTAGGAGTACGGTGCCATTCTCAAGAGGTTAAAGAAAGAGGAAATTATTGTACACAGACATACCTCTCATTCATCCAACACAAATACTGCAACATAGTATGTATCCCGAAGATTACATGGTAAGTTTAGTTGAATTTGGCACCAAAATCAACTTCAAAGCCTCCAAACTCAGTCTACATAACATTATTAAGATCCATAACAGTGTTCAGTGGGACTGACAACATTCCACAGAATATTGCACACCATTCAATCTTAATATGGGGAATATTCTGTAGAATATTGTCAGTCCCACAGAATATTGTTATGGATCTGAATAATGTTATGTAGTCCAAGTCATTTGAGATGAGTCAATCATAAACATTAGGAGGGTCAAGTTTTTATGTTGGATGGATGAGAGCTACCCTCGTATGCGAAATTCTCTCATTCCAAAGCTAGTACCAAATTTTGGAGAGAGGGAATCATCATACACGAGCAACACACCTCTCATCCATCCAACATAACCCCTATCGATTTGTGGCCGATTCATCTCAAATGACATGGATCATACTAATTCGAGGTCCTTAAACCTCATTCAAGTGCCGCAAAGTCTTGACTCAAATTTTCCTTTGTTATGAGCAGGTGCCTTGCACGCTGTAATTGCCCATTGCGTATCATAGGGCGACCTCAAACATAATGACATATGAGCCGTAGACCTTAGCACGCATCCAATGGCTGAAGTTGGCTCCCGACCTTTACGCTCAATTAACCTACTTCGACCAAGGCGGTCTGTGAATAATGGCATTGTCCTCAGGGAGACCATTATTCGTGGCATGCCCTGGTCCATGGACATTATCTATCACAAACCAACTTCAAGAAAACACCTCGGGGCGATCACACCCCTTTACGTTTCATAGCCACGTGCGATAAAAGTTTGCTACCCTATATAATATGCCATAGATAATTTTAAAAATTATGATAGTTTTTCTACATATACATAACCATTGATAATATATTTCCTATATTTTTTGAAATTTTTAGTCATCTCAATTTTTGTAGTAAATTTTTTAGTTCAATTCTGCGCCATTCTAGTTAGAAATAGTATGTTTTATAAAAAAACCCAAATCATCAAATTTGGTTACCATTTTTTTACCATGTAATAGATATATCTACTCATGGGAAAAAAATTGATAAAATTTTGACCCATTTTGGTGATGCTTTATGTAAAAAGTAGATTTTTTTATATCATCGCACGTGGTGTTCAACTTGACAATGGAGTACACCCCCTGGGGAAAACACATGCTATTTTAGGGCTTTTTAAGTTGGATGAATGAGAAGTACACACCCGTATACAAGAAACCCCTCTCTTTCCCCGAAATTCTACTACTATTTTCTAGGAGACTTCTGACAAGGTAGGTGAGTTTGGCAGCATTATATGGACTCAAGGGAACGGTGATCCTTGCTGAGGTAGGTATTTTGGCAGTGTATGTTGATTGACTCGGGGAACGGTGATCCTCAGGGGATGTCTGTGGGCAGTCAGTGCAGTCATAGGTTAGGCCACCTTTAGGGACGGCAATTTGGGGACGCGTCCTAAGCCGTGTCACTAACTTCCTTTACTGGTTCCTTGGAGTCCTACGGTTGTTTCGCTGCAGCCGTAGAATGGGTAAGGAAGTGGCCGTTGCGACTTGCAACTTAAGTTACCAAATGCCAAAAAGCTCGGGAATTCAAAAAGGTGTATCTGATGCAGACTAGCTATAGGCCTTTTCGTGAACACTTTGCCAATTGCACGTCAGTGCACATCACCATAAGGCCACTTTCACTTTCCAATGAGAAAGTTATTGAACATTTTTTCCCACCCATAACATGTAACTCAACAATTGCGTCAAACAAATAAAGACGAGAGCACAAAAAATTAGCCACAATTCGGAGAGCAAACTCAAGGGAGCCTCAAAAAAAAATTAGCCACAAAAAGAAATGAACACAAAAGGATTCATTTGCATCTTCATTCATCAGGCTTCCCAAAAGCTCCATTGGGACTAAAATATCCATACAGGACACTTGTAAGACATTGGAGGTTAATCACACCTCACAACAATCTACACTATTTATGAAATGTGATGTGGAGTCATATTATGGTAGGAATTAACCCTAAGCATTCGAGAGGCCCTAGGTAAGCTTCGACAAGCACGAGAACGTGTGCTACATGCTTCCATCTTAAACTAATCATGTCAAAAGTGACCATGTATGAAATTCACTCATTCTTAAATTGCATCTTGTAATCAATTAAATAACTTATAATAGTTCATAATTTAGGGTTGGAATATATCACAAAGATGTTGCAATCATTGCAACAAACTAATCTTTTGATCACACACACACACAATTATTTTTACCAAAATGCTCTAAATTTTCATCTATACATTAGCAACATGTTAATTTGGATTGCTCTTGTACCCCCATAAAGGTTCCCCAGCAAAACATCCAAAATAGCACACCAAAATTGATTTTTAAGGTTTTTCTTTATTTCAAAAGGCATTATAAATAAGTAGTTATTTTAGAATTCAAGCCTCCAACAATGACTAGCTAGCAAGGAGTGCATCCCACTTCACAAGAATGGGTTGGTTTGTATAGAAACTAAGAGGACGAATTGTTGAAATGGGTGGTTAGTGCATATTACTTTAAGGAGTTTAGTTTCAGGTTAGTCCAATTTAGTGTTGCATTTATGAGTACTTTCCCTAAATCCATTGTTGAGTCGTAACACTTTACCCTTAGTGAAGTTAAACTATATGGTAGGGATGTAGAACCCCCCACGGCATTCTTGGGTTGGATGTCACAAGGTAGGGTGGACAGACTTTCATGTGGCAATGCTCAAAGCCAATTCAATTTACTCTTTGGAAAATTGGAATAGCTTTTCATTGACCCAATGAGGTGGTGTTGGCCTGAGATTACTCCCATCCTGGCATATTCGGCCAAGTTCGGGAGGAAGTGGATCACTATTCAAGAGACTCTTAAAAGGCCAATCTCCGACAAATGGCGGAGTCAAACTCCTCCCTCCACCTCTCCGGAGTGGAGGATCATTTGGCATAAGCACAAGGCATAGAAAGAGGTGGCCTTCGTTTGGTCAGTCATTCATAAGATAATGGCGTGGACAAATCTTGGCAAAGATTGACAAGAGTTGGCCCATTGTGGCTCGCCAATTGTGGAGTCGGTAGAGCACAATTTCTTCAGTTGCCCTTTGGCTCAACAAGTGTGGCGTTGTGCAGCTAACATCATTTGGCAACTCTTTGCTAAACGAGGTAACCTTGGCCCTTGAGCATATTTTTCAATGGTGTAGTGCCTCTCTGATCAACCCCTTAGCAAATCATTGAAACCTTTCAAATGTACAGTAGAACATGTCTAATTTAATCCTCCATAAAATAATAACCTCCGTAAATTAATCAGATGGGCTCGGCCCCAACTCGGACCCATACATCAATTAATAAACCTCCGTTAATTCATTATTAATTGAATCAAGCGGTCCCGATGATTTCATAAATTTATTTTCACTCTTGAAGTACATTAATCGCTACGTATAATACTGCAAAAATGACCTACGAACGGTTGAAAAACTTGCGAATGTCCGTTTGGACCATCTAGTTGACACGGATCTTGTTAATCTTGTTAATCTTGTTGACACGGTACCCTGGTTGACCTTGACGTTGTGCGTTTGTTGAAGCCAGATGACGAGTTCCTTCTGCGCTAGGTTAGGGTTTTCTGTATGATGCTTGCAAAGAGCAATGCGGATAGTATCCGTCATTGTAGTGTGTTTTGCTCCTTGTAGTGGCATCCTCGTTGTGGGTGATGTTCTTGAGCAGTGTTTGGTTGCTGGTTGTGTCTTGGGGGTGGTGCATTTGAAGGTGTGTATGATTGCAGTCGTTTGCCTTGGTCTAGCGGAAAATCAGAGCGCCGTAAATGTAGCACCCTTCGTAAATTAATAACCTCCGTAAATTAATCGGCCATGGGCAGTCCCAAGAATATTAATTTAGACAGGTTCTACTGTATTTGGTTCTTCTAGAGGAGTGGTCTTCCATGGATTATTTGGCGTCAACGGAATGATCTACTTTTTAATGTTTTTCAATGGCCAGTGGAGAAAACACACCAAAATGTGTGGGATTCCTTACTTGGCTATGGTAAACTTGAGTGGCAACGGACTCTCATGGATTTGAAAAAAAAACACTAGATGTTGCTTATGAGAACGTGCTTAAAGAATTTGACAATGTTTGGTGTGTCAAAGGTCTTAATGTCACACGTAGCAGTTTAGTGGTTTCTCAGAAAATTAGGCCCCGGATGGGCATTATTTCTTAAGTCCCCTCACTTGCTCTGTTTCGCTCAAGGTGATTGTACTTGTTCTTTTGCAATTAAATGTTCTTTTAATTTGCGTGAGAAATACATAAATAATTCAAACCTCCATCTTGAAAAGATAAAATAAAAATATGTACTCAATTATAAAGATGCTAGAAGTAGATTAATTTGAAAAAATGATTTGTGTCAAGTCGACACATTTTAAACTAAATAAACTAAAAGTACATTAAATTTATCATTCCATGTCTCTTCTTTTTGATGGTGCCTTCAAGCTCATAATGAGCTCAATAATATTATAAAATATAAGATTAAATTATTAAGGTCGTGAAGTTTTTGGCTAGAATCAAACAATAGCCATTTGATTGTGGAATATTTTTCTAGTAAGTCTTTTATATATTGTTTTCATGTTGCATGTTTGAGTATTTGTAACAACACTGTAGGGCTCCATGAAAACAAAAACCAACTTTTAAGACATGTTGGTACTATTTGGTAGCATTTGACTTAGAATTTTGTAATGTCAATGTACTTGACCAACTTTAGTTGCACCATGTATATCACGAACCAATTGTCCAAACATGGGCCCAGAAGATCAACATGAAGGAATTTCTATGAATTGATGGTCCTAAGCTTAAAGGTTAATTTCTCAAACTAGGAGTTTTTTTTGAATTTTTTTAAAAATGGATCGCTGAGATTTGGCAAGAAAGTGGTGACACATTAGCGCCACTTCATTTTTTCATACTTTGGACCTTGACTCTAGTGTAAATTCCTTTGGGTTCAAAATCTATCTCTTGACCAATAGATCGCTTGATTTTGGAGTTTTTGGTCTTGGACCCTAATGTAAACCCACCCTGATACATAAGCCCCACCATTGGTCAATGGCACTAGGTATATTTGTCTACTTACCACTAGGACCTAACTTATGTGACCCTATTGTGGACACTTTCAATTCCACATACATTTATGCTTGTTGGTTCGTACCGTGATTTCTCATCTTGTTAAATGCAAATCACACAACGACGCTACCGTGTGAGCGGTGGGACGCGAGCGGTGAGCAGAAAAAAGTCAACGCTTTCTAATTATAGTAATAAAATATCTAAATTTAGATAATATAAATAGAAAAAATCATGGGACCTCTTTTTTAAGTAAAAACGTTGGACCTATTTCCGTGCAAATTTTGAGGGCTTTAAGGACAGAGACTTGGTTTTAGGGTACCTTTCAGAGAGACTAGTTGACATGATCTAAATAAACCAGGGAACTTTTGACTGTCCACATTATGGTGAGAGCCGCTTAATCATAGGCTATGGTCACAACGTAAGAGAAATTCTAAGTCAAAAAATTCAAGCATTCAAGCAAAGTAGCAAAACTCGTACCGTTCAATAACATCTAAAACTACCGTTGGAAGAAGAGACCCATAAATATTTAGAAACGAATACAATTCACATCATGTAGATAAACATAGGTGTGATATATCAGCGATATTTTCGGAAAACGTGCACTCATACTATGGTATACTCAACGCAATAGGAAATACTTAGCGAGAACTTATAAATAAGGGGGGGCAACCTAGCTCCTATAGGTATCCACGCTAAGGTCCCACATGCTTCATGATGCTACTTTCGAGGAGGTGCTTCACTTCATTGAAACTAAGGCTCGGAGCATGGATGAAAGTTTCTTGGTATTGATCCAAGTTGCAGGTCACACGGAAGATGAAGTACAAGTGCTTGCAGTTTATCCAAGTGCGCCGCTTCCCAAGTGCTCTTGTTGACATCTCCACGAAATCCGGGCATGTGCATGACGGGAAGGTGCTGATAGTGATACGGTACTCTTCAACCTTAGCCTTTTTTCGGGACTGGAAGAGAATGATGCACCCGATCCCTGGGTGAGGTATCATTGTGACGGAGGTGATTTGTCCGTCGACGTTGAGGGCTGACTCCCACTTGTTGCGTTGTTGGACGCATGGTCCGTTGTTACTGCGTCGGATCTTCTTTCCAAACCTGAGCGTAGGGTATTGATCGGCTTGGGCCGGGGTAGGGAGTTCGGCCATGGATGAGGCAACATTGGAGGAGTCGCCGAAAAGTCTTCTGGGCGACACATCTTGACGATGCTGAAGTTGGAATCCCCCTTCTTCAAGGGCCAGAACCTCCTGGAGAGTGAGGTTTGTCCCAGTGAGGACAGGCCAGACGTCCGGGACATCCGGACGGTGCTGCACCCACTTCCTCCTAGTGCCTTTGACACATCTCTCAATGTCGTCGTTGCAGAAGAAGAACTGTGTCAAGAATTTCTCGTTCATCTTGTAGTCGCGCATATAGCCGGTGTACGTAGGAGCTGGAGTATTTTTACCATGCCGAACGATCTTCTGGGTGCACTTGGTCTTTGTGCAAGCTTGCATGGCGAAGCAGGCCTTGGCGGAAGTCTTGGGTAGTCTAGAAATGTGCCACTTGGAGACATCGCAGTGGGTCTCTTGAATGTTATTGACGTGGGTGACCCGTTGTGGAATCGATTTCTCGGGGGATTGTGTTAGGGGCAGGGTTGATGGTGTGGCGGAATCAGTACGGGCCTTGGTTGACCTAGTGCTCACTCGTGGATGAGAGAAGCTGACCTTGTCGGGTCTATGTGAATCCTGATCAGAACCAGGGGGCATATCAAGTTTGCGCTTTGTGGTGCCAAAGACCTCCTCTCCTTCGAGTTGGGGTTTGCGGGTGCACCAATGCTCTGCTCCAGGCATGTGCTCGAGTGCTGCAACAATTCTCTTGGCGTCACCGGATCGTTGTGCAGCACGAAGGCGGAGTTATTCTTTTCCTGGGCCAGTACCAGAGCGATCACCCTTCAAGTAGGCGTAGTAGTTCGTACATTGCATGAACGCCCTCACGAAATCATCCACGGTCGCAACATATAGATCAGAGCCACGGTTTCCAGACTGCTGAAGCCATTTGTTATGGACTGTCTCAGAGAGGTTGCAAGATGGCATCTCTGCCAACTCAAAATCTGTGAAATTCTGAGAGAAGTCAATAAAATATAGTGAGTACGCTTTGCACAAAAATAGGCTAAAAGCCTAAACTGACACCAAAAACCCAAAAAAAACCAAAAAATAAGTTGACACCAAAAAGCGAAATAGAAAGTGGGTGGGTACTCACTAGTTGCATGAAACCACCCCATTGACGGTAACGAAAATGCCAGAATGCAAGCCATGTATCAAGGTCCTTGATTCCTTCCTCGGATGCAGCTCCAGAGGAAAGCCACCAAGCCCGGATGGCAAGATAACGGGACTCGGACTGCTCGGGAGTCTTGGCATCCTTGTACTGCTTGCATAACAACTTGTGTTGTTGTTGGAGGTCGGGCTTGATGTGGGCGGCGGTGTGGCACTCCATAGACACTGTCCAATGCAATAGACATGTCCTCTCGCGAGACTCCATAGGAACCTTGGGATCACCACTGCCATAGATAATCCTAACTGCATTCCAATTTGCTTGTGCACTGTCCGCCATGAACCCTTTGAAGTTAACTTTAGCAATGCCATGTCTATGCATAACTTCATTGAGCCCATGCCAAAGAAGGCTTTGCGCCGTGACATCCTCAGACTGCATATCACATACTGCAATAGTCATAACCCGGCAGTAGGCCGAGTCATAGACATGGCAAGCCATGGTTGTCCACCCTTTGACACGTTTGACATGGTCAAACATGACCCAAGCATCCTGCAAATCACCGTGTGGTTGCATTCTCTTGACAAGGTCAACTCCAGACCCAGGGCCCACCTCGGACATTTTGAACACATAGACTTTCTCCAACAGCTTTCCCTGGCCTGGGAATTTGTTTTCTTGCACATAGGGCCAACTGCTATGACCTCTCAGTCCGGTGATGCTATCAATGATCCCCCCTCGCCCAATGCGCTTGAAGGAAGTGACTGTGTTTTGAATACTCGGGGTGCTGAGGTGTTGGTACCTGTCCATGACAAACTTCATGGACTCCAGGCCCATAACTTTATTGGGATCAGATCCCGTGCGTAGAAGATACTTGGCCAGGAACTCTTTACTTGCAGCCAAGGCAATCGCAGAGTTGGTGGCGGTGGGAGTCCTCTCAACTTCTCTACCAATGAGATCATGAATTTCGACCTTAGACTCTCTACAGACACCTTGCGAAACGGGGTGATGGTGATGACCCATATGGATGCATGCACGGGTCATGTCACCTTTGCCAAGAACATAGTACATCTTAGCGTGGCAAGTATCAAGACAGTAGGGTGGTGTCTTACAGACCTTACAAACGAGAGATGACCCAGCTGGGGGATCAGCTCCTGCGGAGAAGGGTGAGGCGGTATAGCCTTCCCATTCGGTCTCGTTGACGTCAGTGGCCTGATTGGGGCGGTTGAGGTAATCACAGCCCTCGTTATCACAACGGAGATGGCCAACACAACATGAAAACCGGAAGGTCAAGCCGAGATCATTGGTAATATTAGAAGTCTTTGTCCTGCACCAAGCATGACCGTCGAAACGCTTGTCCATTCCGAACATGAGTCTAGCATGGGAATGGGGAGCATCAGCTCCCAGAGGAGGGAACTCAAAGATGACGTCGCCGTCCAAAACAGAAGGGAGGAACTCAACCTTCTCATGCCTAACAGCTTCATAATCAATACTCTTGAGGATGTTCTTGGACCCTGGTCGGGTTGCAAGCAACTTCAAGTGGTGGACAACACTGGGACGATCTATAGACACACCTGGGTGAACTGGGGGTCTGGAAGTAGATGGTTGACTTACAGTAGGCGAGTGTGGAATCCTGAGAGGATTGATGAAGGGTTGATACTGCGATGGAGGTGGGGTAATGTTAGAGGCAGGTGGCAGATCATCATCAGAGTCACTGAGCAAGGTAACCTCTTCGATGCCGGGCTCCTTCTTGACTGTCGCCAGAAGAGGAACCTGCGTGGTGGACGTGAGGGACACACCTGGTGTTAGCAACACAGTTGTGGTGGCCATATCCGACTCGGTGACGCCTATGGCCTTGTACGTTCCAGGGATCAAGAACCAAACTCTACCATCGTCATTGCGAAACGATATCTGAAGGACAGTGTGACTCAAGTCACCGTTAGCATCAAAGACCTCTTCTTCGACATGAATTGAGGTTGGGTGGAATCTAAACCTCAAACTAAGGAACGACTCTGTGACTTTGGCTAGACCATCATCTCCTAGAGGGATCATAAGCGGGATGGAATGGTGCAGTGCTCGGATGGTGGCCATTGTAGAAGGATTGTGAATGCACAGCAGGTAGTGGCCAAATGGGCAATGGACTTAAGGAAACCACAAAGTGGGGAGGTGTATATAGTGTTGTGATTAGAAGGCCATGGCAAGATGGAATCTATGAATGACGGCGGAGACTTGGATTAGTAGTGGAATAATAAGCCGATTCATTATAGAAATGTGAATAAAAATTGAAAATGCACTACAACATTTACTTAAGTTAGTCATGATCATATGCCAATCCAAACTAGATATATCAATACCAAACAATGAGGCTGGATGCCGACTGACGAACTTAAAAATTACAGAAGACCACGTGAACCATTTAGTGGATGTAAGGGGCACCCTAAAGGAAAGTGTTTCTTTTTTAGTCGAGGCTTGAAATGGGCAAAGGTAGAGCATTAACCTTTATGGCGAAGCGAGAATAGGAAAGTTTATTTGGAAGAGTCTCGTCAAGTTATGGCTATACAAACCGAGGAATAATTAAAGAAACTGCAGGTTAATTATCTAAATCCAAGATAATAGGAACATAATGATGGCGCATAGATGTTAATTATGACAGACTTGACAATGATATATAACATTTGTTTGCTTCAATATGGTTAGAGATGAACACTCGGACGAGAGCGAGAGCAGATCGAGAATTGAGGAGGACTATTGAAAAACAGAGGCGTATAGAGAGAAGGCAAAGGTTAGAATCAAGAGAGAGCTCAGGGACGCCGTACAACTTGCGGAAAACAATGCGTAGACAAGGGGTTAATTCTTCTAGGGGAACATGTAGAGGTTCCAAAGGGAAAAAGACATGGAGGATTGTAGGAAAAAGGATTGTAGGATAATTGGCTGTTTGCTAAAATTATTATAGCAGCTGTAAAATTCATGGGCAAGGGTGATCGAAGGTATGTCAGCGCATAAGTAGCTGTGTGGAATGTGTGGCAACCGAAGTTAGGCACAACCGACGTCATTTATTGGATCGATTAAATATCTATCCAAATTAGAATTAGAGGTTTAGGTGTAAAGTCGATTGCCCTCGGCCGCAATTTGAAGGATGAAAATAACAATTATGCGTTATTATAAGTAAATCATTAAAGGGGGTCCATTAAATTGGAATGTAGTGGAGATTTAAACAAGATGTAAAACACCATAAAAGTCCTCTCAGATTGCAGAAAGATGAGCTGAGTTTGGTAATGAGGTAGTATCTCAGATGCATGCTGTGTATCCATTAGACGGTGTGACACCTTTGATCGCAAAGCGAAGGAGAAGGAGAAAGCCCCTATTCTCTAGTTCAAAGCAGATTAGGCGTGCTAGGATGAGAAATGCAGAGATTAAGAGAATGCGGCTTGCAAACTTGGACGGTACCGTCAAGTCGTTAACGAACCAGTTTGCAAAGCTTCCAGTCGAGATTGTACAAAATCAAGTTGTCGAACAAGAAGTTACTACACCTTCACACTCAAAGTGTGAGTCCGAGCTCCAACTATCGGTGGACTTCACTATTGACGAAGAGAGTCAGGTATTTGATAACCCACTCATTAATTACTGTTGTTTTTGATATTATAAATTGTCACTTGGTACAAGGTTAGCAACAACCTCGAAACAGACGTTCACAGATAAGGACTAAACCTTAGAATTCATATGCGCTGCTCGGCTGGACTACAATGCTGACAAGAAATAATTAGGGCGCTCATTTCCAGCAACCTAAGGGCGCTCATTTTTTTTGTGGTTGCTCTGTTTTTTCCTCTCTTGCCCAGGTGAGGCCTCGGACTCTGGATGTGTGGGAGCGCCCTTAGGGTGCTGGAAAAGAGTGGTCGGCTCCGACCACTCTTTTCCAGCACCCTAAGGGCGCTCATTGTTTTTGTGGTTGCTCTGTTTTTTCCTCTCTTGCCCAGGTGAGGCCTCGGACTCTGGATGTGTGGGAGCGCCCTTAGGGTGCTGGAAAAGAGTGGTCGGCTCCGACCACTCTTTTCCAGCACCCTAAGGGCCCTCATTGTTTTTGTGGTTGCTCTGTTTTTTCCTCTCTTGCCCAGGGGAGGCCTCGGACTCTGGATGTGTGGGAGCGCCCTTAGGGTGCTGGAAAAGAGTGGTCGGCTCCGACCACTCTTTTCCAGCACCCTAAGGGCGATCATTTTTTTGTGGTTGCTCTGTTTTTTCCTCTCTTGCCCAGGTGAGGCCTCGGACTCTGGATGTGTGGGAGCGCCCTTAGGGTGCTGGAAAATAGTGGTCGGCTCCGACCACTCTTTTCCAGCACCCTAAGGGCGCTCATTGTTTTTGTGGTTGCTCTGTTTTTTCCTCTCTTGCCCAGGGGAGGCCTCGGACTCTGGATGTGTGGGAGCGCCCTTAGGGTGCTGGAAAAGAGTGGTCGGCTCCGACCACTCTTTTCCAGCACCCTAAGGGCGCTAATTGTTTTTGTGGTTGCTCTGTTTTTTCCTCTCTTGCCCAGGGGAGGCCTCGGACTCTGGATGTGTGGGAGCGCCCTTAGCATGCTGGAAAAGAGTGGTCGGCTCCGACCACTCTTTTCCAGCACCCTAAGGGCGCTCATTGTTTTTGTGGTTGCTCTGTTTTTTCCTCTCTTGCCCAGTTGAGCCTTCGGACTCTGGATGTGTGGGAGCGCCCTTAGGGTGCTGAAAAAGAGTGGTCGGCTCCGACCACTCTTTTCCAGCACCCTAAGGGCGCTCATTGTTTTTGTGGTTGCTCTGTTTTTTCCTCTCTTGCCCAGGTGAGGCCTCGGACTCTGGATGTGTGGGAGCGCCCTTAGGGTGCTGGAAAATAGTGGTCGGCTCCGACCACTCTTTTCCAGCACCCTAAGGGCGCTCATTGTTTTTGTGGTTGCTCTGTTTTTTCCTCTCTTGCCCAGGGGAGGCCTCGGACTCTGGATGTGTGGGAGCGCCCTTAGGGTGCTGGAAAAGAGTGGTCGGCTCCGACCACTCTTTTCCAGCACCCTAAGGGCGCTCATTTTTTTTGTGGTTGCTCTGTTTTTTCCTCTCTTGCCCAGGTGAGGCCTCGGACTCTGGATGTGTGGGAGCGCCCTTAGGGTGCTGGAAAAGAGTGGTCGGCTCCGACCACTCTTTTCCAGCACCCTAAGGGCGCTCATTGTTTTTGTGGTTGCTCTGTTTTTTCCTCTCTTGCCCAGGCGAGGCCTCGGACTCTGGATGTGTGGGAGCGCCCTTAGGGTGCTGGAAAAGAGTGGTCGGCTCCGACCAGTCTTTTCCAGCACCCTAAGGGCGCTCATTTTTTTTGTGGTTGCTCTGTTTTTTCCTCTCTTGCCCAGGCGAGGCCTCGGACTCTGGATGTGTGGGAGCGCCCTTAGGGTGCTGGAAAAGAGTGGTCGGCTCCGACCACTCTTTTCCAGCACCCTAAGGGCGCTCATTGTTTTTGTGGTTGCTCTGTTTTTTCCTTTCTTGCCCAGGGGAGGCCTCGGACTCTGGATGTGTGGGAGCGCCCTTAGGGTTCTGGAAAAGAGTGGTCGGCTCCGACCACTCTTTTCTAGCACCCTAAGGGCGCTCATTGTTTTTGTGGTTGCTCTGTTTTTTCCTCTCTTGCCCAGGGGAGGCCTCGGACTCTGGATGTGTGGGAGCGCCCTTAGCATGCTGGAAAAGAGTGGTCGGCTCCGACCACTTTTTTCCAGCACCCTAAGGGCGCTCATTGTTTTTGTGGTTGCTCTGTTTTTTCCTCTCTTGCCCAGTTGAGCCTTCGGACTCTGGATGTGTGGGAGCGCCCTTAGGGTGCTGGAAAATAGTGGTCGGCTCCGACCACTCTTTTCCAGCACCCTAAGGGCGCTTATTTTTTTTGTGGTTGCTCTGTTTTTTCCTCTCTTGCCCAGGGGAGGCCTCGGACTCTGGATGTGTGGGAGCGCCCTTAGGGTGCTGGAAAAGAGTGGTCGGCTCCGACCACTCTTTTCCAGCACCCTAAGGGCGCTCATTGTTTTTGTGGTTGCTCTGTTTTTTCCTCTCTTGCCCAGGGGAGGCCTCGGACTCTGGATGTGTGGGAGCGCCCTTAGGGTGCTGGAAAAGAGTGGTCGGCTCCGACCACTCTTTTCCAGCACCCTAAGGGCGCTCATTTTTTTTGTGGTTGCTCTGTTTTTTCCTCTCTTGCCCAGGCGAGGCCTCGGACTGTGGATGTGTGGGAGCGCCCTTAGGGTGCTGGAAAAGAGTGGTCGGCTCCGACCACTCTTTTCCAGCACCCTAAGGGCGCTCATTGTTTTTGTGGTTGCTCTGTTTTTTCCTCTCTTGCCCAGGGGAGGCCTCGGACTCTGGATGTGTGGGAGCGCCCTTAGGGTTCTGGAAAAGAGTGGTCGGCTCCGACCACTCTTTTCTAGCACCCTAAGGGCGCTCATTGTTTTTGTGGTTGCTCTGTTTTTTCCTCTCTTGCCCAGGGGAGGCCTCGGACTTTGGATGTGTGGGAGCGCCCTTAGCATGCTGGAAAAGAGTGGTCGGCTCCGACCACTCTTTTCCAGCACCCTAAGGGCGCTCATTGTTTTTGTGGTTGCTCTGTTTTTTCCTCTCTTGCCCAGTTGAGCCTTCGGACTCTGGATGTGTGGGAGCGCCCTTTGGGTGCTGGAAAATAGTGGTCGGCTCCGACCACTCTTTTCCAGCACCCTAAGGGCGCTCATTTTTTTTGTGGTTGCTCTGTTTTTTCCTCTCTTGCCCAGGGGAGGCCTCGGACTCTGGATGTGTGGGAGCGCCCTTAGGGTGCTGGAAAATAGTGGTCGGCTCCGACCACTCTTTTCCAGCACCCTAAGGGAGCTCATTTTTTTTGTGGTTGCTCTGTTTTTTCCTCTCTTGCCCAGGGGAGGCCTCGGACTCTGGATGTGTGGGAGCGCCCTTAGGGTGCTGGAAAAGAGTGGTCGGCTCCGACCACTCTTTTCCAGCACCCTAAGGGCGCTCATTGTTTTTGTGGTTGCTCTGTTTTTTCCTCTCTTGCCCAGGGGAGGCCTCGGACTCTGGATGTGTGGGAGCGCCCTTAGCATGCTGGAAAAGAGTGGTCGGCTCCGACCACTCTTTTCCAGCACCCTAAGGGCGCTCATTGTTTTTGTGGTTGCTCTGTTTTTTCCTCTCTTGCCCAGGGGAGGCCTCGGACTCTGGATGTGTGGGAGCGCCCTTAGCATGCTGGAAAAGAGTGGTCGGCTCCGACCACTCTTTTCCAGCACCCTAAGGGCGCTCATTGTTTTTGTGGTTGCTCTGTTTTTTCCTCTCTTGCCCAGGGGAGGCCTCGGACTCTGGATGTGTGGGAGCGCCCTTAGGGTGCTGGAAAAGAGTGGTCGGCTCCGACCACTCTTTTCCAGCACCCTAAGGGCGCTCATTGTTTTTGTGGTTGCTCTGTTTTTTCCTCTCTTGCCCAGGTGAGGCCTCGGACTCTGGATGTGTGGGAGCGCCCTTAGCATGCTGGAAAAGAGTGGTCGGCTCCGACCACTCTTTTCCAGCACCCTAAGGGCGCTCATTGTTTTTGTGGTTGCTCTGTTTTTTCCTCTCTTGCCCAGGGGAGGCCTCGGACTCTGGATGTGTGGGAGCGCCCTTAGCATACTGGAAAAGAGTGGTCGGCTCCGACCACTCTTTTCCAGCACCCTAAGGGCGCTCATTGTTTTTGTGGTTGCTCTGTTTTTTCCTCTCTTGCCCAGGGGAGGCCTCGGACTCTGGATGTGTGGGAGCGCCCTTAGGGTGCTGGAAAATAGTGGTCGGCTCCGACCACTCTTTTCCAGCACCCTAAGGGCGCTCATTGTTTTTGTGGTTGCTCTGTTTTTTCCTCTCTTGCCCAGGGGAGGCCTCGGACTCTGGATGTGTGGGAGCGCCCTTAGCATGCTGGAAAAGAGTGGTCGGCTCCGACCACTCTTTTCCAGCACCCTAAGGGCGCTCATTGTTTTTGTGGTTGCTCTGTTTTTTCCTCTCTTGCCCAGGGGAGGCCTCGGACTCTGGATGTGTGGGAGCGCCCTTAGCATACTGGAAAAGAGTGGTCGGCTCCGACCACTCTTTTCCAGCACCCTAAGGGCGCTCATTGTTTTTGTGGTTGCTCTGTTTTTTCCTCTCTTGCCCAGGGGAGGCCTCGGACTCTGGATGTGTGGGAGCGCCCTTAGGGTTCTGGAAAAGAGTGGTCGGCTCCGACCACTCTTTTCTAGCACCCTAAGGGCGCTCATTGTTTTTGTGGTTGCTCTGTTTTTTCCTCTCTTGCCCAGGGGAGGCCTCGGACTTTGGATGTGTGGGAGCGCCCTTAGCATGCTGGAAAAGAGTGGTCGGCTCCGACCACTCTTTTCCAGCACCCTAAGGGCGCTCATTGTTTTTGTGGTTGCTCTGTTTTTTCCTCTCTTGCCCAGTTGAGCCTTCGGACTCTGGATGTGTGGGAGCGCCCTTTGGGTGCTGGAAAATAGTGGTCGGCTCCGACCACTCTTTTCCAGCACCCTAAGGGCGCTCATTTTTTTTGTGGTTGCTCTGTTTTTTCCTCTCTTGCCCAGGGGAGGCCTCGGACTCTGGATGTGTGGGAGCGCCCTTAGGGTGCTGGAAAATAGTGGTCGGCTCCGACCACTCTTTTCCAGCACCCTAAGGGAGCTCATTTTTTTTGTGGTTGCTCTGTTTTTTCCTCTCTTGCCCAGGGGAGGCCTCGGACTCTGGATGTGTGGGAGCGCCCTTAGGGTGCTGGAAAAGAGTGGTCGGCTCCGACCACTCTTTTCCAGCACCCTAAGGGCGCTCATTGTTTTTGTGGTTGCTCTGTTTTTTCCTCTCTTGCCCAGGGGAGGCCTCGGACTCTGGATGTGTGGGAGCGCCCTTAGCATGCTGGAAAAGAGTGGTCGGCTCCGACCACTCTTTTCCAGCACCCTAAGGGCGCTCATTGTTTTTGTGGTTGCTCTGTTTTTTCCTCTCTTGCCCAGGGGAGGCCTCGGACTCTGGATGTGTGGGAGCGCCCTTAGCATGCTGGAAAAGAGTGGTCGGCTCCGACCACTCTTTTCCAGCACCCTAAGGGCGCTCATTGTTTTTGTGGTTGCTCTGTTTTTTCCTCTCTTGCCCAGGGGAGGCCTCGGACTCTGGATGTGTGGGAGCGCCCTTAGCATACTGGAAAAGAGTGGTCGGCTCCGACCACTCTTTTCCAGCACCCTAAGGGCGCTCATTGTTTTTGTGGTTGCTCTGTTTTTTCCTCTCTTGCCCAGGGGAGGCCTCGGACTCTGGATGTGTGGGAGCGCCCTTAGGGTGCTGGAAAAGAGTGGTCGGCTCCGACCACTCTTTTCCAGCACCCTAAGGGCGCTCATTTTTTTTGTGGTTGCTCTGTTTTTTCCTCTCTTGCCCAGGTGAGGCCTCGGACTCTCGATGTGTGGGAGCGCCCTTAGGGTGCTGGAAAAGAGTGGTCGGCTCCGACCACTCTTTTCCAGCACCCTAAGGGCGCTCATTGTTTTTGTGGTTGCTCTGTTTTTTCCTCTCTTGCCCAGGCAAGGCCTCGGACTCTGGATGTGTGGGAGCGCCCTTAGGGTGCTGGAAAAGAGTGGTCGGCTCCGACCACTCTTTTCCAGCACCCTAAGGGCGCTCATTTTTTTTGTGGTTGCTCTGTTTTTTCCTCTCTTGCCCAGGCGAGGCCTCGGACTCTGGATGTGTGGGAGCGCCCTTAGGGTGCTGGAAAAGAGTGGTCGGCTCCGACCACTCTTTTCCAGCACCCTAAGGGCGCTCATTGTTTTTGTGGTTGCTCTGTTTTTTCCTCTCTTGCCCAGGGGAGGTCTCGGACTCTGGATGTGTGGGAGCGCCCTTAGGGTGCTGGAAAAGAGTGGTCGGCTCCGACCACTCTTTTCCAGCACCCTAAGGGCGCTCATTGTTTTTGTGGTTGCTCTGTTTTTTCCTCTCTTGCCCAGGGGAGGCCTCGGACTCTGGATGTGTGGGAGCGCCCTTAGCATGCTGGAAAAGAGTGGTCGGCTCCGACCACTCTTTTCCAGCACCCTAAGGGCGCTCATTGTTTTTGTGGTTGCTCTGTTTTTTCCTCTCTTGCCCAGGGGAGGCCTCGGACTCTGGATGTGTGGGAGCGCCCTTAGCATGCTGGAAAAGAGTGGTCGGCTCCGACCACTCTTTTCCAGCACCCTAAGGGCGCTCATTGTTTTTGTGGTTGCTCTGTTTTTTCCTCTCTTGCCCAGGGGAGGCCTCGGACTCTGGATGTGTGGGAGCGCCCTTAGGGTGCTGGAAAATAGTGGTCGGCTCCGACCACTCTTTTCCAGCACCCTAAGGGCGCTCATTGTTTTTGTGGTTGCTCTGTTTTTTCCTCTCTTGCCCAGGGGAGGCCTCGGACTCTGGATGTGTGGGAGCGCCCTTAGGGTGCTGGAAAAGAGTTTTCGGCTCCGACCACTCTTTTCCAGCACCCTAAGGGCGCTCATTTTTTTTGTGGTTGCTCTGTTTTTTCCTCTCTTGCCCAGGTGAGGCCTCGGACTCTCGATGTGTGGGAGCGCCCTTAGGGTGCTGGAAAAGAGTGGTCGGCTCCGACCACTCTTTTCCAGCACCCTAAGGGCGCTCAAAAAGAGTGGTCGGCTCCGACCACTCTTTTCCAGCACCCTAAGGGCGCTCATTGTTTTTGTGGTTGCTCTGTTTTTTCCTCTCTTGCCCAGTTGAGCCTTCGGACTCTGGATGTGTGGGAGCGCCCTTAGGGTGCTGGAAAATAGTGGTCGGCTCCGACCACTCTTTTCCAGCACCCTAAGGGCGCTTATTTTTTTTGTGGTTGCTCTGTTTTTTCCTCTCTTGCCCAGGGGAGGCCTCGGACTCTGGATGTGTGGGAGCGCCCTTAGGGTGCTGGAAAAGAGTGGTCGGCTCCGACCACTCTTTTCCAGCACCCTAAGGGCGCTCATTGTTTTTGTGGTTGCTCTGTTTTTTCCTCTCTTGCCCAGGGGAGGCCTCGGACTCTGGATGTGTGGGAGCGCCCTTAGGGTGCTGGAAAAGAGTGGTCGGCTCCGACCACTCTTTTCCAGCACCCTAAGGGCGCTCATTTTTTTTGTGGTTGCTCTGTTTTTTCCTCTCTTGCCCAGGTGAGGCCTCGGACTCTCGATGTGTGGGAGCGCCCTTAGGGTGCTGGAAAAGAGTGGTCGGCTCCGACCACTCTTTTCCAGCACCCTAAGGGCGCTCATTGTTTTTGTGGTTGCTCTGTTTTTTCCTCTCTTGCCCAGGGGAGGCCTCGGACTCTGGATGTGTGGGAGCGCCCTTAGGGTGCTGGAAAAGAGTGGTCGGCTCCGACCAGTCTTTTCCAGCACCCTAAGGGCGCTCATTTTTTTTGTGGTTGCTCTGTTTTTTCCTCTCTTGCCCAGGCGAGGCCTCGGACTCTGGATGTGTGGGAGCGCCCTTAGGGTGCTGGAAAAGAGTGGTCGGCTCCGACCACTCTTTTCCAGCACGCTAATGGCGCTCATTTTTTTTGTGGTTGCTCTGTTTTTTCCTCTCTTGCCCAGGCGAGGCCTCGGACTGTGGATGTGTGGGAGCGCCCTTAGGGTGCTGGAAAAGAGTGGTCGGCTCCGACCACTCTTTTCCAGCACCCTAAGGGCGCTCATTGTTTTTGTGGTTGCTCTGTTTTTTCCTCTCTTGCCCAGGGGAGGCCTCGGACTCTGGATGTGTGGGAGCGCCCTTAGGGTTCTGGAAAAGAGTGGTCGGCTCCGACCACTCTTTTCTAGCACCCTAAGGGCGCTCATTGTTTTTGTGGTTGCTCTGTTTTTTCCTCTCTTGCCCAGGGGAGGCCTCGGACTCTGGATGTGTGGGAGCGCCCTTAGGGTGCTGGAAAAGAGTGGTCGGCTCCGACCACTCTTTTCCAGCACCCTAAGGGCGCTCATTGTTTTTGTGGTTGCTCTGTTTTTTCCTCTCTTGCCCAGGGGAGGCCTCGGACTCTGGATGTGTGGGAGCGCCCTTAGGGTTCTGGAAAAGAGTGGTCGGCTCCGACCACTCTTTTCTAGCACCCTAAGGGCGCTCATTGTTTTTGTGGTTGCTCTGTTTTTTCCTCTCTTGCCCAGGGGAGGCCTCGGACTTTGGATGTGTGGGAGCGCCCTTAGCATGCTGGAAAAGAGTGGTCGGCTCCGACCACTCTTTTCCAGCACCCTAAGGGCGCTCATTGTTTTTGTGGTTGCTCTGTTTTTTCCTCTCTTGCCCAGTTGAGCCTTCGGACTCTGGATGTGTGGGAGCGCCCTTTGGGTGCTGGAAAATAGTGGTCGGCTCCGACCACTCTTTTCCAGCACCCTAAGGGCGCTCATTTTTTTTGTGGTTGCTCTGTTTTTTCCTCTCTTGCCCAGGGGAGGCCTCGGACTCTGGATGTGTGGGAGCGCCCTTAGGGTGCTGGAAAATAGTGGTCGGCTCCGACCACTCTTTTCCAGCACCCTAAGGGAGCTCATTTTTTTTGTGGTTGCTCTGTTTTTTCCTCTCTTGCCCAGGGGAGGCCTCGGACTCTGGATGTGTGGGAGCGCCCTTAGGGTGCTGGAAAAGAGTGGTCGGCTCCGACCACTCTTTTCCAGCACCCTAAGGGCGCTCATTGTTTTTGTGGTTGCTCTGTTTTTTCCTCTCTTGCCCAGGGGAGGCCTCGGACTCTGGATGTGTGGGAGCGCCCTTAGCATGCTGGAAAAGAGTGGTCGGCTCCGACCACTCTTTTCCAGCACCCTAAGGGCGCTCATTGTTTTTGTGGTTGCTCTGTTTTTTCCTCTCTTGCCCAGGGGAGGCCTCGGACTCTGGATGTGTGGGAGCGCCCTTAGCATGCTGGAAAAGAGTGGTCGGCTCCGACCACTCTTTTCCAGCACCCTAAGGGCGCTCATTGTTTTTGTGGTTGCTCTGTTTTTTCCTCTCTTGCCCAGGGGAGGCCTCGGACTCTGGATGTGTGGGAGCGCCCTTAGGGTGCTGGAAAAGAGTGGTCGGCTCCGACCACTCTTTTCCAGCACCCTAAGGGCGCTCATTGTTTTTGTGGTTGCTCTGTTTTTTCCTCTCTTGCCCAGGGGAGGCCTCGGACTCTGGATGTGTGGGAGCGCCCTTAGCATGCTGGAAAAGAGTGGTCGGCTCCGACCACTCTTTTCCAGCACCCTAAGGGCGCTCATTGTTTTTGTGGTTGCTCTGTTTTTTCCTCTCTTGCCCAGGGGAGGCCTCGGACTCTGGATGTGTGGGAGCGCCCTTAGCATACTGGAAAAGAGTGGTCGGCTCCGACCACTCTTTTCCAGCACCCTAAGGGCGCTCATTGTTTTTGTGGTTGCTCTGTTTTTTCCTCTCTTGCCCAGGGGAGGCCTCGGACTCTGGATGTGTGGGAGCGCCCTTAGGGTGCTGAAAAAGAGTGGTCGGCTCCGACCACTCTTTTCCAGCACCCTAAGGGCGCTCATTTTTTTTGTGGTTGCTCTGTTTTTTCCTCTCTTGCCCAGGTGAGGCCTCGGACTCTCGATGTGTGGGAGCGCCCTTAGGGTGCTGGAAAAGAGTGGTCGGCTCCGACCACTCTTTTCCAGCACCCTAAGGGCGCTCATTGTTTTTGTGGTTGCTCTGTTTTTTCCTCTCTTGCCCAGGCGAGGCCTCGGACTCTGGATGTGTGGGAGCGCCCTTAGGGTGCTGGAAAAGAGTGGTCGGCTCCGACCACTCTTTTCCAGCACCCTAAGGGCGCTCATTTTTTTCGTGGTTGCTCTGTTTTTTCCTCTCTTGCCCAGGCGAGGCCTCGGACTCTGGATGTGTGGGAGCGCCCTTAGGGTGCTGGAAAAGAGTGGTCGGCTCCGACCACTCTTTTCCAGCACCCTAAGGGCGCTCATTGTTTTTGTGGTTGCTCTGTTTTTTCCTCTCTTGCCCAGGGGAGGCCTCGGACTCTTGTGTGTGGGAGCGCCCTTAGGGTGCTGGAAAAGAGTGGTCGGCTCCGACCACTCTTTTCCAGCACCCTAAGGGCGCTCATTGTTTTTGTGGTTGCTCTGTTTTTTCCTCTCTTGCCCAGGGGAGGCCTCGGACTCTGGATGTGTGGGAGCGCCCTTAGCATGCTGGAAAAGAGTGGTCGGCTCCGACCACTCTTTTCCAGCACCCTAAGGGCGCTCATTGTTTTTGTGGTTGCTCTGTTTTTTCCTCTCTTGCCCAGGGGAGGCCTCGGACTCTGGATGTGTGGGAGCGCCCTTAGCATGCTGGAAAAGAGTGGTCGGCTCCGACCACTCTTTTCCAGCACCCTAAGGGCGCTCATTGTTTTTGTGGTTGCTCTGTTTTTTCCTCTCTTGCCCAGGGGAGGCCTCGGACTCTGGATGTGTGGGAGCGCCCTTAGGGTGCTGGAAAATAGTGGTCGGCTCCGACCACTCTTTTCCAGCACCCTAAGGGCGCTCATTGTTTTTGTGGTTGCTCTGTTTTTTCCTCTCTTGCCCAGGGGAGGCCTCGGACTCTGGATGTGTGGGAGCGCCCTTAGGGTGCTGGAAAAGAGTTTTCGGCTCCGACCACTCTTTTCCAGCACCCTAAGGGCGCTCATTTTTTTTGTGGTTGCTCTGTTTTTTCCTCTCTTGCCCAGGTGAGGCCTCGGACTCTCGATGTGTGGGAGCGCCCTTAGGGTGCTGGAAAAGAGTGGTCGGCTCCGACCACTCTTTTCCAGCACCCTAAGGGCGCTCATTGTTTTTGTGGTTGCTCTGTTTTTTCCTCTCTTGCCCAGGGGAGGCCTCGGACTCTGGATGTGTGGGAGCGCCCTTAGGGTGCTGGAAAAGAGTGGTCGGCTCCGACCAGTCTTTTCCAGCACCCTAAGGGCGCTCATTTTTTTTGTGGTTGCTCTGTTTTTTCCTCTCTTGCCCAGGCGAGGCCTCGGACTCTGGATGTGTGGGAGCGCCCTTAGGGTGCTGGAAAAGAGTGGTCGGCTCCGACCACTCTTTTCCAGCACGCTAATGGCGCTCATTTTTTTTGTGGTTGCTCTGTTTTTTCCTCTCTTGCCCAGGCGAGGCCTCGGACTCTGGATGTGTGGGAGCGCCCTTAGGGTGCTGGAAAATAGTGGTCGGCTCCGACCACTCTTTTCCAGCACCCTAAGGGCGCTCATTTTTTTTGTGGTTGCTCTGTTTTTTCCTCTCTTGCCCAGGTGAGGCCTCGGACTCTGGATGTGTGGGAGCACCCTTAGGGTGCTGGAAAAGAGTGGTCGGCTCCGACCACTCTTTTCCAGCACCCTAAGGGCGCTCATTGTTTTTGTGGTTGCTCTGTTTTTTCCTCTCTTGCCCAGGTGAGGCCTCGGACTCTGGATGTGTGGGAACGCCCTTAGGGTGCTGGAAAAGAGTGGTCGGCTCCGACCACTCTTTTCCAGCACCCTAAGGGCGCTCATTGTTTTTGTGGTTGCTCTGTTTTTTCCTCTCTTGCCCAGGGGAGGCCTCGGACTCTGGATGTGTGGGAGCACCCTAAGGGCGCTCATTGTTTTTGTGGTTGCTCTGTTTTTTCCTCTCTTGCCCAGGGGAGGCCTCGGACTCTGGATGTGTGGGAGCGCCCTTAGGGTGCTGGAAAAGAGTGGTCGGCTCCGACCACTCTTTTCCAGCACGCTAAGGGCGCTCATTGTTTTTGTGGTTGCTCTGTTTTTTCCTCTCTTGCCCAGGTGAGGCCTTGGACTCTGGATGTGTGGGAGCGCCCTTAGGGTGCTGGAAAAGAGTGGTCGGCTCCGACCACTCTTTTCCAGCACGCTAAGGGCGCTCATTGTTTTTGTGGTTGCTCTGTTTTTTCCTCTCTTGCCCAGGCGAGGCCTCGGACTCTGGATGTGTGGGAGCGCCCTTAGGGTGCTGGAAAAGAGTGGTCGGCTCCGACCACTCTTTTCCAGCACCCTAAGGGCGCTCATTTTTTTTGTGGTTGCTCTGTTTTTTCCTCTCTTGCCCAGGCGAGGCCTCGGACTCTGGATGTATGGGAGCGCCCTTAGGGTGCTGGAAAAGAGTGGTCGGCTCCGACCACTCTTTTCCAGCACCCTAAGTGCGCTCATTTTTTTTGTGGTTGCTCTGTTTTTTCCTCTCTTGCCCAGGTGAGGCCTCGGACTCTGGATGTGTGGGAGCGCCCTTAGGGTGCTGGAAAAGAGTGGTCGGCCCCGACCACTCTTTTCCAGCACGCTAAGGGCGCTCATTGTTTTTGTGGTTGCTCTGTTTTTTCCTCTCTTGCCCAGGCGAGGCCTCGGACTCTGGATGTGTGGGAGCGCCCTTAGGGTGCTGGAAAAGAGTGGTCGGCTCCGACCACTCTTTTCCAGCACCCTAAGGGCGCTTTTTTTTTTTGTGGTTGCTCTGTTTTTTCCTCTCTTGCCCAGGCGAGGCCTCGGACTCTGGATGTATGGGAGCGTCCTTAGGGTGCTGGAAAAGAGTGGTCGGCTCCGACCACTCTTTTCCAGCACCCTAAGGGCGCTCATTTTTTTTGTGGTTGCTCTGTTTTTTCCTCTCTTGCCCAGGGGAGGCCTCGGACTCTGGATGTGTGGGAGCGCCCTTAGGGTGCTGGAAAAGAGTGGTCGGCTTCGACCACTCTTTTCCAGCACCCTAAGGGCGCTCATTGTTTTTGTGGTTGCTCTGTTTTTTCCTCTCTTGCCCAGGGGAGGCCTCGGACTCTGGATGTGTGGGAGCGCCCTTAGGGTGCTGGAAAAGAGTGGTCGGCCCCGACCACTCTTTTCCAGCACCCTAAGGGCGATCATTTTTTTGTGGTTGCTCTGTTTTTTCCTCTCTTGCCCAGGTGAGGCCTCGGACTCTGGATGTGTGGGAGCGCCCTTAGGGTGCTGGAAAAGAGTGGTCGGCCCCGACCACTCTTTTCCAGCACGCTAAGGGCGCTCATTGTTTTTGTGGTTGCTCTGTTTTTTCCTCTCTTGCCCAGGTGAGGCCTTGGACTCTGGATGTGTGGGAGCGCCCTTAGGGTGCTGGAAAAGAGTGGTCGGCTCCGACCACTCTTTTCCAGCACGCTAAGGGCGCTCATTGTTTTTGTGGTTGCTCTGTTTTTTCCTCTCTTGCCCAGGTGAGGCCTCGGACTCTGGATGTGTGGGAGCGCCCTTAGGGTGCTGGAAAAGAGTGGTCGGCCCCGACCACTCTTTTCCAGCACGCTAAGGGCGCTCATTGTTTTTGTGGTTGCTCTGTTTTTTCCTCTCTTGCCCAGGCGAGGCCTTGGACTCTGGATGTGTGGGAGCGCCCTTAGGGTGCTGGAAAAGAGTGGTCGGCTCCGACCACTCTTTTCCAGCACCCTAAGGGCGCTCATTTTTTTTGTGGTTGCTCTGTTTTTTCCTCTCTTGCCCAGGCGAGGCCTCGGACTCTGGATGTATGGGAGCGCCCTTAGGGTGCTGGAAAAGAGTGGTCGGCTCCGACCACTCTTTTCCAGCACCCTAAGGGCGCTCATTTTTTTTGTGGTTGCTCTGTTTTTTCCTCTCTTGCCCAGGTGAGGCCTCGGACTCTGGATGTGTGGGAGCGCCCTTAGGGTGCTGGAAAAGAGTGGTCGGCCCCGACCACTCTTTTCCAGCACGCTAAGGGCGCTCATTGTTTTTGTGGTTGCTCTGTTTTTTCCTCTCTTGCCCAGGCGAGGCCTCGGACTCTGGATGTGTGGGAGCGCCCTTAGGGTGCTGGAAAAGAGTGGTCGGCTCCGACCACTCTTTTCCAGCACCCTAAGGGCGCTCTTTTTTTTTGTGGTTGCTCTGTTTTTTCCTCTCTTGCCCAGGCGAGGCCTCGGACTCTGGATGTATGGGAGCGTCCTTAGGGTGCTGGAAAAGAGTGGTCGGCTCCGACCACTCTTTTCCAGCACCCTAAGGGCGCTCATTTTTTTTGTGGTTGCTCTGTTTTTTCCTCTCTTGCCCAGGGGAGGCCTCGGACTCTGGATGTGTGGGAGCGCCCTTAGGGTGCTGGAAAAGAGTGGTCGGCTTCGACCACTCTTTTCCAGCACCCTAAGGGCGCTCATTGTTTTTGTGGTTGCTCTGTTTTTTCCTCTCTTGCCCAGGGGAGGCCTCGGACTCTGGATGTGTGGGAGCGCCCTTAGGGTGCTGGAAAAGAGTGGTCGGCTTCGACCACTCTTTTCCAGCACCCTAAGGGCGCTCATTGTTTTTGTGGTTGCTCTGTTTTTTCCTCTCTTGCCCAGGGGAGGCCTCGGACTCTGGATGTGTGGGAGCGCCCTTAGGGTGCTGGAAAAGAGTGGTCGGCCCCGACCACTCTTTTCCAGCACCCTAAGGGCGATCATTTTTTTGTGGTTGCTCTGTTTTTTCCTCTCTTGCCCAGGTGAGGCCTCGGACTCTGGATGTGTGGGAGCGCCCTTAGGGTGCTGGAAAAGAGTGGTCGGCCCCGACCACTCTTTTCCAGCACGCTAAGGGCGCTCATTGTTTTTGTGGTTGCTCTGTTTTTTCCTCTCTTGCCCAGGCGAGGCCTCGGACTCTGGATGTGTGGGAGCGCCCTTAGGGTGCTGGAAAAGAGTGGTCGGCTCCGACCACTCTTTTCCAGCACCTTAAGGGCGCTCAATTTTTTTGTGGTTGCTCTGTTTTTTCCTCTCTTGCCCAGGCGAGGCCTCGGACTCTGGATGTGTGGGAGCGCCCTTAGGGTGCTGGAAAAGAGTGGTCGGCTCCGACCACTCTTTTCCAGCACCCTAAGGGCGCTCATTTTTTTTGTGGTTGCTCTGTTTTTTCCTCTCTTGCCCAGGCGAGGCCTCGGACTCTGGATGTGTGGGAGCGCCCTTAGGGTGCTGGAAAAGAGTGGTCGGCTCCGACCACTCTTTTCCAGCACCCTAAGGGCGCTCATTGTTTTTGTGGTTGCTCTGTTTTTTCCTCTCTTGCCCAGGGGAGGCCTCGGACTCTTGATGTGTGGGAGCGCCCTTAGCATGCTGGAAAAGAGTGGTCGGCTCCGACCACTCTTTTCCAGCACCCTAAGGGCGCTCATTGTTTTTGTGGTTGCTCTGTTTTTTCCTCTCTTGCCCAGTTGAGCCCTCGGACTCTGGATGTGTGGGAGCGCCCTTAGGGTGCTGGAAAAGAGTGGTCGGCTCCGACCACTCTTTTCCAGCACCCTAAGGGCGCTCATTGTTTTTGTGGTTGCTCTGTTTTTTCCTCTCTTGCCCAGGGGAGGCCTCGGACTCTGGATGTGTGGGAGCACCCTAAGGGCGCTCATTGTTTTTGTGGTTGCTCTGTTTTTTCCTCTCTTGCCCAGGGGAGGCCTCGAACTCTGGATGTGTGGGAGCGCCCTTAGGGTGCTGGAAAAGAGTGGTCGGCTCCGACCACTGTTTTCCAGCACCCTAAGGGCGATCATTTTTTTTGTGGTTGCTCTGTTTTTTCCTCTCTTGCCCAGGTGAGGCCTCGGACTCTGGATGTGTGGGAGCGCCCTTAGGGTGCTGGAAAAGAGTGGTCGGCCCCAACCACTCTTTTCCAGCACGCTAAGGGCGCTCATTGTTTTTGTGGTTGCTCTGTTTTTTCCTCTCTTGCCCAGGCGAGGCCTCGGACTCTGGATGTGTGGGAGCGCCCTTAGGGTGCTGGAAAAGAGTGGTCGGCTCCGACCACTCTTTTCCAGCACCCTAAGGGCGCTCATTTTTTTTGTGGTTGCTCTGTTTTTTCCTCTCTTGCCCAGGCGAGGCCTCGGACTCTGGATGTGTGGGAGCGCCCTTAGGGTGCTGGAAAAGAGTGGTCGGCTCCGACCACTCTTTTCCAGCACGCTAAGGGCGCTCATTGTTTTTGTGGTTGCTCTGTTTTTTCCTCTCTTGCCCAGGCGAGGCCTCGGACTCTGGATGTGTGGGAGCGCCCTTAGGGTGCTGGAAAAGACTGGTCGGCTCCGACCACTCTTTTCCAGCACCCTAAGGGCGCTCATTTTTTTTGTCGTTGCTCTGTTTTTTCCTCTCTTGCCCAGGGGAGGCCTCGGAATCTGGATGTGTGGGAGCACCCTTAGGGTGCTGGAAAAGAGTGGTCGGCTCCGATCACTCTTTTCCAGCACCCTAAGGGCGCTCATTTTTTTTGTGGTTGCTCTGTTTTTTCCTCTCTTGCCCAGGTGAGGCCTCGGACTCTGGATGTGTGGGAGCGCCCTTAGGGTGCTGGAAAAGAGTGGTCGGCTCCGACCACTCTTTTCCAGCCCCCTAAGGGCGCTCATTGTTTTTGTGGTTGCTCTGTTTTTTCCTCTCTTGCCCAGGGGAGGCCTCGGACTCTGGATGTGTGGGAGCGCCCTTAGCATGCTGGAAAAGAGTGGTCGGCTCCGACCACTCTTTTCCAGCAACCTAAGGGCGCTCATTGTTTTTGTGGTTGCTCTGTTTTTTCCTCTCTTGCCCAGTTGAGCCCTCGGACTCTGGATGTGTGGGAACGCCCTTAGGGTGCTGGAAAAGAGTGGTCGGCTCCGACCACTCTTTTCCAGCACCCCAAGGGCGCTCATTGTTTTTGTGGTTGCTTTGTTTTTTCCTCTCTTGCCCAGGGGAGGCCTCGGACTCTGGATGTGTGGGAGCGCCCTTAGGGTGCTGGAAAAGAGTGGTCGGCTTCGACCACTCTTTTCCAGCACCCTAAGGGCGCTCATTGTTTTTGTGGTTGCTCTGTTTTTTCCTCTCTTGCCCAGGGGAGGCCTCGGACTCTGGATGTGTGGGAGCGCCCTTAGGGTGCTGGAAAAGAGTGGTCGGCTCCGACCACTCTTTTCCAGCACCCTAAGGGCGATCATTGTTTTTGTGGTTGCTCTGTTTTTTCCTCTCTTGCCCAGTTGAGCCCTCGGACTCTGGATGTGTGGGAGCGCCCTTAGGGTGCTGGAAAAGAGTGGTCGGCTCCGACCACTCTTTTCCAGCACCCTAAGGGCGATCATTTTTTTTGTGGTTGCTCTGTTTTTTCCTCTCTTGCCCAGGCGAGGCCTCGGACTCTGGATGTGTGGGAACGCCCTTAGGGTGCTGGAAAAGAGTGGTCGGCCCCGACCACTCTTTTCCAGCACGCTAAGGGCGCTCATTGTTTTTGTGGTTGCTCTGTTTTTTCCTCTCTTGCCCAGGCGAGGCCTCGGACTCTGGATGTGTGGGAGCGCCCTTAGGGTGCTGGAAAAGAGTGGTCGGCTCCGACCACTCTTTTCCAGCACCCTAAGGGCGCTCATTTTTTTTGTGGTTGCTCTGTTTTTTCCTCTCTTGCCCAGGGGAGGCCTCGGAATCTGGATGTGTGGGAGCACCCTTAGGGTGCTGGAAAAGAGTGGTCGGCTCCGACCACTCTTTTCCAGCACCCTAAGGGTGGACATTTTTTTTGTGGTTGCTCTGTTTTTTCCTCTCTTGCCCAGGTGAGGCCTCGGACTCTGGATGTGTGGGAGCGCCCTTAGGGTGCTGGAAAAGAGTGGTCGGCTCCGACCACTCTTTTCCAGCACCCTAAGGGCGCTCATTGTTTTTGTGGTTGCTCTGTTTTTTCCTCTCTTGCCCAGGTGAGGCCTCGGACTCTGGATGTGTGGGAGCGCCCTTAGGGTGCTGGAAAAGAGTGGTCGGCTCCGACCACTCTTTTCCAGCACCCTAAGGGCGCTCATTGTTTTTGTGGTTGCTCTGTTTTTTCCTCTCTTGCCCAGGCGAGGCCTCGGACTCTGGATGTGTGGGAGCGCCCTTAGGGTGCTGGAAAAGAGTGGTCGGCTCCGACCACTCTTTTCCAGCACCCTAAGGGCGCTCATTGTTTTTGTGGTTGCTCTGTTTTTTCCTCTCTTGCCCAGGGGAGGCCTCGGACTCTGGATGTGTGGGAGCGCCCTTAGGGTGCTGGAAAAGAGTGGTCGGCTCCGACCACTCTTTTCCAGCACGCTAAGGGCGCTCATTGTTTTTGTGGTTGCTCTGTTTTTTCCTCTCTTGCCCAGGCGAGGCCTCGGACTCTGGATGTGTGGGAGCGCCCTTAGGGTGCTGGAAAAGAGTGGTCGGCTCCGACCACTCTTTTCCAGCACCCTAAGGGCGCTCATTTTTTTGTGGTTGCTCTGTTTTTTCCTCTCTTGCCCCGGGGAGGCCTCGGACTCTGGATGTGTGGGAATGCCCTTAGGGTGCTGGAAAAGAGTGGTCGGCTCCGACCACTCTTTTCCAGCACCCTAAGGGCGATCATTGTTTTTGTGGTTGCTCTGTTTTGTCCTCTCTTGCCCAGGTGAGGCCTCGGACTCTGGATGTGTGGGAACGCCCTTAGGGTGCTGGAAAAGAGTGGTCGGCTCCGACCACTCTTTTCCAGCACCCTAAGGGCGCTCATTTTTTTTGTGGTTGCTCTGTTTTTTCCTCTCTTGCCCAGGTGAGGCCTCGGACTCTGGATGTGTGGGAGCGCCCTTAGGGTGCTGGAGAAGAGTGGTCGGCTCCGACCACTCTTTTCCAGCACCCTAAGGGCACTCATTGTTTTTGTGGTTGCTCTGTTTTTTCCTCTCTTGCCCAGGTAAGGCCTCGGACTCTGGATGTGTGGGAGCGCCCTTAGGGTGCTGGAAAAGAGTGGTCGGCTCCGACCACTCTTTTCCAGCACCCTAAGGGCGCTCATTGTTTTTGTGGTTGCTCTGTTTTTTCCTCTCTTGCCCAGGCGAGGCCTCGGACTCTGGATGTGTGGGAGCGCCCTTAGGGTGCTGGAAAAGAGTGGTCGGCTCCGACCACTCTTTTCCAGCACCCTAAGGGCGCTCATTTTTTTTGTGGTTGCTCTGTTTTTTCCTCTGTTGCCCAGGGGAGGCCTCGGACTCTGGATGTGTGGGAGCGCGCTTAGGGTGCTGGAAAAGAGTGGTCGGCTCCGACCACTCTTTTCCAGCACCCTAAGGGCACTCATTGTTTTTGTGGTTGCTCTGTTTTTTCCTCTCTTGCCCAGGCGAGGCCTCGGACTCTGGATGTGTGGGAGCGCCCTTAGGGTGCTGGAAAAGAGTGGTCGGCTCCGACCACTCTTTTCCAGCACCCTAAGGGCGCTCATTTTTGTTGTGGTTGCTCTGTTTTTTCCTCTGTTGCCCAGGGGAGGCCTCGGACTCTGGATGTGTGGGAGCGCCCTTAGGGTGCTGGAAAAGAGTGGTCGGCTCCGACCACTCTTTTCCAGCACCCTAAGGGCACTCATTGTTTTTGTGGTTGCTCTGTTTTTTCCTCTCTTGCCCAGGTAAGGCCTCGGACTCTGGATGTGTGGGAGCGCCCTTAGGGTGCTGGAAAAGAGTGGTCGGCTCCGACCACTCTTTTCCAGCACCCTAAGGGCGCTCATTGTTTTTGTGGTTGCTCTGTTTTTTCCTCTCTTGCCCAGGCGAGGCCTCGGACTCTGGATGTGTGGGAGCGCCCTTAGGGTGCTGGAAAAGAGTGGTCGGCTCCGACCACTCTTTTCCAGCACCCTAAGGGCGCTCATTTTTTTTGTGGTTGCTCTGTTTTTTCCTCTCTTGCCCAGGTGAGGCCTTGGACTCTGGATGTGTGGGAGCGCCCTTAGGGTGCTGGAAAAGAGTGGTCGGTTCCGACCACTCTTTTCCAGTATCCTAAGGGCGCTCATTTTTTTTTGTGGTTGCTCTGTTTTTTCCTCTCTTGCCCAGGCGAGGCCTCGGACTCTGGATGTGTGGGAGCGCCCTTAGGGTGCTGGAAAAGAGTGGTCGGCTCCGACCACTCTTTTCCAGTACCCTAAGGGCGCTCATTTTTTTTGTGGTTGCTCTGTTTTTTCCTCTCTTGCCCAGGCGAGGCCTCGGACTCTGGATGTGTGGGAGCGCCCTTAGGGTGCTGGAAAAGAGTGGTCGGCTCCGACCACTCTTTCCCAGCACCCTAAGGGCGCTCATTTTTTTTGTGGTTGCTCTGTTTTTTCCTCTCTTGCCCAGGTGAGGCCTCGGACTCTGGATGTGTGGGAGCGCCCGTAGGGTGCTGGAAACGTTGGGCACTGGA
This sequence comes from Polytrichum formosum, assembly GCA_964035585.1. Classification (NCBI taxonomy): domain Eukaryota; kingdom Viridiplantae; phylum Streptophyta; class Polytrichopsida; order Polytrichales; family Polytrichaceae; genus Polytrichum; species Polytrichum formosum. The sequence continues at coordinate 27,635,305 of OZ037939.1, read as the reverse complement.
AACGGGATCCAGAGTCCGAGGCCTCACCTGGGGCAAGAAAGGAAAAAACAGGGCAACCACAAAAAAAAATTTGGAAGTCATGTTTGTTTGTGAGCTGGATTGAGGCATGTTAAAGTTGCAGATTGGTATGATGTTTCTGGAATTCTTAGTCACGGCTCCTGTACATACTTTGCAGTTTCAATCAGTGAGTTCAGGGAGGGTTTAGGCTAGGCTTGGGTTGGATTATTTAGATGTAGATTTTGATTTTGATTTCTGGAATCCTACATCTGAACCTGGTTTTTGTTGGTTGCAGTGTCTGACTTAGAATTCTAAGAAGCCAAGTGTCACAGTTTGTATGAGTCCAAGTGTAAGGTTTTAAAGAAAATGTAATGTTTATATTGTAGGTACATGCTGCATCTTCGCCACCTTCGACACAAGTATCAGAGGGAATGGAGCCAGAATTGGAAATCCTTGATGACTGTCCTGAGGGAGAAGAAGATATTATGGGGGATGATATTCAATTTATGGCTGATGAGGATGAGATTCGGACTCGGCAGAAACTTAACTCAGTGTCCACGATCACAAGCTTGAGATTCCAACCCATCAGTTCCTCGCGATTTTCTATTCCTTTGTGCAGAATGCTTGCAATGCCAATGGTAAGGCCAACTCTGTCTTCCGATCTTGCTAAGCTTGAGCAAGAGTTTGTCCACGGATACAGGGAGGGCGCCTCAGTCTTTTATGTCTCAACCACAAATGAAGACGGTATGACACATGAAGTGTTAGAAGCTGATAAAGCTTCTTGGGGTCCTATTTGGAACTCCAAAAACGACGTTTTCAACACGTTTCTCCTTTCAGATCCACATTTGGCCCGCTTCACAAATTTGATGTTTTTTGTGTGTGACGGAAACCATAGGCGTCAAGCTTGGTTAAATCACATTGACAGACTTCACCGAACTGAGGATTCTTGGCATTATTTGGTGGACTCAATTCTCCTTGACACAAATGGGAAAGTTGGACTTGTTATGCAAGTCATGCACAACATAAACAAGTAAGTGCATTTTCTTTTGATAAGCAATCTTTCATATTAATTTCCAGCAGGTTTCAACTTCTTTTCATTTCAATAATCTAATGTCTTTCACTTGATTTTTGAATTTAGACATACCGAGGACTCGCACGTGAAGACCAACATTGTCCATACCCTCTTCAGGGTTCAGAAGTATGGTCTAATGTCAATTGACCAGTTCAATGACATTTTGAGTCCGGCCGATCTCAATAGGTGCAAGAAGTCACATAAGACTTGGTATTCGTTACCGTTACATGTGTTTACAAATTTCATATTTCATGTGAATCATGGAATAGTCTTTATGGTTCTGCGAATCGCTACCAACTTCTTTAATTTTTTTTTGGGTCTTAAACATCATGTTTCATTTTCATTTGAACTTTTGGTTTCCGCATTCTTGTTCCCTCTTTGTGCAGCACGAACTAGGTCTCGCTGCAGACGATGGTATACGTCAGCTTGTAGAGCAATCAGAAGGCGACGTCTCCCCTGCTGACAAGGCAGCTGCGATGAAATCCGCACTTGAGAAGAGAGATGTGGCACTTCGCATTAAGATGGGAAAACTAGTTTCTGTGTCTAACCCGGAGCTTACCGACGGTTGGCTTCGTGAGGTAGGTACCCTAATCCTTTGTCCATATCATTCTGTTCAGCTTATCCTTAAGAAGTTCTCACAATCCCTTTGTCACACAGATTGAGCGTCATTACACCCTGAACTCACTCTCACCGGAACTCAACTTAGAGAAGCTGCAGCTCATTGCAACTTCAAGGGCGTCTCCAGCATTCAAAATAAAATGTCTAGAATACTTTAATTCATCTGCTTCCACTCGCGAGGCTCGCAGGCTACCTCCCAAGCCCATCAACGAAGAGAAATTGGCAAATTTCCTTGCAAAAGCATGTTTCTGGGCAGGAGTAAGTCCACTGATTTTATTGACTTTTCAGTTAGTTGAGTTCCTTGTTGGCATGTGTTTTACCAACCTCACATTCTTAATTTCATTTCTTTGGGGTTCGGGGTTTAGTTCATTTCTGGGTTAGGCTTCGAGGTGGGATTGGTTAAGGGCAGCTAGAAATTATCATTTCTGGAATTCTTACTCTCGGCACCGAGATGCTCAATGCAGGCTTAAGTAGTGAGGCCAGGGAGGTTAAGGTTAGGCTTTGAGGTGGGTAGTTAGAATTTTGATTTCTGGAATTGTGTTCTCGGCACCGAGCTACTCTAGGCAGGTTCATTTAGTAAGGGGGCAGAATTAGGCTTTTTCGTGGATATAGTAAGGGGTACCTTTAGAGTTTGATTTCTAGAATTGTGAGTCTTGGTAATGGAGGTGCTCTAGGCTTGTTCAATTAGTAACGTCAATTAGCTGATGCTTTCTGTCTTGCTTTCCAGATTTCTGAGCATGCCAGTTTGATTTTTGACGAGACCATGCGTCAAGACCAACTTCCTATCAACATGAGTGTTGTCAGTGAGCCTATGTTGTTGTCCGTGTATATCGAAGATTGTCGCATGAAGTTATGGGACCATGCGTTCAACACCTATTTCAGAGGACCTGATTCCTTCAAAAAAACTTGATGACTTTGTTGGATTTAATGGATCTGACCTTGTTGTCCGCAGAGTTCTTTTTAGGTACGTCTCAAATCTTTAAATACTCTTCATTAATTTCAGTTTTTTTTTCAGTTCATCTTATGTGATTTGCTAGTTCGAATGTTCTACAATGTAATGTTATGTGCTATTCCGTGACACAGGTACTTTAAGTACGAGCTTCTGGCCAAAGGAGCTATTTCCAAAGAAGACCTTCCTATATTCTTGACCACATGGCTTGATCGATCAAATTCAGCGTGCATGTTCTCAGCTCTTCAACAACGCACTTGGACAACTTCCCACCTTGCCGGCGGTGCCTGGTATCTTGATTGCGCTCCAAGTTTTACTCCTCATTTTGAGACTGAGCTCAGGAAGTCACGAGAGGCTGTAGGTGAGTCTGGAATTGAAATGCTGGACTTACAGGGCATTGAAGATGAGAATGAGAGGGCAAAGGCAATGAAACGACGCATGGAACATGACCTGAAGAAAGCGCTGAGGGTCAAGGAGGCTGAGGAGAGAGCTGATCAAAAAGAGCGGGAGAAGCTACAGAAGTCACTGGAGAAGTCCACCACGAAGGGCAGAAAGAAGATGAACCCCCCCCTCAGAGCTAGAAGGTAAGAGCCCCGTTGCTCCAAGTCCCACATATGAATCTGGTTCTCATGCTCCAACATTTTCTAGAGGAACAAAACGCAATTCCTCCTACGATCAATTGAGTGAAATTCCTATTTTGACTTCGGGGGAGGAGCTCGACATCCATATTCAAGAGCTCATTCTCAATGCCTCAATGGAGGTCGTTCTTGGCGGTGACACGGAGAAATTCACCCCTTCCTACAACGAGTTGAAAAGATTCATGCTCAAGGTACTGCTCTTCCTTAATTTTGTCATAACATGTTTGCCTTGGAATTTATGCATTTCAATGTGTTCCACATTTTTCATTAACTAGAAAGTAACCGAAAATTTTGATTTCTGGAAATATGGGTCTCGGCCCCGAGACCCACTAGTCAAGTTTAATTAGTGAGGTCAGGGTGGTTAAGGTTACGCTTCGGTTTAGTTAGGGGTAGCTACATATTTTGATTTCTGGAATTGTGAGTCTCGGCACCGAAATGTTCTATGCAGGTTCAATTAGTGAAAGGTCAGGGAGGTTAAGGTTAGGCTTGGGTTTAGTTAGGGGTATCTATATATTTTGATTTATGGAAATGTGGGTCTCGGCAGGCTCAATTAGTGAGGGTCAGGCATGTTAAGGCTAGGCTTCCGGTTGGGTGTAGTTAGATTAAATTAGACTTTTGATTTCTGGAAAGCATCTGCAATCATTGTACCTAATTCGGCCATAATCTTTGTTAAGTGTTTTTACAAGCTGGGTGTTATTTGAATATATCAATTTCGGAGCCCCTCTTGTTTCAACTCAGCAATAGCTTACAATATGTGCACTAACTGTGATTAATATCTAGAGTTGGAACACTTTACGAGGGTACAAGAATGTATAAAGAATTTGTTTTACATTCAAGTACTAGGCAGTGTACAAAGCAAGGAGGATTATTTTAACACCAAACTTGGTTGTCCTTTGATTGTGCAGCACTCAAAAGACAAAACCCGGCACTACAAGGGTTCTCCGGAGGACCATCCATGTTTGGACTTGATTCTTGCAGATATACCGGAAGGTCTTCCTGTTCCTGGCATATCAGACCCACCATCGTCCATTCCCGCTTGGAATCAAGAATCGAAAGAGTGGTTACAACCACTCTTTGACTTTGCCGACGAACATCTTCACGACGACGGGGCAATTATTTTGTTTCACCCTTTTCGCTTGAGTACGAAGTCCAATATTCTTGGATATTGCAAATCATATGGTTTCGCAATTCGGAAAGAGTGGTGGGGATTGAACCGCCTTCATCTCACATCCCCAATAAATCCAGCATCAACTGTAAGATAAAGCTTAAGTCTTCTTTCTGATCACCGCATTCAGTTTCAATTTCATCCTTGAGTTAGTTCTTAGTGTAGACCCACCTAACTATTATACTCACGCAGTTGTGTTGTTTACTTTGTAAAGTAATATTGTTCTTTATGTCTTGTACATTGTAGACCATGAGGTTCGGTATTTCATTGGCGGTCAGGAGAGTGCCAGGGTCACCTCCATCGAAGTTTTCGTTTTGTCATGTCCCTGAATTGGATCCTTATGGGGTGGATGTTGCACGGGATGATATTCTCCAGAACTTGGTCTCTCGTGAGGACCAGCTAACTAATGGATCCACACCATGGCGAGGGCCTCGTGAAAAGTCCGTGCTTCTAATGCAAATGTTAATTGAAGCATGTAGCTCCCCAGGGGATATTATTCTAGACTGCACGGCAACGACCGGTATGTCTTTGTAATCTTCCATTTCAGTTGGTTAATCGTTAATATTGTTTTGCTCTACAAAATTCATAGTGGTTTTTGTACTAAGTTTTTCCAACTTCTTTATTTGCAGGATCTTCCATTCATGCATGCCGCAATGTGTACCGTCACATTGCAGCATTAGAGGCTGATGTTGATATTTTTGAGGCCTTACTTGCTCCATTGATTATCTCTAGAGCAGCCTCTGAAGTCACTCTTGAAGACCCTGTCACCAGTTTAGAGGATCCTGAAGGTGAAGATATCCCCGTTGAGAGGATTGTGAAAAGATCTCGGTTTACTAAGTGAGTAAGGTCCACAAATTCTCTTACCAGTGTTGTGTTTTTTGTTGTCATTTCTTATAAAGTTGAGTTATGAACATGGTACCATTGGCATTTGCAGATGCGATAAATTGAGCTATCCTATTCACCGGCTTTTTTTTGTGACCCTAAATTCTATCCCAGCCCTCCAAAGTCTTGGCAACTTCCTACATATGCAAATGATATTGCTAATCAACTAGCTGGAGGTTCTTATCAGACTTTTACATCTAAATATCATCCGGAAAGAGTTTTAGAGTTTTTGGATATAGAAGCTTTAGAATCTGATGGTCAAGCCTCCTCTGATGCAGATATTAGTGATTCTAGAATGTCTTCATCATCAGGTGATCACAGTGATTCGGATCTGTTGTAATAGCTTCATGTGAATGTCTGTGTACTATCAAATATACCGCTTTTTCTTCCGTTGGTTTTTCAGTTTGTGCACTCATTCCGCATGAAATTCATTGTATTTGTATTACTTTCGGAGTTTATGGGATTGCATATATAATTTAAGTTAACTTTTGACTTCGTATTTTCTAATATTTTTTAAAATATTTTCGAACACCACTTGGTATCTTATTAACATTTGAGTTTACGATTAATTTGATTGTTCATCACTTAATTCCATAATCTTACTATTAGTTCATACCTTTCTCTTTTAAATTTAAGGGTTTCCACTATTCTCCTATTATCGTTTTCATATACTTTTTCAATGATGTGCAGAGGTGCATAATGAGTGCCATAGCTTAGACTCCACTTCAAATGAGGGCGGCCATGAGGGGAGTATCTTTGGAAGTAGGGAATCTAGTAGTGACAACCTCATGGTTGATTGATTTTTGGTTTGATTGATTGGTATTTGGATTTATAAAGTGTGGTGTGGTTTTCAATATTCCAATTATCTCATTGAATGCATCTTTTCATTGTTCTCAAATCACACTACACTTGGTGGTCGTCATACTCCAAAGAGAATTTAGTCCACCATCTTCTCAACCATAGCCAATTTTCCCACGGTCATAGGGCCTCATTGGTAATTTCAATAAACTTTTTGGTTCGAGAAATTGGGCACTCCACAATAATGGGCCTTGTAATTACAAATTTAAACTAGAAATATGTGCAAAATCCACGGTCATAAGGGTCCTAACTTTCGAACAATAGAGTTTTAAATTAACATTTTCTGCTCGCGAGATCTGCTCACCGCTCACCGCTCACATCGTAGCATTCCTGGCAAATCACAAATGTTGTTATTTCGTATCTCAAATTAAAGTCAAAATGCAAAAGTTACAAGTTTGAGGATTATAGTTCTATATAATGTAAATGATCACACAACCTCCTCAAGTGTGCTATTGAACCTAGAATAGTGTCCATTCAGTAGCACATAATTCAATCTCATTGTAACACGTACCCATTTGGTGTCCATCATGAACTAGAAGCCATGGCATATACCACTCGCTTATAGGTAGGTGTCCGATCAAGAAGAATAATCACATAAAAATGCACACATACTAAGGGCACGTTCACTCATAGTCCCAAGTCATTTGAGGTCAATCCATGCAATTTGAGCCGTTGAGAACATGGAAGTTGGGACTTACCACTTCACACAAGGTCCCAAGTCCTCATTCCCAAGTATGAAATGGATGCCTACATGGCAACACTTTTCAGAGGCAAGGCTTGAGATTTGTGTTGACAACTGGGTCAAGCAAAAAGCTAAACCCAACTCTCAACAAAAACCTTGCAAATATTAGTGCATAAATTAATCAAGTTCCGACTTTAATGATAATCAACTATATTTTAATAGTTCCTTAAGACTCAAAAGTTGGGACTTTGCCTCCATGTTTGGACTTGCTACCATAAGTGGCATTTGGGACTTGGGACCCCATGTGAACCGGCCCTTAGAGACGTATGGATCAAACTTGCTTTAAGGGAGGTCAAGTTCAATCCCATTTGTGATCTTGAGGGAGGTGATCCGTTTACTAATAGTGCAACCCGAGGTTTGATACTATAAGGTCCCATGGTCAAATCCCCTCGTGTTTCGGTAAGAAATGGCATGTCCTCTTTGATTCCCTTTGGGAAGCTAAATGTAGTGGTCACGTTATCGAGGGAAAAGGCAACCCGTTTGTTGGGAGTGTGGGTGTTCCATGTGCCAAAAAATCCTCCCCTTTTGTCGTATTTCATTTCCAAAGGGCTCAAATGTGTAAGCAAAATTCTTGATTTTGTTCACATCATCATCAAGATCATTATATTGAGGAATCCATCCGCAAGGCTTCCAATTTGCAGTAGCCTTGTATGGAGGTACAGTAAAATTGACTCCCTTAGGGTTATGGTTGATTCATCCTAACTTAATTTCATTAGGCGATCTCGTTTTTCAAGGAGTTCGACCGTGTTCTAATTCAAGTGCAAGAATAGTAATCTATATTCGTGTTATTAACTCTCTTTTTCTTTGCAATATCAACATCAAAATCGTTACATCGAGGGAGGTGTATGATTCATGGCAACCATGTAAGGTGGTTTGGTAAGATCTACTACCATAGGATTATGGTTAATTCATCCCAACTTAATTTCACTAAGCTTTTTGTGAGGTCTTAGATGCTATTATCGGTGTCACATTGGCATTGGAGTGAAATATATGAAGGATAAGAGGTTCTAAATTTCAACCTTCAACTAATCCCTAGCACAAATCCTTGGCCCCATTTGCAACTTAAAATATGTAGATTGTCGATGAAAAATGAATACACTCATGTGGGTAGATATTCAACAGTCCACCTGCATGCCGGTTCATGTAAGAAATCATATATGTAGATCAAGGATAAAGAGGATCATGGGAATCAAGTGCACTTGTCACCCATCGAACATAAAACTTGACCCCTTATTAGTTTGTGGGGCATCTCATCTCCAATGACTTGGACTAGACTAATTCAAGCATTTTTAAAACTACTTCTGATGTCAAATAAACTAAAATGACACATATATGGGATGCATACTATTTCAAGGCTTTTATGTAGAAGAATGAGAGATACATTTGTGTGCGATAAGGTAAACATGTTTAAATCAGTTACTTATCTTAATTGAACACTTATATTTGAGTGGTATGTGCTTAGGTGTGGTTCCAAAAACATATTCCAAAAATAAATGTATTTAAAAAATGTATTACATGCTCAAAATATGAAGCATCATAGGTTTAATAGTAAATACAATTGGGAGAGACCTATATGACTATTTTATGAGCACAATAATCCTCATTTTGAGAATGAATAAGATGTTCATATAAGCTCCAAAAACCCTGAAAAAAGTGGCCATGGACTCGATTTGGAATTGCAAACCATCTTGCACTACTTAAATTGTGTGTTTCATATCCTACGAGACTTTGAGCTCCCATCGGAGAAAGTAACCGTTTTAAGACCCATGTACCTAAACTCTCTCTCTCTCTCTCTCTCTGGGCTGCCAACCGGGTCCTTTTTCCAACGGCCACCCCAGGCGGGTGGATGGCCCCGCCTTCCACCGGTGTGGCCAGGGTATCTTAGGTACCTAGTGGATGAACCTGATGTTCCTATTTTGGGAATCACATCAATAACGAGAGGTGATGGAGTTGCCATCAACAAACAAAGCCCAGTGGCCGGTCATTGAATTGGGTCCTCCACTTAAAGTAAGTTGTGAGCTCCAAAAGCACCAAAGTGTAGCCAAATGTAGCAATCGCAATGGCCACCTCGCCCCACATGCGCCAAGTTTGCAACTCCCTTTGGCCACATCACTAACAACAACTAAAGGTAGAGTGCCTGCAACAAATGTCTTCAGACCTTGTACAGGCACTAGCCCACGGACTTTTTGGGCTAGCGGCTAACCCAATAGCTAAGAGTTATGGCTGAAAATGGTACCTGAAAAAAATGGGCTAGCCCAGCTATGGCTAGATCCAAGCCTGAAAAAATATGGGCTAGCCTAGCTATGTCTAGATCCAAGCCTGAAAAAATATGGGCTAGCCTAGCTATAGCTAGATCGAGGCCTGAAAAATATGGGCTAGCCCAGCTAGCTATTAGCTAGCTAAAGATAGGTCAAGTAGCTCAATTGGCTCAATTGGTCTAGATCCAAGTGTTTCCAAGTCCAACATGTTGCATGTTTACATCTTTCAGTTTGTCTTTACTCAAATAGGCTATATTTTCTATATTCCTCTAAAATGATTGGTCATTTTCCTGAAGTCTTGAACAAGAACTTTAGGAAGTTATTTCTCAAACTCAACCAACTCATCTGTAACTAGTAGCCGGATCTCATCTGGAACTAGGAGCCGATTTCATATGTAACTAGTAGCTCATCAATTTGACTGAGCCATGATCAACTTCTTCATCTGCACAGAAGAGGGGTTCTCAAAGAATGAGAAGGCATTTGATTGCGGAGGTAAGAACTACTTCTAGGGAGTTCACGCCCTACTTTCAACGAGGAGTTGCATATAGAGGATAATGACGGTTTGTTGGTAGAGAATGGCGAGCAACATGAATTAGACATCGATGACGATGAGTGATTTCCATTGATATGAAATATGATTGTATTGATGAAACGATGCCTCCTTGAATTCAACATATGAGCTAGTTGAGCTAGCTTTTTAGGTCAGCTAGCCCAACTATATGGCTAGATTGAGGGCCTGAAAAATATGGGCTAGCCCAGCTATAGCTAGATCGAGGCTTGAAAAATATGGGCTAGCCCAGCTATGGCTAGATCGAGGCTTGAAAAATATGGGCTAGCCCAGCTATGGCTAGATCAAGGCCTGAAAAAATATGGGTTAGCCCAGCTATGGCTAGATCAAGGCCTAAAAATATATGGGCTAGCCTAGCTATGGCTACATCGAGGCCTGAAAAAATATGGGCTAGCCCAATTATGGCTAGATTGAGGCCTAAAAACATATGGGCTAGCCCAACTAGCTAATGGGCTATAAAAGGTTTGGATGTCTTTGAGCGCTTCAGACCTTATAATGTAAGTGGCATGCTCGAAAAATCCATAATATTATTCAGATCCATAACAATGTTATGTGGGATTGACAATATTCCACAAAATATTCCCGTATGTTTCCCACATTCAGTCTTACACATTGTCAGTCCTACATAACATTGCTATGGATCTAAATAATGTTATGCTCGTGTCATTTAAACAAAACAATAGAAATGGATAACTCTAAGGGAAGTTAACATAACATAATTTCGCATTGGTCTAGGTGACCTTCATGAATGGCACACTCGTGCCTATTTGCCGTAGGGTTAGTTTCCATGTAGGTTGCTTGCCCACTGGATTCTAGTGGAAAAAATAGATGCCACTTGGTGGCATATCTATTTTCACTAGAATCCGGTGGGCGAGCGGCCTACATGGAAACTAACCAAGGTTACTCCATCTTTTGCTTTGTGATTAAGTTGTACAACTTTTGTCCACTCTCCCATCCCTGATAGTGAATTCACCGGGGGGGGCACTCATTGTCAAGTTGAACACCACGTGCGGACAAAGTTTGCTACCCCTATATTATATGCCATATATAATTTTAAAAATTATGATATTTTTTCTACATATACATAACCATTGATAATATCTTTTGTGTTTTTTTTGAAATTTTGAGTCATCTTCATATTCTGTAGTAATTGTTTTAGTTCAATTCTACGTCATTCTAGTTAGAAACGGTATGTTTTATTTTATTTTTAAAAAATCATCAAATTTGGTTACCATTTTTTTACTATGTAATAGATACGGTGTATATCTACTCATGAAAAAAAATTGATAAAATTTTGACCCAATTTGGTGATGCAACTTACCAAAAGTATATTTTTTTTGGTCACATGTGGTGTTCAACTTGACAATGGAGTGCCCCCCCCCCCACGTGAGTGAAATTGAGGTTGAATATGGCAAGTAGGGAGCATCCAAGAGGACTTGTGGAAAGCAATCGGCTAATATTTCTCCACCCACACAATTCAACCACAATGTTGAATAATGATATGAACACCACAACATTACACAACCCCATTGTTGTGGGTTGTGGGGCTAGGGATTAGTTTCTTGTAGTGCTTGGACAATGCTTCTCATCTTCTTCAGTTCTTTTTGCATTTGGCATTGGTTATTTTGGCATTACGTCTCAATAAAAAACACTTCTCATATCTTGCACTTTGCATCTTCAATGTTGAATGTGTTAGGGATGTAGTTGAGCAGATTGCCACATGCCAAAGATATATGTTTGTTAAGATCCAATATGGATATGGAAATAGGATTTTGGGTTGGGGCTTAAGAATGTTGTGGTAATCAACATCATGTCACTTAAATACTATTAACAGACTTCAAGATTCTCTCTCTCTCCCTCCCCCACAAATGGGTTACGGCATTGGGTGATGTGAAAAATAACATTTCTACCTTTTTCAATGCCATTTGTAGTACAATTGCCCAAAAGCATCTAAGGTTTGTGGGCCTTGTGCGGTCACTCTCCTTATACACGACTCACATTGGACACGGTGACAACATGAAACGATGGTCCTTGTTGATTTGATGCCATCAATTTGGTCAAGGGCCATGGTCATCTCAAGTTGGTCAACTCCACATATAAAGAAGCTCGTCCAAAGGTGACCAACTTGAAATGGTCACATTTGGCCAAAAACAAAAGGAGATAAATTTTAATTACATGGTATGCACCATTTCTAATTGGTCACCTTCATGTGTAAGTCATGTATTTGTTAGACACATACATTTGAGTGGTATGGCAAACATAGCCATTTCCGATAACCCCCCCCCCACACCCCCCAATCTTAATATTTAGTGCCCCCTAAAGCCGTGTAGTTCCATGAATGTAGCCATCATTTCCCAACATGATGGAAGAAGCCATGAAGGATCAGAAATGTAGCCATCACATTTGGCATGATGGAAAAAAGTAAGTTAAAAGGACACGGATTTGGGTTCCTTGAAATGGCATGGTGCGTTGTACTCAAGTTTTTGTCTCTCAATTATTGGAAATAGGTCAACTCATGTTGTGAATATGGGTTGGGAGAGAATCTTGCCTTGGGAATTTATGGTAATTTCAAAACTTGGAAATAAATTGAGATTTTTTGGTTAAACGTCGTGATATCAATTCCCAGACTTGTGAAAAATCACTCTAGTATTGCACTTGTACTCACTTATGCAAAATTGCTTGTGGATAACGGAATGGGTATGTCTACCTTATATGGCAAGGCTTACAATTAAAAATAGGCTCTAGAAAGACATACGGTGCAATGGGAGTAGGCTATGTGCCCAAAATATAGACACCAATACCCATGTTAGTCACTTAGAAAAGTTAGAAAACCATGTGTGATCAAACATAGGGCACGTTTTATTCTTTTGAGGGAAAAAAAACCTAACAAAATATGTTATTCATATGTTTAAAATAAATATGGGGTCTAATTACTGCTCACAATTTCTTCAATTTTAAAAACAACAAAGGGTATGGAAAAAGAAAGGGAGGGAAACCGTACCTACACATGACAGTTGGTTCCATGTATGAGGGTATAGACGAATGAAAGATGATTAATTTTTCATCCACTATCATGGATGATATTATAATACATGTTTCGTCCTTGTCATCCCTAGGGTTGGTGCTTATGCATTTTTGTGGTCTATCATTCTCTTTCCCACGGTCTTATGCATTTTTGCTATGACTTCGAATGGGGCTTTCAAGGTCGGGGAATATTTTTAAACAAACATACCCCTCAATAAATTTAGTGCACAATTTTTTAAATTAACTATGTTGTGTCATTAAATAAATAAGTAAAAATTATAATTTCCAATAAATACTATTGTGCACCAAACTACCCGCCCATTAATTACCTTCCAAACGCAAGTGTATACATGAAAACATGTTGAGTGATTGACCTGGGCACATATATAGGTTCAATAGTTAGCACAATTGGGAGGTCTTATGTGAGCACCAAAAGATAAGGATAATTCTCTTGTTGACCTCTTTTATATTGCACATCTCAACTATGTTTATGGGAGTGGAAATGACAATCTTCATAAGTTACAATTGTTGAATGGAGGAGACAAATTCCAATCCAATCCAACAACCAAAGTTGTATGTGGAGTTGGAAGTGCCCACAATAGGGTCACATACCTTGTCACAAAACGGAACTTGTTAAGAATTTGTTATCCATGTCAACTAGGATTTAGGTAAATATGGACAAAAGATTTGTTCAAAAATAATGAGGTATATGATGTTATTTTATGAGTTGTCAAGACATACACATTGTAAAACAAATTATATGAGGGGAAAACCAAATTACATGAACATGATGAAATTCCTAATTACAATTGCTTTGAGAATTGATGTGCTTTAATCATCACTCTAGATGTGTACTTTTTCATGATTGACAATGCGCATGCCACTAAAATGAGTCTACTACAAAAGATGCAATCCACATTGAAGATCAACTTAACCTCAACTTGACCAATTCTGTCATAAGATCCACCAATAAAACGTGCACATGTATAATTCATTATGTCCAAAACTTATGCATAAGTCTATGTTAACTTAAAACCTAGTTTGTTGTGTGGTCACTTCCACACATGAACTCGTTTCTTGAATCCTTTGGGAATGGAAAACTTGGTGACTCCCAAAAAGGCCATGGGCAACAACCACTCGGGGAGGCTATCGGGCATTGAGGTTACAAAAGAGGCGCTAGGGATTTGTGGTGTCTACATAAACTCCTTCATTTGCAAAGGTGAGAACATAGTGCTTTATATTATATCATGTGAATGACCATTTTTAGATGAATTGACTCAAGATATAGTATCAAAAACCTTGAGTTAGTTTAATGGAATACAATTGGAATGAATCGGCCCTCAACCTTATAGGATACTTGTTTTACTATAGCCCCTTCATCCACAATAGATGAGTTTACATGCACGCCATGAATCCCAAGCTCAAAAGAGGTGCAAGATATGGCATAGGAAAGAGCTTCAAGAGCGAAAGCTCTTGGAAGTTCATGTATAAGGAAGGTTCACAATATTTTAAGGTTATTTGGGATTATGGTTGCCATTACTTCCTTTCTTAAGAAGATGCTCGTCTTGAGTTCTCTAATGTTGAGGTGTTCAAAAATTTTGGTTGTGCAACACTACTTCCAACATCAAGTGATTAGACATGTTCACGCTCTTTCCTCACCACGAGATTGGGCGGCACTCTACATGGACTTAGTGAACTCCACTCCATAGTGGGTTGTGAAAGCCAATGCCATTTTTATCACTTTGTGTTAGATTGTCGTGTCATGAAACTATCACATTTCTACTACTGACATCAGAGAAATTAGTTATGCCCACATGCACATTGATGCTAACTTTATGGGGGAGCATTCTCAAAACTCCAAGTTAGGGTGGAATATTTCACTCTCTTGGAGTTGAATCTTGAATCGATGAATACTCCAACAACAATAGTTACTTAGGGCAGACGGCTTAGGTTAGAGTGGACACTCTTACTTGTATGAATGTTAAGACTCAATGGGAAACTTGATGGGTTGTTCTTTGATAAAGGTGATGATGGCCAAAGAAAACCCTTTTTATGGATTACTTAGTGAAGTTGGGGAGGATTTGGATAACCAAGAGGTTTGAGCTTTGTTAAGTTGATTGCCTCGAAGTGGAAGAACTCTATTCCTCCCGTGGTCTCTCCTAGATGAAATGCAATTTGGCATAAACACATGCTGCAGAAAGAAATTGTTTTTTTATACACAAAAGGTATGGTTATTAATAACTAGTGTGGGTGGATTTTGGATGAGGTGGACAATAGTTGCCTCGATGTGCCCCGTTGAGTGGTGGAGCACCAATTTTGTTGATTGTCCTTTGGCACAACAAGTTTGGAGCTACGCTGTCAATGTTGTCTAGCAATTTTTTTGTGAAATATGTCAGCCTTGGTCTTTGAAGACCTTTCTCCATGCTTCAATGTCTGATAAGAGTTGCAATTAATCTCTTAAGAAGTTCCCTAGGATTTGGTTCTTGCTTAGGAGTGGTTTGGCTTGGACAATTTGGCCTTAGCTAAATGATTTTGTTTTCAAACGCCACAAAGTGGACGGTGGAGAAAGTCCACCAAGTGGTTTTGGAAGCTCTTATTGGTTATAGGTGGATTGAGTGGCAAAGGATGCTAAAGGATTTAGCCAAGACTTATGATGTTGCTTATCACGAGATTGACTCAACTTGGTGTGTTAGAGGTCTCGCATTCACAAAAACACATAGGGGTTGTTGGCGTCGTCGTCGTCTCTTGCTTTCCATATTCATACGCTTAACATGAAGAGCATGTACATGTGGTTGAATAGGTAAATGTTACAAATTAACTATGAGTAAGGCTAGGACTAAAATGCTCCTTAGTTGGCACTCCATATCTCCATTCAACTCTTCCGAGACTCAAAAAGTATTGTGCACACATCGCGTGAGACATAGCATGTTTTGGTGCTTGGGGAGTGTGTTTTTGTGGGGAGAGGCTATGGAAGAAGCCATACCCAACTATTGAAGGGAATGTACCAAGAATTCTTGGGGGTTGTTAGCTTGAATTTCAGAAGATATGGAACTTTTCAAGAAAGAAGCGTCAGCTGGTGTGTCTTGAAGGGATATCTCTTTCTTATTCTAATATGTGTAGTGTGTTGCAAATGTTACATGACATCCTCTCTAGGTTCCACCTAAAGGAGATGGCTTGAACACAAAATTTTAAGGTCCCGACACTTCAAAATCTTACAACCCTTGATTTGGAGTGAGAGTAAAGTTGATGTGTCTTGTTCATTAGATTGATCTTCATGAATCACTGTGCAAACACCATGTTGCCATCGATAACAAATATGTTTAGTCCGATTACACATGTTGTGCGTTCTACTAACTCTCATTTATGATGGTCGGAACATGGGCATATGACTGCGTCTAGCTATATGTACTACTTTACACATTTCTGCACCAAGAATTGAATGATCACCCACAGCGATTCACCTCTGCTACTGTGCTTTGACTTCTTGCATCACTATGAATGTTGTTGCTACTCCTAAACAACAATACCCCCAGGGTACCCAAAGTACTCACTCATGCCCCGATCACACCAAACTTTCCGTCCAGTTCCGGCCGTGAAATTGCTGGGGATTATGTTGAGAATTAGATGTTGGCCCACCACTTTTCACACTATTACAGCCGGAGATGCCGACGGATGGTGTCAGAACTAGCTGGTGTGATCAGCCCCTCAGATGAAGGTCAGTGCTTGTGAGCCCAATATGGTGCCCACATGTGGTTTTATTGCAAGAGTTCATTAGACCGTTTACTTTGGCATTTCTTCAATTACTCAAAATTATAAAAAGAATGAAGTTTTTGTGTTTTAATTAAAGTTACGTTTGAAGAGTTTAGTGGGTGTCGTGTTGGAATTGGGGTTGGAGGGATTAGCGGAGTTGTTAGTGAATGGTTAAGTTAGGATTTGAGTTAGTTAAGTTTGAATTTTAGTAGAACTTAGTGGGAAGTGTAGTTTTAGCCGGGTTAAGTGTTCGTTCTGGGATGAGTTAGGTGTGGTTTAAGGGGGGGTTGCCTTCTCGGAGGGGGTGAACCCAGAGATCTCGGACTCAAGGATAGGGCTCTGAGGGGGCTCGGAAGAGGTTCCAGCGCGGTGTGCAAGCAAGGGGGACCGGCAGGGAAAAACGGGAGGGCAGAGACTCCGAAACAAGATGTGAGGTTTGAGGCTCAAGCCTGGGATGTGGATTCAGGTTCGAGCTAATGTGAGAATTCTGTGGTTGCGGCCGAAGCCTGATGCGAGGTCGGGGCTTCAGGCTGAAACCTGATGAAGGATTCAGGTTCGAGCTAATGTGAGAATTCTGTGGTTGCGGCCGAAGCCTGATGCGAGGTCGGGGCTTCAGGCTGAAACATGATGAAGGATTCATCTTCGAGCTAATGTGAGAATTATGTGGTTGCGGCCGAAGCCTGATGCGAGGTCGGGGCTTCAGGCTGAAACCTGATGAAGGATTTAGGTTCGAGCTAATGTAAGAATTCTGTGGTTGCGGCCGAAGCCTGATGCGAGGTCGGGGCTTCAGGCTGAAACCTGATGAAGGATTCAAGTTCGAGCTAATGTGAGAATTATGTGGTTGCGGCCGAAGCCTGATGCGAGGTCGGGGCTTCAGGCTGAAACCTGATGAAGGATTCAGGTTCGAGCTAATGTGAGAATTCTGTGGTTGCGGACGAAGCCTGATGCGAGGTCCTGGCTCAAGCTGCCGTGGGATTCTGGTTGAGACCAAAGCATGAAGGAAGATCCAGGTTCGAGCGAATGTGAAGTTCTGGGCTTAAGGTCGAAGCATGATGTGGATTCAGGTTCGAGCTAATGTGAGATTCTGTTTTGAGGCCGAAGCCTGATGTGGGGCTCTGGTTTGGGGTCCAAGAACCCGAAGGCTAACCTAGGAGTCTGAGGTGGAAGCCCAAGGTACTAAGAGCGTCCCCACCAGCCCGGGCATGGGACATGCAACGCCATAAATGGGGCATCCCGGGTTCTTAGGTGGCGGTACCGGCATAAAGTAAGTCCCACCAATAGCCGGCACCCCATAATTTAGAACCGGCCCGGGTATAGTAAAGAGCTTCCCCCGCCATAAATGGGTCATATGCCGGACCTCCTCCGGCCCGCCAAGAGATTATTTAAATAACAGATACTCCAATATCCTACTTTATCCCGTGTCAGATAATAGGTGTCGTTGTCTTATTGATTGCTTCCTAATTATGGCGGAGATATGCCTAGGCTTTGGTGGGATTGACTCAAGATGAGCTGCCCCGCCAAAAATGGAGGGCTCGCCAAAGGCATAAAATATGATATAATCCATTTGGCGTATACCCGGTGTGGTGGGGATGCTCTAAGGTGGAATGTGAGGCTCTGAAATGGACTAGGAGCTTTGAAGCCAAGTCCAAGCCACTTGGCAAAGAAGGGTATGAGATTAGTAAGGTGCACATCTAAGTGGGGCTTAAGGGACCTCTAATGAGTAAGGAGGCACCTTGGAGCACTTGAAGTTGGATTGGTTAGTGGAGTAGGACTTGCATTATGTAGGAGATTAGAGGAAGAAGAAGATGTGGTGTGGTTGTGTGTAATAATTATCATAGGTGCACAAGTATTTTTCAATGCTAATGCCATGCGTGTTTAAATAAAAAAGAGTGTGCTTTGTATTTGAATTCATTGGAGCATGAGTATTGGGTCTCCAAGGCTAAGAGTCAACAAGACATGTGAGCCGTAGACCTCCACCTGGACCACATACGCACAAGGGTGGGGGTTTATGGCTGACAGTGCTCGCGAATGAATGGAGCCTATAGTGCATCTCACATCATGTGCTAAATCTTGTTGAGTTTGTGAGCTCTATATGAAGGAGTTTCCAATTTCAAATCTGTATAAGTTCTTTTCTATTTGCACAATAGATGTACTTAGAAGTTGATGTCGTTATCTCTACTTTTGCTGAAATGAGATGGTATGTGGAAATATGCCTTTCTAACATACCTCTACCAAGAAGTGTTTTCTTTTTCTTTTTCTTGTGGCACAAATTGAAAAATCAATTGCAAGAGAGGAACCCAAATACAACCACCTCGGGAGAGCCAACGCAAACCGAGGAGAAATCAAGAAATAATACCCATATGGGGCCTAACCTTCCACGTGATCACTAAGTTACTATGGGTTGCAATAAGATCTTTGACCCCCCCAACCCAAGTCAAATCAAATTCATTAAGAACATCCTGGTAGGCCACGTCCGGGGCCTTTTCCAAAACCGAGAGGGTCCGTTTTCACTTGACCCTGTCATAATCCGGCAAGGTGTCCCAAATGACTTGACATGTTTTCTCAATGGGCTATTGCAGATCATTAAACACCAGATCATTCCAGTGGCACCAAATAATCCATGGAAGACCACTCCTCACTCTACCAAGAAGTGTTAATATCTTATCTCTAGAAATGTGAATAGTTGTGTTTTAACTATACCCTATTCTTGCAAAGGGTGTGTTTGCCTGGTACAATTCTTGACATGATAACTATAAAAGATTGATTGTTGACAATATCTTGAGTAAGACAATATTGGACCCCTACAACTACGCTCTTGGTGTGTTAGAGGTCTCATTGCATCAAGAAGCAACATTGCGATTATATGGAAGGTTAGGCCCCAAATGGGCATTATTTCTTGATTCCCATTAGATTTTGTGACAAGTTTCACCCTTGGTGGTTATATTTGGTCCACCTTTTGCAACTATTTTTTCCAATTTTTACAATAATAACAATATTACTTTTGGAGATGTCTATGTGTAGGTAGCTGTAGGTTTACCATTGGAGGTAAAGTCAAATCATGTAGCAACATGACCCCATTTCCATGTGTTGAGTCCAATCTACAACATTTGACTCGACAAATGTAATTCGGATCATGTTGCAATGACTGCCCATGTCGAATGGAAGTGTGTTCTAGGCCCCACAACCCTAGTAGTGTATATTCCCAAAATTAAAGATGCACAACTTAGCCTCCTCCTACATAAATTCTACTATATTTTAGCTTTTGGGATGCATACTTTCTTTATTTGTTTGCCTGCAAAGGGATCATTAATAATCAGTTTAAGGGGGGTAGGGGCAGGCTATGGGAAGTTTTGAACATGTTGCTAGGCAACAATGACCCCTTGTGTGCTCCCAAACTAGCCTTTTGCTAAACTCCTAGTTTCCTTGAAAACTGAAATAATTGATTTAAGGAAAAAAAATGCTTTCTGATTAAGGAGAACATGCTCTAACAAAAGATGTTTGCTTGAAAATGAAGGGCATTTTAACACCCCCTAAGTGCTCAAGACTCCATGTCCCCTGCAAAGTTGTATGCCATGCCAATTGCCCTTCCCTTGCAATTATTGGCTTGTGCATCATACATTATGTTGCCACCTTCCAACTCTCAAGACTACAATGGCTATAGGAAGTACTCAACCATGACATTGTTCACCTTGTGATTAACTTTGCCACATAAGTCCTATGGCTAACCCAAAGATACATCACATTCTACCTAAGAACAAAAGAACAAAAGAACAACCAACAACCAACTCCTGCTAACCCCAACCCCACCAAACATCATACAATTTATTAAACTCACAAACTGTCATGATAGATTCCCATCCATACCATCACATAAATTCTAAATAAATACAACCCACTTGTAGAAACGCTCATTGCTATTATAGCGGGAGTAAGAAGCGCCATCTACGAACACTTAATTCAAGCACTAAAGCACCTTGACAAAGCCCACCATTCGAAAGGGAGGAATTACCTTTATCTCGAAGCTTGGTAAATCATAATCAAGGTAAGGAAGAACAAGCTCCCATTTTTTTCAATGTACACCTAACATCAATGTCGTTATTATCATTCTTTATTGCATTGGGAAAGTATCTCAAAAACTTGGGAAGGTATCATAATTAATGTGAGTCTGTAGTTTAGATTTTGGTTACAAACAAACCCAGGGAAACACTCAGGGAAGACTTAAAAGGTGATTTTTGCATCATCTAGGTGTCTCAGATAAGGTTTATTAGGGAAAGCACAAGGTTATTTCATATTATTCCAAGTTTGAATTGACCATTAAGTGAAGATTTAGGGAATAAAGGTTTCAAAATCTCTCAATGTCAGTACATGCATTTGTGATAGTCTCTCACCTCACTCTAATTACCCGGACAATAGTCTGGCAATGAGTTCATCTTAATTGGACCAAGTGCGTTGCACAAACATAGGCACAACCACAGTCAATTGTCTTGCATAAAGTATCCCATTTTTGTCTCTTTACCAAAGCCAATGGCACTTTGGTGTTGTCAATGGTCTTATATTAATTAATCCTCTTTAATGTAACTTGAAATTGCAGTGCAGTCATCCTTTCATGATATTCCGTTTTCTTTTATTGAATATGATTTTAATTTTGCGGTCCGACAATAGTCTCTTACATGGTCTTGGCCAAGGTAATCATAATTTCTTTAATAAGTCATACCACGTATGCGCGTTAACATTTTCTCACATAATTCATGAGTTTATCTTATTTATTTGGTGTTGCAATTTCATACTCTTAGTTCTTAAAACAATGAACTTACCGGTTCATTTCATTTAAAATTCTCAAAAATATTGCTTAAGATATTCAATTCTTAATGTTGATGAAATTCCAAGTTATTCTTAATTCAAACCGAGATTGTACCTAGCAACCAATAGTTACCGGTTTCACGATCAACACGTCCTTTGGTTTTCTTGGCGTCTTGTTAGCCATTTGCAGTCAATAGTCTCAATAGGTTGACGGTTCACTTTCTATCAAAGGTTAGAATGGAACATTTTCTCCATTTACACTATCAAGACCATAGTTTTAATATTTACTTGATACGACATTTCAATTCACTAACTATTCAAGCCTCTTTGCTTTGAAATTATTATCATGCGAAGCCAAATTTATTTGTATGCGATTAAGTCATTGCATTTGCTTCAAATTTGATTAATGCAAGTATGAATCAATATGCAATTGATGTTGATCAGGCAATTTTTTGTAGATTCATTATTCCAAGTCTATCCAAATTTGCATTTTCTGATTTCCTTTCATATTTCTTTCCCTTTCTGAGTAGGCTATCCGGACATGTGACTCACTCACAATACTTACAAGGCAATAGAATCACCGGCCCTAACTCTGTGGTTTAATTCCCGATAATTATTACCGGGATCCAAGCCTCTTCTATCATACTCTATCTCTCGTAGACAATGGCCTTGCAATCCTTCACGTTGCCTTGACGACTTATTTTAATAATATACCCAAGCAATAGTATGCAACAATATTATTCCAAACATTTCATATACTGCATGTTTAATCAACAAAGGTTCTTCACTCATTTTCTCTCGAGAAAACAAATCAAATTACATTCAGCGATCCACATATGCAAACATGACCATAGCCTCATAACAGTCACGGATTCCCTGGATTAACTCACTGGTTTCTTCAATAAATATCAACCCTACCAGCAAAAATCACACATACTTATTTAATGACGTCACGGTTCTCTTAGGGCATAGGTAAATTCAAATTCTGATTTGTACATAACTCGCTTACTCCAGCAACTTACAATGCCAAGACTATGGACTTGAGATATGGACCCTGATTTATCTTCTTATTACTACAATCTCCAATTCCAACTTACTTTGCCTCACGCAATAATTTTGAATCAAAGATGATACACAAAAGCGACTCAAATTCAAACATATTCCAGTTCATTCACCCTGGAATTATATCAATTTACTTCACAATTCCAACAAATGCATTTGAGAAAAGGATAACTATATGTAATTTTAGAGAATTCTGGTAAAAAAAAAAAATTATGTCTCGGCTCTCCCAGCCTCTCTTGCTCTTCTCTCCAAGAGCTCCCTTCTATTTCCGCACTCCTATATATCAATAACTACCATGGTTGATATCAAACTATTGTCCTTACTAATCCCCCATTATGATATCTCAAGACTATTGCATGTTCTCATTGGTCTTTTTAAGTGATTTCTAATCCACTATAGACTCTGTTTCCACATTTTTTCAAAATTGAGTCGGAAAGTCTAAATTTTACTATTATAGAGTCACATAGGAGATTTGCAACGAGGTACAATTCTTCAATGAGATTCACATAGAGCATGCAATTCTTACAGCTAGTAATTTGCATAATACGAATGGTGAGCAAACAAAGAGGGAGGGACTTCATATAGTTTTGGCGTAAATGAGGGACGCTTCACCTTGATCATAGTTGCGAGTTCATATGTAGATCTGAAATAAGCTTAGCGAGCATGGCTACATGACAAGTGCTACTGCATCATGTTGGAGGTGGTCCCTATAGTTATCCATGATGAAGGGGAGCATGCGGTTCTAAAGGTGTATATGAGTGTGTGGGGGTTGTGATGGCGAGCACATGTGGGGTGATGTTATAATGGCAAGGGGTCTAGCATGGTTTCAACATGGGTGTGTGTCCAATTTCTAGGGTTGACCTCGGGGAATGTCTTTCCCTTAAACTTAGCTAATTGGGTTGGATTGGGCCTCTTGTTGTGGGATTTAGCTTGGAGATTATGGGAATATTCAAGTGGATAGTATAGGGAATTGGTGATTTTGAAGTTTTCTTTTGTTGAGTAGGAGTAAGGCAAGAGATTGATGGATATTAGGTGTATTTGTTGCATGCATGCATATGTGGGCATGAAGGTGATATAGTATTGTTCAAAGAGTTTGGTGATATTGTCTATGTGGACGCCATCTCCTACGACTCATGGGTTTAGGGTTTACAATGAGATGTGTATTGCACATGGGTTATGAAGCATGAACAACCACTATCCCAACAACATTTGAAAATCCAAGTCATATAAATTGTTTTGTTTTTTCATGAAGCAATTTCTACACCCGATAGTGAATAATTCACATGTAACATTTATAATATCTATTGTTAATTGATTCAACTTCCACCCATCATCCTCTTGGTATCTTTATTTTCTTTTGCAATTTAAACCTTTCATTCTTCGGCGATTTCAACCTTTTTATTCTTTGGCAATTTCAACCTTCTTATTCTTTTGCAATTTCAACCACTATCCGAACCATATTAACATGTTCTTTCTTTCTTTTGGCTCCTTCAGGTCGGTTGCCAACTTTACACCCTCACCTAGTGATTAATTCATATATACAAGGTTGCAAGCTGGAATCCAACAACTCTATTTTAATGTACGAGGTTGGTTTTTGGTATGAAATAACATGTTATTCCATCGTTTTCGTATACCATGACCGGATTTACACATGATTCACAACGCTAACATCCAACATGGATTGCACCTAGAATATGAACCTATTTTGCATTGTTTTTTCTATCTTATGATGACATATATAAGGATACTCTACTTCCTAGGCAACGTCAAATATTTATCTACACATGCTAATCTTCATTGGTTTTGTGTTTGACATACTTTGCCATGAATCTCCATTTATTGCTTTAACATATATCTGCATTTCTTGGGCTAACTGCTTGCAACATTAGTCAAAGGCTTTCCATGTTTGTAGTGTAACACAACCTAGTATGTAAGATATGTACACCACCCATGAAGGTAGTATGTTAGTCCACATCAACAACAACATTTGCAAGAATGTTTTTATCACGAGAATCCATTTGATCATCCTCAATTTTGGCTCCCTCAAACCTTTACTTCTATACGCAACTCATAACCTCCCACAAGCTCATCTTGTGTTCTCTCACAAACCCTTTCTAACATGTGCACTACTTGAGAACTTCTCACAAACTAAAAGACTAATAAACCAACTAGATGAACCCCTCAAAAGTCCTTCTCCTTGACTTATATGGCAAAACTCTAAACCTAAACCTAGCTTGGAGATTACGATAGTAAAATAAGAGTTATCACTATAAAACCATAAAGTTATTGTTAGCCAAAAAAATGCTTATTGAACCACAAACAAAATGTTTGCTAAATTAACCAACATTAGTATACAATATGAAACAAAAATTAAAAACAAAACAAAAAATCGGTGCCACCATTTGAGGGTGTGCAATTGACAACTAAGACACCTGTATATCGATTGCTCACATCAACTCCTCTTATGAATCCAATGTACTTGAGATGAACTGGTGAACTTGGAACACTTGCTTCTTTCCATTCACTCTTCTCTTATAAGTATCCAACAACTATACCATCCTTCGATCATGCCAAAGAAGCAAAAGTTTATATGAGAACTATTTTTTATCCTTTCATTGCTCCAATTTCATTTTCATCTTATCATCCGTCTTTCAATGAGTGATGTCTTGGAGTCAATCTACCCAAGATTGCATGGGCACTGCATTCTCGAGCGCTTGCAACAACAATCTCTTTGTTTGGAGATTCAAAATTTTCTCCAACAAACTTTGTAGAGCTCAACTACCTCCACTTGTTTCTAGGGTTGACCGTATCGTAGTGACTAGGAATGTCGTCCGGATTAAGATGATCAAACTACCTATCCTTCTTCTTGATCACTATCATTCACCCTCTAGTTTCCACTAACGGCTTCTTCTTGTTGGTGATCTATAAATCTTTCAGAAACTCCTTTGCCTTGTAATTCTAATGATGAAACTTCCATAGTACTTGCAGGTTCCTTGTACTTATATCTCTTCAAGTGCCTCTTACCTATTCAATATTACTCTTAATTTTTTATATTGGTTATATCGAACTTCCTTCGTGTTGCGGAGGTCTTTGTGTGTCATAGTTATTTTTTAGCCCAAGTGTTACTACTTAACATTGATTGAGGTCACAATTACTTCTTCGAGCGTGTCACACTTTTTCACGTGTCATAGTTGTTTTTTACTCTTCTTTTGGGTTTTAAATTTATTGATAGAAGTCTTCTCTTCTTGGTTGCTTGGACTCTTCTTAATTCGTATTGGGTTTTTTTTAGCTCAAGTGTTATTTCAATCTCCTTGAGTAGAAACCAATTAACCGAGTAACTTTAAGTAACCTTGGATGTCGTTATAGCTGCAAGTAACCCTACTAGACTAGGTATCTCTTGTCGTTGTAGATCAAGTACCTCTAGTAGGCCAAGTATCTCTTGTTGTTGTAGACCATGTAACTCTAGTAGACTAAGTTTCTCTTGTCGTTGTAGTCCAAGTAAAGTAGGCTAAGTATCTCTTGTTGTTTTAGATCATGTAACTCTAGTAGACTAAGAATCTCTTGTCATTGTAGACCGAGTAGCTCTATTAGGCTAAGTAGCCAAATAATCCTCTTGAATCACTCTTTTGTAAGTTGCAAAGCAATCCTTTTCAGTTACTCTTTGTAAATGACCAAACAATAAGTAGCCGCGTATCAAAGTGTCTAAGTATTCAAATATCAAGTATCACATAACCAAGTAGCAAGTAACCAAGTACCAAGTAACAAAGTTGTATATAGGTTTCAGCTATTATGTTACAATCTATTTTTAGCATATATATATATATAAGCTAGTCAATACTTATGGCAATACAATCATATTGATATTGAAAAAGGGCTCATTATGGTTTATTTAATACTTTCATTATTATCAACCCTCCAATTCATAGGCAATCAATTAATTTTGGTGCTTTAGATATCATAGGTTTAATAATTGTTTCGGTATGAAGAATGATACTAGAATAACTTAGATACATAAAGAATCGATTATAATTGAGTTTATGTTGATCAATCTATATATCTTGATTTATAGTAAAGTCACTTTAGGAAGATAGGAATAATTGCACTCAATTATCATTTGGCTTTGCATGTATCATTTCAAAAATAACACTCACTCTTCCTATCACAATTCATCTCCACATTCTTGAGTTTTCACTTAGTCTTTCAATAAATTGCCTTCATATTCCAATCATTTATTTACCCTTGATTTTTTTATTCCAATTGGTAATTACTCGCATATATCAAACTCCTTAATTTTTCACAAGATCTTCACGTAACTACTCTCGCTCACTTGCTTTGCAATTTCATAAGTGATTTCTCTCACAAGTTATCTTCTTTCACTAATACAACTATTTTTACTTCATGCGTGTTTTTGTAATTGATCATTACACAATAGTCTTCCAACACCTATAATTTATCTCACCTCACGTGACTTTCTATAATAATTTATCACACAAGTTATTTCTTTCCAACTTATGTGACTATTCTCACCTCATGTGAGTTTCTATACATAGCACTCGTCAAGTCTCTTAATCACAACCTCTCAACTTGATAATGTCTATACTAACGATTGTTTTTTCTCTACCTTGAATAACTATGGAGAAAGTTTGAGCTTGAAGCTCTTACATTCAAATAGTAAAAATACAAAGGACCTAGCTCTCGTAGCCTATCTTTGTGACTAAGATATGCTAATATTAATCCTAACTCTATATGTAGTGAAAAATGTCGCCAAACATGTGCCTTTCTTCTAATTATATTCTCTCTCTTTCTTTCATTTTTAAAAAATGGAAAATATCCACTAAAATCTTAAATGAGAGCACATATCCTTCATCTTCCCTTCCATTCAAAAGGTGGTAGATTATGTCCTAAGATCTACCTATCCACTATCTACGTATGGAGAGATTTATATATATATTGCCAAGAAATAATTTCTTGGCTAATACTTTCCTCCACCTCCTATTTCCTTTACATAGGTGGCCTATTACTTATCTAAGTGGCACTAGGCCCGCTAATCCAACTAAAACTTACTAATCTTAATGGTTTGTCATGCGGCTTACTAAGTTCCAAGCATCTCATCGATGACTTACTCATCTAAAGTAGCTTCACTAATGCGGATATAGCTCACTAAATGGTATGGTGACTCGTCACTAGTTATAGCCCCTAATTAAAATGGATGAGGCCTACTAGTCTTAACTATCCTATTAATTTGGCCATAACTTACTTAACCTTAAAGTGGCTTATAAATTTTCTTTCTTTTAAGGTTCTATTCGGGAACCCTTGATACCCTCGTGGTACCCGCGTTAATGGTAGTATGGTATCCGGCCCTTACCCGGTTTCCTCGGTCTTTAAATCCCTATAATTCTCTTTATTTGTGTCCGGCTTTTATTGTCCATGTGTTTGGTGTTTGGAACTGCTATCATGTTTATGCTTGGTGCCTTGGTTGCTACATGTGCTTGCCATTAAGGTAGAGGGTGCTTAAACCAACACTTTAAGCTATTGCACATACATATGGGTATGTGGTTGATATAAAAAAAATATATTCATATTAGCCTTTGGGCTAAACATAGGCATCAAGAAAGAAAAAATGTTTTTAGTCTCAATTGAATATTTGATGAATATTCAAAGTCAAAACTACTAGCTTCCTTAAACCAATCCATAGGCCCTATGTATGGCAACCTTGCATATGATGAGGACCCCCAACCTTCATTGCCTAGAACCATCACAACATAGTTGGGTACTAGACCCAAACTACATCAAAGCCCAAGTAGTAATGGTATGCAAAGCCACATGGCTACCTCCATGATCCCACCCAGTTTGCTTGCAAAACCATCACCTTGCATCCTGGGAACCGACCCCCTTGCATCCCGGGGAATGACCCTTTTGTGCTTTGTGGGCCTACCTCCTTGGCGTTGTGAATTGAATGTCTAGAATAGGTACTGACAAGCCACACCTTGAACCAACCCGAGATAGAGTGGAGCCCATTACCTACCCTACGTGGAGGCAGTGGAGGCCGCTATGAGGTGGCACCACTAATGGCACCTAAAACCATCACTCTGTGGGCCCAAACACTCCTGCACCGCCGGGTAACGGTTCAAGGTCGTAGAGTGTTGGCAATTGGAAGGCGTTTATAGGTGTTGGTTTTGGATGGGGTGTTGGATTTAGCACCCTCTACCTTAGTGTAGCCCTTGGTGTTACAATCTTTAGTGTTGCGGTCCTCGGTGTTGTCTCCGACGTTGTTGTCTTTAGCTGTGAATCCTCTAATTTGCTCATACATGTTAATGTTGGAGGTGCTCTTTGTGGTGTTAACAAACTCCCTCGTCGTTGGTATCCCATGTGGCTTCCAACAATGTTGTGTCGAGTTTTATTGCACTTACTATATATTCCAGTCATTTATATATCTATTCATGAGAGTGTCACGTCATTTGAAAGATGACTATGTAAAGTCTACAAAAATAAGGAAATTTCACCTTCCTTATTATATTATACATCCTAATTTTTTTTCCATCCTACTTGTATATTCTTCTCTCTTCCTTATTTCTTACTTGTGCCTTATGTGGGTTTGCCCTCACCCTCATATACATTGTGCTCATTGAAGCTTATTGAGTTCCAAGATTATGACTGGGTGTTGAAAGGGAAAATAGAGTCATGCATGAAACATGAAATCATCAAGAAATGTCAAAATACAATAATGGTTGACACAAGAAAAACTCATGGTTGTAGTCATCAAATCTATGTCTTGAGCAAGGTAGGGCCAACGGGCTCAAATTCACATCGGATTTTCTTTTCTTTTCTTTTCTTTCATCGAATCTATGACCATAAGGTGAAGTTACTATCAAAGGCCATGAAAACTTTATATTTCATTTAAGTGGTATTTGTTGAACTAAACGTTTTAGTCATCTCCCCAACCTTCCTTGCCTACTAGCCCTTGGTAATTTCTTCTTCTACATTCACTACTCCAATTTGATTTCTTAAATTTACAGGCCCCAATCCCCGCCCCAACTAGTGGCCTTAACTTAGGGTGGGTTTGCATTAGGAGGTTAGGTCCATGAAAAATGAGGTAAAACACACTCTTGAATGGACTTTACTTTCACACTCGAGCTTTTTAGGATTGGGTTCTCAGACTACGAGGAGTAGTTTCTTGAGTGTCGATTGTCGATATTTGACAAGAAAATGATACCACATTGAAGTTATGCGTATATTCATGCAAAGAGGGATGTCCTTATTGGACAAGAATATATAATAAGAGATTTTGAGCTTGTTAGCTCGTCATGTGTCGGAGTCTGTTTTGGAAGTTGGGTGAAACCCCTTGGACCTCCTCTTGTCTTCACAAATACTTAGAGAGAACTTGAGAATATGAATAGGGTTCACCCATGGGATCCGCCATCCTCAATCTCGGATTTGCCTATGCAAGGCTAGCTTGGCCCACTCATTCTAGTAGAAAAAGAAAGAAAAAGAAAAACCAACGTCGGGTAATCCGACGTGAATTTGAGCATGTTGGCCCTACCTTGCTCAAAAATCCCCTTGGTGCAGGGTGGGGTTTACTACCTACCTTGCGGTGGGTGGGCTCTTGTTTGTAACTCATCCTAGTATGATAAGCTAGAAAGTTGTTTTTGATAGTCCGACACCATTCTTTGAGCATGGTAATTCAAGCTCTCAACTTGGGTGACTTTATGCATGAGCTCTCAACTTCACATATTACCCAACTCACCTTGAGTTTGATGCCAAGACTTTACGCATGACTCTATAAGTGCCACTTCATATTTTTCATACCTTGGACCCGAACCCCTAGTAAAAACTCCTTGGGTCCAAGTTTTTGCTCTCAACCAATAGGATCACTCACATTTTGAAGGTTTATGCGATCTTGGACCTAGTGTAGACCCGCTCTTACATGAATTATGGGGTAAGGTAAGCAGGTCTTGCACAAACACTTTTTTCCTCTTTGCACCCACTTTCTCTTGGGATACGAAACACGCAATTAGTGTGAGATAATTAACAAATCCAATTTGTTTCGGTAGTCACTTTCCTCATAATTTTTAGAGCTCGTATGAACATCATGTTCACTACCAAAGTGATGATTCTATGAGTTTAGATCATAGAGGTCATACATGACCTCTATAGGTTAACCCCCCTCCCCCCAATTATGTTGACTTTTATGTCTAGAATGGTTAACAATTATTTATTTATTTTTGAGACAGAAGGCCAACAGGCCAACGCCAAAGCACAGGAGGCAGTTGACCACATGGCAAGTTTTCTGTCAGGTAGAGAGGAGATTTCACAGCCAGGATTCGAACCGCCAACCTCTTCCTTGAGATTTGGGTATCCCTCCACCATCATCCGGTAGTTTAGGGTCATCTCGGACCAATGGTTAACAAAATTTGAATAGGTAATCCAATCTCTTTTCAAAACATGTCTTTTTGGTGTCTGTTATTTAGATTCACACCCAACCATCACCACTCAACTACAAGTGTCCATTTAAAATCAAAAACCGAATTAGACACATCTACCTTACTTACATATTGAAATAAACTTAAAAAAATATAAGTGTATGTTTAAGATCAAAAACCAAAGTAGGCACATCTACCTTACCTTACTTACATTTTGAAACTAAGCTTAGAAATATAAGTGTCCGTTTAAGACCAAAAACCGAATTAAGCACATCTACCTTATTTACATATTGACACTAAGCTTAGAAATATAAGTGTCCGTTTAAGACCAAAAACCCTAATTAGGCGCATCTGCCTTCCTTTACATATTGACACTAAGCTAAGAGTGTGGCATTCATCCAAGTAGATAGAGCTTGACAGTTGTGATTCGGGCATGCAAAAACATTTCACCGGGGGGCAGCGTTGTCCGGGCAGCGGAGAAAGGGGGGAGCCAGGGGGGGTCGACGCCGGGTGACCCTGATAATGATCGGGTGACACTGACACTGACCGGGTGACCCCTCGCATGGCGCCACAAAGCTCGTGGGAGGGGGAGGGGCAGTTGTTCTGTGGCATCAAAACTGAACAGGCTCTTTCCACCTTCTTACAGGCTTGCTTCGGGAACGCACGTTCCCCATACGTTCCCAATGCTCCCCTTGGAGCCCAAGTGGGTGGGCACTTTGGTTTTGTGGTCGTAAGTAAGCCCAATCTGTTCCCGGCCAGGGTCCAATCACCACGTAGTGTTTGCCAACTTATGCCTTGGCCTCCCAACTTGGAGACAAAAATGCATAATAAATTGGCGGATGAAGTCGAACAAACAAACAAACGGGGAACCCCCTCCCCTCATTCACACACTTGCTTTCATACAAGCTCGAAATATCTTGGGATTCTCAGAAACAACCGTTCTTGGAGGATTAAACTAATCACGATTTAATGCACAAGATCGAGCTGAACGAAATCAGAAAACGATTTAGTGGGAATCGTCTTTAGTTGGTTGGTTGGTTGATAAGTCGTTCCTCTTGATTGGTTGGCGGTAGATTAGGTTCAAAGAGTTGGAATTTTTTTTCTTTTTTTAGATAGAAGGCCAACAGGTTAGCGCCAAAGCACAGGAGGCAGTTGACCACCTGGCAAGTTTTTGTCAAGTAGAAAGGAGATTTCACAGCCGGGAATCGAACCGCCAACCTCTTCCTTAAGATTTGGGTATCTCTCCACCATCATCCAGTAGTTTAGGGTCATCTCGGACCAAGTTGGAAATCTTTTGAGCTCGCCGCATTTTGATTTTAGAACAATGTCCGATGTAGAATCTCCCATTCGAGTTCAGCCTAAACATGGAGCAAATAGAGGAGAAGGCACGAGCTTTAGGAGGTTTTAGAACTTAGGGCCACTTCACACATGAGCCAAGAGCCGTGACCTTGTAATGGTGAGGACCCTTGACTCTCATCCAAAGGCCGTACCATGGGTGTTGGGAAAGCCGTTTTATGTAGTCACGGGCCCTCAAGCATAGTGTGAAGTGAGAATGGACCATGTTGCGGGGGACCATTGCATATTTTGTTGGCGGAAAAAGAGGGGAGGATTTCGTTTAATATAATGTGTCTCAAACTCTATCAATTTAAGAGAATTACTTGGTGGTGTTTGTCTGTCTTGGAATCTGCCCTGCAATCTATCTTGAAATCTATCATGTTGGACAAAATATTAAAAAAATCATGGTCTACCGGAATTTGCGTCAGGCCCACCTCCAAGAGGTGGACCTGACGCAAATTCCGGTAGACCATGCACCCTTATCCACAACTTGTCATGTAGGACTCCATGTAGACTTTTCATCCACGAACTTTTCTTTGGGCCTTTAGGCCTTCACCTCCTAGTGTGAAGTGAACTTGGACGGTGTCCGCCTTTCGACCAATGAGAGCTCTTACATTGCCATGGTCAAGGGCCTTCAGCCTTGTGTGGGAAGTGGCCCTTAAGAAAAACAATGTTCACATGTTATGTGTACACATCACTCATCAACACTCAAAAAGGATAAATTTTATGAAGAGCAAGGTCAGGTGTTGACCTATGACTTATAAATCATTTTTTACGAGTAGAAGATTGACCACATTAAATTGCAAAGAAAGTAAAATACACCGCCAAGGGAAGTCACCAAAGCCGGAGGACCTCTAGTACTCGAAGTGAAAAGAGATAGTCCATTTGTACTACTAATGAGCTCCCCAACACAACAAATGTCGCCAAAACTCTCTCAAGGATGGTGGGTTAGGCAATGAACTTGTATTTAAGTAAATATGGACATATGATCAAAATCTTCACTCTTTGGTTGCTTCATTTCTATGAGTGGACATGTTGATGCATTTCTAATATACCTAAATTATATGAAAGATATGTGAATCCTTAATGAATGCTTGAAGTTGTGTTAGTAAAATATGATGGAAGAAATAACACACACACACATACACACACATGTGTACATATATACATACATATACCTATATAGATGTTGATTACATATATAATTAAATGTTAAATAGTGAAAATAAAATTAACAGAAGTCACTAGAATATTATCATTAATTTTTTAATATTCTATTGGAGGATCCTACCATACATTCATATTGAAGTATCTTATTATAGAAATCGTGATAATATAATTATGGACTCAAATTTAGTCCAATTTACTTGAATATTTGTTATTACGAGGCGTTTTCCAATGCTCATAAAGTGTCATGTGACATTTTAACTTGCCATACTCAATGAGGGCAACCTAAGCCACTTGATAAACCCTCCAAAGAGCTCACTTGCCCTTGTGAAAGATGCTTATGAACATGCTAAAAGCGTTGAGGGATTAGTATGCCCAAACATCCTAGCAATGTAGCTTATCCTAGCAAAGTGTCATAGAAGAGCAAAGTGAATCAAACCCTCCTTTGACTTCAAACATATGTTTTGGCTTGTCTTGTTTGTACTTAGTGATGTTTAATCCCCCCTCTTTTCCACAAGATCACAAGGATATCAACACATAGACTATTGTATTGTATGCACTCTCGCACTCTGATGAATTAACCTTGTCCTCCCCACAAACATGTAATTATAACCTCACAAGCATTTTGGCTCCCTAACGTTTAAAATCAATTCTAGCTCAACTGATAGAACGTCATGGGATTTGAGCAAGGATGGTTTACGCACCCTTCCTTCTAAATGTTATTCATTGTACAACCAACTTGAGAATGACACCTACTAAGTTGCTCATCCAAGCGGAGAGCACTTCCAATAGCTTCAAGGCATGTTTTTACCAACGCATGTGGCATTGCACCCATAACCTCCACACTATATCTACAAGCATATAGAATATATTCCATAATCAACTTGAGTTGGTGTGTGATGTACCTTAAAGATACCTTAACTAAGAGATTGATCAATTGATTATTGAAGAACAATGACCAACCATATTTTGGTGTACTTAGCATGTGGGCATATGGTGATTCAAGTCAAACAACTCGAGAAGAAGAAATTGGTTACACGATCCATGAATGACTTGTGCACAAGGACTAGACAACCCAAAAAATGAGTTGTGTGCAAGGGCTATACAACCCATGAATGAAATGTGCACAAAGGCTAGACAACTCGTGAACAAAAATTTGTGCATGGGAGTTAGACATCTCCCAAGGGGAAACCTTTATGTTGGAGTTAGGCAACTCGAAATGGGAGTTAGACATCTTTGTGTTGGAGTTCAACAACTCACGATGGATGAATGGCAACCACTTGAGTTAGAACAGTTCTCAATGGATGGATGAATCCATGGTGCAATTAGATAATTCAAGTTGGAAGGATGTGATTAAACCAAAAGATGAAAATTGATTTCTAAATGAACAAATATAGAAGACTCATAATATAATCAAATGTAGATTTATGAACAAAGGACTCTTACTAAATTGGACAATAAAATTCAAGTGGTGCCTGAGGCATAAGGAAAAACTCAGGGGGAGGAGAGGGGATGGTTTTGTCTCTCTCCTATGGTCGGGTGGTTCGAGCTTACAACCATTCATAATGTTGTTGGTAAGTTGTGAAGCTTTTGTAATGTACAAAGTTTGTGAGTTTAGAATTATTGTATTTCGTGCAAATTTTGTTGCATTTATTTACGTGTAATAAAGCATAGAGCCCACCCCCAAAGAAGGCACCGGCCCAAAGGCGAAGAGGCTCTTCGTTCATGCTTGCCCCCTAGGAAGCCATGACTTATTTGGTACATATGAATATATATACACATATATAGTGTGTGAGTGTGTGTGTGAGAGAGAAACGTGACTTGATGGATGTGTCATTGCTAGTGCATAACGTCATCCACTCTCTTCTCAATGGTTATGAAGTCCATAAGGTGGGGAAGACTTTTCTTTTGGTAGTCTCGGTTGAATCTCCGATGGGACAGACCCAAAGCAAATTCACACCTTTTCGTGTGCCCATATCAAATCTCACCTTCCACTTATTCTTGTTTGCTTTATTTCCTTTAGAGTGCCGAAGGTGATTTCCACACGGTCCCGACCAATACAAAGACAAAAAAACCCCCAAAGAGTAAATATGCAATGTCACACCAACCAACACAACACCCTACACACGAGACTATTCGTGAGGACGATTGGTACCAAAACTATGGCTCACAAGTACAAAGGTACCGAGGTGCTTCAAGTACCACTTCCATGTCCCGTTGTTGTTATTATTACTATATATCAAGGCCAATGCCTTTCGGCTCCCCATTGCAAACTTTGCACATCTATTGCAGCTTTGTTAGACTTAAGTGAAGTGAAGTACGTGGAAGTCCAACTAATTGGATATTGAGCAGCCAGGACACCACCCCTTCTTTTGGCAGTACCATGTAATGTTGCAAGTGAGGGGGCTGGGGATTCGTGGCACTCACTAAGAAACATCCATCCAAGATATCGTGGATGAAGTGGCTCCAATAAAAAAAGCCCCCCTATGGGGTTGAGGGCCGATTCATTCGAATGTGACATCACTAGACTAATTCGGGGCCTTTGACTCTATTTCCGGAATCAAATTTCCTAAAAATAGTCATTTAGATTATGTTTGCATTTTTTCATCCGCATGGATGATTTTACTTGAGTGCCACGAATCCCCGGCCAAGTGAGGGTGCATGCCGCATGATTATACTACATATACGGTAGATGGTGCTAAATCCGCATACAACATGAGATATTATGGAGTCAATGAAACAAGTTTCTAGAGGACCATTATGAGCAATGACCATGGGATTCTAATGCATCGAAGTATGTCTTGATCGAATTTCATATGCAAAAGTTGTGAGGGTTCAAAGTGTTTATTGGTAAATGACCTAAACCCAACATTGAAACATGATGTTCAAATGGTGAACATACGCAACATCGATGCAAATCATTCAGGTGTTCGTTGAAGACGAGGTATCAAAATCTTGTATTGTTCACCTTATTCAAACGGACAGGTGGTCCTGATTTCCCAACTCGTGCAAGATAAACTTTTGTCAAGTTGACTTTCTACTTCACTATTCCCATATATCTTTCACTTCACAGGCACAACATATAACCTACAGGTCCGAAACCGAAGGATAAGCAAACTGTAAGATGTAACATGATGATCGTTGTAGGACCGAGTGAGCAAGTGACCGTTATGTTGGAATATCCTAGCTCATGGCCACTATCCCAACCCATGCTCCTATGAGAAATGAATCATCACTCGCATGAGAATATTAGTAATCCACTCTTAAGTTCCTTCATATGTCATGGCAAGTTCGGGAACTTGGAAGGTTTCGTACAACTCTTGCTAAGCTTTGTCATATGGTAAGAGGGACAATATGGAATGTAATTGCAAGCTCGCGATGGTAATTATCATAGTGTAGGATGTGGCAAACACAATCATCACAAGGTCCTCCATTCCACCCATCCTACTCTTGGAAGGAGATGATAGGGGACTTCAAATCACGGACAAAGGGGCTATGAGAGAGTAGAGCTACTCAAACCATGCCAAAATTTCCAACGTTTGAGTCACTACAAGCATATGGGTAGTGGGCTATTGACATGTGTCACTAGAAACTCGTCCTACGTCATTGAAAAGGATCTTTCACCAATATATGGCGGTTGCCTATTACTCATATGTCGGTAGTTTGTGCTTAAGAGGTGTTCCTCGGTAATTTGAGGAAAATGAGAATGATATACTCTCACTTGAGGCCCTTTCACTAGTACAAAATGTTGTATCTAAAAGATACGACCGTTACAATCGTTTGGATCATTTTGTGTCAATTAGCTACCCCACTTCTATACGTGTGCATCCATCATTGGCTAATAAGAATGTTGAATACAAGTGACCGTGTTATGTTAGAGTACCTATCTGAGCTTAGTTGCCTTTTTACTTATCCCAAACCCTAGGGATCACATCATCACAAGGCTACCTAAAAACACTTTGTCCCTAAGCAAGTTTGTGACATGACAAGGAACAATGAGTACTCTTAATACAATCATGTGGTGACATGTAGGCATCACTTGGGTCCATTGCAAGTCAAATGCTTCCAACTTCCCCGTCAAAGTTTCCCTCAAAAATTCATCTATAATGCAATTGTAGAATATCTTATTGGTTAAATTATATCTTATATAATATAGTGCGAATTGGTTATAATATATCTTAATGGGTGTTTGATTGAGTGGGTGGACATCGACAAAAACAAGTGTTTAAAAGAGATAGGACTATGTGCTCAAGATTGGTTACTTAGTATAGGTTCAATAGTCGACTTACTTGATAAATACTTATATGATCATTTTCAAAAGAAAAAGAATGCTCACTTTCATAGTAAACAAAATATTCATATTAACTCCAAAAATCATGAAAAACATGGCTATGGTCTCGATTTGGAACCATTAATAAGCTTGTGTTAATCACATGTTCAATATCATTAGAGAAGTGGGTGCCTGACTTGAGATGTCCGCTCTAGGCCCATTTACCTTAACCTTGTTGTTGTTCATAACCTCCCAACCTACTTTGTGCATGTATGAGGTGTAAAACACATATAAGAGATTGTTAAATCGACCACACCCTAGTTAAAACGACCACACAATAGCAAAGCTATATGAAGACGGTAATGAAAGAGGAACAAAGTTGATGCCTTGCTCCTTTTCATGTGTGCGATGAAATTTTAAATTTTGACAGGTCACGTGACCGTACGACATGCCTCTGTGGCCATTTTAACAAACTACGTGGTCGATTTAGCAAACCCTTATATATGCATTGTTATTCCCAATTAGAAGTTGTATAAAACTCTCTCTCTCTCTCTCTCTCTCTCTCTCAATGAATGAACGATGGTGATGATGAAATGAGTTTGAGGAAAAGTTGCTTGAGGAAAAGTTGCTTGGAAAGTCGGGGAATTTTTTTTTAAAAAAAAAATTGGCACAAATTGAAAATTCAATTGTAGTCGGGGAGCTTTAGAATGAGCCACCATGGTGGCTTCATGGGGATGGGCTCGTGGGGGGACTTGGAAGCCTCCTCCCAAGTCCCAACTAGGCAAAAGGGTAGTGGTGACAATGATGATGTTGTATACAAATGATGGTCTCGATGAATCTTCACAAAGACCTTTCGAGACAACATGGAGCTCTCGAAAGTTGAAAGTTTCTTTGCAACTATGGATAAGTTAGCTCGCCTTCGATTCTCTCTAATGATTTGAACGGGATAGGCCTTTGAGTGCACACCACCCCATACCCATAGCATAACATTAAGAAGAAGCCGGAGTTTGTGGGTTTTCCTAAGACCTATGGTAATTGGGTCCTACTTGGCCATTCTTGGAAAACCCATGGCAATTGCTTACGGGAGCACTGTGAAGGAAACGGTGGATTAGAAAGTATTTTATTTGTTATAAATGATTTGCATGATTAGAAATAGGATATTGATGACTTTTAGGACTTTTAGAGCGGTCTCTCACTGAGAAGGAACATGTACGTATGTAAGGCAAGTGAGCCTATTTAAATGGACCCCTATATTTGACTATTGTGTGGATCTAAGAATGGACACCCAAAAAACATGTGCTATAAAGAGATTGGACCATGTTCTATGAATTTGTTAACCACCACCCCCTCCATGTTCTATGAATTTGTTAACCATGTTATACTCGAGTCAGTATAACATGGAGGGGGTGGTGGTTATATGATCGTGTCATGGCTCCTTGATTGCATCTTTGTCAATTCAGGACACATTTGAAATTTATTTGCGATTGAACTTGGCTCCATCATCTATATTCGTAGATTAGCCAACATTTAGAGTTTGAAAATCATAGTAGTATCTCAAAACGGACATGGAAAAATGTTCATTTAAGACATGTCTACTTTACAACACCAAAACCTTCTTCATACACCACCTCACATTCTCACAAAATTTCATTGTCAATCTATTAACAATAGTAAGGTGCATTCTTTTTGGCGAGCTCTCAGTTCATGACCCTTGTCATGGGATGCAGTAAAAACCTATCTTGTACTGCTTCGTTCAATTTGGGTCCCACTAAGCTAAATCAAGGTCTAGGGCTCAAATTTTAAGATCAAACATGTTACAAATAGAATGCCTCGGACCATGCAATACTTCTTTGCATTTTCACCCTCATAATAGGTGCAACAAACTTTTACCCATCCTAGTCTACTACCTAAGTTACCATGGAGCGTTTCATGCTTCCTTTTTTAAATATTAAAAAAACCTAGTCCTCAAATTTGACCACATGATAGTCTTGTTACAATGCTTGACACCCATTGACTAAATCTCATGTGGAAATCATAAGTTGTTCGGCATCCAAAGATGAACCAAGAAGCACCTTACGGTAGGAAGTTAGATTGCATGTACATGAGCTTTCAATGTGGGCTTGTGGGCCGAAAGTAGTGGAAGCCCAATGGACTCTTTTAACGAACTCTTGTGAGATTCACATTTCGGGGAAGTTGTGCTAGAAATGAGCTACAAGCACACCAAAACACAAAGTGCACTCAACATGTGCGAATTTTTTAATTAAAAAAATAAATTGTTTGTAATACAACATGTTTTTCATATTATAAGGGAGATAAGAGAAAAAAGAAACAACCTTTCAAGAGAATATGCCCAAAGATTTTGATGCCACCTATTTTATATGTGATACAATCACTCGTACACATATACCTACACATACACATACATACATGTAACTCAATAAAGATTTGTAAAGTCTTTGTTTATAATATAGGCAGTGAAGACCTTCACACATATATTGTCCCAAGCATTGTTCATGGCTAAATCCAATGTTTATATCTATCCATTTGTCAAATGGACTCCTACCTCCTTGTTGTGAATAAGGTTGAATCACTTGATACTATCATTGGCTTGGTTTCGACACCTACTTTTTGACCCAAAGTGAGCAACTATGTACTGTAAAATGAATAGGAAATGAATACTAATGACGTGATTTTAAGGATAAAACAAAACACAACTCATTGGTTAAGAGAGACAACAAGTCAAGAACCAATTGATGTTGGAAACAATTTGCTTCAAAAGGAGCCATGCAACACTCTTGATTAAAAGTAAATACTGACTTTTATTGACCAAATCTAAGTCACCATGTCAATATTTCATAAACTCAATTGCAATAACCTCCTCATAGATGTATCTATTTCTTTACTTATTAAAAAGTTGGGATTTTCTTTAATAAGTTTAGGGTCTCAAATGCTCCATGTGTCAATTATAGGCAATTCTACCTTTGTTCCCATGGCATGAGAAACAAGTCCTACAAGATATCTAAGAGGGCTATTAACTACATGATAGTTTGCACGTGTTTCATACAAAATGCACCATCTAAATGCATGCATATTAGGGATCCCATAGTACATGTGTTAAGTGGGCCCCATCTAATGGACATATTCCCTTGTTGTGAAATATAGTGGACTTGTGTTGACGTGTTTCCCCTTCTTGTAGACAATTTCATTCGAGCATGGTAAGAAGTAGTTATCATTACTTCAACTTTCACACTATACCACACAAAACTCGAGCCTCGAATTCAATGAATTCACGTTATGTCAAGATCGCAACCCCAATATTGCCACCAAATGGAAAAAAAACTAAAATACCAGCCCCTAGTAGACACACTAGAAGATGCCAATGGCACATAACACTCGCTATCCTCATAACATGCATGCAAAGTGAATCCACACAAATTACATCACCGACGTTTTTGAACAATTTTATATCTCTTTAATGCCCATGCATGCATGCAACAAATACACTTGATCACTATAAAATACCTCCTTGCTCATGCTCAACAAACAAAAATTGGAAAACCATCAACCACCAATATGTCCCACCTAAACAAATACAAAATAACAAAATCCCGAGAATGGATCCTACGACATGTTGCCCAAATTCACTCAAATAGCTCATATAAAGGGATAAACAAACCCCCATGAGTCACCTTCGGGAATTGAACCCAACACATGTTGCAATGAGCCAAGATTACATGCCTTTGTAACATACACCCTTGAGATACACAACATGATGCAAGCACAGTAAAGTGGACCCAAAAAATGCTCTGGTATACTAAAACCATAATTACTTGGTCAAAGGCCTAAAAGTAGTAGCAAAGTGTTGTTTAAATTGGATTTTTTTTCATGATGACCTCTATTGTTGTGTTAGATACTCAAATGTAGAATATTAAGTTGAGATCTTCAAAACTTATCATTAAAAGTGATGCTCAAAAGCAAATGGTTGAATTTGGTTTTGGATGTAAATTTCACGACCTTAAATATTTTGAAGTCGAATTTTTTTATATTCCTTGAATTCATTTTATACTTGAGGGCATCATCACAAAAATTTGTAGAAAACCATCAATTTAATGTAGTTTTATTGTATTTAAAACAAATTTTAGACAACTGCTTGTTCAATATCACCTACTTGCACATCACTTGCACTACCTTGTAAAATATGTGAACTTCTATTGGAATTGTTTTTGTCATCATAAATTGCATAGCTTTGTGGATCAATATGTTTTAAAAATGTCTATGAATCTTTTCTTCACAAAATTCAAAGTTAGTGTATAGTTTTGAATCACTTTCACTTAAACATGGGCAAGGATTAGGAGTTCTCTCTCTCTCTCTCTCTCTCTCTCTCTCTCCAATGGGCCTATAGTTACCTTGTTAACTATCATTATATGGACCACCTCCGACATGAGGCAATAGCATTTGTCCCATATCCCTGCTCAGTAGACCCGCTTCAAGTTCACATATGAGCTCGTGGCTAGGATCAAGGTGAATCGTGCCTCATTCACGCCAACACCATCAGTTGGGTCTCTCTCTCTCTCTCTCTCTCGGATTGGCACATGTCAATTCTTGGAAATACAAAGGAAGTAGTGGGGAATAAATCAGTTCACCTCTTATGAATACAAACAAATCTCACACCAAGCCCAAAGGAAGTCAATGTAAATGTTGATAAATTCAACATGATTAATCGCATGTTCATTCCAATTATGTGATCAATTTACTTTGGTTATTTGATTACATTTGCTTTGACGCCCACTAATGTGCATATATTATTAATAACAATATAGCTTTAGATATGGATCTTCATGAACATTTAACTGTGATTCATATTATAATATTACTAAACCTATATCACAAGATCATATTTTTTTTCTAAAAGAGGGAGCGTATTACCATGTGAGTAGCATTCCATGAATCAAGTGATGCAAATATTGTTAGCATTGCCGTTGACATGCATCATTAGTGTTAGGCCTCATGCAATTGGCAAACAAGTTTGAAGCTAAATTATGAATTATGTTTTTTGTGACAACTCACATGTATGTTCACCCTTGCAAAGTGAAAATAAATAAATAAAAATCATGAGGTTGAGTTGAAATGGACAAGTTTTCTCCCAATGCAGTTGGTGCACATGAAGGCACCTTTGCTTAAAAATGAGCGATGTCACACATTTCTCTCTCTCTCTCTCTCTCTCTATGTGGATGGCTTAGACGAGTCCATGGGACTTGATCCTTAGTTCATGGGATTGATTGCTCCACATGGAGACACATTGCTTAGAAACATATAACGTCACTTGTTATTTTGATGACAACAAACCTATGTGTAATCCCCTTGACATATGGATGGCGCGGATATGTCTATGGCATTGGACTCCTATTATGTTATGTGGGTTGTACATGGTCACTCTTCTTAATCAAACACCTACATTTGACTGGCATATACAAAGGCTTGTACTTAGAGAACAAACACCAAAAAGACACACATTACGATGAGATTGAACCATGTGCTCATAACGAAGACATTGTTCTAAGTTAGATAGTTAACACAAATGAGAGGGCCTATGTGCTCACTCAAAAGAGAGAGAAAAAAATCTCAATTTAACCTCCTACAACATCTAGATCTCATCTATGATTTTGAAACTAGAAATTAAAATCTGCGTGATCTACAACATCGATTGGATGAGATGGATCCCGATGCATCCCACAACAAGAATTGTTTGTGGAGTTGGAATTGTCCACAATAGGGCCACATACCATACCCATAACCAACATTAGGTACGTACGACTACCATACGTTTGATATCCCCAAATGTATGATTGTGGTACATAATGTTGGTTTTAGGTTTGTTGTCGGTTTTGGGTATATGTACCTTAATAAGGTATGTGGACCTTATGTGGTCGCTCCTCTTGATCGCTCACCTATATTTGAGTGGTACATGACATGACTTGTTGTTAGCAACAAACACCAAAAAAACACGTGTTACGATGAGATTGGACTATGTGCTCAAAATATAGGTCCACCATTATAGGTTCAATAGTTGACAAAATTGAGAGGGTCTATGCGACCATTTAAAGAGAGACAAAATCTTTGCTTTGACCTCAACTTGTTTATTGCAACTATGTTTATTGAAACAAGAAATGTCAATCTTCTCGATTTGCAGTTGCTAACTGAAGGGAACGATTCCTGATCCATCTCAACATAAATGCAAGTGGAGTTGGATGTGCCCATATTAGGCCACACACCTTAGGATGGGTTTATGCCATGGTTCAACACCAAAGAAACTCCAAAATCAAATGATCTTATAATTGGTTGAGAGCAAAATTTTAGACCCAGTTAGTTTACACTAGGGTTAGACTCCACAATGTGAAAAAAAACAAAGTAGCGGTATTGTGACACCCCACTTTCTTGCCAAATTCTTGTTGGTCTCGACTCCAAAAATATTCCTTTTGTTAGTTAGAGAAATCATTCTCTAAGATTGGGCCCGAGCTTTAGTCCAAAAGTAGGGGTCCATTGAAGGGTATTTCGCACCCTGGACCCTAATGTAAACCCATCCTTAATCCCTAAACATTTATGGAAGCCAATTTGGGCTTGTCACACATACGGTATCTGAAAATTATACAACATGATCATAGATTGTGATGTGACTTTTTGGTAGATAGCGATAGCTTGTTGTTCTTGAGACCCAAACAAAGTAGCTTGAAAAGTGGTTGATGAAGATTTCGTATCATCCAATATAAAGAGAGAATACATAATTAGTATGAACATGATAGAAGCTTTTAAC
Source organism: Polytrichum formosum (assembly GCA_964035585.1). Taxonomy (NCBI): domain Eukaryota; kingdom Viridiplantae; phylum Streptophyta; class Polytrichopsida; order Polytrichales; family Polytrichaceae; genus Polytrichum; species Polytrichum formosum. The sequence continues at coordinate 27,590,919 of OZ037939.1, read as the reverse complement.
CCCGAAGCATCTAGTAGGCCCTATCTAGGTCTTCACGTACACAAATACATGTATTCAAGCTACATACTTTCACTTTTAGTGCAAAATCGGTTGAACGATTTATCGTTGTTAAAGATTAAGGTTCAATTGCACATCATGGGCGACTTGGATGTTGATACATACTTGATATTTTAGTCACCAATGTCACACATGAGCCAATATTTCTTTTAACCTTGCCATAAGACGATATACTAGAAAACTTCCAAATCCATAATGTTCTTAAAGAATGGTTTTTATGACTTGGTCATGCGTGTAAATTTATGTATTTAAGTTGTACATTGAGCCCTTGGTCCCTTAAGGATTAAGGTAGATGTGCCTAAGTCAATTACTTATCTAAATTGTGCGCCTATTTTTGCATAAATTTTGGTTAGGCATGGTTTCAAGAACGGATACCAAAAAGACACGTGTTTAAAAAAAAGATTGGACTATGTATAAACAACGATAACCTCTATAGGCTCAATTGGGAGGATCCATATGACCATTCAACGAGCACGAGACTCTTCACTTTGATAACGAATAAGGCATTATTCACATAAGCTCCGGAAATTACGAGAAAAGCAACTATGGCCTCGATTTGGATTTGGCTAACCATCTCGTAGTAACCCGCGTGCTTCCATATCCTAGGAGAAGCAAGCTACATTGATTACCCTAATTAGCGCTTGCTACTATTTGGAGTTACGCAGGGCACTAACTTCTTACTCATGGTTTCACTTCCTACTAACGGAAGCTCAATAAGTTGTTTGGGCATTATAGAATATGAATGACTTTGCTTGGTGATATGTTACAGTCTCACTAAATAGTCATAGCACTACGTAACTCCAAACATAACATGCATTAATTGGGGTAATCAGTGTAGATGGGGAAAAGTAAGCATCTATCTGCAGGATTAGCTCAATTCCCCCCAGCGTGTGGACGGGGCTCTCCGTGAACGATGCCACACAGGTGGCCCCCCCCCAGAGAGAGAGAGAGGCTATGGAGAAAGTTGCAAAGGTGGCAATGAGCAAGGGTAGAGAGAGAGGGAGAGGAGAGAGAAGAGAGGAGGGAAGGGAAGGGGAGGGCAAGGGCAAGTACCCCGCCAGTCGCTTTGGAAGCGAGTCGGAGGGTAAGGGAGGGCGCTGCTGTTACACACATCCTTCCTTGCCTTTCCTTAACTCACTTACTACATTCCTACATTGACGTGCGCTTTGAACGATGGGCCACAATTAGTGAGAGAGAGCCGCGGGCTAGGCTTTCGCCCACCACAGGGGCCAGCAGCCGCAGCAGCGGCGTCGCAGCCCCTCCCCTCCCGGCCCGGCCCGGCCCGGACCAACTAGCCCGCCATAGCGCAAGACGGCCTGCCCCAGACCTTACCCCGGCAGCCCCCGAGGCGCGGGCAGGGCCGGCCGTCGCGGACGACGGAAGCCACGCTGGGGCAGTCAGGGCAGCAAATGAAACCAAGCGGACGGAACTCAGGGCAGACAGGGCAGACAGGGCAGACGGGGCAGCCAAGGAAACAAGCGAAGGGCAGACGCCGGGCGGGGCAGGGCAGGGAACGCAAAACCCGAAGAGGCTCTCAAGGGAAGGCAGCAAGGAAGGGCCAAAGGGGATGGCCCCCAGCCCCCCTCACCTCTCGCCCCGGGGAATGGTAATAGAAAACAGGGGGTTCTGGCAAGTCTTCTTTCTCGCAGCAGCTCGCTCTCGCAGCAGCTCGCTCTCGCAGCCAGCAGCCTTCTTGAGGCCTCGGGCACCTCGCTTGCCCTCTTCCGCTTTCCTCTTGTCCTCTCGCAGGTAGCGACAGCCGCAAGAGCGCTGTGGTCGGGAAGAGAGGAAGGAAGAGCGGCTCGTTGGTGGAGTGCTGTGTCGTCGTAGGCTGGCTCCTTAGTGTTAGGAAGAGGAGGAGAGGGAGGGGAAAGGAGTGGGAGGGGGAGGGGGAGGGGCGGGGCCGCCAAGATGGCGGAGAATCACGTGGCCGGGGCCAACAATCTGGAAGGGTTGGAGGCTCTCAACAACGAGACGGTCGACTTGGTAAGAGAGGAGGAGGAAAAAGGAGATGCGTGAGATAGATAGATGAATGAGGCGAATGGCTATTTTATTTTTGTGTGTGTTTATGTGTGTTTGGTGGGAATGGAATGGGGTGCGATGAGGTGATCGGCGGGGTGGGTAGGTGGAGGATCGTGGCTGAATTGAGGGATGTGTGGGTCTTGGTGTGCAGGAGCATATTCCTATAGACGAGGTGTTCCAGCAGTTGAGATGTAACAAGGAGGGGTTGACGGACGAAGAGGGCGATGCTCGCCTTAAAATCTTCGGTCACAACAAGCTGGAGGAGAAATCGGTGCGTTGCGGGTTTTGGTGTTTTTGTTACTTTTTTTTATGGTGGATTTCTGGAGCTCGGAATCTTAAGAATGGGTTAGAGTGCTTGTGAATTCCTTGGGGTATGGTGTGGTCCTGGGAATTCGCATGTGTGTGGGGCTAATGGGGTTTTGGTGGTCGGGTTGGAATTCTTTGTTGTTTCGCAGGAGAACAAGTTTCTCAAGTTTCTCGGGTTCATGTGGAACCCTCTGTCATGGGTGATGGAGGCTGCAGCGTTGATGGCAATTGTTCTCGCCAACGGACAGGTTAGCAGGAGGACGATGAAGATGATGATTATTGTTTTTTGGTTTGGTTTGGTTTGTTTCGGTTTGATTTGGGTTCGGTAGAGTAGAGTAGTAGTAGGTGGGGTTATCTATAATATGTTGGAATCCTCGAATCATTATAGTTCTGGACAATGAATGACGTTGTGTGCCTTTTTTCTGTGTGGGATGTAGGGATTGCCACCTGACTGGCAGGATTTTCTGGGAATCATCGTTTTGTTGGTGATCAATTCAACTATCAGTTTCATTGAGGAAAACAATGCTGGCAATGCCGCTGCCGCTCTGATGGCTCGGTTGGCACCTAAAACTAAGGTTTGTCTACCAGCGATTCTCCTTTACTTTACAACAAAAGCATGCACGGGACTTCGTGTCCCAAAGTTGATGAAAAAGTGGTAGTTTTGGTGTTGTGCTTTGGGAATGCGCCACGATGATACTTGAGTCTTGCTGGTCTTTCTTTTCTTCCCTCAAATGGGATGCGTTTTAGCTGCATGCAATCACTAAACTTTGGAGCAATTGTCGGCAGGTGTTGCGAGGGGGCCAATGGGGTGAGCGAGATGCAGTCATTTTGGTGCCTGGTGATATCATTAGCATCAAGCTTGGTGACATCATTCCTGCCGATGCACGTCTTCTGGAAGGAGATCCTTTAAAGATTGATCAGGTGTGCAACTCTCTAGGCTCTTTAAAGACCCTTTAGTGCTGTTTGCCTAGGGACTTAATTTTTCCTTGGTCGAGTTGCTCTGTGTGTTTGTGTGTCTTTTTAATAGAACCTTTCTATGGTTTAGGTGGGTGGTGCGCTTTTTGTGGAGTTGCAATGCTCAGTCATTTTTTGTTGACACAAGAGTTGGAAGATTTCTAAATGCACTTGGTTGGTTGGTTGGTTGTGCCTGCAGTCAGCTCTAACTGGAGAGTCTATGCCGGCCACTAAGAAGCCCGGAGATGAAGTGTTCTCAGGGTCAACCTGCAAACAGGGTGAGATTGAAGCTGTCGTTATTGCTACTGGTGTGCACACCTTTTTCGGTAAAGCTGCACATTTGGTGGACTCCACCAACAATGTGGGCCATTTCCAGAAGGTAAGACAGTCAGTTCTTCCCCATTGTCTCCTCTCCAGATAGGATCCCTAGTTGGGCGGCGGGCCCAATTGTTGTCACCAATGAATGCATGTAATCAAGGAATTATTTGTGCACTTCATATTTCAATTTAGTGCTTATTTTGGAACGGATTCATGTTTCCCTAGATTGGTTGGTTGGTTGTTCGCCTCCATCTTGAGCTCAGGTCAACCTACTTGTGCTTTTGGAATCCAGGTGTTGACTGCAATTGGAAACTTCTGTATTATCTCCATTGCCATTGGAATCGTCATCGAGATCATTGTGATGTACCCCATTCAGAAGCGCAAGTACCGTGATGGAATTGACAATCTGTTGGTGTTGCTCATCGGAGGCATTCCTATTGCCATGCCCACTGTGCTCTCTGTCACAATGGCTATTGGTTCCCATCGTCTGTCACAGCAGGTATTCCTCTGTATTCCTTCAGTAGTGTCAATTGGGTTCACTAGCTGATTGTGGCCCTTTGACTGTAGTATTATAATGAAAGATGCAGGTGAAGGTTAAGTACAGGATAGAACATAGTTATGTCCGATATATTAGAAGCATTGAGAAGTCATGGAAGTTTGCCTTAACGGGTTTTGTTACCAGTGTACTTGAACTTGTTAACGTTGGCGAGGAGTTGCCTGCAATTGCTTATTTGTACAGGTATGGAAGAAATTATGGAGGATTCTAGTTGTCTTTGTGGTGTTTGTAACTGAGCACTTTGTATTAAGTATTAGGTTGCGTGCACAAATTGTTTTGTAGGGTGCCATCACCAAGCGTATGACTGCTATTGAGGAGATGGCAGGCATGGATGTGCTTTGCAGTGATAAGACCGGAACTCTAACTTTGAACAAGTTGACTGTTGACAAGAATCTGGTTGAGGTACTGCTTAATGTGCTCCACACCGCAATGCCGTTGTTATTTTCCTTCGCTTAGGAGTGCTAATTCAAGTTTGCATACACAATCCTGGATTCTGCCTTGCCAACTTCCGGTTGTAATGATACCTTTTTCAAAAATATTGCAGGTATTCTCCAAGGGCGTGGACAAGGAGATGGTGTGCTTATTGGCTGCCAGGGCTTCTAGAACGGAGAATCAAGATGCTATTGACGCAGCAATTGTTGGAGTCCTAGCTGACCCTAAAGAGGTACTGCATATGTTGCTGTAAAGAGTTTTGAATCTCCTTTGGGCATTAGGTGATACTCATGGTTGCAATATATTCGTTTCTGGTGGCCGGGATGGTGTAAGTACATGTCAAAATAGCTTTTAACCTTAATTTGGCATTCCAGGCTCGTGCAAATATTAAAGAGATTCACTTCCTTCCCTTCAACCCAGTTGATAAGCGAACTGCTATTACCTACATCGACAGTGAGGATGGAAAATGGTACCGGGCCAGTAAGGGAGCTCCTGAGCAGATCTTGGATCTGGCACACAATAAGGAAGAGATTGCTGCACGAGTGCACTCGATCATTGATAAGTTTGCTGAGCGAGGGCTACGATCGCTGGCTGTTGCCAGGCAGGCAAGTTGGAGTTCCTCTACTATTTAATTTGCATTTGCATTTGTCTCCTAGAAGTAAGATTCTCTTTTAAAGCCGAGATGGGGTGATTGGTATATTGATCAGCAGATGCCTGACTCAATTGATATTGGAACTACAGGAAGTCCCAGAACAGAGTAAGGAAAGTGGTGGCGATCAATGGCAATTTCTTGGGTTGATGCCCCTCTTTGATCCTCCACGACATGACAGTGCTGAGACTATTCGGAGGGCTTTGAACCTAGGAGTTAGTGTTAAGATGATTACAGGTAAGGAAAATGTCCACATTTGAAGTGCCCTCCATCCTCCGATTGCACTTCGTTAAATGTGGGTGCTACCTTTCCTGGAGCTCAGTAAGTCTAATTCGCATTCTGGGATTTCTTCATCACAGGTGACCAGCTGGCAATCGGGAAGGAGACAGGTCGAAGATTGGGAATGGGCACAAATATGTACCCCTCATCATCCTTACTTGGAGCACACAAAGACGAAAGCATTGCAGCCTTGCCTGTAGACGAGCTGATTGAGAAGGCCGATGGATTTGCAGGAGTCTTCCCAGGTAACAAAGGCGACCTTATGTGGATGTGAACTTGCTTGGGATGAAGGACCCATATGCATTACCTGTTTTGAGGGCATCTCATATCTATGTATCCATGGAGAGAATGTCTTCTAGGAGTGAAGTATGGGATATGGAGGCTATAACAGAGTTTTGATGCGGAGCAATATTTTTGTTATTTGCAGAGCATAAGTACGAAATCGTGAGGAGATTGCAAGATAAGAAGCACATCGTTGGTATGACTGGAGACGGTGTGAATGATGCTCCTGCTTTGAAGAAGGCGGATATTGGTATCGCAGTGGCAGATGCCACTGATGCTGCACGAAGTGCCTCAGATATTGTGCTTACAGAGCCTGGTCTCAGTGTGATCATCAGTGCTGTGTTAACCAGTCGAGCTATTTTCCAGCGTATGAAGAACTACACGGTTTGCAAACTTCAGCCTCACCTTGAGATTAAATTACCAGTTGAATTTTGTGGTGTTCCAAGTTACTGTCAAGGAAGAGACATATTTCTCTCGAGTATTCTTGATGATGTGTTTCTGGGGTTGTCCTGGGGTTGGTTGTCTTTGCAGATTTACGCCGTTTCTATCACCATCCGTATTGTGGTAAGTGTGAAATCACTATTGCACCTTTGTGTAGTGTACTTGTGAATTGAGCATTTGCAGTGAAGAGAATTTATTTATTGATATTGTAATTGAGATTGTGTCCAACTATTCAGGTTCAGCTAATATGCATTTCCTGGAACATTGGCTTGCAGCTTGGGTTCCTCCTATTGGCCTTGATCTGGCAATTCGACTTCTCTCCATTCATGGTTTTGATCATTGCGATTCTTAATGATGGTATGTCTCGGCGCTCTTACAATTCAGTTAACGAAAATTAGAGTCTATAGGTTACTGAATTTGTACAGGTATGGTATACTAGTTTTCCAGGCAGCTATAAATACTTGTAGGTTGCAACGTGTAAAGAGTGTTCTAGAGTACTGTGCTTTTATGCACAAAAGCAGTGGTATGGACAAATTTCTCATGAACATATCTTGCACCGATAGTTACTAAAATGCCTAGTTGGATGACACAGGCACCATCATGACAATATCAAAGGATCGTGTGAAGCCATCTCCCCTGCCAGATAGCTGGAAGCTTAAGGAAATCTTTTCAATCGGTGTTGTGTTGGGTACCTACTTGGCATTGATGACAGTACTCTTCTTCTATCTCATGCACAGCACTACCTTCTTCTCGGTAAATGAAACTTCCTTGGCTTTGTATTTCGGTTTCTTGTTCTCCTCAAAAGTGTGTATGGTATTCAGTGAACTTACCATGTCTACAGTACAATGTCAGTGATTTCTGCACACTTTTAATTTCATTGGTTTCACTGCCTGAAGCATATATAAGAGCAGTTCTTAAAAGACAGTTTGAAAAATTTACAGGACCGTTTTGGAGTACGACACATTGGTGACAGCAATAGCCGACAGACAGCAGCTATTTACTTGCAAGTCAGCATTATCAGTCAGGCGCTTATTTTTGTGACACGTTCCCGAAGCTGGTCTTTTTGTGAGCGACCTGGTTTTCTGCTCATGTTTGCCTTTGTTGCTGCACAAATGGTAAGCTAACACATCTTTTTCTTATTGAATTTCAACTAAATATGGCTGATGGATACCACATTTTGCATCGACTTGTACCAAGACGCTGTTGCAAATGGACGCTCAGACTCGGTGGAAATGGGTTTGTGTTTGCAGGTTGCCACATTCATTGCAGTTTACGCTGTCTGGGGATTTGCCAGAATCAGAGGTGTTGGATGGGGATGGGCTGGAATCATCTGGCTGTATAGTCTTGTGACATTTCTTCCCCTTGACGTCATCAAGTTTGCTGTCCGATACATCCAGAGTGGAAAGGCTTGGGACCTATTGATTGAACGCAAGGTACACATTAATCTTTGGGCCCAGGATTTTTCGGTTGCAAATCAATAGAACAAGTGTGATGCACTTTTTCTTTGTTACAAGAATAATTAAGTTGAGTTTAACCTAGAGGTTCTTACTCTGGAAATTGACTTGCGAGATTCTTTTTGTACGTGATGCAGACTGCATTCACAAGGCAGAAGGACTTTGGAAGGGAATCCCGTGAAGCACAATGGGCCCATGCCCAGCGAACGTTGCACGGACTTCACCCACCAGATTCGAAGGAAGGGGTGGCTGCTGGAGGCAGTGGCAACAGAGAGCTTGGTTTCATGGCCGAGCAGGCTAAGAGGAGGGCTGAAATTGCAAAGTAAACACTCAAAAAGTTCCCATTCTACCAATCTTCTTTGTGCTGCAAAATTTAAAGGAGATATGTTATGTTATGTCCTAATTCATGGTAATTTTTCTGTTCGCTGCAGGTTGAGGGAGCTAAACACGTTGAAGGGGCATGTTGAATCGGTTGTGCGCATGAAAAATTTGGATATTGGCACTATTCAGCAATCATACACTGTATAGAACACAGTGATAGAGTTCTACAATGGTTTGTAGTTTTAGGTGTCTACTAACTTGTACTTAGCGGCTTGAGCAACCCAAGAGTTGTGGGTGGGGTTGACAGAATGGAAGGGGAGGAGCTTAACCCTCATAAGGGATGGGTTAGTGGAGGAGGGTTAAGCAAGAAGGTAGGTAGAATTTATCTTTATCTTTCAGACCTCTCCCATTTCAGACCTCTTGCCCTTAGAGCTCTCCTCTCCCTGGTTTGTAACTCCGTCGCTCTTGCATGGCCCCTTTCCCATGTAATCACAAACTTTTTTTGTCTAACCGGTCTGTGTGTGGAGGGTGGACTTCCAAGGGCTTGATGCTGGGGCTGAGTGAGATCATCACATTAATGTGCCATTAGGGAGGACATCATTGGATGGGTGACCATTTCTCCCTTTCAATCTTTGGCTTCAACCTTCCAAATACTAGTCACTTTTCACGACTGGTTAGGTGCGAGTTCCAGCCTGGGGATGAGAAACTTGATATGAGTGGCTAGAATGATGTCATAGAGTGGCAATAATAATATGAGCTTATGGTGGCAGATTTGTCTCTCCAGGGTATTCTTACCACTTTGGAAGGGCCATAGAGAAAAAGGATATTAGTTAAATCTGTGGGACTCTTTTTTAGAAAATATTGGAGACCCTACAGTAGTAGCTTTTTGCCAAACACTATCCAAAATGCTGCAAGCGAACATGTACTACTCCCATCACATTTATAGAAGACTGGGGACTTAGTAGGGGCCGGGAGTTTTAGAGGACCTCAGAGCTGTAGATTGAGATTGTGATGGGGTTTAGTGTTTGTTAATGCTCCCCCCCAGCCTTCACTTCCAGTTGGCTCTTTGATGTACTTCACTTTCATAGCAAAAAAATGAAAATAAAATCTTTGACAAGTTCATTGAAAAACGAGCATTTGTTTTTGGTAACCCATTTTAGTTTTTTTATTTTTTTATTTTTCTTCCAGTCTTGCTTTTATAACATACTTCAAGCTTGTGGTCTTTTTAAGTAAAAGCAAAGCTTCACAACGACCATGATTCATGAATAACACATGAGCGTAAATCTACTGTCGGAGTTGGTAAAACTGCCCTACTGGGTGCTTCAAACTTTATCACAACCCCCCACTGTAAAGTGTTTCTGTTGATGTGTGCAGGTTACAATGTGATCAGCAGACGAGGAATGAGAATCTTTCTAGTGTGGTCAATGCATCATGCTAGATAACAGCGTTTGCTCCATTGTAGATTATCTCCACTTGAAGGATTTTCTCATATACGAATGTGAATTGTACTTGAAGTAACCATTGACTCCACCTTAGCACAAGATCATCATTGCCAACTATACCATGAACCATAGACTTGCTGTTGAAATTGGACGATGGACGACAATCCCTATCTTTAGAGATACTAGACTATACCATTTTTGCTCGTATAATGCAGGCGAAAATGAGGCACATTTTGGATTGGAATGTCCTTTCAATAACCCCATTAGAGATAAGTTTTCATCACTATTTGAGAACGTAGTTCCAAGGAGCCTCAAGTATTTCTTTCACATAGACCATTAAGTTGACGTTAGCCTCTATCTCATGGAGGCTACCGTACTCAGCCACTATAGAGAATTAGTTGTTTTGAAACCATCTTGATGTACTTTTAGTCCTATTAGCCTTCTTGGCTTCCCGGACTTTAAAATCAATTTCGATTTCATTTCATGACAGTGGGGAACAATATTTGGGGGGGATTTTGGGCAAAATGTTATCATCCAAGTGTTTCCTATTCCAACTGGTTGCATGTTGATATCTTTCAATTTTCTTTTATTGGCTCTGCATTGAGGGATGGTGTATGAAATGGGCCAAGTTGCGGTAGCCAATTGGCACCGGCCACATATGTATTGTGTATTGTTAGTAACTTGCTCTTCAAGTGGAGTCCAATTGTAAGTGAGTGTTGATTTAAAGTGGTCTCTAAAATGAGCCAAAGTTTGGGCTTGGTCGGACAATTGACCAGAATTAGTCATGTGTCTAGGATAATAATAGGGCAGAGCACTCTTGTGACTAGCCGCTTGATAATTTAAAATACATTCTCTAGATTCCTCTAAAGCGATTGACAATTTTCCTAAAGTCTTGAACTTGAGCTAGTTATTTCTTAAACTCAATTGGCTCATGCGTAATTAGCAGTTGAATCTCCTTGTTTGTAGGTGGGAAGGTGTGCACTCCCCTATTAACCGGTGATGCCAATATCTAAATGAGCACTTATTGAGAACAAAAATCTTTGTTTTGATAAGTAATAAGATACTCATGAGCTCCAATTTTTTTTGATGCAAATGACTACTGACGCGATTTGAATTTGCTAATCATCTTGCACTAATTGTGTTTTTCATTTCCTACAAAAAGTGGGCGTAGAGAGAAAAATATCCATTTAAGGCACGTCTACCTTGGCTCAAGTATTCTGCAACCGAAGGCAGTGCTGAGTGATTTGTGCCTTGCCTTTCCACTTCGAAATGTAGCGAACAAGAAACTTGGTAGTGAATCCCCAAGCAGCACAAAACACAATACAAGTGGGAACCTGCAAACATAGACCGATTTCCACTGAGTGGAGAGCATCTTGGCAAGGGGACTTTATTGATATGAACACACACATATTATTCTCTTACACATCTTGAGGTTACGATATTACATCAAGAGTAGCAACTGGTATGTTAGCAATGGTGCTTCTGCTGCTAAAGTCTTAAAGCCACCAACGTCATGGCCACATGACACTTGTGTCTGCAGGATACATGAGGCCCATACACGTAATAAGAATGTGGACAAAAATTACACTGGTTTACTTGTGAGTATAAATTGAGAATGTACACTGCTCATGATGGCAACGATTTCTTGTCTCAAGAATACCATAGGTGAATAGCTGGTCTGGCACAAAACAGATGCTACATTGATCTGAAAAATCTAAGCACATTAGAGTTATCCATAAAGTAAAGCAGATGAAACCATGGGTTTAATCTCAAACCTTGAGTTTATGAAGATTTAACACAGAGTCACTCAAGTTTTCTTAATGCTGAAGTTATCATATACAAAGAGTAGTGACCAACTATTAAAAATCGGTCGTTTAGTTTTTCCTACTAGGATGGTTGGGCCAAGCTAACCTTGCATAGGTTGATCTAGGATTTAGGAAAGTGGGTCTCATGCGCATACCCTATTTTAGATTTTAAAATTTTCTAAAAGTTTTTGAGGTGGAAAGAGGAGGTCGCGAAAGGTTCACCCAACTTTCAAAATAGGCTCCAGTACATGATAAGCCAATGAGCTCTTAATAGAAAGTTTCCTCATAGAAGGATTAAACCCATGGTTTCGTCTCTCTTTGGAGGACTTTATGTATAACTCTATTTTTGAACTTACTTTTATTTATCTTTCGCAATTGCCAAAATATGGCAGAACTACTAATCTACACAGGATCATCCATGTGTTTGTTTGTAATTGATTGTAGGAAAATAGGTAGAAAAGGAGCACATGTTGTAGTGAAGTTCAACGTGATTCATCTGTGAATAATAGAGGTGAACACGAAATGGCAAGACTATGAAGGTTTCATCTCATGTTCACATATTCCACATGGATTGTGAACACTACTCCACATTAGTCCACTCTACTTGTACAAAGCAGAGGGCTTTCCTTTCAAAAGCATATAATTCAATCAAATGTATGATATTATATCAATTTCATATTGATTGGTTTCTGGTGAACAAGCCAATATTGATAAAAGTTCAAGAAAAAAAGTGCGAATTGTAATTTTTAATTTTTTTGCTAAATGTTCAACCCACTTTTAACATTTTGATTGATTATCCATCATAAGTGTAGTGCAACTTTTGTCCACATTCCTATTACACTTATGTGCCTCAACGGGCCTCAAACAAAATTCTTGAGCAGGGTAGGGCCAACGGCCTCAAATGCATGTCGAATTGCCCGACGTTGGTTGGTTATTTATTTATTTATTTATGTGCCTCTTGTATCTTGTAGATCGCAAATGTCATGTGGCCATGACATTGGTGGCTTTAAGACTTTAGTGGCAGAAGCACCATTGCTAAGATACCAGTTGCTACCCAAAAAGTGTAAAAGAATAATGCGTGTGTGAAGCACCCATGCAAAGGCTATAATAGAGCATAAAATATCATGAAGAGAACACTTCCTAGCATTGAAAAAGGGAGATTTCATGCATCAAATTGATTGTTATGTCTCCACTCCCTGCGAAGTGGTGTTGGAGGGAGATACGGTGCCAACATTGGAGATGCTCATCACCAAGTCCTCAAGTTCTTATATAGCATCTTGGTAGCTTGCTCAAGCTTCGTAAAAACATGGATGGATTTTAACTTTGGTTTTTGAGGAGCCTTGTGGGGCGGAACACCGCAGATGTCTATGGGCAAAATATGAGCGTGCACGGGGGGAACAAACGGAAGGGTACCGGAGCAAGCAAAAGAGTCTAGAAGGCATTACTCCAGACATCATTCCCGTGGCCCCTCTTAAGCTACCTTCTCCTATACAAGAATTGAAGGGTACGGGGTGGGAAGTGGTCGGTGACATTGCTGTCAATCTTCACTCAAAAGGTATGGTTGCCGTATGGGTCGCAGGTCTCTCGAGGTACAAGCAGGGGGACAACCATGCCACTGGTGCAGAGTTGACTGGAGAAGAAAGAAATTCTATGGTCAACAAGCCTTACATTTTCTGGAGGTCAGAAATGTGGAAAACAAACAAGGAAACAAGTCTAGCCATGTGTCTCGTCAAAACTGCACAGTTGCAACACAAGATGAAACATATTGCGTTACAGAAAGTCTGCCATGGGGAAAAGCTAGAGGAGGATCAAGCAATTGTGGAGGCGTGCCATGCTAAAACAGAGGGAGGTAGAAATAAATCACCCCTGCCTCTGATGATTTATTTATTTATTTACAAGTAACTTCGCACTTTCAAAGGGGGGGGGGGGGTGTATTCCCCAGCTATGGTTGCCCGTATATCAGGATTTGGAGTTGGAATACGGAAACTTTGGCACACCTGGTTTGCGATGAAAGCCATGAACATCATAATATCTTGTGGCTCGGCATTAGCTCGGAATTGCAGCAAAGCACTCTGCATGGAACAAGTAGTCCTGGTAAAGTTTCAGTTTCTCCCTGGTTACAACCTGTCCTGTACATATGCACTGATCTTCTGCAAGGGGGAAACTTAGTCTGCAAAACCTGGCCGATGAAGGCATCGCTCGAATTGCATCACTGTTACAAGCTGTGATGATGTTGGCTGGTTTGCAACTAACTGAGGTTGTGCTGCCTGTGCTTGTCTGCTTGTAAACTAAGTAGGAATTAAACAGTTTCTAGGCAGTCAACTCAATGTCAGCAAACCGACTGAGAGCATGGTCTTGCGGTGTGCTAACCAGGAACTTCCCAAAGGAAGTGATCTGGTTGTAATCTTCAGTTGGCTCAAAATCAGGGGCCTTGACGCTTGAGTCTTCTGATTGACGATCAAATTCAAACTCCTCTTCGTCACACATTTCTAATACTCCATTGCCGAGATATAGATCATCCAGTAGCCCAGGATGAGTCGGACCTTTGAAGTGTGCAGCCTTTGGACTGGGTATGCTTTGTAACCATGACAAAACAGAGATTCGGGACGCTTCAATACGCATTGCTGTCTCCTTGTCAATCTCGGGTGCACCTCCATCTGCTCAATCCAGAAATGAAAATTACAAACAAGCAGAGACAAACATGCCCTACTCTAAAAGACACAAACCCTATTTTTGCTGAGTGGCCATCACGAGGAACTCTACAATCCCCACGCATGTCGTGGAATACACATGAAGAACTCCTGATAAATATGGCAAACCCAGAATACTCTTCAGCACAAAGAATAATAAAGTCTGTGTTATGCCATGCTTTGATTACATCGTTCCTTAAACCCCGAGAGGTCCACTTCAGTTAGAATCATGGCAAATGAAAGCAAGCAACTGGTTTAGTGTTTTTTAATATATGATTCTCTACTTATAATGTTAGGTTAGACGTTTAGATTCCTTGGTGAACCAGGTGAGACATCCTCCAGAAGCATTGCCTCCTCGCACTCTATCTCACTGAGAGGATGAGTAAAAAGAACAGCACTTAAAAGATGTTCAGGATGCATTCAACAATAATCATCTCGTCACTCATACACACCTTCATCTGTCGTATGATGCACATATCGAGGAGGAAGAGGTGCCACATCCGGACTTGGCATAATTTGATGACCTGAGCTTCGTGTCCTCCCAATTACATCATCTTTGACTAATAATACCCCAGAGGCTTCACAAGCACGGCCATTGTATTCGCGTGCCTCGGCCACTGCACTTTTGGAACGCATTTGTAATGACTTGGACAACAAGTCTGACTTGCTGGGAGCTATCTTGTTGCTCGACAATATTGGGCTTGCCAACACTTTTGCCCACTTCAGATTTAATTTTGAGCGCAGTGACCCTCCTGGCCACAGTCCATTAAAACACAAAGTTGCTCTTTGATATCGATCTCCATCATCATCATCTTCTTCTTCTTCATAAGTGTGTGGTTTAGCTTTTTGTGGCTCTGTATCAGTGGGTGCCACCATGGTGTCTCTTGTACCAGAGGACGAGGAAACAGGAACCTGTGCACATTAAAACGTTACAAAATTTCAGTCGACGTAATAGAAGGATCAAGTATTGGAAACTGAAACTTCCAGGCATACCTAAGAATCAATCGACCAGCCCGAACCAGGTTTGGCAATGGGCAAATTGCAAAGGACGAGATCATAGCGCCTGAACATATCCGAAACTGCCATCAGCTGTCGTCAACTTGTCATCAACATTTCCAATTTCATAGAACTGCATCACCCAGGTCACATGCAATAACGCAATTTGTCCTGCCACGAAGGATTGACACATAGGTAGCAGTAGGTATTGAAGAGTTACTCATGTAGGTGTAGCTCAGAAAATGAAACCATACTGGTTAAGGTTTATATTCTCGATACATTTCACAGAGGGCGGAATAACGCAGGGATTATAGTTTCATAATTGAAAAACAGTCATCAAGCGACGTCCATATATTATATCCATTTTTTGATGATCACCTTTGTAGCCAATCAGGCCTTCAACAATCAACATATTGCATCACCTTGCATATCAAAAACCGCTCCATCGCAATCTAAAACTGAGAACCCAACTGTATTGATCCAAGCTTTGATGAAGTTGGATCTCGATGTGTTGATGAAGAGAAGGAAACCCTGAAGAGCAGGAATTGATCTTATCGATCAAAGTTAAGAATCCAGAAGAGAGTCAAAGAGAGAAAGAAAGCAGTTGGGTACCTGAGAGACATCAACATGAGCTTCTTGATATTGACGTTGCGCCAACGGACTCCCGTTGTCGCTCCCCGCTCGCTTCTTGACACATTTCTCTGACCTTTTCTTCTCGTGTAAGGCAGCAAGCTCTTTCATAATTGACTTTATTTCGCATGAAAATTGATGCCCCCGGTCACCACCGTCGTCATCGCCATCTGTCCCCAAACTATATCCCCTATCAATCTTCTCCCGTTCGAAACCCTTGCTGGACTTGCTCGACTCGTGAGCGTCGTCTCGCTGGAGATTCCGCACACGGAAAACAACAGGAAAGCAAGGAGTTCCAGAACTCTTGTAATAGTTTGACGGGGAAGGAGGGGAAGGCTCACATCCCCGGGGAGTTTGAGTTTCGCAACTTTCCTGCACTGCTGGCGGAGTAACGGAGTAAGTATCCGATTTCCAGTTAGAGTCTCCTTCGCCTCGCCATAGCTGAGTAAGCTTCTCCTGTAAGCACACTGCACAAATGCCAGCTCCCGGTTGCCCCCCGCTATGTCGTTCACATGGAGGCACTTGCATCATCATACATCCTTTGTGTTCCATCGACGCCACCACCGCAGCTTGTTTCGCATAATTTCTTTCACTTTATAAGTTGGTGGAGCTCAAATCATCGTAACTAAATCCAGTTTCCACATCAGCTACAACTAAAATATAGTGGTGACCTCGAAGCTCTCTCTGCTGCTGCTCCTTGTCCTCCTCCTGTGTATATTCTTATCTGTTACAAAAATATTGAACTTCCTTGATCCTGGCGTTTTCCTCATATATCAAATAAACCAAAGTGCGGGAGCCTTCCGAACCTTCAAGAGGTTGTGGCCATCAAGAATCGTCCTCAACAATTGAAAAAAATTGTCTCCTTAATTGGCCTATAGCTGAAGTGTGCGTGCACGGGGTCAACTCTGTAATTATAGGATAATAAGGAGTTGAACAAGAGAAGTCCGCGAACGAACTCGATCTTCTTGCTTACTCAAATAATATTACAGCGCTGTAATATATTCGCGTCCAATAACAACACTAGTGCTTACAAACAGAGACTGAGCTTCCTTCCTTCGACTTGACAAAATCGCTCATGCTATACAAATCGCAGAACACACTTACTCGTAACTATACACAGCATATATGTTTTGTCTGCAACTGCACGGAACTTCGTTTGTATTCCTGCAAGTCCAACGCCCCATCTATAAGCAACAGCAGTGCTTGTGCAGAGAGAGAGAAAGAGAGATATCTTGTGCTGGAGAAAAAATTGTAAGCCACCGACTTTCGGTAGCAATCTGGTAAAGGGGAGAGAAAGAAATGAAGAAGAACGAATGGAGGAGGAATCAAGAGACGAGGGTCCTGTACGACGTTAAAACAGCGTCCGCGGGGATGGGATGACGTTAGATGCTCTTATGGTAGTACAAATTTTACTCTCTGTCTTGCTCAGTCTTCTTAACTTAGCTGCAGGCAGGTAGGTAGATAGCCAATTCTCACACGACACTGACTCACGCAACTTACAAGGGAGCTTGAACCCAAGAGATGAAGAGTGAGTCGATGAGAAGGACAACTACTAAGGGCCAAAAAAATAAAATCTGCATCGAAATCTGTACTAATTGAACTTCTAACTTTCCAAAACAAAATCAAGGAATTCTTCTCTTCTCTCAAATTTTCCAATGCCACAAGCTGGTCACCCTCGCGCCAGCCAGAGTGCACGTGTAGTAAAAAGAGAACAGAACAGAACTGCAACCTCAGGCTCGTCGCTCCGACTCGAGACCCGAGACTCGATTGTAATTGCAATGTAAAAGAGGAACCGTGGCAAGCGTGGGACCTACTAACTACGAAACTTTGACTCTCGAGTCGGGGGACTTGGAGTGGTAAAGAAAAGAAACAAAAGAAAAGAAAAACAAAGCAAGCGGACTGTCGAACTTTCCACCACCACGCTCACTTCTGATAGGTAGCTGCTAACAGTAAGCGATGATCCTCATCAGCTCCGAAATACGGCGCAGTAGACCGCGCAGCCATTTCAGCAGCAACCCCGACTTCCTGGAAAGCATCCATACCTATGTAACTTAAACAAGCAAGCAACCCCACCCTACCCTGTCCTACTGCGACGACCGAGTCTTCAACCTCACACCATTCCACAACAAACGCTGAATCCTCTCCACTTCGTTTCGTTTCGTTTCGTCCGCACTCCTTGGTTGCATGAATTTCTGAACCGAGTCCTAGAGTGAACTATTACCCCTAAGTAAGTAAGTAAAGTTGTCGTCATCGACCATTGCAGTTTCGTTTTCGTAAGCAGCACGGAGTCACAGTATGAGCAAGAGTGTGCGTGTGTGTGTGTGTGGCCTACCAACTCTGTTTAAGTTAAGCGAGAAGCGAAGTTTGAGTAAGTTAAGATGAAAACGGGGGACCACAAATACGGTGCAGGCAAGCCACTTGGCAGCAGACAATGCCGGAGGTGGATTTTTTCTCGAGCAAGCAAAAGGCTTGTAAGTAAGTTGTAAGTGGTTGTTCAGTTGGTGGACTGTCGTGGCTATGGCGTCTTGTGTCCCCGCCGACGCTACAACTGCCGTCCCCTTGCCCTTGCCCTTCCCCTTCTCCCCTGTTCTCTCCTCTTTCCCCTGTCTTCTTAGAATCTAGTCATGATGTAGATTTCACGGTGCGGCCGGCTCTTGGACCCTACCCGCCGGGTCTCTAAGGCGGTTATCGACGGGTGCAGTAGAATACACTAAATATTGTATTTGGTGTCACCAATTCTATTTGTTTTGCTCAAATTGTAAACCACCCGTGTAATGTCACCAACACTAAGTGTAAAACTGAACATTATTTATCATTCCTTGTAGAAAAATTTGGGCATTATAGATAGATTTACAATGTGGCAATTACTGTCACTTACTGAAGTGATTTTCATCCAAATTTCAATCATTCATGACAACATTTCATTACAGTAATGTTAGGAAGCAAATATAGCAAACTTTGTTTCAATAATAATTGGCATTTAGTTAAACTAAAAGTGACTTGGGATGACCGTACTTGTAAACTGATTCATAGAAGTGTCATTAGAAAAGTTAACACATTGACATAATCATATACCATATGACACTAAATACAATATTTTAGTGTAGAGTTTAGTGAGCACCACACTTCACTAAGCAATACAAGGTACACGGGGCCTTGAATGGTTACTTTCTCCCGTTTGCTATGACTAGATAAACCAAACGAGATGAGAGTGGATGACGAGCCGCGTGAGGGGGCGAATCATCCACGTATGTGGGCTAGTTATCAGTCATAATCAATCAACTCATGGATGAAATCTAGAAACGATGGATGACATCATGCCTCCACGAATGAAATAATACGACAAGTTTTTGATGACCCTTATGTTCTTGGATGAGCGATCGGTTATCAAACACAAGTCCGATTCATGAACTCTAAATCAATGGCTCATCCACAAATGTTCATTATTAAGCCTAGAATGGTTAACATTTCATGTGCACATACATAATCTAAACTCATCATAACACGCGTCTTTTGTTTGAGCCATTCTTAACTACAAGCCTTGCCACATGCCACTCACAATATAGGTATCCGATTAAGATGAGCCACGTCAAAGTGCACATAGTAGGCACATTAGTATGCATGGCAATATGCTGCTAAGGTATCTTGAGTGGCTTGTTTTCTTAACCGGGCCCCTAGATTTGATTAGTATGTGGTTTAGTGGAGTCCAAATAGAAAACATCATAGAGACACATGTTTGAAAGAGATTGGACTACATCTTCAATTATTAATAACTACCCTACACTCAATAGTGAACATAATTGGGAGGACCTATG
This sequence comes from Polytrichum formosum, assembly GCA_964035585.1. Classification (NCBI taxonomy): domain Eukaryota; kingdom Viridiplantae; phylum Streptophyta; class Polytrichopsida; order Polytrichales; family Polytrichaceae; genus Polytrichum; species Polytrichum formosum. The sequence continues at coordinate 27,571,470 of OZ037939.1, read as the reverse complement.
TATCCAATTAAGAAATCAACAAATATGCACTTCCGATAACCATAACTAAACTAAGGGAGCTAGGTCCAATTTTTTATCCAACTTTTGCATATGTTTCATCGTAGACTTGCTATGTTTTGTTGTGTAAATTGAATTGGTAGAAGTTGGAGAATGCCAAAAACAAACCAAATACCACCCACATACCTTACGCTCACAAGTGCACTTGTGGACCGTGCACTCCACTATGTTGTGGCTGTGACATCTTGTGTCCCACCAAAGAGTATGTATGATGGCTGCCATCATACAATAGATGTGCATAATTCGGTTGTTGATCTTAATCAAACACCTATATCTTAGTAGTTTGTGGGTAGGTGTGGTTCCAAGAGCAGTTACCAGAATGACATTTGTCTAGAAGAGAGTGGACCATGTGCTCAAAATATGATAATTATTCTAGGTTCAATAGTCAATGTAATTGGGGGAAGGAGACCTATATGACCACTCGATGAGCACGAGAATCTTCATTGCCCTAATGAATAAGATATTCATATAAACTTGGGAAATTATAAGGAGAGTGGCTACAACCTCAGCTTGAATTTCCCAACCATCTAGTACTAATCGTGTGTTTCGTATTCTAGGAGGAATGGGCGAGTTGAGAAAAGTAATCGTTTAAGACCCATACACCTTACTTTGACTTGGGGATAGAGTTCTAATAACATGGAGGAAAACACCCTTAACATGGATTTTTTTAATTTTTTAATTTTTGCAACAGACTTCGAATCACATACTCCAATTTCATCTAAGATTTTCCAACCTAATTTTGGGTGCCCAATGGCTCAATGCTCTCCTAGAACAAACACTTCTAGTACATTCTAAACATTTACACAACAATTCATTTGTACAATAGCCAAAATGTCGATGCTCAAACACCTACTGAACACTAACCGCTTTAAACATCCATATAACCACATAAGAAGATCACATAGATGCTTTAATTGAGGTGTAGTCACCTTAATCTCATTCTTATGGCACTAGATTTGTAGATGATGTGCTAGTAGACTACATGGATTCAACTAGACTTATTGCACATAAGAAGAGGCCAAACCTCTTGAAAATAACTGTAAAATGCTTCTCCACCTTAGACATTCAGTAGATATTAATTGACCACAACCCCCAAGGGAGCAAGTTTTTGTTGCATCCTACATTATACTATAGCTACCAAAATAACCTTTTAAGCTAAACTCTACACTAAAAACATTTCTCAAATGATCACATTCTACCATGGGGTTCAACAACAATTTCCTCAAAAGTGTTAATATGTGCTTCTTTTTGTTAGATTGAATATTATTACAACCATTGTGAATTCACTTATAGACCTTAATAATTATGTTTCATGGGCACGGTTTTAGGATTGTGATTGATCAATCTCTATTGGATCCCACTAGATTGAATTGGGGTCTTTGATTCTAATTCATGAAAACATTTACCTCATCAACAACCATGTCCAACACCCATCATCCAGACACAACCACCCCAATAAGCTACTAATCTCAGCCATGGTCCACCAAATCCTATAGACCAAGCACAATATAACAATACAAATAGTTCAAGCCCATGTTGGTGTCATAGGCAATGAAATTGTAGACCAATTAGCCAATGAAGGGACCACCCACTATAAGAAAACTGCATTTTTTGATGATGTTTTTGAAATTTTAGGCGACATCCAATAGAACATCCAGATGTTACAATGGACGTCATTATTGACATTTGGATGTTCTATTGGATGTCGCCTAAAATCGTCTGCGTTGTCCAAAAATGTCATCAACAAAGCAGTTTTCATCATCAAAAACGCAGTTTTCTTATAGTGACCCGCAACAAATCCCCCACACCACACATCCACATAACACACACTATACCATAATGGCTCAATGGAACCCTGACATGTGAACACAATGGAGAAATTTGCAACCTACATACATACATAAATGAATATCACCACGAACTAGAACTTAGCATTGCAAAATACAAATTTGCATATGTTGAAAAATGGGTCTCCAATGAACAAATTCACCAAAAGCTTTCCAACCACTTTTTGGAAAGCCCCAGGCATATCACATGCACAAATAATACAAACATTAAAATTTAGATACGCTCAATACATGGGAAACCGTAGAAAAAACATATCATGGCCAACTACGCACCCAAACCCAAATTGTACACTATGCCCAAACCATGAAATTGACACATGGCCACACTTACTATCCACATGCACAAACCCTCACATAGAAGGCCTCCGCATTGCTCAACACAACAAAGCCATACACCAGATAGCCAACACACTCCAGTCCAACAAACACAAATGTTACACTCTAGTAAACACAGGAAATCAACACCTCCAATCCCAAGACATCAATATTCCAAACTAGTTCCTCCAATGCACATGTACCTCCACCACGTGTTTATGTATAGCTTGACTAAAACCGGACATCCTATATGTCCTAGGAGCCCCGATAGACTGCCACACACCCATAACCCATAACCTGAACCCCACCAAACACTTCACATACTGCCATGATAGATTTCCCACTACCGCCATAAGAGAAAAATCCAACAAATACAACCCCCATTCAAGCATCAAGAACCATAGGTTGGAATGTAGACCCCCTTATCACCATCACAGCAAGAGTGCACGGAACTATACACACACACACACTCACTTCAAGCACTAGAAAACCTTAAAATACCCCCCAATGAAATCAAAAAGTCATGAAACACATACACCAAGTCGCAATAAAATACCTCACATACTTGGTTCTAAACAAAAGAAAGCTAGACAACCACCAATCACCAGTAGACCCGCCCTGAAAGACTCATAAAAACAACCTCGGTTAAGGACACCCAACAAACATTCCCAATCCCTATTGGAAGAGAAACTACCATCCCACACATGCTACTCAATGGATTTGGGCGAACTAACCCATACACTCATTCCTTGTTGGATGCCTAAACCCTTGCCTCCAAGGAACCAGTGTACGGGTTGTTTCGCCCCAACCCTACTCAATGAAGCCCACCTTTCGAAAGGTAGGAAATATTCTTACCTTGAAGCTTGATAAACATGATCGAGGTAAAGAAGAACAGGCTCCCATTCATGTTAGTGTAAATAAAAACATTGATGTTATGTAAATTTATTATGCTCTTGTCTTTGTTTCTTTGACATCATCGTTGAGTTACATGCTATGTATGCAAAAATGTTCAATAACTTTCTCATTGGAAAGCAAAAGTGGCTTTTATAAGTAATAAAGGCTTATATGATTCATGACTTACGTTTTGTGTATGTAGTGGAGGCATTTATCACATTAAATTGAAAAGCTTAGTATAAATACCTAAGTCCATTTTCTAGCCTACCATTAGTACATATACATTTGTTTTTCTCTACAAACTTCTCGTATATAGGGGGTTTAATTTCACAATGACCCACGCACATCATTCAAGTTTCCAATGAAGAGTCCACCCCTTGGAAACTCTTTGTCATGTGATGTATCTAGTATACACAAATGTTAGGCAATGTTTTTTTAAGTTGATGTCTATAGCATCTTAAAATGTAAATTTCATATTCTACATAGCCTTTAGATAGTCATAACATTACTCAACCGATGAGTTGTCTTCGTGGGCCCAACAATAGATTCATGAATAAAGACTCCAAATACCAGATTCTTACTATTTCATATTGAATACGAAGTCAAGGCAACTGAACACAACTCATCAGCTGAGTAATGTTATGGTAGCCTCCCCCCCCTTGTTGGATTTAGAATTTGAACATGTTAGAGATTAGGTAACTATAGGGTTTGGAAAATTATGGAAATAAAGAGTATTGGCCCCCACACCAATTTCAATCGTATGTGCAGCTGGTGGTGTACCAATAATCTATTGTACAAGATTTCTAAGTGTTGGTTTTGGGTACACATGTGACTCTAGAATGATCTATTTGACTAGAATGTTGTTACTTTTGGAGTTGGGCAACTATACACCCATGTGCTCCACATTGTGGGAGTGCGACAAGACACCAGTCCAAAAAGGCAAATTAGGAGAGAGTTTGAAGCTTTGGAGGGCCAGTTTCCGTTTGGAGGAAGACAAGTGTTGGACTCACATTACTGGGCTTGCCATGGGGTTGAAAATCAGCATGAGATCATCTATTTTGAAAAGGGCACATTCTGAGTCTGCAGGCATCATATGCTACACAATGATCTTAATTCCAGGGCACAGTACTAAGGTAGAAATACCATAAACCATGAAAAGAAGGTGATTCACATTGAAGATATGGTCTTTCAATCATGAGATAATTTTCCAAGATAGACGAGAAGGATTCATGAAGAATGCAAGTTGTTTCATATTTTTATTCCCTGTAAAAAAAATTTACAATTTTTCAAAGTGGAAAGTTTGTCAAACCCCCTACTCGTTCACTAGATTCTCCTTGCACCGAACACGGTAGTCCTCATTTCCACACAGAACATCACCTAAACCAGTTAACTCATGAGTACATTAAACTGTGATTGATGGTAGTCAAACATGACTAAATTTGGCTAAACTGATTGTACATGCATTCAAGCTGCCAGCCTCGCAATGATCGGTTTCAAAATTGGCACTTCACTATTCTGACGGAAGTCTACTGCACGGGTAGAGGGTAGTTCACGGTTTATGGTATCTCCACCTTACTACACAAGCATTGAGCCGATCTTGATCGAAGGTATGACTCAAATAACTTAGAAGAAGAAGAAAAGAAACTAATCCTCTAGTAACAAGGGAATGTGGCATTGCTACGAGAAGCTCATTCTTGAAATGACAATTTAAAGGTAATTATTTTTAATTACTAGCTCTTTTCATATTAAATTGGATCTTTCACTGAGCTTTGATTGGGTTTCATCAAACCATACTCATTAAGTTTTGACATGCATTGCCCGGGCCCTATTACCACTCAAAGGCAGTCTCCACAATGCCTCTATCCCATGATATGGGGCAAAGCCAACAAAACATTACTAAACATTTACATCAATGGACGGGGAGAGCCTGCCACTAGTTACAGATGAACCAGTTGAGTTTGAGAAATAACGGTCAAAGTTCAAGACTTCAAGAAAATTGCCCATCATTTTAGAGGAATTCACGGAATATACATCAAATTAATAAAGAATGATTGAATGATGTCAACATGTAACCGATTGGACTTGAAACATTAAGATCTTGACTGGTTATGCCCAAACAAATTCTCAAACATTGAGTTACATGATGGTCTTGTTCCAAAGAAAGAGGATGTGATTAAAAAACTATGATAATCTATAGTTGTTTGTTGAGAAGTTCATAGTACGCAACTTGAGCAATCCTGGAATTAAAGGACAATCATGCTCGTGTGATACATGCTTCCATGGAACACAACCAAGGAGTTGTGTAATGTTATGAGCATATATTGCCCTATTGTAGGCATTTCCAACTCCATAAGGTATGCGGTGTTATATTGGTTACTTTCTTGAGCGGTCACCTTTATTCAAATGGTGTGTGGCTAGGTGAGGATCAAAGAACAAGCACCGTAAAGACACTTGTTGAAAAGAGATTGGACTATGTCTTCAGATTTTACGAACTGTTCCACATTGGGTAGTGAACACAATTGAGAGGATCCATTATTTAATTAAGGAATCGACAAGTGTGCGCTTCCGATAACCATACCCAAACTAGGGGAGGTCCAATTTTCAATATGGACTTTGTTGATGTTTAATCAAAGTGCAACACAAATTTGAAGACATAAATATGATCAATAGAAGATGGAGAACAAGAAAGACGAACCAAATAACACCCGCATAACTTAGACAATATGGCCGTGGGATTGGGCATTGTCTCATCCACTTAGCAATTGTGAAGCTTGTCATCTCAAGTTCTAGGATCATAGTTGAGATGTAAAAGCTATAAGATTTGCTAAAGTCAATATTCTCATCTCTCTTTAAGTGATCACATAGGCCCACTCCATTGTGTTAATTATTAAATCTAGAATGGTGTTGCATATTGAGTACATAGTTCAAATACATAATAACACGTGTTTTGTTGTAATGTCCATTCATCACTACAAACCTGCCGGGGGGGGGGGGGTGGACTCTGCATACCACGTATGAACTAATGTGAGTGTAAGAAGGGGTATTATTTGAGGCATTAGCGTACATAACATACATAAGGGAGAGGTATTATTTTTCTTTAGTGTATACATTTAAAAAGGCTATCAAGAATTTTGAAGTAAAGATATACATACGAAAGGGGGCCCTAAGGTTTAGAGAAAAAATTGACAATAGATGTGTTAGTTCATCCAATACATGTTTTTATCAATTGTTGTCACATGATTCCAGTAGTCCTTGATGACTACCTTGTCCATTGTTGTTAGGGTTTGCAGCTAGGTTCTAGGTTTTTACCTATGAGGCTTTTGAAGCGCTCATGGGCGGGCCATGGCTTCCTTGAGTTTTTCTCTACAAGTTAAGGCTAATTTATTGTGCTCTTGTCTTCGTTTGTTTGGTGCAATTGTTAAGTTACATGCTATGGATGAGGAAATGTTCAATGACTTTCTCATCAGAAAGTGAAAGTAGATTTTATATGTAATAGAACCCTATTTAATTCATGAGTTCTATTTTGTAATAATAGAGGAGGCATTTATCACATTAAATTAAAGAGCTTAGTATAAATAAATGAATCCATTTTCTAGCATGCCATTAGTAGATATACAACTGTTTTTCTCTACAAACTTCTCATATATAAGGGGTTTGGTTTCATGGTGATCCATGCATGTCATTTAGGTTTCCAATGAAGATTCCACCCCCTAGCAAACTAGTGAACATAGAAAAAACAGCAAAAATGGAAGCGCACAAGATCACCTCCAAACAACAAACAAACAAACAAACACTTTGGAAAATACATCCTCAACACTAAACCAAGACTAAAACACCAAAAATCTTCAAAAACAATGTACAAGATTCTATAGATAGTATAAAAGATGAACTAGGAAATATCCACACAAACCCACAAGCATTGCTAGTGCCATATCCAACTCCAAAAAAATAATTCCAAAAGCAAGCCCCACTACGTGATGACCCAATAAAACATCCAATGTCACTATGCAGTATGAAAATACCCATGGCATAACATAAAAAGGCTACATGATGGAGAAAAGAGGAAGTAGCAACTCAAAAATAGCAAACAAATCCACTAAAGAAGTCTTTGACATGAGCCTCAAAAACCTAGCCAAAAGAAAAACACCCAATCCAAACAACATCCCTAAGAAATCATCCAAGCCCCTTCGCACTCAATTCCACAACTTTCTTTTTTTATTTGTCCAAATTTGCTACAAATTCAAACAGATCCCACAAATTTGGAAACATAGCAAAACATCTTGCTATACAAAAAGAAGACCCCCCCTACTAATAACAAACTATAGGCCCATAGCCCTAGCAAACATAATATACAAACTCTACACAAACACCTTAACAACCATGCTCACTAACTACAACGACAACACAAAATCCTACACCATAGCCAAGAAGGCTTTCGTTCACAAAGAAACACTGCACAACAAAGACATACACTCATAGTAGCTCTCGAAGACGCACAATACACAAACCAAGACATATACATGGTCTATATAGATTTTTGCAACGCTTTTGGCTTCATATACCATGCCAGACTCCTAGCCATTATGGAGAATCTAGGCTCCCCCCCCCAATACACATTAGTAGAGGAACCATACAAGGTGGCTAGGAGTGGGTCGTTTTGTGTCTATTCCAGAGCCAGTGGAACCGTTTTGTAGTTATGGTTGCTATGTAAGAGCATGTGTGGTAAAAAATTAATGTGTTTTGGTTGTGTATTTGTATTGTTGGTTGTATGTCTTGGATGTTGAGGGTGACATGGGGTGTCCTAAGTGGTGGTCGGACAAATCCCGAGTCCACGGATTGTGGGTCGTTGAAGGTGTTTATGTATTCTTGTAGTTTAATATTGTTATGTTTGTGGCAGAGGAATTTGTTCACTGATGCTAGGTTGTCTTTGTGGAGAACATGTTGTTCGTCTACCCATTTTACTATGTTTCTATGGGGGTGTTCCACATGCATGAGAATTGTTTGTGGGTGGTCATTGCTCCCCATTTGTCTTTTCTCTTCCTCATTCTTTCGTATGTAATTTATGGTATTGGTGTTCCATTTGTGGTAGGTGTTTGGATTGGAGTGTGTTTGGCTTGGTTTGGTGTTTGTGGGTTTTGTGGTGGTATTTCTTGATGGAGGGTGGGGAGGATGAAGATTGTTTTTCTTGTTTTAGGGCTTCATTAATTGTTGTATGGGGAAGGTGGTATCTCCTGTGTCAACATGGATTTCAAATTCTCTTTCTAGTAAGGAGAGGGTTCTGGTTGTGGGAATCTAGAGCATGCTTGGTGGGTGAGTTTTGGGAGGTTGAGGGATCCTCCGTATTTTGTAAGTATGTATTTGGTGTGTCCTTGGTAATCATTCCTAATTGGCCTTAGTCGTTAAGCGCTCGAAGGAGTTGTTTGCCTATGCATGTTAGGTACTCTAGAATGATGGATGTGGAGTTTATGCTAAAGTCTTCCGTGTTGAGGTGGGTAAGGATGTTGGTTGTGTTCTTTGGGATTTTATAAATGTTTTTAGTGAGTTTGCTTAGGTTTCTGTTGATTTTTCTTCTGTCGGACTTGGAGAATGGCATACATGGTATACATGAGGGAGAGGTAGTGTTTTCTCTAGTATGTACATTTGAAAGGGCTATTCAGAATGCTCAAGTAAAGGTAGATGCCCTAGGGTTTAAAGAAAACAATGACAATAGATGTGTTAGTTTCATCCAATTCATGTTTCCATCCATTATTGTCATATGATAATAATCCTCAATGACTACCTTGTCCATTCGTATTAGGGTTTGCATTTGGGTTCTAGGTTTTTACAAACTAGAGGCTTTGGAAGTGCTCATTGGCTCCCTTGAGATTCGCTCTTTGGATCGTGGCTACATTATTGTGCTCTTGTCTTTGTTTGCTTGATGCAATCATTGACTTACATGTTATGAATGAAAAAAAGTTTAAGGACTTTTCATTGAAAAGCGAAAGTGACTTTAATGTGTAATAAATGCTTGTTAAATTTGAGATTTATATTTGTATATGTAGTGGAGGCATTAATTACATTAAACTAAAAAATCTTACTATAAATACATGAGTCCATTTTCTAGCTTGCCGCTAGTACATATACATTTGTTTCTCTTTATAACATTCTCATATATAGGGGGTTTAATTTCATAGCGACCCATGCATGTCATTTAGGTTTCCAATGAAGAGTCCACCCCCCGGGTGAAGAACACTCTAGCTATGAAAACACTTGAGTGCCATGAATCCCCGGCCATAGTTTTGGTTTCTATATTGTTTGTGCCTACATAACATGCAAGAACCTTCATACCTAGGTAGCATTGCCCTAGTACCAATATGTTGTAGAATGCTACTAACCCAAATAATAACTTGGGTATATAAGGATTCTATTACCTCGAGATACCCACCAAATATCAGTATTGGATTGGTGTTACAATTTTGATGCCCACGGGTAGGTTCTTTGATACCTTTATTGATGATGATTATTGTTACCATGCATCCACCAACAAACTTGTCCAACAATGGTCAAGACCTTGTTGAATTCCACATGGAGATTACCTTTTGGCATTTAAAGTGTTGGATTAGACATCACTCTATAGTAACCAAGGGTCGTCAAGGAAAACATAAGGCCCTTGAAAATCATCCAAAGGCCATACCATGGGAAACAAATATTCAATTTCACAATTGATGGGCTCTCAAGCTTAGTGTATAGTGAAAGTGAACCATGTTGAGGGACCACAACATAGTTTGTGGACAATCCAAAAGAATATATAGTTCAAGACCCCAACATAACAATATAATATTTCTAGGAGCCAATGGAAACTCAATTGCCTACCGCGATCCTTTATTTCTCATCAAACCCACCTCTTTTAGTCCAGTAGATCATGAACCATTATCCACTTTATGCCGTGTAGGACGCCATATAGATGTTTCATGCATTTGAATTCCTTTGGTCCCTCAAACCCTCATGGTCTTTTTGTAAAGTGAACTTGAACCATCTCCCCCGGCTTCTTGACCAATCACATGATTTGAATATCACGGGTGTAAGGGCCCTTAAGCTCTAGTGTAAAGTGGGCCCTAACTTACATCTCTCACGTGTAGCAACAAGAAGATGATGCCAAAGTGGCATGAGGATATTTGTTCGCACACAAACACTTTAGAAAAGACAAAGTCAATAAACAACAAGAAACGGGAGCTTTTGACCAGCCTTACTCCCAAGTAGGTATTTAACACTTGTTGAAGAAAGCAAGGAAAGGGCCCATGGTACACAGATGGATCCTTTTGTCCCGCCTCCTCTCTTCACTACACCCTTTATTATGGTCTCACTTACTATTCGGAGTAACGCGGTGCTATAACTATTCATTGAGAATGTAATATCTTACAAATCAAAGTCATTTATGTTCTATAATGTCCGAACAACCTAATCAACTTTCGAGCTATACTGATTATCCAAATTAGTGCATGTTATTATTTGGAGTTACGCATCGTAATAACGTCTTACTTAGGAGTTCAATTTTTACTAACAAAAATTCAATAGGTTGTCTAGACATTATAGAACTTTGGTAAAATATCACATTCTCAATAAATTAGTATACATCATTTATGGTATTTAGTGTCACATGCGTCATAGTGTCATTGACCCTATTTTGAGGCATATGCTAGGTTACACTGATGATTAATGACTTCACCATAAGTGTCACCTCATGATAATTGGCGTTCAAGTGCGCTTACTGACATCTTGGCATAAGTATGTTCAATAGTGTTTTGAGGTGCATTCATATGTTACACAATAATTTGCAGGTTGACTAATGTGTACACAAATTACACTTGCCATTAGTGGTATGTTCAAAAATATCTTCCCCTTGCATACTAAAACGCAAGACTATAATCTAAAGTATCTCAATGTGCTACTCTCAATGCCATAATGTAGATAAGTGGCACTAAATACCTTACATAGTGTAGTAGAAATGTGGAAGTTACATGACATGACATGACATGACAAGTTTCGGTATCATTTTGATCACTATGACACCCTCCGCGGAAAAACTAAACTGGTTAAAAATAGAAGTTGGTGTGCCTTTGCTAGAAATCGAGTTTTATTGTTTATTGTATTCTTGAAGCCCTTTTGGACGCGTGACTATATTTAGCCACTTTACATTTTCCTTTGCTAGAAATCGAGTTTTGTTGTTTTACTGCATTCTTGACGCCCTTTTGGACGCGTGACTATTTTTAGCCAGTTTAGTTTTGGAGGGTGAGTTGTGTTAGATTGTCATGTCTTGTGACTACGTTACCGCAGTGAACTACACCATTCATGGTATTTACGGTCACTTACTATTCATCATTACATAGTGTTATAAATATTGTTGAGAAAGTAATATTTTACCAAGCAAGTTCACTCGTGTTCTACAATGTCCGAACATTCTATTCAACTTGTGCTAGAAAAGATTGAAGTCGTGAATAAGAAGAAGTTATTGCATTGCGCAATTCCAAATAGTAAGTGACACTAAATAACATAAAGAGTGTACTAGAGCTTGCAACAGTCCCTTGACTGACTATTATGATGGTTTGACCCCGCCAACCCTTGGGTGGTCAAAGCACTCATGCACGTACAAGATAATGAGAGGCGGGCCCGCTAATCATACTTCTAAGCATATGTTGACTAATAAATTACTATGAATTACGATATGCTAAAGAGCGCAATAATTGTGAAGCACACTTGCTTAAAAAGAGATTGTGGTTTTCCCTTAAGAGTTCAATGTTCAAAACATGATGAGAAAAGCACCTACAAAATGACTAAGATATCTTCACTTTTGGGAGACATTTGATCCATAATAGAGTTATCCGTAAAGTCCCTCAAAGAGGGATGAAACCAAATCATGTTTTGATATTCTTTGAGAAATCTTTCTTTAAGAAGCTCGTGAGCTTCTCTTGTATCACAGCCTACTTTGAAACTTGGGTGAAATTTTTGGGATTATTTATTTATTTATTTTAGTTCTCAAAATTTGAGAGAATTTCAGGATCTAAAATAGGGTATGCGCATGTGATCGTTATCATGCATCATGGATTGGCCTATGCAAGGCTAGCTGGGCCCACCAATCCTCATAGGACAAGCTAGAAAGCTGGTGTTTGTAACAGTCCAACACCACTCTTTTTGTATGGTAATTTAAGCATTAAGAAAACTTGGCTACCTTTATGTTAATTCTCATGAACTCAAGGTTTGGGACTAAACCCATGCTTTCATCTGGTTTACTTTACAAATAACTCTAATATAGTTGGACATTATTATTATTATTATACTCTCCATATAGTGATTGCATGGGAAAGTGTTGATTTACAAATAGTGTAGTAGGATGTTATCTAGATGGACACAAAATAAACGTAATTAGAAAATGGTTTTATTTTTGTTTTTATGCCACTTGTTGTATTCACATTGGTGAAGACCATGTTGGATTCTATGTGGAAATCACCTTTCAGCATGGCATGCATTGACCCAAAAAGTACCATAAGCACTTCCTAGTTCAATCTTTACTTGATGCCAAATTAGAATCTCCACATGGGATTTCAATGCTCTCAAGCAATACAAGATCGCCACGTAATCAAATATAGAGAATAATCATTTGCTTTAAAGTCGAAGCAGGAAGCACTCTACAAGGGCAAGAGGGAATTGTCACAAGCAGGGATGGGGGAGAACCGGTGGTTAGTTACAGGTGAACCGGTTGAGTTTGAGAAATAACCGGTTGAAGTTGGAGACTTCAGGAGAATTACCAATCATTTTAGAGGAATTTAAGGTAGAGATACCATAAACCGTGAAAAGAAGGTGATTCGCATTGAAGATATGGTCTTTCAATCATGAGATAATTTTCCAAGATAGACGAGAAGGATTCATGAAGAATGCAAGTTGTTTCATATTTTTATTCCCTGCAAAAAAAAAAGTCTACAATTTTTCAAAGTGGAAAGTTTGTCAAACCCCCTACTCGTTCACTAGATTCTCCTTACACCGAACACGGTAGTCCTCATTTCCACACAGAACATCACCTAAACCGGTTAACTCATGAGTACAGTAAACTATGATTGATGGTAGTCAAACATGACTAAATTTGGCTAAACTGATTGTACACGCATTCAAGCTGCCAACCTCACAATGATCGGTTTCAGAAAGGGTACTTCACTATTCTGACGGAAGTTTACTGCACGGGTAGAGGGTAGTTCATGGTTTATGGTATCTCTATCTTATAGACTATACCTCCAATGAATAAAGCAAAACCAGAAGATGTAAACATGTAACCGGCTGGATTTAGAATCACTGGGATCTTGACCGACTATGCCTGCCCAAAAACTTCCTGGGCACTAGTCACATGCAACTGTATCTCTATCCATTCAAGATAAAAACTTGACCATGTAAGTGTACCAGTGCCTGGGAAGTTTTTGGGCATAGTCGGTCAAGATCCTAGTGATTCTAAATCCAACCGGTTACATGTTGACATCTTCCGGTTTTGCTTTATTCAATTGAGGTATATTCTATAGATTCCTCTAAAATGATCAGTCGTTCTCCTGAAGTCTCCAACTTCAACCGGTTATTTCTCAAACTCAACCGGTTCATCTGCAACTAACCGCCGGTTCTTCCCGAGCAGTGAAGTGTACAATCGGTTTACCTCGTATGACTTCGCCTAGGCATACTACTAATTCAAGGGTCTTTGAAGCTAAATTCCATAACATTATTCAAACCCATTACAATGTTTTGTGGAATTGACAATATTCCAAGGAATATTCCTAGTATTTTCACATTCGGTCTGAATGTGGGGAATATTCCTTGGAATACTGTCAGTCCCACAGAACACTGTCATGGGTCTGAATAATGTTATGTGAATGTCAAAACAACTCTCTCTCTCTTTAAAGGAAAAACCCCTCCGAAATGCATACTATTTCAACGCTTTTGTGACGGCAAGTTGTTCTTGTTAAAGGTCATATAAATAGTCAACCCCACAGAATCGGACGGTGACATGTCACACGTAAACAATATTTTTTTGGCATTGTCCTTCACCGAAGGTGTTTGCAATCCACACTATGTCAAGATTTGATGTCCTTGAAACCCTAGAATTCAAATCTTATTCAAGTTCCGCGGAAACTCGTCAATCCATCGCAACATCACATCCACGATTATGTGGCCAAATAAGAGTACTTGTTTAGACTCACCATGTCCAATCACAAATAATACAAGTGAGGAGGTTATGAATCCACATGGTGGGAGGAAGGCATGTGCTCGATTCTCCCAATATTTCTCTCTTGCGGGCTATTGATTGTTTCCCTATATTATGATCACGCGATCCAACGTAGAAGATGTCTTGGGGATGACATGATCTTTTGGCATCTCGATCATTCATGTTTCCCTCGGATCATGTAAAGACACATGGAGATGATGTGTTCAAGTTGTGCATATTTTGTACAAAAAAAAATGGAACCAATTTCAATTCATTAAAACCTCCAAAGTCTTTTACGAAGGACCTTCATGGACACATATGTTTGTCGCGACATTTAGAGCTCTCTCAATGTTTTTCATGAGGGGAAATTATCGTTCCCCAGAATGATTGGGCGAACTAAACAACTAGTTATAAATTTCACCACACAATTTACTGCTACCAATATGCTCTCTAATATGTGGCTTGGAATTCAAGCATTGTGTACACTTTATATTGAAGGTGAAAGTGAAAGGGATGTATGAAGGGGCTTGACAGCCACCCACACATAGAAAGGGAATGGGGGTACAATATTTAGTAATGTATATGTTACAAGGAAAATAATGTAAACATTTTAGGTTATGTAAAATAGACAATTTGATTTTTTTTTTGCACATAACATGACCCATTACTAAATTTGGCCGTGTTTCTTGCCACTTGGCGTTTGGGTATTTGTTGGTTTCAATAGATTGGACCATGAGCAATCCAAAAAGCTTTCAATCCCAACTTGGGGCAAGCCCATGACCTTTTCTATGTGACATTGTGTTACCTCCCAAGTAGATTCAACTCAACCTCTAAATTAGTTCAATGCGGCTCTACCCTCGTGAGCAATATTCAATAAAAACAAGTACAAACTAGGTGTCCTATATGTTGAAATGTGAGTGTTGTGCTAGGAATGGGCACTTCTATGTGAAGATAAGTGGCATTATTGTGGGCACATCCAACTCCACATACACTTTTTGACCGTCAAATTAGATTGGGCACGGTCTCCTATGGTTTCTAATTGCGAATCACAGTTTTTTTTTAAATTTTAAGTTCCAAGATCGGCATTGAGATGCAAGAGTTATAAGAGGTCAAAGTAAAGATTCTCATTCTCTTTGATCAATCACAAAAACCCCCCCAATTGCCTCAATCGTATTTGAACCTAGAATGATGTCTATATCATTTTTAACACATAGCCCCGTAAGTGATAATAACATGTCTTTTGGGTGTCTGTACTTAAATACAAACCTTGTCATATACATCACCACTCAAATACAAGTGTCCAATTAGAAAGAGTGACCACGAATAGCAAACATACTTGGAGAGAGAGAGAGGGAATTACTGCATTCGAGCGTACTACTCATCCATCCAACACCAAAACTTGACCCCCTATAGATTTGTTGCCTATTCATCTCAAATGACTTGAACTAGACTAATTTAGGGTCTTTAAGACTGATTCCAACATCAAAATGACTAAAATATAACCTCCAAGTTGCATGCTATTTCAAGAACTTTCATGTTGGATGAATGAGAGATACGCTCGTATGTGATAATTCCGTCTCTCTGTCTCTCTCTTAGTACAATCAGCTCAAAGCGTGACAGAAAGCCTGTGAATTGGATTAGCCTACAAGCTTACCTAGTTTTAGGTCAAAATGTTTTGAAACCGTCACATGTGACCCACAGTGGACACCAAACCCTTGAATGGTTAGCATTCTCTAGAATGTACCATATGCGTTCATTCTAGAGCATATAATGGACTTCATTTAGCCCTTTTAATCCCGGTCAAAGAGTCCTAGAATTGGGTTGGAAAAATGCATGACGGTGCTCTTTGCCTTTACCCATGTTACCGGTGGACTTTTGGATGTACCCGCACCCTAAATTTGGTATACAAGATCTTCCCGGGATTCTCCGAAGGGGGGCTTTAGAACATTTTGGTTCTTGCGTGCATAAGGACAAGGTGACCGCATGACTCTATGTATCCACTCAAAAACTTATTTTGAGCTCAAGGATACGGGCACGTGAAGGTAATTGAATGTCACATTTTCCCTCTACGAAGATCTCACTTGGCCGCATCTAGGAACGCGGGACATGCGAGGTAGTAAAGGAGACTTGGAATGAAGGTTGGTGTCGGGGATTGGTCAACTTGAGAAGCATTTTTATTGGCTTGGGATTCGTGGCATCTACTATGTAAAAACATCCATCGTGGATGAGGTGCGCTAGTAAAAAACAACAAGTCTATTATGGGTCGGGGGTCGATTTCTTCCGGTCGAATCCCACTGCACCGGTTATGGTATTTAGTGTCACGTACGTTATTTGCGAAGGGCCTAAACTAGATGCCTAGAGAAGTCTAGTAGTGGCGTGTCTGTTAATTGTCGACATGGCATTATTTGTCAACATAAGTAGTTTTTTGAAGTGCAAAAAAAAATCTACATTATTACATTTAGTGTAGAAAATTGTGGTGCTTGAGATGATAGTTTTTGCATTACAAGAACAAATTATTTGAATATGCAAATGACAAGTGTCATGTGGTCACACTAATGGTCAACCTTGTGGCCATTAGTGTAACCTAAAATAGGCCTCATGTATTATAATAGGGTAAGTGACGCTATTGGTCAGGTGACACTAAATACCATAAACAGTGTAGATTGATCGGTGCTTTTGATGTTAATGCACGAGTCCAATGGTCTAATATTAACCATTTTTTGAGGCTACGGGATAGTTCACTACGTTTTTTCCTTTCCAATGGATGAGTTTACATAGACAAAACGAATCCTAACCCTCTTATATTTAGCATTTACATCTATCAGTGCAAATACTATGGGTTCCTACACCAATTTGTCCTATTGAGTGTGGGTTACAAGTTGGAGTTACATGTTGTTTACTAACAACATGATTGTGGACACGTTGCTTGGTCTATTGGGTGGACATCCAAGCAATGCCCACAACTTGGTCTAGCACTATAGGGTGTTGTCTAGTTTGACACAAAACAACTATCTCTTGGAAGAGGTTTGCCACATGTTCTTTTTTACAATGACGAAGACCTTGTTGAATCCTCTGTACAAAAAAATGCTTTTCTGCACTCTAATTGTTGAACCGGACACCATTCCTCAGTATCTATACTTGGTCTATATAGTAAGTTGGAGAGTGATAGGCATAGCTAGATCGACACTAGATTGCTCATAAGTGGCCAAGGATTTGGGGCATCTATGTAAACTCGTCAAATAGAAAGGTGAAAAAATCACGAATTGTTCAAGTACTTGTAAATTTCAACAAATAAAGTTCAAATTTGACATCAAACATGTCAAATAAGTTTAACAGGAATTATATGGAATGAAACAGCTCACAACCTTATAGGAGAGGGGAGGGGGGGGGGTATATTGTAACCCCTTCATTCATGATCATAACATCAAAGAGTATGTTGAGCTTGTTCTAGGCCGGGGATTTGTGGCACTCAAGTAAAATCATCCATGTGGATGAAAAAAACGCAGGAATAATCTAAATGACTATTTTTAGGCAATTTGATTCCGGAAATAGAGTCAAAGGCCCCGAATTAGTCTAGTGACGTCACATTCGAATGAATCGGCCCTCAACCCCATAGGGGGGCTTTTTTTATTGGAGCCACTTCATCCACGATATCTTGGATGGATGTTCCTTAGTGAGTGCCACGAATCCCCAGCCCTTGTTCTATGGGCCCAACATGTGGACACTGAGGTCCAGGAACAAAATGGGAAGATCCTTGATAATAACTGTATTTAGTATGAATATGAATACTCACACGGGGCAACTGGCCATCAATTAAAAGAGCTTTGTATCAGTTGGGTTGTCTGTCTTAACCCAACTATCAATCTCAAAGGGCCAACACAAATACTTAATATTAAATTCATCATTCTTAACCTGCCACTTGTTGATTACTACATTTCGCCCGGGAATCTCTCCATCAGTATTTGTGGCGCCTCTCCCTTTAGAAAAGTGTGCAGGTTGCCTTACATGAGTAATGTTATGATGAATGAGTTTACATAAACACCATGAATCCCAAGACCTCATGAGCATAGCTCTACCTTATCACTCAAGGGCAAGGTACATCACCTTACAAAACACACACACATGTATGTATCTATATCTATTTCTCTCTCTCTCTATATATATATATAACCATCACCATATATATAAATTATTGTACTCTCACCCTCCACGGTAGTGTTGCAAGGCCCTCCCATTTAAAGTGACAACTTGTAGGTACAAGGACACATGTTGTACTTGTACCACTACTCTTATGTAGGCCACGAGATTCCGTGTCAATATGTACAAAGAGGAAGGGTATTTTTTTTAATATTTCTATTTATATATATTTATGCGTGCATATTCTTATTTAAAAAATGTTGCATAAAAAGCTCATGGAACCAAGCATATTGGTTCTCCCGGGTGACTTTATCGGATCATACGACTTGACATGCATTCCGGGAGGGATACCAAAGTTCAAATGGACTCATGTTGTGATGATACAAAAGTCAAGTGTGCTTGATTTGGAGGTCACTCGCCAACATCGGTGGGATCGAGTCCCCCTCCCGCCCGCCCACCGGCCGTTCGGGCATATTGATCCAAAATTTTCAACTTCCCGATGTTTGAATATCAAATCCAAGCACTTACCGTACTTGACTTTATAAACCCTTGTAAGAAAAGGGGTCGATGGAGGTGCTCGTGTTTGAGGCCCACATAGACTAGCAGGTCAAAGTGTGGGCATGAGACAATGGGAGGGGGGCATTGAGTGCCCTAAGGTAGAGATACCATGAACCGTGAAAAGAAGGTGATTCGCATTGAAGATATGGTCTTAAAGTCATGAGATAATTTTCCAAGATAGAAGAGAAGGATTCATCATAACATTATTCAGATCCATATCAACGTTCTGTGGGATTGGCAGTATTCTGCAGAATATTCCCTGATATTTCCCACATTCAGTCTGCCAATCCCACAGAACGTTGATATGGATCTGAATAATGTTATGATGAAGAATGCAAGTTGTTTCATATTTTTATTCCCTGTAAAAAAAATTCTATAATTTTTCAAAGTGGAAAGTTTGTCAAACCCCATACTCGTTCACTAGATTCTCCCTAAACCGAACATGGTAATGCTCATTTACACATGGAACATCACCTAAACCGGTTAACTCACGAGTACATTAAACTGTGATTGATGGTAGTCAAACATGACTAAATTTGGCTAAGCTGATTGTACACGCATATCAAGTTGCCAGCCTCGCAATTATCGGTTTCAGAAATGGCACTTCACTATTCTGACGGAAGTCCACTGCACGGGTAGAGGGTAGTTCACGGTTTATGGTATTTCTACCTTAGTGGCCCCAAGTTGTTGAGCTTGGCGGCCGGGATTTTAATCGATATTTGAATTGATTTTTCTTGGTAGGGGTACAAGTGGTGTGAATGCCGCGGACACATTATTAGGGAGCACAAAACTACGTAAATCGCTAAGATATAGTGTGGGATGTTATTCGGTTATATTTCTTAATCGGATACCTATATGTGATTCGTGTGTGGGTAGGTGACGATGAAAGAACAAACAACATAAAGACACACGTTTAAAAGAGATTGGACTATGTCGTCAAATTTTACTAACTACTTCACACTCAATAGTGACACACAATTGGGAGGGTCTTTGTGTTCAACACTGAAACCATCAAGCATGCACTTCCAATAATCGTAATTGGATCGGGGCAGGTTCGAGTTTCGACCTGAGTTTTGTTGATGCATCATCATAAATTTGCTGATGCAAAACACAAATTTTGATTTGTGAATCTAATCAATAAAAGTTGGAAAACATGGAAAAAAAACTAACTGAATAACACCCATACACCTTAATCTTCTTTTGCCTACAAGTTATTTCGACCATGAAAATTATGTTCAAATAGTATAAAATATGCTATTGAAGAGTGGTTTCATGCATTCGATGTTCGCCTATTCTCTATGCCTTTGATGATCGGCCTCCATTCATCGTACACCCACCATACGATTCCTTGTAGACATGGGATATGGTGTGTATATTGTTTATTTCAATATGAATAAATCCCATGTTGGGATTAGCTTGTCTTAATACCACTTTAGTGATGTACCGTATGGTAGGGATGCGGAACCCCCCACGGCATTCTCAGGTTGGATGTCACGAGTTAGGGTGGACAAACTTTCACATGGCAACACTCATACCCAACTTAAATTATTCTCTGGAAAATTGGAATAGCTTTCTGTTGACCCAGCCAGGTGGTTGTGGCCTGAGATTACTTCCTCCTTGGCATATTTGGCCTAGTTTGGGTGGAAGTGGATCACTATTCAAGAGACTATGAAAAAGCCAATCTCCAACAAATCGTGGAATGAAATTCCTCCCTCCACCTCTCCAAATTGGAGGATCATTTGGCATAAGCACAATGCATAGAAAGAGGTGGCCTTCCTTTGGTTAGTCATTCATAAGGCAGTGGCGGTGAATGAATGGCGTGGACGAACTTGGCAGAGATTGATAAGAGTTGCCCCCATTGTCGCTCACCAGTTATGGAGTCGGTGGAGCACAAATTCTTTAGTTGCCCTTTGGCTCAACAAGTGTGGTGCTATGTGGCTGACATCATTTGGCAACTCTTTGCTAAACGAGGCAACCTTGGCCCTCGGAAATATTTTTCAATGATGTAGTGCCTCTTTGATCAACCTCTTAGCAAATCACTGAAACCTTTTAGTTGTATTTAGTTCTTCTTGAGGAGTGGTTTTCCATGGATTATTTGGCATCAATGGAGTGATCTGGGTTTTAATGCTCTTCAATGGCCAGTGGAGAAAACACACCAAGTTGCATGGGACTCCTTACTTGACTATGGTAGACTTGAGTGGCAATGGACCCTCATGAATTTGGAAAAAACACCGGTTGTTGCTTATGAGGATGTCCTTAAAGATTTTGACAATGTTTGGTGTGTCAAAGGTCTTATTGTTACTCGTAGCGATTTAGTGGTTACTTGGAAAACTAGGTCCCGTATGCACATTATTTCTTAAGTCCCCTCATTTGCTCAGTTTTGCTCAAGATGGTTGTACTTGTTTTGTTCTTTTGCAATTGAATTTGCTTTCAATTTGTGCCAAAATAAAATAAAAGAAGACAATGTATATTTGATCACCATTGTCTCCCTTTTGAATTGTTCTTTGAATAGTTTGTGTTAAATATAGTTTCAATCTCATGGACCAAGTGAATATTGGCCTTCATGATTGTTGGAGTCGCGTACAAACCAATCTTGGAAAAGAAGTGTAACATTTCAAAACAACAACAAGCTATCACTATCTACCAAAAGGTCACATTGCAATTGTGTATTCGCATTTTTCAATATTTAAATATTGTATGTATGAGAAACCCAGATGGGGTTTTAAAGAAATTTGAGATAAGAAAGCCTAATTCATTTAGTTATCTTAATCATACACCTATATTTGAATGAGACGTGGTTAGTTGTGGATATAAGAGTGTACACCAAAAGATATGTGATAAAAAAGATTGGACTACATGCTCAACATCTCTACACTATTATAGGCTTAATAGTTGACATAATTGGTGGGAACCTAATTTGGGAGGTGGGTATAAGAATAAAGACATGAGTATGAGCCCCAAGCTAGATCACATCTTCATTCGGCTGGGCCTTGCCCCTCCCACGCCTCCTTCACTGCCCGGTCTTCATGCCCAGACCTGCGTGGGAACTCTTCCCCGTTGCGAACCAATGTGACAATACCCGGTCACTTAAGCCATTAAGCTCCTTTGGCATGTGAAGGAACTTCATCAATTAACCTGAGAATAATGAACGTGGTGTCAACTTGAATATTTGTAATTTTGACCGGATATTGTTACATTGGTTCCCAATGAGGAGGAGTTCCCACGCGGGTGCGGGCAAGAAGACCGGGCAGTGAAGGAGGCGGCGTGGGAGGGGCGGGGCCCAACCGAATGATCTAGCCCGGGGCATGAGAATGAGCTCTAACACCGAGGGGTCCTGCCTCCCCTCGGCGTGGGCGCGTTTTCTTCTTGGTTTTAATTCATCTGGCGTTGTGGTCCGAGACGACCTTAAACTACCGGATGATGGTGGAGGGATACCCAAATCTCAAGGAAGAGGTTGGCGGTTCGAATCCCGGCTGTGAAATCTCCTCTCTACCTGACGGAAAACTTGCCAGGTGGTCAACTGCCTCCTGTGCTTTGGCGTTGGCCTGTCGGCCTTCTGTCTCAAAAAAATAAAATAATCTAGCGTTGGCTTTTTGGCCTTCTTGTCTCAAAAGAAAAGAAAAGAAAGAATGAGCTCTAACACTGGCTACGGCCTTGATTGGATGTGATGATCATCTCGCACTAATAATCAAGTGTTTTCACATCTTAGAAGAAGTGGGTGCAGAGCTAAACGTGTCCATTTTAGGCATTAAAATACGCAACTGGTTTGAAAAGTGCACTTGAACAAAGAAATACTACTAAAACTAGAAGTAATGTCGTTAGTCAAGGCCCAGATAGGCCTTTTCAGATGTTAAGCTTAGGGGTCAGTAAGGCCCCAGGAACTTATCCTAGCATTCAGAAATAAGTTGGAGTATATATAAAATCCCTCTCAATTAGTGTAGCCCACACCTTATCACATGCTCCCCTGTAGTCCAAAATCCTCTCCGTCAGTGTCATATGCGGCGGACTCGAGAGAAATAGCTAAGTTATGAAGCAAGACAAGGGATGGAATTTGGGCAGGCCGATTTCGCAGCAGTGCCAGCAACAGATCTTGACAGGGTAACATAGACATCTCAAATCCGGGTGAATAATAATCTTCTTAATCGGACACCTCTATCATTTGAGTGCTATGTGGTTTGGTGTGGCTCCAAGAACAGATACCGAAAAGATATGTGTTTGTTAGAGATTGAGTTGTGTGTTCAAAATATGATAGATTATTATAGGTTTAATAGTCAACATCATCTTCTTCTTCTTTTTATTGGGGGGGGGACCTGTATGACCATTTAATGAGCACGAGAATCTGCACTTTGATATTGAATCAAAAATTTATATGAGCAACACAAATTAGAAGGAAAGTGGCTTTGCCCTTGATTTGGATTTGCTGATCGTCTTGTACTATCTTAATTATGTGTTGCATATCCTACGAGAAGTGGGCTGGTATAAAAAGTTACCATTTAAGATCCATCTATTTTCAGTTCGAGTTTGGGATGGCAAAAGATGAGGACTGGATTTAAGGTATGTGGGTGTTATTCGGTTTGTTTTGCATGTTCTCCAACTCCTATAGATCGTATTTACGCAAGGAAACTCGTGTTGCATTAGCAAATCTATGATGAAGCATCAACAAAATTAGACCTTTGATTTAGTTAAGATTGTTGTAAAGGCATGACCGTTGATTATTTAATTGAACACCTAGGTCCCCCCAAGTGCGTTGAATATTGAGTATGGAATGGTTTAAAAACTACAATAGGTAGTTCGATCTCCTTTAAACAAATGTCTTGATAGATTTCACCTAACCACACACCACTCAAATTTAGGCGACAATATGAGATAAATACCCGAATAAGGTCCGTGTACCCTATATGTTATGTGCTGAAAAAGAAGCAAGGTGCGATTGATGAGATAAAACATCCAGCAATGTACCCAAGATGTGTGGCCATATTTGGGGCACTTCCAACTCCACATACATATTTAACCATTGGATCAACTCATAACGGTCTCATCCAATTAGCAACTGCAAATCATGTAGATTGTCATTTCAAGGTTTATAATTGGAATTGAGATGCATCACATAGGACTCCCAGTTGTGTTGATCAATAAGTTAAAGAAAAATAAAAGCTTTGAACACATAGTTCAATCTCATTATAACACATGTCTTTTCATTTGGTATGTTCTTAACTACAAGCCTTGCCATATGCCACAACCACATTCAAGTGTCCGATTAAGAAGAGAACTGACTCCACAAGGCCCACACACCACTCAAACACAAGTGTCCAATTAAGACAAGTAACCAAATTAGACCCCCCCCCTTACCTTACCCAAACTTGTTGCTTGGGCCACATGGCTTTCTACTTGCACTAATTATTGAATTCAACATGGACCGCAATAATTTCAAATATCTATTTTTAATTTCTGGAGTGGAAAGTTTGAAAGAATTGAAATGAAATTAATTTCAAAGTTCATGGAGCCAAAATGCTTATAGGACTAAAAGTACATCAAGATGGTGTCAAACATGCTAATTATCAAGAATAGCATAGCGCAATAACCTCCATGAGAAAGAGGCTAATATTAACTTGATGGTCGAATTGGAAGAAAGACTTGAGGCTCTGTAGTATTACATTGTCAAATAGTGAAGGGAATTTATCTCAAATGGGGTTGCAAGGGGACACTCCAACACAAATTGAGCCTCATTTTCAACGTAGTTGTAAGAGCAAAAGCGGCGTAATATGTTATCTCTAGGGATTGGGATAGTTGACCACCGGCTGATCTCAATGGCAAGTCTATGATTCGAGGTGTAGTAAGCAACAATGATTCTATGTTGGGGTGGTGTCGATAATTGCTTGAAGTACAACTTACATTCATAGTTGAGAAAGTCCTTGAGGTGGAGATCATATAATTCCCTTTCCGCAAGGTGGAAAGGGTTCCACTCTTTTAACGAGAAAGGCCTCCTTGAGAGCATCAAATGTGATTTTTGATGGTGTTGGGATATCATGGGTTCCCCATCGAGGTAGACCTCATGACGCTTTCCACATGGTTTTTGTTTTGTGCCAAGTGTAAAACCCTTGTCTGGCCATGTGCCGAGAAGGTAAGGTTGCTTGACTAACTAACCAAGAGGAATGTAGGGAGTGGGCAAGCTGTTGTTGGAAACCTATAGAATGCACGTGGCACTATGCATACGGAATTATATGCAACCCAGAGCTTACTGTTTATAGTTGAATCAACACTAGAGTTTTCTTTAAAGACCCCGAATTGGTCTATGCCGAATCATTTGAGATGAATAGCCACAAACCTATAGAGGCCAAGTTTTTAAGTTGGATGGATGAGAGGTACGCTCGTATGTGATAATTCCCTTGCTTCAAAGATGTGCATCGAAGTTTCTTGGCACTCCATGCACGTGAAGAGCAAGTATGTGGCACTAACACCACTACGCATACTAAACATCCTTCACAATAAATAAAACAATATGTAGACTACAGTAGGCATGTCTTATTTAAACACTAACCTTATTCAAGTACATGCTACTTTTGGTTGTAAAATGGTTCATAACATTCCTCAACTGATGAGTTGTGTTCAGCTGCCTTGACTTCAACTTCAATATGAAGCAATGGGATTCCAAACATCCAAAGTCGTTATTCTCAAATCCATTGTTGGGTCCATGAACACAACTCATCAACTGAGTAATGTTATGTTTGATACTCTCCTAATCCAAACACTTTTAACATTGTCCAAGGATCAACACAACGGCTCCTTGGTCATGATGGCCATAAGGTGGATCTTCAACACCCACTCAACACTGAGCACCTTATTTGCACACCTATATAACCACTTAAGAAGATTGCATATCCGTTCTTCGATTGAGAGAAAAATGAGAATTTTCACTTCCGGCTCTTATAACTTTTGCATCTCGACTTTGATTTCGAAACTTGAAACGACAATCCTCACGATTCTCAATTGCAAAACAACTCCCGATCCGATCCAACGGCCCAAAATTGCCCGTGGAATTGAAAGGGCCCATACCTAATAGGGCCGCATACCTTACACACCTATCTCGAGGGCTTATCACGGGACCTACCAACCTACTAACTAGATTGTCCTGACTCTTGGTCCGGGATCTAGGTTGACCCTCTCGATGGTCGCAACCCGAATTTGACCGGGCGCAGGGCGGGCAGCGGGGTGGAAGTTGTGGAGGCCCTGCCCGGGCTGCCCGCGCTGCCCGTAGCTCATCATTCAGGGCCTTGGGTGCAGTGGGGTGGCAGGCTAGGCATGTGAAGGGCATCAAGAGGCCCCTGCCCACCCACTCAAGTCGAGTCGGGCACGGTCAGCCCAGTACGGTTAACCGATTTCTAGCTTTGTACCTCAGATCCCTAAAACCCCTGCCCATTTATTTTATTTTTAATCACATTTCAGTGCGTTGTGGACCGGTAACACCCCACTTAAGTACGACTTAAGATGTGTGGTTGTTATTTGGTTCGTTTTTCATGGGCTCCAACTTCTACCCATTAGATTTACACAAACAAAACTCGTGGTGTATTAGCAAAGTCTATGATGATCCCGGGTTGAAGATCAAACCGCTCGTAATTTAGCATGGTTATAGGAAGTGCATGCTTGTTGATTTCTTAATTGGATACATAGGTCCTCCCAATTGTGTTCACTATTGAGTGAAGAGTAGATATTAATATTTGAAGGCACAGTCCAATCTCTTTTCAACGTGTGTCTTTCTGTTGTTTTCTCTTTGATCCTCGCCAAACCACATACCAATCAAACCTAGGGGTCCAATTAAGAAAACGAGCCACTACCTTACAACTTATGTTTTTTTTTGAGAAGACATGGATAGGAATGGGAAAAAAAGAAAAAAGAAATAAAAAATAATTTGTGAGGTGCTTTCAAATTTATGGTGTGAGGAGCATTAGCTTATACCATGCCCACACTAGGGCCAGTCATTGCTAGGAGGAGTCCTTGATAGGGAAAGGTCAAGTCTTTCCAAAATTTATTGCTACCAGTAAGGGTTTTCGCCCTACTCACACTAACCTCATTGGATGTAATGTTCTACATTTTTGCCAGTGCATACAAGACAAGAACTCCAATCAAGATGGAAACCCTCCCACTTGTGTGCACTAGTTGATGGTCCTAGTGTGTGCATGGTATTAGAGCATGACCAAACGTTGTACATCAAACACTAACACAAAGGGGTGCTAAATTGGGTAACATTGCTTTAGAGGGGAGTAGTCCCTCTATATGTTTCACATGCTCACTCTATATGAGCACTATATATTGTGCGTCTCATGATTAGAACTAATATCTTATAGTACCAAAGGCTTTACATAGAAATAGGTGGAGCTAAGACTTTGTTTGGTCAAAGATGGTTTGTAGTTGATTCTCTTATAAAGGAGTTGATACTCATCTCTCTAATAATTGCATATTTGAAGGGGTGGAAGGCTTTAGAGGGAGAGAGCACCTCTGAACTGGTGATAATGAGAACATGTGGTCATACTCTAAGGTGAGTGGGCTTTGAATTGTTTCTTTTTCTAATTGGACATCTATACTTGAGTGGCATGTGGTTAGGTGTGGATGTAAGAACGAACACCAAAAAGAAATGTGTTTAATTGCCCACACTCACTATTGACCCTCCCTCAGTAATTGGGATAATCAATGTAGTGTTGAGTAATGTTATTATGAGCTTGGTCAAAGTGAAAACTCTATTCAAAACATATAAGCCCTCCCAATTATGTTGACAATCTAGTATGGTGTATATATTGGAAGTGTTTAGTCCAATCTCCTCATATTTGACATGTGTCATGTTCTAAAGACAAGCCTTGCTATATACCACTCATATGTATAGGCATCCGATTTACGAATAGCAACTAAGGGCCACTTCACACACGAGCCAAGAGTTGTGACCATCAAGTTGTGAGAGCCCAAACGAAAGTGTCCAAAGGCCGTCCCAACACACCTCCAAAGTTATGTGGTGTGGCCATGGATCCTCAAGTGTAGTGTGAAGTCACATGTGACTGGCTCTCAACCAAATGCTATTTCAATGGATTTCTATTCTTGCGGGTCCTCACACATGATAAAATAGAATAAACCAACAGTTGTGATCGTTTGGAGTGGTGTGGTCTCCCGGTTTTGTGTTAGGCCTACCTCCAAGAGGTGGTTGTTGAAAATAGTCCAAGTGACCATGAAACATGATCCATTCGATGCCATGTAGGAATTCATGTAGACTTTACATCCATCTTGCACTCACATACTCCGTTGGTCCCTCAAGAGTAGTGTGAAGCGAACTTGGACCAGCTCCGCCTTTTCCACCAATGAGAATGCTTGAAGTGTACTTGGTCACGGGCTCTCAGTCTCATGTGTGAAGTGGCCCTAAATCACGCTCACCTTCACTACTAGAAACAAGGCACTTTCACGATAACACCATCTGACAGCTTTTGTTTTGAGTTGAAATATTTCCACGGCTATCATTTCAAGTCAAAACATTTCGACAACATTTCGGGAGGTCAATAAGGGGAGGTTCACATTGGTCGAAATAGGTTTGGATTGTCAGAAGAGGTTCGGTGACCTATTTCATAGGTTTGGTTGTTACGATTGAGGTATAGTGTTTGCTATGTACTCCTTGTGTTACCCTAAATATTTTATGGGCATGAGTTGAAATAAAAAGTTGGCGCACGACATTATCATTTTTCATGCTACATTTTCATCTTAGCTCTACACTGATTATCCCAATCAGTGTGTGTTATTATTTGGAGCTATGTAATGCTATAACAATTTAATGAGAATGTAATATTTTATCAAGCAAAGTTATTTATGTTTTATAATGTCCAAATAACCTATTCAACTTTCATTAATAATAATTGAACTCTTGAGTAAGACATTATTGCACTTTGTAAGTCCAAATAATAACACACAGTAATTGGGATAATCAATGTAGCATCAAGTATTTAACATCCATAAGACTTCAATGGGTGAAATGTTTCATTTAACAAGCAATTGCAAGTTACTAAAATTGTCATATCAAGTTCACAATAGGAGTTGAGATGGGAAATCTTATAGGAGGTGGTAGTAAGTGTGTGTGTGTGTGTGTGTGTGTGTGTGTGTTAAAGCGATCATGTAGGTCTTCTCAAACTATGTTCATTATTGATTCTCAAATGGTCTCTATATTTTGAGCACATGCTCCATTCTCATTGATTTGATGTCAACCATTCCACTTCACTTTACATTCAAGCTTTGGGGCTCAAGGAAGTTTGAATGAATGGAAAACTACATGGACTCTACATTACATAAAGTGGATAATGTGTCAAGGGTTACTACACCAAATATTGGATTTAGTGTCATATGGTATTTTATGTCACTGTGGTGAGTTTTCTAATGACACTTCTTATGAATAAGTTTACAAATATTGTCATCCCAATTTACTTTTATTTATCCACTTTTGGTATATTTTGCATCCTAACATTTTTTATAATGAACTACCGTCATGGATAATTGAAAATTTGATGAAAACCACTCAGTAAGTGATAGTAATTGCAATGTTGTAAACCTATATTGTCCAATTTTTTGACAAGAAATGACAAATAATGTTAGATTTACATTTAGTGTTGGTGATACAGTCCCGGGGTGGTCACTCCATTGTCAAGTTGAACACCGCGTGCGTTAAAAGTTTGCTACCCCTATATTACATGTCATAGATAATTTTTAAAATTATGATATTTTTTCTACATATACATAACCATTGATAGTATCTTTTGTATATTTTTTTGAAATTTTTAGTCATCTTCATTTTTGTAGTAATTTTTTTAGTTCAATTCTGCGTCATTCTAGTTAGAAACGGTATGTTTTATTAAAAAAAAGATCATCAAATTTGGTTACCATTTTTTACTATGTGATAGATACCGTGTATATCTACTCATGAAAAAAATTGATAAAATTTTGACCCATTTTGGTGATGCCCTTTAGAAAAAGTAGATTTTGTCTTAACGCACGTGGTGTTCAACTTGACAATGGAGTGACCTCCCCGAGGATACAGTACTACACAGGCAGTTCACAATTAGTATCGATCTAGACAATATAAAATAGGTGACACTAAATACAATATTCAATGTAGATTTTGTGACAAACCCACCTAAAGGAGATGGCTTGAACACAAAATTTTAAGGTCCTGACACTTCAAAAATCTTACAACCCTTAATTTGGAGTGAGAGTAAGGTTGATGTGTCTTGTTCATTAGATTGATCTTCATGAATCACTGAGCAAACACCAAATGTTACATGACATCCTATCTAGGTTCCACCTAGTTATTGCAACACTAATAATGTGGATGGCAATGAATAATGTGGCAATTGTAGATTAGTTGTTTAGGGCAATAGCATCTAGTAATTATAAACTCTTATCTCAATATATCAAGCAAGCTTGGATGTGAAGTTGGCTAGGGTACTTGGCTCTAATGAAGTGGAGAGTTCGATTCTTTGATGTAGCAAAGATTAGGTGCGGGTGCTATCTAATAAAGTAGAATTGCAATTAAAATAC
This sequence comes from Polytrichum formosum, assembly GCA_964035585.1. Taxonomy (NCBI): domain Eukaryota; kingdom Viridiplantae; phylum Streptophyta; class Polytrichopsida; order Polytrichales; family Polytrichaceae; genus Polytrichum; species Polytrichum formosum. The sequence continues at coordinate 27,540,888 of OZ037939.1, read as the reverse complement.
CTTCCACTTATATTATAATCATGACATGATTTGATAACTATGTTTTTTTATGATACGATTCATTCTTAATTAATGATCCGTCAGTGAAGCTCGGTATAGGTTCGGGAGATAGACATGACACGAGTCATGGGTTTCGCACGACATGAACAAGTGACCATGATGACTGCACATCCGACACTAAACTTGAAAACTTGAACCTCGTTGGACTTGGGTCAAAGTGGCCCACGCTTAGTCATAACATAGTCGTTTTGCAGTCATATTGAGATGCATTTTCTAGTAGTACTTGTAAGCAGTTGTCTTGGAGTTGTCCATGAAATGCTGACAAAAGATCTTCATGTGACATTCTTGACGTTTGTGAAGTGGCCCCTTTTGGAGGACAAGGGAGAAGGCCACCCTTCAAACGACACACTTACAAACTACTGCAGTTTCCAATCACCACCATATGCCCACTTGCAAAGTATCCCGCCCATTATGGGATACTATTTTACCACTAGATACACCTTTAGATTACCTTTACATTACAAATAGACAGGATATCATTTAGTCTTATGAGAGATCAACGACCTTGCTGGTGTGTTGACAATTTTGTACCGTTTACAAAAAAACAGTCGGCGATGATTTTTCAGCTGGTTTTAGTGCGACTCGAGTTTTGCAGTAAGGCTGCTCGGGTTTGTGGCCAAAAAGTAGACACAACTTGATTGTGCAGTTCAACTTTAACTCATTCATAGCTTGTAAGAAAAACAATGATAAGATTCACACACCCGAGCCCTCCTGCCTGACTATTTCCTTGCCCCTCATCACACTTTGTGCACTCTTCTGACGCAGTCCAAGGATGGACGCACACTGACAACTAGGATAAGATAAATATATCCGCAAGTGAGACTAGAAAAAGCATTAACTCTTTCTGTCCAAACGCGCTTTCGTCTGGGGAAACTCGGTGTCATGGGCTGCAAATATTATTTCATGAGCACAAACAGAGGTTTCAGAAATTTGACAAACACGTGCAAACTTGCGGGTGTTATTCGGTTGCTTTTCTGAATTGGACCCGTATATATTTGATTGATGTATGATTTGGTGAGGATGAAAGAACAAACACCATACAGACACATGTTTAATAGTGATTATAGTACGTCTTCAAATTTAGGAACCACTCCACATTCAATAGTGAACACAATTGGGGGGACCTATTAAATTAAGAAACCAACAAACATGGACTTCTGATAAGCTTAATTAATTCAGGGGAGGTCTGAATTTCAATTTGTTTTTTGTTGATGCTTCAGCATAAATTTGCAAACGCAACACAAGTTTCATTGTGTAAATCTATTATGTAGAAGTTGGAGAACATGAAAATCAAAGCTACATGGTTCAACAATGTCAAGTATGACTCACCCCAGCTGGGGCGAAACAACCCATACACTGGTTCCTTTGGAGGCAAGGGTTTAGGCATCCAACAAGGAACCAGTGTATGGGTTGGTTTGCCCAAATTGACTCACCCCATGGGTGAGGAATAAAGTGCACATACCCTTGATATGCTTCGATTATCAGTCTGACTCGGTTCTGGATTCGCTTGCAACCTATTGGACATTGGAGTAGGTACAAGTGGCGTAACAAATTTGAAAAATAATAATATATACTTGCTTAGTCTCTGAGCTTAATTTGGGGGAGGATAATCCAATGTTTTAATACATGCTTGGTATTAAGTTATAAGTTTCTACAGCGGAAAGGGTCAGTATATATAGCAAGGAAACTGAAGAATGACGTGCATCTGTCTGCTTTCTGAAGCTGCCGAGGGAAATAGATGTCAAAATCCTCTGATTACATCAATATTTGGTGAGTGTAGTAAATCTAGGATATAGTCTTGTTATCTAGTGATTTGTAAATTCTATTTCTCAATCTGCAATATACATTTTGGTCAGATGAAATGATGGTGGTGGGGGAGCTGTGTACAGTAGATATATTACAGAAAGTGATTCTCTGATGACAAACATCTTTGGCTTGAAAGCCTCATTCAAAGTTCTCTTTCAAAATTCAGATGTACTTTCTGAACTTTGCAGAAGATAATGGCCCAGTTTAAATAGGAGCACATAGCAATCTTATGTTGAACATGTTCTTAATTGTATTGCTCCTGTCCATAATCTCCAGACACAACATAAGGTAAGCAAGTCTTAAAGACATTTTTCTCTCCACACCCACTTCTCATATAATATGTAAAAACACAAATAGTGCGAGATGATTAGCAGATAATGAGCCCATAGCCACTTTCCCTGTAACTTTCGGAGTTCCCGTATGAATTTCCTATTCATCGTCAAAGTGAACATTCTCTGAGTTCATAAATGTTGCTAATCCTTTTGCCTAAACAGGTAGCCTAGGCAACCAAGCATATTTCTGTGTAAGCTAGATCTGGCCTTAATGAGTAATATCGACCCAGTATTCTTGCTGCAATGGCTTTTGAATTCTCATCTGGGGGTGGCCCCAAAAGGAGCTTAGCAATGCGATGAACTGGCTTAGCAATGTGAAAGGACCTGCATGACTTACAAAATGCCAAGCCCCTGATGTTAAAAAAATCATTTTTTTACGCACCATCTGTGATCTTTGCCAGTGTGTGGTTGAATCAGATCAAATGCTCCAATATCAGTCTCCACGTAGATAAGGGTAGGGCTGGAATTTCATCACTTACAGCTTGTGGATCAGGTCTCAAAGTTTCATGTACATAATGTACATGTGAAGGCCATGGTGGTTCTAGTTTGATGGCTAATTTAAGCACCTAGGCTGTGGCAGTCAACAAGGCATCAAAATTGCTTTACCGCTTAGAATGATCACGCATCTTTCATCACTAATTGAGTGCTTTTTGTTCTTGTGGAGAGTTCGTTCAGATAGTCAAGTGTTGCATTGGTGTTGAGCCATGGCTGACCTAATGTGTTGAAGGCACAAGGCGAAACTTCAAGAATATTAATGGGACCCCCAAAGTTGGCGCTCTTGATATAGTTATGGTCTGCAGAAAATTTCTTGTATACAAGAGAGTTATCCTTTACTTCATCTGGAGTTTTGGTCAGGAGTTGGTTGTTTTGCATGCAAAATTGTCCATGTTTGGTAAGTTTTCAGTGCATACTTGGAGTTGGTGTGGAGGTTCGAACAAAGAACATTCTATATGGGTTTGTTGAGGGCCAAACATGCTAAATGGTTATTTTAACACCTCTTGCATGCCAAAATGAGTTTGGTCCCCTAATGAATCGATATAGCATATTCTCCGTTCAACATTCCACACCAACTCCAAGCATGCCCCAAAAACTTGCTGGACATGGAGAAATTTGTATGCAAAAACAACCAACTCCCGACCAAAACTCCAGTTGAATTAAAAGGTAACTCTAATGCACTGCCAAAGCTCACACCTCAAAGAATCCAACCTGGGAGCCGCCCTGGAACTTGTGGGCATGGGAAGAAGACAGTACAAAACAGAAATTAGAAATCAGCTATCGATTGTGCCCTTGCTGATCTACATTAACATGAGGCCATATAATGTGTAACATCCAAACTGACAATGTCACCACAATGAATAAAATTGTCTTTCTTAACATATCTAAGAGAGGAATATGAATAGGCGAATGGCCTTGTGGCAATTTGGAAGAAGCAAGTTTCCATGAGATTTACCACTTGCAGAGTTACAGAGCACCCTCATCATTAGGGAAACTAAATACACTATAGATTCATACAACACACTGAAGCACACCAAACCTATCTTCGGATGAGACATAAGGTATGTGGGTGTTATTCGGTTTGTTTTCCTTGTTCTCTACCTTCAATTGATCAGGTTTATGTCTTCAAATTTATGTTGCATCTAGCAAATCTATGATGAAACATCGACAAAGACTAGATTGAAAATTGGACCTTCCATAATTTGGTTATGGTTATTGGAAGTGCATGTTTGTTGATTCCTTAATTGCATACATAGGTCCTCCCAATGTTTTGTTCACTATTGAGTGTGGAGTAGTTAATAAAACTTGAAGACATAGTTCACTCTTCTTTTCTTTTTTTAAATGTGTCTTTATGGTGTTTGTTCTTTCATCCTCACCTAAACACACACCAATCAACTGTACATGTCCGATTAAGAAAAGTAACCGAAGCACACCCATATATCTTATAGGACTAGCAATGAGCAAAACTCTTGCTGAATTGTTCAACACGGTAGGGTGGTTGATTTTTCCACAAAAAAGACCTATTGATCAATGTGACATGTGTGTGTCCTCTTTGATAAGTACTCAAGTCTACCAAACCATTGCTGTTTGTGATGTTTTCAAGGATGAAGAGTTCCTGTATTGATGAAGCAATGATTCTCATACGAAACACAAGATTAATGAATGTGATCCAGGAAGTCACTAAGATTTTCATGTATTGAGATGTTTCCATAATTCAGGTCCAAGCCATTACTGATAGGTAATCACATTGGGTCAACTTAAGTCTCTTGTTTTCAAAGTACTAGGTCTACAAGAGTCAGCCATCAAGTGCAGTGTATATTTTTGAATTTTAGCAGATGAGTTTCACGGTTGCACTTGCAACCGAACTTCAAAAACTCTTGCACTATGATATTCATCTGCTCGCATGATGGTGGCTGTCAATTTTTTAATGAATATTCTCATCATATAGTTATCATTTCTTCAGTATATGCTTGAGCCAAGGCTTAATGACCTGCATAACTTGCTCCTGTGGTCACTGTAAAATGATTGATAATAGGCTTTCAGAGTTTTTTGGGCCAATGCCACATGTTCATCTCACATGAAACTCCATATGTCTCAGAAATCTTCACTGCCCTCCGATTATTGAGAGAGAGGCGACCATGTCAAGTCCTTTGACCCTCAATTCTTGACCACCAGCAAAGCTTATAGGATTTCCAAACCCATATTGCACACCGGAAATTGAGAGTGGCATACCTCTAAAGCCCTTCCCACCCTCAAGAATTGAGGGTAACACTTTAGAGGACCAACTCTCTCTCAATAATCAGTGTGTGCTTTGAGAGGGCTAGGGCGAACCAACCCATACATTGGTACCTTACCGGATGTCTAGTGATGTCACATTCGAATGAATCGGCCCTCAACCTCATAGGGGGTCTTTTTGTATTGGAGCCACTTCATCCACGATATGTAGGATGGTTGATTTTAAGTGAGTGCCACGAATCCCCAGCCGTTCGCCCTCCCCGGTAAGGTACGGATATATGGGTTGGTTCGCCCCAGCCCTTTGAGAGCATGCGGTCTGGGCCTGGGCCTGACAAAAACCTAGAAAGCCAACTACACTGTTTTTTGCATTTAGTGTTGTAAACAGTAATTACGAACCACAACACTAAATGCCATGTTCAGATTTTTACATGTCCACAATTAGTGTTATAATACTTTTTATGTTTTTTGTTTTGTTGCCACATGGTTGCACCATCTCCACTACTAGAAGGTGGCAGCATAAGAAACACTATTTGTCGAGTGGTTGGTCAAGAATGTTGCAGGTAAATGACTAGTAACAACATTAAATGCCACACAACACTAAATGCAAAAAACAGTGTACTGTAGTGAGAGTCATTTTCCTGTGACTATAGAAGATGCTCATAAGATTAGTATCCATTGAATAAGAGGTGACAGATTACTATAACATTGATACACAGATAGGTGTGTACCTAGATCTCACTTACTTATGCAGGTGATAACACATACAAAGGCTAAAGGATTTGGTGTTTGAACACCATCTGGAAGCGACTGCAGATTATATGGTCATTCAATCACATCTTTTCAAGTGGTCATGGACATCTTCATAATCTGTAGCAATGAATGTCAACCGTGGATATGAACACCTCTCTACAACATTTGTAATGTTGGACTTTCGGTAAAGCTGTAGTTGCCAGGTTGACATTGTAGTTAAGCAGGAAAGCACAAGAGGCATGGGCATAGTAAATCTTTCTCATGTTCCTTCCCATACCTTTCTCTGCACACTTCAGTTGCTGAGAAAAAAGTATTCTGATGCCAAAACCATTGAATTGGCTAGCAAAATGGATGCACAGTACCAATTTTTAGGGATAGGTAGACATAGCAGGGCCTATGGTGCTTGTCCAACTCCAAACAGATGGAAGTAGGAGTAACATCAGTCATTCTTTTGGCATTCAATAACCCTGAGGAAGCTTCCACTAAGAAAACACTAAACACCAAGGTTCAAAATAACTTGAAAGCAAGTCCCCCCAACTGGGTTTAAGTTAAGAATCAGGTTCTGTAAGAAGCATTTACACTAATAAAGACGTTGCTACAATCGCTGCTGACCTATCAGCAGTAAGATTACATGCCCCACAGCACCAAGACTGATCCTTCCCCTACTTTCTTGTAATAGGATACTTATTTTTTCATACAAATGCTAAATCCCCGTCTTCAACCTCCACTCTGCAAGATAAGATCCTCTATCTTGCAAAAATCTGACTGGAACATCCTATATATCAGGCAATGTGCTTGGACCCTAAGAATTACTTAACAGTCCCAAGGCTTAAAAATTCCTCTGTTCCACTCATACCGAGGCAATGTGGTTTCTGTTGAAAGAAACTGCTCTTCGTTCAAGGCGACGAGGAAACGCCAGCCACACAGTTTGGAGCTCACTTGGGCTTGTCACCTCTCCCATAAATTTTACCTCTGAAGCCGGAGGACAACCATATTTTGCAGATCATGTGACCATACAACCATTGGGTTCTCAGGACAACCGAAGATATTTCAGTTTATCTGTTTATACACAGAAATTTCTCTTCGAGTGTCCGAATGCATCATGAGCTTGTTTGAAGGAGTTCTGTTTGATTGAGTGCGTTCACCACGAACACCTCCAACCCTCGAACAAATCCTCAAACATCATGATGAAAAAACTTTACTCCTCGCAGACTCTCTAAAACCAGTTTGTGAATGTCCAAATACTTGTTGCACTCTTCCCTACATCTACTGAAAAGTCAAAATCACAAAAAATAAAAATAAAAATAACATTGACACCACTCGCCAACTTGCCTAGCTACAGAAGAAACCACTCCCTCCCCATAGTGCAATAAGGACTTTTCCATTTTACATAAGTGGGATTCCCATTCCTACAGGCACTAAATTAGATTGCAAGGGGGGTCATCTCATGCACTCCCAGAACCTGGTTGCGATGATGTGATCTTTGCTTTGTATTCCACCTTGGCGTTGTGAAACAGGAGCTGCCATTGCTGCTGGATCGCGAGTATCCGACAAGTGGACTGGCTGTGGATAATCTGTGGGGAGTGTCTTCCATCAAATCCGAATCAGTGGAAATAGCAACTTCCTGATCCCTGTTCTCCGCTTTCACAGTGTTTGTTTGGGGGCTTTTCAATGCTCGAATCACCGGAGAGGCCCTCCACCATGGACTCTTCTTCCCGCTCAGTTTTGGAGTTAGGGTTTGATGTTGAATCTGATCTCGCCATCTGGGAGCCACTAAGGCTGAGGTTGATTTCCTTCTCTCCTGATACGGCTCCTCTGTCACTGGCAACGTGTCTATCGGAGCCTTCATACATTCCTTCCTCTCCTCCCGCCGAGATGCACCTCGGAATGGAGAGAACCACCTCCAAGGAGTCTTCTTAGCCCCACCTTCCCCATCTTGACATCCATCGTCATGGCTGCTGTCTACGTGGGCTGGGAACGTAGATTTGGTTTCTATGGGCCTCCCTGTGGATTGCAATTCATTGAATCCTTCAAATGCCCCCATCCGGCGGGCATTCAAGCCAGATCGGTTGGCTCTCCATGCCGCATTGAAATCGTCACCGTGAATGGGTTTGTGTGCAGTGAATGGGCTTCCTCTGCTGCTTGTCGAGACAGTCCGTGAATCGGCTGATTCAATGTCAAACAACGATGCGCCTGAGTATCGGGCAGGTGTGATCTGGTGGTCATAGATCGACATTGTTGGAGTCGTCTGGTCCAATTGGGATGAGACCGAGAATCGCACCGGGGTTGTCTGTTCGACCATGGAGGAGACTGAGAATCTGGCTGGGGTGAATTCTTGGTCAAGCTCAGGAACATTTCGGGAGCGTTGATGCTTTTTTAAATGGTGACGATGATGCTCCTGCTGCTGATGACGATCAGCCAACACAGGCTTGCCTCCTCCTCCTTCCAATGAGGTTGATTGCTCTCCTTTTCTCTCCGACCTCCACAGAACACTCAGCGTGCGCAATCCAACCATTTTTGCAATCGCTGCACCCCATGTTTTAGGTTTCCGCTGCCCACTGGATGCATGTTTCTTCGGCTTGCTTCGGTGGTTTGGCTCCACTAGGGTTTCAGGCACAGATGGCATGTTTTGCGTACTGTTTCCAGTTTGCCCTCCCGATGTGCCACTATCATCTGATGTGCTTGCTTCCACTTGCCTCTCTGCCTGTTCCGCAGCTGCGTCTAAAGAAAAGTAGGATGATTCGCGATCATACGGCAGAGAGGAATTGTCATTGTCTGTGGACGACGCACCCATTGCACTACCACCATCGCCACCCGTGTAGAATGACTTTGAGCTGCTCCCCGTTGTTCTCGCAGTGTTCACATCTTCATCGTAGCGGACAAGTATATATTGAGCTCTCCGGCCAGGGGTCGGGCCCCTCAGAGGCTTGCTTGGAGGGGAGATTTCAAGGTCTATTGAATCCTCTTCCTCTTCCTGATACACCGCAAGCCTGCTCAGAGATTCTCGAAGGCACAGAGCACACACTCCAATGTTGTCCCGGCTCGGGTGCCATTGACATCCAACAATCGTCATCGTGGACTTGGGGATGACAAAGATCAAGAGAGCACACCGTTGCAGCTACCAGAAGCAGCAGGTGGTGAATAATGAGGCTGGCTGATAATAACTGCAACAACGGCTCTCTTGAACCCTTAACCTGCTCATTGCCGAGCAGTCTTGAATGCCTTCATATAATTGATACTAGCACATCCCGTCTCTTGACCTGTAACACAGCAATACCCAAATGTGGCACAATTTTTCAATTCCACATGGCATGAAGATGATGATTGCATGCGAGTTATGCAGGGTAAAATCAATTTCTGAAAATGGCTACTCTATATGGCCAGGAAGCACTGGCAAAGCCAAAAATTGTGCATCATTTCATTGATTCCATATTGCATGAAGATGATTCTGGCATGCCAGTGATGCAGGACAAAATCACTTTCTGGAAATGGCTACTCCGCACGACCATGGAAGCATTGAAATAGACACAATTGTGTACAGTTTCGTTGATTCCACATGGCAAGAAGATGATTCTGGTATGCGAGTGATGTAGGGCAAAATCAACTTATGACAAATGGCTAGTCCACATGACCAGGAAGCATTCAAAAAGACACAGTTGTGCAGCATTTCGTGAATTCAAATGGCACAAGATGATTCTGGCATGTGAGTGGCCCAGGGCAAAATCAACTTCAGACAATGACTACTTGACATGACCAGGAGGCATTGAAAATGACATGATTGTGGGGGCATATATGTGGCCCCCGACACTCCCACAGGAATCAAATAGTGTCAAAACAGGCGGGTGGAACACGGTTATTAGAAGAGAACAATTCATCAGTCAACATAAATCAGTCATATACTCATGGTGGGAAAAATTGGTGACAGGGGGCAACACCAACACATTGGAGAAGATCCACATAACAGACACAAATCCAGAATCTACAGAGCATTCATTTCATGTTGACAAAACTTCCAAGGCAATGCTGTGTGACCAAACAAACCCGACAACCTCATGTACCACTGATGACTTCACATATTAATCTCAATGTGAGAAAATCTATGCAACCATCGAGATCACCCAGTTCATACAGGTGCTTGTTCAGGTTTGACCATGTACCCAGACACCTAGGGTACTCAGGTATGACGCCCCTTCAAGAGCAACTACTCCCACACACTCTTCCAATCTTCCACACATTCTTTTCTACACACACTTCCCCTCCTTTCACTTCCTTCCGTTTGAGTATAAGGCAACCCAAAATCAACAGAAAAGCTGCCACTCACACATTAAAAAGTCTGGCAGCTGAAGACGACCTAGGCACACACCATCTGGACAAAGGCCAAGTGCAAGAGACACACATATCACATCCTGGACAGACAAGCCTTGCCATAGGAAGGAAAAGGAAATGCACTCCCCCTCATAACCTGCAGCTCCCGTGGTGGAAGCTGAAAATTATAACAATGTACTGCCACTCCTTCAACGCCTCCACCGTCTGGAGCTCTTGAAAAATCGGAATTGGGCAGCTAACAGGACATTACAGCACAGCACAGAACAGCACAGAACAGCACAGAACAGAACAGAACAGAACAGAAGAGGCAAGAAGACCAGACCAGACCAAAGGGAGCTGCAGCACATGATGATCACTGCAAAGCAAGCAACGAGAAGCCAGAACCACCAAACCGAACCGAACTGAACTACACTAAGCTACACTCCACCAAAGCACAGAGCTTTTCACCTGTCAAAGTGTCAAGGCGGGGGTGTGCCATCACCCCAAAACCCAGCAACTCGCCATATCCACACCACCACCAGCTCACAATGCTGCTGCCCAACCTCTTCCTTGCTAATCCTGCACCCGGGAGCTTCACAACATTGCCTCCGTTACCCAATCAGCTCGGATCTGGACCCCAATCTAAGCTAACCCAAACCAAACTCCACTCTGCTCCACCGCACTTGTTACTCTTGCAACCTTATCCTCCGCCCCCAAGTGCCCCAAGGTGCCACCTTTCTTCCTTCCCTCCCTCCCTCCCTCCTTCCGCCTTGTGCCCCTCGGTGTTCTCGAGTAGCTGCCAAGACTGCTGCGAAAAAGCAAAGGAAAGGAAGCAGAGGAGAAAGGAAGCAGGGGAAGGGAAGGAATGGGGAGCAGACAGGGAGCGAAGGAGGTCAGTGGAGTGGTGGTGGCTGTGGGGAGTGTTGCAGCAGCAGCAGCAGCACTGCTGTCTGACTTAGAGAGAGAGAGAGAAGAGAGAGAGAGGAGGGCGTGCAACAAAGGAAGGAAGGTAAGACTACGAGTAGGGTGTGTCAGCTCCCTCCCGAGACTCCAGGCTCAAGTCCCATCTTTTGCTGCATGCCTAGGTAACTTTTGGAGGAAGAATAGATAGAGGTAACTTATGAGCCTCAGGTAACTTTTTGGCTGTGGCCACTGCAGGGAATTCTTGTGAGGGACAAGTTATTTACCTACCTACCAGCTTATTGTCATAAGTAAGAGTACCTGGTGTACGCCCCAGTGAAACTCAGTAGAGTATAGTTGTACAGTACAGAGTTGCCTCTCAGGCTCTCATCCATAATCTGGTGAGCATTGTGGAGGCAGTCAAATCATTCATAATCTGGGATTTCTTCCACTTTTCGACCGGATTTGAATAAGGTAGGTGCATAGGTAGATAGGTAGGTATGTAATGTATGTATGTAGGTACTGTCAGCTGCTGAAAACCAAACACAATGTTGCATCCTAATCATACAGTTGGTGGGGGTTTCAGATGTGTGAGAGTGGTGGTAACTTGTAAGGTAGAAGCACCCAATTTCAGATTTGGGCGAACCAACCCATACACTCGTTCCTTGTTGGATGCCTAAACCCTTGCCTCCAAGGAACCAGTGAACGGGTTGGTTCACCCCAGCCCCAATTTCGTCACTGACCCGACTCCAACACCTTCTTATTCTTTTCGAAGTGGGCAACTACATACTTCAACATGATTATTCTAAGGACTAAAAACACATCTCATTGGTCGAAAAACCCTATGTATACATAAAACAATGTACATATATAGTCATTGACATAAGTATACAAATATAGTATTGAATAATAATAAGCACCTATCACAAGTATGATGTAAAACCCTAGCATTCATGGATAAAGTTGTTGAAGATTTTTCATCTCCTAGATGTAACTCATAAGCATCTAAGTCTACAATATATGTCATAGAAGCTACTTTCATTATTATTTCTAAATATACCATCAAATGATCCATTGGATTGTAAGTCCGCTTATTGTTGTTTGATGCCAACATAAACCAATCTCTGTGTTTGATGGACAGTCCATCAAGTCAATTGGATCCTGATACTCCATCCAACGATTAAATACTTAACCCATAAAGTCTAGTGACCATGCCATACAAGTACAAATGTTGTGTGTTGTGAGCATCCTTTCATACTACACTACAACCCAAACCAACTATCAGTATAAAAAAGAACATATGATACAACCCATGATTGCAACTTGTCATCGGTGACTCCTAATTACCATTTCTCTATAAATGACTTCAAAGTTGCCACCTCTCCATCACGTTTACATATTGTTGATGTTTAGACAAGCTTGCTACACTAAAATGTGTATCTAGTATGGATAATTGTTTGGAGTCGCACATTAAAATCACATTCTAGTGGGATACATTGTAATCACAAATCTCATTCTTTAAATGAGAAGCATTATTTAAGTGGCTAACTACATCTTTCTTTGGGTCAAAGCATGTTGCATTCCTCATAATGTTGCCATTCTATCCAAGTTAGAAAATCGTAATCTCTTTATGCGCAAATTGTTATCTCCCAATGGAATGTCCTAAACTTGATGTTGTTGATAATTGGAGCCGTTATCCACTTTTTTGGAAAACCTCAAATTTCCAATGTTGCATGTGCACGGCATTGACAACTAATTTGACAAGGATTCAATTTTCCCAAACTGGATGGTCAACAACTGCTCAACACTAACCAATTTAGGCACACCTATATAAACACTTAAAACAATCGCATGGACACTCTCGTTTTTTTTTAAACTATCAGAAATTGAAGTTTAGTCACCTTATAGTGACATCAATTTTGTAGGAGATTTTGCTAATCACATGGGTTTTCTTCCCTACATTTATTGCCCATCAGAAAGAGGCCAAACTTGCAGGAAGTCACCGTAATGTGTCTACGTTACCAAGTCTCTATGATTCTCAGCCACAGTATCAAGTTTTTGGACATCGTGGATGATTGGGAGGTGATAATGTCAACATATCAAAAGCCAGCTTGAACATTACATATCAAACCACGCGTGCCAGTACTACGAATCTAACTCATCCCTCACCTCTATGATATGATATTGCCGCGTTGGCTTGGCGTGGTGTAGTAAAGTAAGTTCAAATATTCGACCGTAACTTAACTTATTCTTCGCATTGAGTTGGTGATGTCGGATGCGACCATGATTCAGAGCCAAGGAGGCATGGGTGTGAGTGCCGATGAGTAGCCCCTCCCCTCCCCCCAAGATTCGGATCCCTCTGCTCTCTGCTCTGCACTGCTCTGCTCTGCTCTGTTGTGTTCTGTCTGCAGGCAGAAACTATGGGGAGTTCGAGGAACTATGCCTGCAGGCAGCTAGCTGCTAAGCTACATAAGTTTAAGTTTCCGACCGACCACCACAATCATGCGCAGTGGCCCTCATCACCTGCTGCTACGACTCAGACGGAGGTGCAGTCGTTGCAACCCGTCTTCCCTGCTCAGTCACCTGTCTATCTCAAAGCTGTTTCATTATCCAATTCTGACTTCAAACTCTGATGATACATGAGGTATGCTGGTGTTATTTTTCATGTTCTCCAACTTCTACAAACTGGATTTACACAACAAAACTTGTGTGTTGCGTTAGCAAATCTATGATGAAGCATCGACATGAATCGGTGTGGAAATTGAACCTTCCTTGATTTAGTTATGCTTATCGGAAGTGCATGTTTGTGATTTCTCAATTGAATATATAGGTCCTCTCAATTGTGTTTACTATTGAGTGTGGAATAGTTAGTAGCATTTGAAGACATAGACCAACCTCTTTTTAACATGTGTCTCTACGGTGTTCATTCTCACCGGACCACACGTCATTCAAATAAAGGTGTTTGATTAAGAAAACTACCCAAATAACATTGGCATATCTTAAGGTATGCCGGTGTTATTAGGTCAATCTTTTCTTGTTCTCCATCTTTCATTGATCATAATATTATTCAACCTATTTTCTTTTGCACCCTTTTTAAGAACGAGGAGGGAAAGGCAAGATGATGGGGTTGACAACTACTCTAGTATACTTAGTTAGCACAATGACGAATACACTGCTAATAGCTAGTGCAATTAAACATGGCTAGCAAGTTGCCGGCTCAAATTAATAATCGTTCAAAGATAGTTGCACCCAACTTGTGTGTAATGGGACAGTTGGGTTTCTCGGACTTAAGGTATTATACCAATCATTTTGCCAACTATCAGTTAAAATGTCATATGGTGAACAATATTCAAGTTGAGTATTGTTCATATTGTTAGGGAAGCCCGTAATAAGGGACATAATGCCCGGAACATTCTCAACCCCATGGTGCATCAACCTACAATTGAGTTATGTTATGATCATATTTATATCCTAATATTTGTGTTGCATTCACAACTCTACAATGAAACACCCATACTACATCTCAATAAGTTGTGTGTGTTTGGTGGGCCCCATAATACAGCTCAAGTTATTTTGGAATTAGTAGCAATGATTCATTGTGTTGATGATTTCAATGTGAATTTGAGTGACTAAGGCTGAATTTTGAGACATGTGGCACAAAGTCGTTGTTTCAATTTGAGAGATGGAAACCAAACAACTTTCATACTCATAACATTGCTCATCTACAATGTTGGCAGTAGGTAGTATTCAAAAAAGGAATGCGAATGATTCAACAAGTCGAACCTCCCCTATTTTAGGTGTGGTTATCATACATGCTCGTGTGTTGATTCCTTGAATGAATATCAACCCCCACCCCCCAACACACACACACACACACACACACAAAAGATGTTTTCATGAGGTATAAGGGTGTTATTCAATTTGTTTTCTTGTTCTTCATTTTCTATTTATCAAAGTTATGTCTTGAAATTGTGTTGCATGAGCAACTCTATATTGAAACATGATAAAAACCATACTTTCCTTTATTTTTGGTTAGGGAAAGTGCATGTGTGTGAATACATATGTCCATGTAGTTAGACTTTTGCATATGGACTAAAACAACACAACCCATGGCACTAAATTTTGAGGAAAACCTGTTGTGGTATTTATAAGGGTTAGTGTCACATTGGTTTAAGGTATTCTACAACAATGTGAGGTTTTCATCTCTTGATTTTCCTTTTACAAAAAATTAATTATTCTTTTCCCTCTTAAGGCCCATTTGTGCTTCTTTCAATTGTGTATGATATAGTCCTATGAGATGACTCCTATCACCAAATTTCAAACTTCTATGTTGTAAAGCTCTTTTAGCTCGGGCAATAGTCTATGTCACATGTGGCCATAGTCTTCCAAAAGCTTTTCATGCTATTAGGGTTAGTATCTTCTTCCTTAACTAGGCTGATTATTTAGTACCATCAATCATAAACCATATTGCATTTCTAAAAGATTAAGTTCTCTTTATGTTGTTGGTGGCCCGGGGGGTGGACTCTTTATACCATGTACAAACTAACATGAGTGTAGAAAGGGGTATTTTTTTTGAGGCATTAGCGTACATAATATACATAAGGGGGAGGTATTGTTCTTCTCTAGTGTGCACATTTGCAAAAGCATGTTAAGGACTTTGAAGTAAAGGTAAATGTACATAAGGGGCATGTAAGGTTTAGAGAAAACATTGACAATTGATATGCTATTTTCATCCAATTTACAATTTCATTCATTTGTTGTCATATTGTAAAAGTCCTCAATGACAACCATGTCCATTCTTGTTAGGGTTTACATTTGGGTTCTAAGTTTTTCTAAACTGGAGACTCTTGGAGGGCTCGTTCACTCCCTCAAGTTTTGCTCTTCGGATTGTGGCTTAGTTGTTGTGCTCATGTCTTTGTTGTTTGATGCTATCAGTGAATTAAAAAATGTTCAATAAATTTCTCATTGGCAAGTGAGCTCGTGGATTATTATGTAATAAAGGCTTTATTATTTCATGATTTATATTTGGTATATGCATTGGAGGCATTAATCACATTAAATTGAAATACTTAGTGTACATGCATGAGTACATTTTCTAGCCTACTGTTAGTATGTATATGTTCATTTTATGCTATAAATTTCTTGTATATAGGTGATTTAATTTCATAGTGACCCACGCATGTCATTTAGATTTCCGGTGAAGAGTCCACCCCCTCCCCCCGGGGTTGGTGGTAACTTATCTTATATGACCAAATTCGTTATTTTGAGACAATATCAGAATTTTGAGACTTTTTGCCTACAATTTCAACAATTGTTTAGAGACAATTTTCATATTTTTTGACTTTCTAATTATAGACTATCCTTGACTCGAGGATAATCTTCCCATATATAGTCAAAAAATCACTTACAAATATAGATTCAATCAAGAAATTGATGAAAAACATAAAATTAAGCATTAAATTGAGACTATGAAAAGTCTCAATTTAATGAATTTGGTCATTTATCCATGAATCAACTTGCACACAAAGCATCTTAGGTTGCAATCTCTACAAACGCCCAAGGTAAACATACATATAGGCTATAGTCTTTGTTAGCATAATTTATAAATATGCCTTTCAACTCTAAGACTATAGTCTATCAAACCTAAGTCTATTAGTAGCCCTAGAGCATGCCCACCATACCATGCAAAATTTCTCATTGCCATAAGCTTTTGAGGCTTCATAAGCTAAGACAACATGCTTGTCTCACCATACATAAGCAAAATTCCTCATTGCCCATTGATTATGGCTTAGAGCATGATCACCGTTATACACCAGATGCAACAATATATGTAATAATGGTTCTAAAGCATGGGTTTAGTTTAAGGAGCATACCTCTCTTTGGAGGCATTGGCCATGCAAATATGAAAATGTTTACTTGGCCAAGACCTTGGATTGGTTTCTTAACACCTACATAGGGGTTAGTAATAAAAATTGGGCCCCATAGGTTGGTTGATGATTCATTCCACTTTAAGTTCACTAGGCCGATTTTTGAATTTTGACCCCGATTTAAGGTTCAGTCTAGCTAAAAATAAGAATCCCCAAGCTCCACAATAGTACTCAACATTCTCACCCTCCCCCTTGGTAAGTGTTGTGAACATTCACCCTCAAGACCTTCAAAGCGAGTCAAGAGGGTCTCTCAGCCATAACCCAAGAGGCAAAATTGAGGAACTTTGCTTATAAACAGAGGGACAAGCACGCTGGATATACTATACACATATTCTAGAGGCCATAATTACCATTCTCAAGTTCTAAAAGTGCCATAAGGTAGAAATACCATAACCTATGAAAATAAGGTGATTCACATTGAAGATATGGTCTTACAATCATGAGATAATTTTCCAAGATAGACGAGAAGGATTCATGAAGAATGCATATTTTTTTGCCATGTACAAAAAATTCTACAATTTTTCAAAGTGGAAAGTTGTCAAACGCCCTACTCGTTCACTAGATTCTCCCTACACCGAACACGGTAATCTGCATTTCCATACATAACATCACCTAAATCAATTACCTCATGAGTACATTAAACTTGACTCCCATTGGCTACACTAAGTGGACACGCATTGAAGTTGCCACCTCGCCATGATCGGTTTCAGAAATGACACTTCACTATTATGACGGCGGTCTAGTGCATGGGTAGAGTGTGGTTAACGGGTTTGGGTGTTTCTACCTTAAACTGCAGTGACACATGTTATCTTGCAAAACGTTCAATCGGCTGATGTGTAAGCATGGGAAATCCCACTGACTGCCTGATTCGTGCACGAGCCTGGCCAAATTGTGCAGGGATTTGGTGTGTTTTTGTTGATAAGGGTCTCAATTTGGGTGCGGAAATAATTCCTCATGTGGCGACGTTGTTGTTGTTGTTGCAGAGGCTATATCTGTATATGTACTGGCTTGTAAAATGGGGGTTGTTAACATGTCAGACACTAGGCGTCTGTGCATAATTGAGGACTCCATAAGCTATAAATATACTAACTTATGTGGCTGGGTGAACTATTGATGTATCCCGAGTCTTGAGACTGCCAGCATTGAATTTATAAGTACAATCTCCACTTAGTGGTGAATGGTGTTCTTGATGCAGGTAGACAGAATCAGTGCCCGGGAAGTTTTTGGGCATAGTCAGTCAAGATCCTTGTGATTCTAAATCCAACCGGTTACATGTTGACATCTTCCGGTTTTGCTTTATTCATTGGAGGTATATTCTATAGATTCCTCTAAAATGATCGGTAATTCTCCTGAAGCCTCAAACTTCAACCAGTGATCCGAGACGACCTTAAACTACCGGATGATGGTGGAGGGATACCCAAATCTAAAGGAAGAGGTTGGCGGTTCGAATCCCGGCTGTGAAATCTCCTCTCTACCTGACGGAAAACTTGCCAGGTGGTCAACTGCCTCTTGTGCTTTGGCGTTGGCTTGTCGGCCTTCTGTCTCAACACAACAACAACAACAAAAACAAACAAAAAAACAAAAAAAAACAACAACAACTTCAACCAGTTATTACTCAAACTCAACCGGTTCATCTGTAAACTAACTGACAGTCTCCCCGGACAGTGGACAGAATCTCCGGGCTTCATCTATATATCCTACTCTTGTTGGGTGAGATAGGATAATTGCATACAACATGCCTCTCATCCATCCAACACATAAACTTGACCCCCATAGGATTGTTGCCAATTCATCTCTAATAAATTGAACTGGATTAAATTTGGGATCTCTTAAGTTGATTCCGCCGTCAAATCAACTTTGAAAATAAAAAAAATCCTTGGGTTGCATATTGTTTCAAGGTTTTTATGTTGGATTAATGAGAGGCATGTTTGTAGGTTGCGGTGATTTCCCTATTGTCATGTTTTTGGTGCACGAAATGTGTCATAGTATTCAACGTCAGCAACATAGTTGGTATTTACTGCATTTGCTAAGCATGCCTGATTCACTTACTTATCTTAGTTGGATAGTTATATTTGAGTGAGCCTAAAGCGGATAGTTTAATCTCTACACACGCTTCCTAGGACACCAAACACATGATTAGTGTGCGAGATGGTTAGCGAATCTTGATCATGGTTGTAGCTATTTCCCTCGTGATTAACGGAACTTGCATGAATATCTTATTCATTATCAAAGTGAAGAATCTCTTTCCTTGTATATGATCATATAGGTCCCCTGCAACTATGTTGACTACCTAGTGAGCCTAGAATGGTTAAAGAAATTTGAGCATGTAGTCCAATCTCATTCAAACAAATGTCTTTTGGAAACTAACCTTATATCTACACCTAAGCACACACCACTCAAATATAAAGGTCCAATTGAGATAAGTGATACAATCAAGCCCACTTACCTTGTATTAGGTTGAGGATTGATTCATGCCAACTTGATCATGCTAGACTAGTTCGAGGTCTCTGATGCCACTTTCAAAATCAAATCAAGTAGAAAAAAAATCAAAAAATAGAGTGAATTGTTGTGTTATCATGTTCCCAATGGATGAGTTGGTGAAAGAGAATTATCAAATACAAGTGTACCTCTCGTTCATCCAACATAAAAAAAACTTGATTCTCTACACGCTTGTGGTCAATTCATGTCAAATGACTTGGACTAAACTAATTTTGGTGTTAAATCATCTTCATTGAGTAACACCTAATCTTTCACACTATTTCAGGACTTTTGAGTTGGATGGATGAGAGGCACACACATATGAGACAATCCCCTCTCACCGGATGAGTGCACGAAGCCCTAGTTGGGGGTATACTAAGGGCTAGTTCACATGGGTCCCAAGTCCCACTCGTGTTAGCAAGTCCCGACTTGTAAGCCTCAAGAAACCACTAAAACATGGTTTGTATTCATTAAAGTTGGATCTTGAATATTTTATGCAAAAGTATCTTGGGACTTGTGTCGAGAGTTGGGTCTAGCTTTTTTCTCAACCCAACTCTCAACACAAGTCCCGAGCCTCACCTCCAAAAAGTGCTTCCATGGGGGCACCCATGTCATACTTGGGACTCGAGCAATGTTCAAGATTGAAGCCCTCATATGAGATTCATTTTGAAGGGCTCTCAAATTTCAGCCCTTCAGTTGAAGTTGGTTCAAATCCAAGACGTCAATCTAAGAATATAGAAAGGAAATACAAAACTCATATTAAACTTGTGCATGAACTATATGGCACATGTTTGCAGTACAATGTGAAAAATTAAGAACCAACCATCTAACTCGACTTCTTGTAGTGAGAATGCCCTACGCTTGTTGGTTCTTGTGGTGGGCATATTATATTGAGGACTTCAAGTGACGTCTTCATTTTCAATTTGGGGTTGCGTTTTGAAGGACTGTTTTGAGATGGGTATATTTTGAAGGGCCGAATCGCATTTGAAGGGCATTGAAGACTTCAATCTTGAACAGTGGACTCGAGACCCGTGTGAAGTGGTAAGTCCCAACTTCCATGCTCTCACTCAACGGCTGAGATCGCACGGATTGACGTCAAGTGACTTAGGGCTTAAGACATGTGAACGGGCCCTAATTCATGTTGCACCTTGTACTAAAACTTTTTCTGAAGCCCACTTTCTTAGGTAGGGTTGAACTTCAGAAGGGCACTTGGGCGGCTGACAACCTTAATCCTAGTGTAGTGTAGTGTAGTGTAGCAGGGTTTGATGAGTTATGAGCAAGGAGTAGGCTAGGCCACTATAGTAGTAAAGTGGGGGAGTAAGGGGCTATTTATAGTGGATGTGTAGGTGGGGGGAGGGTGGCATAGGCCCAATTATAAGCACAAGGGGGTGAATGCACGGGTGGCCTAATCAATGGCATTCACTGCCATTTAGTGGGCCACCGTGTGGGAGGCCGGAATCTATGGCCATCCTAGAGCCCCAACCCTAGGATGCCCTCCTCTCCCACCCCTAGCACACTAATTTAAGCGTCATTTTCCCCCTTACTTTCTAGCCGGTGGCCTTCCTTTTTGGCCTTAGCCAATGGGCCCCCTTCACATACCCTACTTTGCCAATTGGAGGGGGTCGCCTTTTTTAGTTAGTGTGGATATGATACCAGCCAGCCAGCCAGTAAATTGTAGGCAGATGACTCACGGGGGTCCTCCCCAATCACATGCTTCCATACATAACTAAATGAGTAACTTAGGTGTCTGGGGAGATTTTTCGGCACAATCGATCGATAGCTTAGTGTTGCCAAGTTCAACCGGTTACTGGTCCGAGACGATCCTAAACTACTGGATGATGGTGGAGAGATACCCAACTCTTAAGGAAGAGGTTGGCAGTTCGATTCCCAGCTGTGAAATCTCCTCTCTACTTGACAGAAACTTATCAGGTGGTCAATTGCCTCTTGTGCTTTGGCGCCGGCCTGTCGGCGTTCTGTCTCAAAAAAAAAAGTTCAACCGGTTACATGCAGTTGCATTGGGATGTATTCCATAGATTCTTCTAAAACAATGGGTAATTTTCATGAAGTCTTGAACTTTCGATTGGTTCATATGTAACTACACTAAATAAGTCCCAATATTGTGGGTCACATGAAATTTCTAGAGCCCATGTTAATTCTCATAATGAAAATTGATTTGGGCAACATTAATTTCCAACCTGGCACTAAATTTCTAGTAGAAAATTAGCGTGGGCCACATTAACAATCTTTTCCTACAAAAGAACAGGGGTGATTAATTTATTTTCTGCTACTTTTGTCCTATTGATAATATTTAGTGTGTTGGTCGGAAGTCTTCATGAAGACTTAGAGTCTTGGACCCACATTAATTCTACCTTGACTATAAAATTAGTGTGATCCATGCTAATTATCTCCACACTAAGTCTCCACCCACACTAATAGGACTATTTAGTAGAGCAATTGGTTCTCACCATTCATTGCCTTTAACTTCCAACTTCCCCCACTGCTGCAGTTAGAAGGTCTATTTATTATTGTTATAAGAAGTTCATGGGATACATGTATACATAGTATTGGCTATAGGCAGATAGTTGGGCGGCCTTTGGCCGCCTATCCGTTGGGTGGGTGTGTGTTTGGTATTTAAAAACTTGTGGGTGGGTTGATGGGTTCAAAGGCATGGTTTAATTTGGTTCAATCAATGCCCAGTCACTCCCAAAAACAAGTATCATTTTATCCTCCCTCTATGTAAATACCAGATGTTGTCATGAGCTTGGGTTTTTGAATCTTCAATTAATCTCTAAGTTATACCCTTGCTTGGTCCTTCTTCTCCTAGGCAACTCATAACCAATACAATGATTCACTACACACCTGATTTAGTGTGGCCTATATTACCAACTTATTATCCATCTATATTGATTGTCTTGCAATCACTGGGTTGCAAGTGGAGAGGGTGTCACATGATACTTGGTGCTACATTACAAGTCACAAATACCATTTTTTTTAATAACATGGCACACCAATTTTGTTACCACAACCTAGTGAATGGAATTTTCTAAAGTGAAGCTACCGTGCAAGCTTATCACCTAGTCCATTTGTCTACTATAGCCTCGAGGTTACAACACTACTAGGAAACAAGGTCCCAAAACACACTTCCTATGTGATTAGAACATGGCCCAATTGACAATAATTGGCCTCTCTACAATTGGCATAGATTTTGCTCAATTGTTGTCAATCGAGCCTTGTTCTCGGGGCGATCACACCCCCTTACGTTTCACAACCACGTGCGATAAAAGTTTGCTACCCTATATTATATGCCATAGATAATTTTAAAATTTATGATATTTTTTCTACATATACATAACCATTGATAATATCTTTTGTATATTCTTTTGAAATTTTTAGTCATCTTCATTTTTGTAGTAATTGTTTTAGTTCAATTTTGCGTCATTCTAGTTAGAAACGGTATGTTTTATTTTTAAAAAACAAATCATCAAATTTGGTTACCATTTTTTACTATGCAATAGATACCGTGTATATCTACTCATGAAAAAAAGTTGATAAAATTTTGACTCATTTTGGTGATGCTTTATGTAAAAAGTATATTTTTTTGTCGCACGTGGTGTTCAACTTGACAATGGAGTGCACCCCCCGGGGCCTTGTCGTAACGCCCTCCAGTGTCAAATGGGAAATGCGTTCCACAACCATGGGTTTCACCTCTCCTAACAAAAACCCATCTCACACCAAACCCAAGGGGGAGTCAATGCAACAATCATTCACTTCAAGGTAATTGGCAACAAATGCGTTCATGTTTTATTATCAAATCACTTGATCACATTTGCCTTGACAACCACTATCGTCACTTGGTCCATACACTATATCGTAGTATTGACAAAGTGTTAGGCATCACCCAACCAATATGAAGGGTCATAACTTAGCAATAGACCTCAAAATAGATCTTGTTGGTATCAAGGGGTGAATTCTTGAAAATCAACAATTGACAACCCCTCCACCCCACCCCTTTCCCAAGGAGGGAAGGGGGGGGGATGCAACAAACAAATAAATCGTTCATTATGTGTTTCCGACTACTACACTCTACATATAATTTAGTGTGGCCCACATTATGCATCATTGACCTACATATATGATCTTGCACTCACCGTATGACATCTAAAGAAGGTGGCATGGCACATGTGCTTCTATGGGACAAGTCATGGAGACCACTATAGTTCAAGTGGCGCATCAATTTTAATGTCACATTAAATTAGTTATACAATATGCCTATCGAAAATTGGTTATAACACTCCAACATCAATGTATATCTAAGTCGACACAAATACAAACACAATTTATTTTACATATGTGCATATAGAAGCTTTGCTTTCATTTGAAATGTTGCATGTTAGAGTAATAGGGTAATGCTATCATGTGAGCGGTGACATGTGACATGTAACATGTGAGAGGAAAAAAAATGGATATAGGGGAATTTATACCCTACACCGTGGATGACTGAAACATTTGGGAACTCACATAGAAATTAATGAGCTCAAGCCCCCTTACATGTAGGAATTTAAAACTAACAAATGGATTGCACACAATGCAATAAAGAACAAATTGTGTCGTATACAAGGAATGAGACAAATGGTGGAATGCCACATTTAAGATTATCTCCACCAATTGTGGTTATTGTGAAATCAAAAACCTAAACATCACACATAAATTAAAAGAATGGGTGCTCTAAAGTCACTCTAAGTAGAATCCATCATGACTATCCATATCCTCTTCCATTCCCTCACCGTCCATAGAGCATCTTTCCACATCATTACACTTGCATCTAGGTGTAGATGTCACTACCATAACCTTGGCTACACTTTCAGCATATGCAAGAATCCCCACCATCCTAGGAGGAGATTTGATGGACATCAACATTCTGCATACACAAATTCAACAATTAGGTGACAAAACAAAGGAAAAAATAATGCATATGCAATAAGTAATACTTGTTAGCCTTACATCACATGACAAACTTACTTACTAATGTGAAAGCACTTAGCCACCTTTCGAACTGGTGCATGGTCATCAGCAAGGGAGTGTGAATGGGCTCCACTGGTAGAGCAGAAAGGAGTACGAGGTGCATCACACAATGGAGCAACAAAAGCCTCATAAATTGTAGAATCTCCTTCGTAGGCTACGAGGTGACGACCGCTCCATCTGCAAGCATGGATGGACGCACCTGGACAGTTTGAAACAAATAACAATTAGAAATAATTGAATATAAAAACAAACACATTACATTCTAGGGATTGATACGCAAAAGGAAAAATGCAGCATTTGTGGACACATAAGCATTTAGAACCACTCCTTCAGGTTTTGTTAATGCTTTAATAAACACTTGCATTGACAATGAATCTCTCTCCCTACCACCTCTCCAAGGGACCGTTCCATTCATAAGCTAAATGCATGCTTTACTTAGGTTAAAGAAGATATCAGTGCCCTCAATATCCAAGGTTGATGTGTCACTAGGTTTTTGAAAGTTGAATCGCACTAAAGACATCTTACTGTGCATGAACATAATGATGCGGAAACGCCTAGTCTGAAGGACATGAGAATAAACAACATTACCATCAATAAAAAAGACACAAATAACAACACAACCCAACCATACATTGAAACAAAATAAATATCAATTCTAAAACTTATTGTGTGAGATCCAACCATGTTTGAACACAAGGGCAATTCGTTGATGCTCCACTAGTCCTTTGCCATTGTGAATTCATAAGTAGCAGCTTAAGTCATTACATCCCCTCTAACAACTTTTAGTTTAGGGATCATAATAAGCATGCACACATTATTATCAAGGTAGGCAAACGCGAACTCAAACAAAGGTTTGACATAACTCGAGTTGTGCTTGTTCCAATTAGGAATGGAGTATGGTGGGGAGGAAACATTGGGTTTTGGGAGGCCATTTGGAAGGTCGGCAACAATGAGATTAAACTTAGAGTTACTTTTAGACACTTGCAAAGACGAAAATAAGGTATAAGGGAAAAAATAGAATGATTAAATGAATGAATGAATGAATGAATGAATGTTAAAGACATGAAACTTATATTTTTAATGAAATCCAAAGTCTCAAGCAAAAACTTGATTTGTATCAACGCCATTCACCATGATCAACGGTATTGATGTCTTCCCCCCTATGATAGGCACACATGGCAACAGATAGCAAAGGAAGAACCAATTTTGTTTCCAACAACATGTTGTTGTGTAACATGCTGAGAGTGAATAATTGAAGGTGGAGGGGTGATTGGAAGAGATGGTGCTTGAGTTGAAGCAATTGGAGTTTGTGTTACAACCTCCAATGGCGTTGACGAGCTAGGGGCCTCTCCCACTATGCTGTAGGATAAATTTCTATCATAAGAGGGATTTGAACCCATGTGTGCAAATTTTGATCCCACTGTTCTAACCAACTAAACTATTCTGACATGTGAATTATTATTCCGTTGTTCTATTATATGCCGCTTCTTGGCTGTTGGATGATAATTTGCTCCATGCCCTATGCCTTGAGCAGGAGGGCCAACTTGTTTTTGCCCACGTTTACGTTTACCTAATACTTGGGATGGTGCAACTTTTACTTGAGTATCATCATCCAAGATGTTTGTATCATCTTGTGTTTGTGAAAGCCATGCTCTAGACCTCTCCAAATTTTCCTTTGGTGAATAGAAAGAGAGAGGACAATCTAGGAACCAAGGGCATTGCAACAAAGTGTCATTGTCTCAAGTTTTGAATCGAGATCTTGTAAACATGCAAAGATTACCCTCCCGTGGCCAAGTCAACAAGAATGTTGGCAAAGGCGTCAACGCCACAGCTCCAATGTCATGAGATACCTATGAAGACCCAAAGAAAAAAGAAACAAAAAAAACACAAACTTTAATTGAATCCTAAAGATTCAAAATTGTTGCAAAGTATGCCAATAGAACATTAAAAGATGGCGTTGAAAAATACATGTATACCGCACACTTAATGGCGGATTTACCCTTTGGGTAATGAAGAAGGACAGTAGATTTAGTGAATCTATGGGGTCTCCTAACAACGACTACAATGCCCTGGTCCACAACAAAATTCTCCATTTTTCCGTGTAAGACGTAGGGAGTGGAATATGGTCACTACATTCCACCTCATCCAATTCACCCTTCATACCCTCAAACTCATTCGCCATGGCCACCTCCAATTGCAAGAATTTTTTCAAATAAGAAAAAAATACATACAATAAAAACATCAATCAATAAAGAACAATGAAAAGAGTTGTACTTGTGCCCAAAATGAAGCTTGAATAATCCAATACTCGAGGTCAAACTCTTTTACATCGCCAAGTGGAAATTGCACCAACTCCTTTATCATGGAGCTTGAGTTCCACCAATGCAATCATTGAATCTTGTACTTTGCTTCCATTGGAGTAGTTGCAATAATTTGCAACTTCTCTAGTGTCATATCATGCTTAGTTGTAACACCAAAGTGTTTATTAATCTACATCATACACATCAATTTATCAAGCATTAATGATGATACAAGTGATAGATTCATAGAGGGATGAATGTATAAAAGCAATGATGCAAAAACAATATCTCTGCAAAGAACTCCTCTCCGTATGCGGGATTTTCCACTGCAAGCAATTTCACTAGCTCCCTGCCTTTGATAGACCCAATTGCCTTAGTCGTAGTAGTTTTCATCACCTTCTAGACACCCTTTATAGCTCTAGTTTCCAATGGATGTTTGTCGTTGTATTTATGAACAACATCTTTAATTGCAGATGTTATTTCACATTGCACCACATCCATTCAAAATTGCAAGTAACTATAAACAAATTAACTAATGACAAGTCAATTCACTAATAGCATGTCAATAAAGACAAGTGTCAAGGGTTGAGACTCACCTTATACAAAAAATTGTAAACACCTCCACGGTCAAAGGATACCAACAAGTTTTGTTACAACAATTCTTGCATTTGGTATAATCAACTGCGGAGAGGAGATTCTTATAAGCCGATAGTTTCAGAGTCTCGAATTTCTGCACACAATGAAGTTTGTAAACTAAATTCGTTTTGACATGATCAATTTCGGTGGACCTACACAAACACCAACACACATTAATCAAATAGAAACAAAAGGAACAAAAAATGAAAAAGAGAAGCACGCAACTATGCACATTGTGCATAGTCCCTATAAAAATTCTCATTGAGTCCATCAGGTCAAGGAGTATGCAATCCATCGACTAATGGGTGCAAGCATAATAAAGTGTGAGCCTAAAATGGTGCTCACATGTGGTGTTAACCTTTAAGTTTTGTAAAAGTTGACTTTGATAGTTCTTCAATTACTCAAAATTATAAAAAGAGTGAAGCTTTTGTGTTTTGATTTAAGATTTAGTTTGAAGTGATGAGAGGGTGTTGTGTGGGGATTGGAGTTAGAGGAATTAGTGGGTTGGTTAGTGTGAGCCACTCAAACCGCTCACTGTTTGAGTTTAGGCTCACTGCCTACAAGAACAAGGAAGTTAATTAGTTTGAATGGTCAATATATACGTTGTTGTTAGATTTTGAGACATCCGCCTATGGATGCAAGTGGTCTAAGAGACTGGTATTAGGTCTGGACCAACCCGGGTTCGAATCCGGGTGGTTACATTGACCAGTGCTATCCCAAAGTTGAGCTAGTAGAAAAGCAGGAATAATCCGTAGGTGGATATGTCAGCCATAAATTCCACCCTTTTGCGTCTGTAGTCCGAGTGGAAGTTTATGGCTCACATGTCTTTGTCGACTTTTAGCCTTGCACTTGCAAGTGCCCAAGCTGAACCCGGATGGTGGGTATACAAGTTGAATACTTAGATTTTAGAGTGAAATGAAATAACTCGGTATACATCCACCGTGTGTGATTTATATTATCCCTTGTAAGATGATCAACAATTCAGTTTGATAGTTGAAGGGAGGCATAGCCAAGTTTACGGACGTACGTCCGTAAACCTTTACGGGATTTTTTTGTTGATGTTCTACGCAGTTAGTCGTAAAGTTTACGGACGCGTGTCCGTAACTTTGTATATGTGTTGTGCAGAAGAGTTTTTCTGCTCTGCACGAATGGTCTTAAAAGTTTACGGACGTGCGTCCGTAAACTTTACGGGAGAATTTTTTATGTTCTACGTAATTAGTCCTAAAAGTTTACGGACACGTGTCCGTAAACTTTGCACATGTATTGTGCGGAAGAATTCTTTCCGTCTTATGTAAATAGTCTTAAGAGTTTACGGACGCACGTCCGTAAACTTGCACCTGTACTGAAAACGGCTCTGGGAGGCCGGACAAAAGCTCCGACTTGGAAAATCACGACTAATTGCTGTCTCGACCAAATTGCAATTGAAGATTGAATATGGATAGCAACAAAAAATCTTTGCAAGGACAAGCAAACACTACATTTTGGTTGCAAATGGTAACCTAAGCATTTATGCCATCGGTGGCTAAAGTCCATAATGCCTTAAATTTTAACTTGGATTCTAACTCATCTTTGAGAAGGAAAGATTTTTGTGTGTGTTCACAAACACACATTCTAACTGAGATAAGGCAATGAGGAATTTTTCCTCAAATCTTTCTACTACAAAAATGCAAAAGATAGATCTTGATAGAAGAACGGATTTTCTCTTAACTACAAAGATGTAAGGCTTCGCCTACTAACAAAAAAAATGAGAGAGGTTCTTCTAACTACATAGATGCAGGGCTCTGCCCACTAACTTAGAAAAAAAAAAAACTCCTAGCTAGAATTTGAGAGGGCTTGTGAGCCCAAATTGATGCTCACATGTGTTGTTAGCACTTGTAAAACATTACAAGTGGTGTTTTGTTGATTTATGATTATTCACAAAAATATAAAAAGAGTGAAGCTTGAAGAAAGCTAAGTTTGAAGCATTAGGCTTGTGTAGAGTGGATTTAAGTAGTATGAGGACATACCTTGGTAAAGTGTGGTAGGTAGAAAGCCAATGTTAGTTAAATGTTTGAATTAGGATCTTTGTTGATCATTTGAGGGAGGAAGGCTTAGGAGATTAGATGAGAGCCTACAAAGTAGGAGGAGATTTCGAAGGCTTATCGAGAGCCTTGTGAATGGGATGAGTCCCTACTTAGAAGGAGAAGGTTAAGGGGTTGTGATTGGAGGCTCTAATCCTCTCACCCTATCCTTACCTCATGCCCTCTCTCCCTCTCAACTCACTATATAATCCTTCATTCTTCCCTCATTCTTCCCTCACTCATCCTCTCTTTCCTTCGTGCTCCTTAAGCACCCCACGGGTTATAAGTGTGGGTGTGTGGGAAGCAAGATAGGAGCACATGTGTGTGCTTAGTTCTTAGGAGAAGAGCCAAGGCTATTTAGCCTTGAAGAGGGATTGACCTCTTGTTAGAAGTAGATTGGGTTTAAGGAATTTGGAGTTTGATTGTAAACTTCAACTTGTTGCATTGAGATTCATATTGAAGTGAGAGAGTTCAAACTTGTTTAAACTTGTGGCATTTAGAGTGACTAGATTGTACTAGGTGCATTACTTGTAGTGTTTTATTAGTTATGAACTTGAACATAACTTTATAGTGAGAGATTTGTCAATTATGGATGATTAGAGTGTTCAATGGGTATGAAAATTTGAGGGATTGTTTATTATAAAGTATGGGAGTTGTGATAAAAATTTGAGAGCTTCAGTCATTGGGATGAAAGAGTTATTAAAAGTTGAAGGGGAGGGTGTCTAGGAACAAAGCAGCAAGGTTTGAAAATATGTATCTCTTAGAGGGTTATAGATATGGATACCAAAATTTGACACTACCTTTTGAACTTATATATCTATCTTGTGTCAAAATTTTAGATTGATTGGACGTAGGAGTTGGAAGTTATTAGAGTTTTAATGACCGGATGCTTTATCACAGCATTCATACTAAGTAGTTAGAGTTAGAATTTCATGCATAACTTTTGCATATGAACTCTGTTTGTGCCAAAATTTGGTGTGAAGATTTTTGATAAGGTACTTAACAAGTGTACCAAATTTCACTTGAAGAACATAAGTTGGGTGGGAGTTATACTATTCTGAAGTTTAGTAGGAAGACATTGATAGAAATTTACATCAAGAAGAACTTAGAGAAAGAAGGGCAAGGATAAATATATAAGTATTTTTTAATACTTGTATTTAAAGCCTATGTGCTCATGGAATCCACAAGCGAAGTGTCATGTACCAATACGAAATCAACCACGATGACATGTGATAGCACGGAATCAATAAGCGAAAACTCATGTAGTAGTGTGGAGTCGACGGCAAGGACTCGATTCACAAGAGGGATATCTTTGAAGGCATGCGTGGCCAAAGCGGCCGGGTGGACATTAGAAAAGGCTAAGGATATAACCTTACCCGACATTAAGGAATGTAAAACTACATAGTGTGGTGTTAATCAAGTTGTGTATATTCCAAGGGTAGATTGGAATTATATATTGGGTTACAAAGAGAGAAGTCTCTACATGTCATTATAAACTTTTCCACTCGGGCTAGGACGAAATCGAAGGGTGGAGGATTTTTGGTGACATAAATGGTGCGTCCGCCGGGAGTTTCGAGTTTGGAGCTTGGAGCTTGGAGAGCGGGCGACGGAAGTCTTGGAAGGCGGTAGGAGAGGCGAAACGTGAAGATCGATTAAAGGACGGAGCGCTCGTGAGAGGTATGGTTTGAATTTAGTATTTTCATGCAATTTCAATTTGAGGAAGGAGCACGGCAAAGGTGCGCCTACTAAACCTTCTTGGGATGGCATAACGAAGATCACCTTAATAGGACCCGCACTAGAAAATTAAGAGGTAGAGGGATAATTAAAGAATTATGATCTCAAACTTTAAATACTCACTCGGTTGTGAGAGTTTAAAGTTTTTAAACTAGAGGGTTTTAGTGTTTTTTTAAATTACAATTATTTGAGTGTTGTATGTTTAGCAATTCGATCGAGGGGAGAGAGCTAACAAAACAGGAGGAAGCGAGTGCTTGAGGTAAGCAAAATCTCTTCTAATTGAAAAAATATTAAATTAAAAAAGGATTTTCGTAATTATCTTTGTCGTGTCGAACGGAGAGGGTAATTCGAAACTTGGACGTATAGTGCAAGGAATCGAAGGGTGAACCTCGATTCCAAGCACGGTACCCAAGAATGGTCAGCCCCTCACGAAGAGTCTTGTTGCAAGTGTTGAGCGTAAGGGGGTGTGACGAGGTGATACTCGCACTAACCCTGAAACTAACATGAGCTTTCCATCCCCTATTGGGATTGTTCATTGAAAATTGTATGTCTCTATTTCCTCACCTCCAAAACAATGATCACACGAACTAAGCGGAAATATTAAAGAGAGAACTTGTGAGGTTTTGATTGGTCAATGTGAGGGTTGGACGGTGAATGATGGATGCAAGGATACACGAGGTCCCAGAAACCTAAGTTAGCATTAGGACTAAAGAAAAATGTTACTAAACGAAGATCTTCTAATATAGAGGAAGTGGTAGAAAGGGTAGGCACTAGTGTAGAGGGTGGCTTTAGGGGTGAACCATTGGTAGAAGTATCTCCGGTCACTACTCGACTAGAGGAAGGAGATATTCCTTCCCTATTGAGTGAAGAATTAGTGGAAGAACCTAATAGGACTAGAGAAGAGAGTAGTGTAAGCTCTGGAGAATCTAGTGAAGGAGGACCACGAAACACCATGGATGATTTAGGGGGAGGTGGAATTCCACCTCCCATATTACCAATCCCCCCCATCGATCCATTGGTTAGGCCGCGAGGCCTACCAATAATCGTACCTCAAGGGTTACCTTCGTTAGACATACCTTCGAACCTCCCGAAGTTCTACGGGACTAAAGATGAAGACCCGTCTAGACATATGGAGAGGTTCGTTGAGAGGGTAATTAGCTCACTAATTACAAACCAACAATATTGGCTAGTTTGGTTCCCTACGACTTTAGAGGGGGAAGCCTATGAGTGGTATAGAGACCACGATGAGGGCCACTTCCAAACGTGGGACCAATTACAACGGGAGTTCCTTAATGAGTTTCGACCCGAAGTCGGTCAAAGTATGGCTTTTAGAGCCTTAATGACAATGAGGCAAGGAAGAGATGAAGAGATTTCCGCATACATTAGAAGATTTGATTGGGTATGCGCAAGGTGGGTAGGTGATTACTCAACGATGATACTTTAATGCAATTTTTCATGAGAGGGTTTGTTAAAGCGACTACAATTAGGGGTGTATTACAAAGGAACCCTCGCACCCTAGCTGAGGCTAAGGTAGCCGCTAGGGATATGGAACATATTGAGAGGGATTATGAGCGGCTATGGAGGAAAGAGGATGAGTTGATCCCTCAATTCATCCCTCTCCTACCTAAGACGGGAATGGACCCGATTAGGCCGCATAATCGCCCTCCATATGTCGCCATTGAAGCGGCCTCAATTCCCTTAGCGGTAACGGCCCCCCCAACCATGTTAGCATTACCGGCCCCTAGGGTAGACCCTCAAATTGAAGAGATAGAGCAACGACTAGGTGCTACTCAACTAGGGTTCCAAGAGACAATGTTAAAACAATTTCAAAATCTAACGGACCAAATGGCATTGTTGATCAAAAATCAACAACCCGGTCCTCCACCTCAAATAGAGTCGGGAAACCACACATCGGGATTTTGGTGCACTAATTGTCAACAACACGGTCATACACTACAATTTTGTAGAAACGGGCCGAACCGCAATCAACGAACGAACAATAATGGGCATCAACAAAACTTAAGGGGTCCGAGTCAAAACCAAGGGAATAATCGGGGCCCTCCGCCACGTGGACAAACTAACCAAAGTACCGAAAAAAGGATTTTCACCATCTTTGCGGTAGATACCACGTCATAGGGCAATGTTGGTCCGAAAACCAAAGTCAAGTGTGTAATAATTGTGGGGGGCCACACGCTTCTAACCAATGTCGTCATCCGGACAAGGTAAGTGGAGCACCGAACCCTCCAACTAACCCAACCCAACCGGATCAAGAGAATACGAGGGGTTCACAAAATGAAGGTAATAATGCCTTTAAACCTTCTAACTTCTATTATGATGGGAATACGAATCTTTCGGGGCAAGTTACACACTCACCTAAACAAATGGGACCGTCTACATCTCAAGATGTCCGATTTATGGATTCTTCTACCGTTCCGGTAAATTTAGAAATGTCCACAAATGGTCAAGGTTCATGTCTTCCACATGCTAACTCCATTTCATACGAGTTAAAAAGTCTTAAGGAGGAAATTGTGCATAAGGCTCCGGCATTAGCCGTTACCACTAGAGCAATGAGGGGTAATGCACCATTAGAAGTAGAGGAGGAGGAGGAAGAAGAGGAAAATCCATTGGGGGAAATTCCTTATTTTTCGGATTTGGAGAATGTAACTAGAGAGGCTAGGAAGGCCACTAAGGCATTAGAGAGAGAAAATGAAATTGCCAATGAGAGGGAGAGGTCTAATGTCATCCATGATTTAGAGGGTGGTGATGTAGGAGAGTGGGAAGGTCCGGGCATTCCTGTAGAGGAGTTTGATAGTGTTAGAAGGCCTAAGGCCGATAGAGTAGATGGATACGACCTTTGGGCCGACCTTAGCTCACTAAAGGCCGATATCACCTTTGGCCAATTGTTAGAAATTTCACCGGTAGCTAGGAAAACTTTGAAGGACGGGATGCCCGTGAATAGGAGGGCCAAGAGGCCAAAGACTGGAGTGTCAGCAAGGGTCCAAATGCAAGGAAGAACTCGGGAAGTCAAGGCGGTGGAGATTGAAGTAACAATGGTGGACAAGGTGGTTCCTCATGTTTTGGTGGATGGTGGAAGTAGTCTCAATATTCTACCCGAGCACACTATGCGGAAATTGGGCTTAAGTTTGACGGGTCCGTCGCCATTTGTGATTAATATGGCCAATCAAAGTCCGGTGGTTCCGGTGGGGATTATCAAAGATTGTCGGCTTAACACGGGAGGTGAAGAATACATTGTGACCTTCCAAGTCATTAAAATGCACGACAATAAGGATGCATTCCCCATTTTGTTAGGGCGACCTTGGTTAAGGATGTCTAACGCCGTAGTAGATTGGGGAGGACACAAACCTTCTATCACCTATGGTCCCGTAGATAATAGAGTCAAGGTCTCTATTGCACCTTTAGGTGGTTGGGTTAGGGAGGAGATTGATCCAATGTCGGATGAAGAGGAAAATGGTGGAATTAAGGAGGATTTTGAGGATACATTGGTGAAAGTTGTTCAAGACAAGGAGAAGGCTAAAATGTATTCTTCTAGCGGGTTTTTAGGTCCTAATTTTTACAATCAAGATGTTGATGGAGATTTTATACATTGGTCAAGACAATACACGGAGTCCATTAGCGACGTCATGATGATGACTCATAGTTGTATTCTCCAAGATAGGGTGTCTAGAGAGGATTATTTGTCCTTAGAGCCGTGTGAGGTTCTCACGGAGGAAGAATGGGTGAAGGGAGGACTCACTCCATGGTTAGATGATATTGAGTTGAGTGATGTGAGTTTGGTACATGTAGATGGGACTCAAGATGAGGAGGCCATGTTAGAACTCTCAAAGTTAGAGCCCGCTTTGCATTTTAAAACTACTTCTACGGGCATTATCGTGGGTCATGATGTTAAGGACTACCCTAATGTACCCAACGATTGGTATAGAGATACCGAGGAGCAAACACGAGTGGTCGAAGAGGATTGGAAGTTTGTGGATGTCAAAATGAAGGATGGGAAAGTTAGACCAATGAAGATGGGCTCTAAACTCGATGAGAAGGAGATTAAGGAGTATAGTGATTTGATAGATGAGTTTAGTGATACTTTTGCTTGGTCATACGATGAGCTCAAGGGGATTCCTAGAGAGATGGTTGAGCATCGTATTCCGTTAGTTCCGGGCTCAAAACCGGTGAGACAAAAAAAAAAGGATGAACCCTAGATTGCAATTATTGGTCAAGGCGGAATTAGAGAGGTTGTTGCAGGCTGGGTTTATAAAGCCGGTAGAGATTACAGATTGGGTTTCTCCTATGGTGTTAGTGAAAAAGAAAAATGGGAAGCTTAGAGTTTGTGTAGACTATAGGAAGCTTAATGATTGTACGCAAAAGGATCACTTTCCTTTGCCGTTCATTACCTTGTTGTTAGAGGAGGTAGGGGGTCATGAGAGGTACACATTTATGGATGGATACGCCGGCTACAACCAAGTAGCCATAGCGCTCGCGGATTTGCACAAGACGGCATTTACGACACCTTGGGGGACTTTCATATGGGTGGTGATGCCATTTGGTTTATGCAACGCACCGGCAACATTCCAACGACTAGTCATGTATATCTTTAGCGACTTGCTCTTCAAGTCCATGACGGTTTATATTGATGATTTTAGTACCCAATCTAGTACTAAAGAGCATGTGCATTGTGTGAGGGAGGCCTTGGTTAGGTGTAGGCAAATGCGGTTGGCATTAAACCCAGACAAGACATTTTTAGGGGTACAAAGGGGAGTTTTGTTGGGTTATGTTGTGAGTGAAAAGGGGAGAGAACCGGATCTGGACAAGATCGCGGTCATTGATGAGTTGGAAACTCCGAAAAATGCCAAGGGGATCTCTAAGTTGCTAGGACATGTGGGGTGGTATAGAGAGTTGATTCCGGATTTTGCAAAGATAGCGGTCCCTATCACTCATTTGCTCAAGAAGGATGTTAGATTTGTTTGGACGGATGAGTGCCAAAAGGCCTTTGTTGAGTTAAGGTCCAAATTGAGCACTTATCATATCTTAAGGCCCCCGGATTGGGAAAAGCCTTTTCATGTGTATTGTGATGCTAGCAACGTAGCGGTGGGTAGTGCCTTGTGTCAATCCACGGGAGAGAAGGGGAAGGATCTACCCGTAGCTTATGCTAGTAAGCAATTGACTTCCGCGGAGAGGAATTACTCCACTACGGAGAGAGAGTGTCTAGCCATGGTATTTTCGGTCAAGAAGTTTAGGCACTATCTTATTTGGATTAGCACCGGAGGGGAGGAGTATGTGGTCACTTTTCATGTCATCAAAATGCATTCTAACAAGGATACATTTCCCATCTTGTTGGGTAGGCCTTGGTTGAGGATGTCGGATGCGGTAGTAGATTGGGGAGGAGTAAAACCGTCCATTACTTATGGTCCTAAGGACAATAGAGTCAAAGTCTCTATAGGATCATTAGGAGGATGGGTGAGAGAACAAATCTCTTCGTCTTCGGATGATGAAGATGAAGGCAAGGAGAAAGGTGAAGGGGGAAACAAAAAGAATGAGACACTAGTGGGAGTCGTCCATTCAGGTGGACAAGGGGCTTTTATAGATTCAGGGTCAGGTAGTTTGGGTCCTAGTTTCTATTATTGTGGTGATGATGGGGAGTATGCACAGTGGTTGAGAGACTATCCCGAGTCAGTGTATGATATCATGACGACGTCCCACCATGCATGTTTAAGTGATGAGAGGCTGAGTTCAAGGGGGGAAGAATATTCCTTGTTAGAACCATGTGAGGTGCTTACCGAGGAGGAGTGGATTAGGGGAGGATTGACACCTTGGGTAGATGGTGTGGATGAGAGCGACGTGAATTTAGTGCATGTGGATGGGACTCAGGATGAGGAGGCCGTCATTGAGGCTGCAAGGTTGGAGGAACCTTGCACTTCAAGACCACGTCAACAGGCATAGTGGCTGGTCAAGATGTCAAGGATTATCCTAAGGTACCTCCGGATTAGTATAGAAACAAGGATGAGCAAACACATATGTCGGAGGCGGATTGGAAGTATGTGGACGTGAGAATGAAAAATGGGATTGTTAGACAAATGAAGATGGGTTCTAAGTTGGGAGAGAAGGAGATCAAGGAATATGATGATTTGGTGGATGAGTTTAGCGACATGTTCGCATGGTCGTATGACGAGCTTAGGGGTATCCCTAGGGAGATGGTGGAGCATCTCATTCCTTTGATTCCAGGCGCTAAACCCATTAGACAAAATGAGAGAAGGATGAACCCACAGTTACAATTGTTGGTCAAGGCGAAGTTACAAAGATTGTTGACGGCCGGGTTTATAAAGCCAGTGGAAATTACAGATTGGGTTTCTCCTATGGTATTGGTGAAGAAGAAGAATGGAAAGTTGAGGGTGTGCGTAGACTATAGGAAGTTGAATGTCTGCACACAGAAAGACCACTTTCCATTACCATTCATCACGCTACTTTTAGAGGAGGTAGGGGGACATGCGAGATATACACTCATGGATGGTTATGCGGGATACAACCATATTTCCATAGCGCTACAAGATGTTCATAAGACGGCATTCACCACTCCTTGGGGCACTTTTATATGGGTAGTCATGCCATTTGGGTTGTGTAACGCTCCCGCCACATTTCAGCGGTTGGTCATGTATATCTTTACCGACTTGTTGTTCAAATCCATGACCGTGTTTGTGGATGATTTTAGTACTCAGTCTAATGCTAGTGAACACTTACAGTGTGTGAGAGAGGCTTTGATTAGGTGTAGGAAAATGCAGTTAGCCTTGAATCCGGACAAGACCTTCTTGGGTGTTCAGAGAGGAGTTTTGTTAGGATATGTGGTCAGTGAGAAAGGCAGGGAACCGGATCCGGAAAAGATTGAGGTCATAAGTGGGTTGGCAACTCCAACCAATGCCAAGGGGATCGCTAAGTTGCTAGGACACGTGGGGTGGTACCGGGAATTGATTCCGGATTTTGCAAAGATAGCGGTTTCCATCACTCAGTTGCTTAAGAAAGACTGTAGGTTTGAGTGGACTGAGGCATGCCAAAGGGTATTTGAGGAGTTGAGAGATAGGTTGAGTACCTATCCGGTTTTGAGGCCACCCGATTGGGATAAACCTTTCCATGTATTTTGTGATGCTAGCAATGTAGCTGTGGGTAGTGCACTCTGTCAGTCCACGGGGGAGAAGGGTAAAGATCAACCTATTGCCTATGCTAGTAAGCAACTGACACCGGCCGAGAGAAACTATTCTACCACCGAGAGGGAGTGTCTAGCTATGGTGTTCTCAGTCAAGAAATTTAGGCATTATCTCATGTGCAACCCGGTGGTGTTTTTTGTGGATCACATGGCCATCAAATACTTGGTCAACAAAGCGGAGCTAAGTGGAAGACTAGCTAGGTGGGTTTTGTTGTTAGAGGAGTTTGACTACACGGTGGAGTACAAACCCGGTCGCATGCATTTACAAGCTGACCACTTGTCTAGGCTGTCAGAGAACATGGGCATTAGTCCAGTGGATGATAGGTTGGTTGATGATAATCTTTTTGTTGTTACGGCACAACCCGAGTGGTATGCCGGGATAGTAGAGTTTTTGACAACTCAGCAGTTGTCGGGTGAGTGGACAAAGGAGGATAGGAGAAAAGTTAGAGTCAATAGCAGACACTTTGCAGTGATAGGCCATAGGTTGTTTAGGAGGGGGGCTGATGGATTGCTTAGGAGGTGCGTGTCAGAGTTGGAGGTGCCCTCCATACTAGCAGCATGCCATGATAGTGCATGTGGGGGACATTTTTCTGGCCAACTCACTGGCCAAAAGATTCTTAGAGCAGGTTATTTTTGGCCTACCTTGTTTAAGGATTCACATGATTATGTCAAGAGATGTGATCCTTGCCAAAGGTATGCGATGAATGACCTCCGCATGGAGATGCCACTCCATGTGTCACTACCTTTGGTTTCTTTTGAGAAATGGGCAATTGACTATGTGGGAGAAGTCCATCCCCATTCCTCAAAAGGAATGGCTTACATTGTGGTCGCCACCGAATACCTCACCAAGTGGGCGGAGGCTAAGGCAGTCAAGACCGACACGGCGGCACACGCCGCTACATTCATGTACAAGAACATCATTTCCAGGTTTGGGTGCCCAAAGATTTTAGTTAGCGATAGGGGTACTCACTTCTTGAATTCTTTAATTCGAGAAATGATAGACATGTTTCAGATAGACCATAGGAAAACCACTCCTTATCATCCGCAGACTAATGGTCAGACGGAGCGGGTCAACGGCACATTGGTGAGTATCCTTCGCAAAACAATCATGGACTCTAAGAGGGATTGGGACGTAAAATTGACGGCGGCATTGTGGGCTTATCGAACAACCTTCAAGGTGACGACTCAGGCCACTCCATTCTCGTTGGTGTATGGGTTGGAAGCCACACTTCTCATTGAATTTAAGGTGGAGTCCCTTAGAGTTGCCATTGGCTCACGCCTTATGGATAGTCAGTCCTTGAAGAATCGACTGACGGACCTAGAGGAATTGGATGAGAGGAGAAGGATGGCAGCCAAACATATTGAGGCCATCCAACGCCGAAGAAAGATCACCTTCAACAAAATGCACAAGAAGAGGGCACTAAGGCCAGGAATGATGGTGATGATTCAAGATGCACGGAAGCTCGAATTTCCGGGAAAGTTTGATGCAGTTTGGTTGGGACCATACCTAGTTCGAGAGGCATTCCCAAACAACTCACTACAATTGGAGACATTGAACGGGGAAGCTTTTCCGACACGTACGTCCGGAAGTAGGTGCAAGGAATACCGAGCTTGAGGTGACACTTGCTTGCGAAGCAAAAGATTCGGGGATCCAATCCCAGATGGTCGCCAGTTATGTGAGCCTAAAATGGTGCTCACATGTGGTGTTAACCTTTAAGTTCTGTAAAAGTTGACTTTAATAGTTCTTCAATTACTCAAAATTATAAAAAGAGTGAAGCTTTTGTGTTTTGATTTAAGATTTAGTTTGAAGTGATGAGCGGGTGTTGTGTGGGGATTGGAGTTAGAGGAATTAGTGGGTTGGTTAGTGTGAGCCACTCAAACCGCTCACTGTTTGAGTTTAGGCTCACTGCCTACAAGAACAAGGAAGTTAATTAGTTTGAATGGTAAATATATACGTTGTTGTTAGATTTTGAGACATCCGCCTATGGATGCGAGTGGTCTAAGAGACTGGTATTAGGTCTGGACCAACCCGGGTTCGAATCCGGGTGGTTACATTGACCAGTGCTATCCCAAAGTTGAGCTAGTGGTAAAGCAGGAATAATCCGTAGGTGGATACCGAGAAGAAGTTACTACGCGCGTGTGCGTAGAACCCTCTCAATTATATTATCTTTTTGAAACATTCTATTTACCCGTGTAGATTAACCAAACCGCTCGCGGTTGGGTTAAGGTTCGCACTCTAAGTAGGAGGGGAGTTATTGGTTTTGAAATTAGACTTAGGTCAAGTGTTAGTGTGAAGAAACGTGGAGAAAGAACATCGTAGAACATTGCAGAACATGGTCAAACGACTGCAGGTGTGAGCCCAAAAGGGTGCCCACATTTAGTCTTAGACCCTTGAAACGTTAGTTGATGCACTTTGAAGTAGCATGTTACTTCACAAAAATATAAAAAGAGTGAAATGTTAGTCTTAGAAGTACCATGTTGTAAGAGGCTAGGATGTGAGTTGTTATTGTGTTTTTACCTTCGGAAGGATTTGAGTGAATGAGGATAGGTAAGGAGAACTTGGATTGAGTAGTTAGTGAGTAGGCTAGTACAAATGGATGGAGACAACCAAAGTGACTCAAGAGGCAAGTGCATTCGAATTGGGATGAATGGAGGATCACATGGAGCGCACAAGTGGACCACCTCATCATGGCCACTTAATGGGGAAGGTCCAAGGAAGAATGCAAGGTGGAGGATAAGCAAATTCTCAAAGCACCAATCAAATCACGAGTTAAGCATCGTGGTTTGAATTAAGTGGTGAGCAACGATTTGGGAAAGTAAGGGGA
Source organism: Polytrichum formosum (assembly GCA_964035585.1). Taxonomy (NCBI): domain Eukaryota; kingdom Viridiplantae; phylum Streptophyta; class Polytrichopsida; order Polytrichales; family Polytrichaceae; genus Polytrichum; species Polytrichum formosum. Next base: position 27,499,819 of record OZ037939.1, on the reverse strand, counting down.
GAAAGTTATGGCGGCGGAAAGCGAAGGAGGCTAAGTTTGGGTTGAAGCATCCCAAGTTTGGTAAAGTGTGGTAGGTAGAAAGCCAAGGCTAGTTAAATGTTCGAATTAGGATCCTTGTTGATCATTTGAGGGAGGAAGGCTTAGAAGATAGGATTGGCGCCTACTAAGTAGGAGGAAATCTCAAGGGCTTATCGTGAGCCTTGAGGGTGCTCACCCCCTCAAGCTTACTATATAATCCCTCATTCTTCCCTCACTCATCCTCTCTTTCCTTTGTGCTCCAAGGCACCCCACGAGTTATAAGTGTGGGTGTGGGAAGCCATATTGGAGCACATGTGTGTGCTTAGTTTTTAGTTTGAGAGCCAAGGCTTGTTAGCCTTGAAGAGGGCTTGACCTCTTGGTAGAATTAGTGTTGACGTGGAGGATTTTAAAGTTAATTCATGATTCCAATTTGTGGTACTTAAAGTTCATGTTTTGAATACACGTGGTTGCAAGTTCCATGTTTAAGAGTTGAGCACTTGATGTTGTGATGAGTGCAAAAATATACTTGTGTGGATTAGTTAGTCTTAGTGAAGTTAGGAAATTCTCTCTCCCCCTCTCCTCTCTAGGATTTTAGGATTTTAGGATTAGAGAAGAATTGTGTGATTAGAAAGGGGTTGTTAGTAGAATTAGGAAAATTAGGTAGGAAGATTAGTTAAGGGCTTGAATAATTAGTGAGGTAGTTGGGGATTACAACTACAAAGTTGTGGGTTCATGAAGGAGCTGGGTTTATAAAGGAGCTGGGTTTGTTTAGTTAGAAGCTAAGAAGCTGGGTTTATGAAGGAGCTGGGTTTATGAAGGAGCTGGGTTTATAAAGGAGCTGGGTTTGTTTAGTTAGAAAGTAAAGAGCTGGGTTTATGAAGGACCTGGGCTTGTTTAGTTAGAAGCTAAGGAGCTGGGTTCATGAAGGAGCTGGGTTTATGAAGGAGCTGGGTTTGTTTAGTTAGAAGCTAAGGAGCTGGGTTCATGAAGGAGCTGGGTTTATAAAGGAGCTGGGTTTATTTAGTTAGAAGCTAAGGAGTTGGGTTCATGAAGGAGTTGGGTTTATGAAGGAGCTAGGTTTATGTAATTAGAAAGTAAAGAGATGGGTTCATGAAGGAGCTTAGTAGATAGCCTACTTAATTAGCTCATAGACAAGTAGTTAGTTACATTATGCTAGTTAGTGTTATGTGTGGCTTTCACAAGTAAATGTATTTGAGATTGACTATAGAGAATAGTGTTTTTTAACACTTGCATCCTCTCTTTAAAAATAAACCACGTGCACAAATTAATGGAGAATGTGGAGCACTCTCGCGATGGCAAGACAAAGGAAGCAAAGACCAAAGGTGCGAGGGAGAGATTGACATAAGTCACATAAGTATTTCTTAATACTTAAAGGCTTATGTACGGTATGTAGACACCAAGTGAGACCTCTTATAGTAGCGATACGGAATACACAAGTGATAGTTCAAGTGGTAGTATAGAGTCAACGGCACGGACTCCATTTAGGAGAGGGATATCCTTAAGGGCTTGTGTAGCTAAAGCGGCCGGATGGACGTTAGAAGCAAACAAAGACAAAATAGCACCCGAGCATAAGGAGGTTAAAATAACATAGTTAACTTGTGCATTCTCCACATACGTATTGAAATCGTACATTGAGTTGTTAAAAGTGAAATTCCAGTTAAATCCAAGACCACTTGAAGGGTGAACCTTGCACCATGGACTCATCCAAGTCCAAATCCAATACCGCGGAGGAATGTGAGCCCAAACCCACTACTCGGACTACGGACGCTTAAGGGTGGGGGGTTTGGCCTCACATAATTGGTGCGTCCGCCGGGAGCGAAGCGGAAGGTAGTTACAAGACTTGGAGGCGACTAGGAGACTTGGAGGCAACTAGGAAAAATTGGAGACACAAACTTGAGAGAAGGGAAGGAGCACCCGAAACTCGGTAAGTATTCTCTCTTTGGGTTACATTTGAATTCATTGTATTTCAACTATTCCTTGGAATGAATTGCATTGTCAATTACGCAAATTCATTTTTGAGGAAGGAGCGCGGCGAAGGTACGTCCTCAACCTTTTTGGGGATTTGCTAAGAACTTAAAAGGAACCTATAACCGAGTAGCTCATTAAAACATTAGAGGGTAAATTCACCTTAGGACATTGAACTTTGACACTCACCTCGGGGTGAGTCTCAAAGTTTTGGGAGTTGTCATTTCATGCTCTAGATTAAATTAATATTTCATAAAGTTTATGGTGTTGTTACATTGAGTCACGATTGAGGGGAGTGCTAACTCACAGGGGGATGCGATTGCTCAAGGTATGTTTATTTCTTCAAAGTGAACTCATTAACTAATTAAGGAATGCCTTTTGTACTCGTGATTGTTGTTATCCGTTGTAGAGGGTAATTCCCGAATTGTGGATGGTGTGAGAAGTTGAAGGGTGAAGCCTCGACTTTTAACATAATCTACTCGGAAGGTCACCCCCTCACAATCGGTATTGTGGTGAGTGTTAATTTGCGGGAAGGTGCGGAGGTGATGCTCCGACTTAACCAAAAAATTAACATGAACATGCCTATCCCCTATTGGGATTCTTTCACCTAAGTGGGCTTGCAGGTTCTTTTCCTCACCTCCTAAAAAAATTATAACCACACCAAGACAAGTGAAAATATTAAGAGGGGAATTGCTAGGATTATGTGTGGTCAAGTGAGGGTCGATCGATTCTTATGGAATGCAAGGTAGGACTCGCTCACAAAAACCAAGTTTGATAGTAGGACTAGAGAAATCTACTCGAAAGAGGCGGTCCTCTAAAATCAGTGATAGATTAGAACAAGATAATGTTAGAATAGAGAGTTGTTTGAACGTCGAACCTAGGACTAGGTCAATTCTAGACACCTTAGAACTTGGAGCTCAACTTGAAGAGGAGATCACTCCCTCCAAATTGAGTGGTGAAACTTCTTCGGAAAATTACACACTTAGAGAAGAATTCCCGGTAGAAGTTGATAGGGGATTGTTGAATAGTTCACCGGTCACCATGGCCGAGGAACGGGGGATGGATCCACCACCCATACCCCCAATTCCGCCCATACCTCCTATACCTCCAATAGACCCATTGGTTAGGCCAAGAGGCCTACCAATTGTGGTTCCACAAAATTTAGCGGCGATGGATATGCCATCTCATCTCCCTAAATTTTATGGGACCAAGGATGAGGACCCCTCTCGGCACATGGAACGGTATATCGAACGGTTGGCTAGCTTCCTCATAACCGACCCGGGTTATTGGTTAGTGTGGTTTCCTACCACTCTAGAGGGGGAAGCCTATGAATGGTATCGGGATCATGCCGAGGGACATTTTAGGGGATGGGAACAATTACAAAGGGAGTTTCTTAACGAATTTAGGCCGGAAGTGGGTCAAAGTACCGCATTAAGGGCATTGTCGTCATTGAAGCAAGGAAGGGAGGAAGAAATTTCGGCTTACATTAGGAGGTTTGATTTAGTGTGCACTAGATTTGTGGGTACCATGCTCAACGACGACACGCTAAAGCAATTTTTCATTCAAGGGTTTTTTAAGTCCGGAACTATTAGGGGTGTTCTAGAAAGGAATCCCTTGACCTTGGCGGATGCCAAGCGTGCGGCTAGAGATATTGAAAACTTGGATAAAGATCACGAAAGGCTATGGAGAAGGGAGGATGAATTGATCCCACAATTCATCCCCATACGCCCTAGGGTGGTAGCGGTAGAACCCGCTAAGTATGAGAACCAAATTCCATATGCCATTGTGGACACCGGTCCCCGACCTTTAGCGGTTAGGGAACCGGCACCTCTTTTGGCACTACCGGCCCCTAGAACGGATCCACACTTGGAGGAGGTTGAGAGAAGACTAGGTGCTAGCCAACTAGGATTCCAAGAGGCTATGATAAAACAAATGCAAAGCCTCACGGATCAAATGTCATTAATGATCCGGAGTCAACAACCGGGGCCTCCACCCCCGGTTGAGTCGGGTAGGCATTCTTCCGGATTATGGTGTGTCCAATGTGGCCAACCGGGCCACACGCGTCAATTTTGTAGAAGTGGACAAAACCGTGACCAAAGAGGAAACGGTAACCCACCTCAACAAAATCAACGAGGTCAAGCGCCACCTCACTATGGAAATGGAAGCAATAGAGGACCACAACCTAGAGGGCAAGGTGGCCAAAATTTAGAGAAGAAGGAATTTCATCCCTTTTGTGGAAGGTGGCACGCTCAAGGACAATGTTGGTCCGAAGGTCAAGAGTTTAATTGTAGCAATTGTGGAGGAAGTCATCCCTCGGATACGTGTCGCCAACCGGACAAAATAATTAATGTCCCTTACCCGGTGGCTAATCCACAACAACAAGCAAGGGATAATATGCGAGGTACTAGGCCACAAGGAGTACCGGCCAATGAACTTAGGCCACCTAACTTATACTATGACCATAGTAATGCTAGGCAAACTTTTCATCCACCGGCGGGCTTGCAAACTACAACCGGTTACATTCCAATACAAAATAGACAAGGAGTTCCACCTAATGGTAGTAACGGGAGACAAGCGCCTCCAACGGATCCGGGACCATCTAACTCCCAAGATGTTAGGTTCATGGATGGAGTGTTGGAGGCCACATGTGATGACATGCTTCCTCTCCCAACGAGAATTGGAGAGGAGCAAAGTCAATGGCCTCCTCACACCAATGCTATTACATATGAGTTAGTGAAGGGTAAGGGTGTGGTTGAAGAAGCACCTGCACTAGCGGTAACTACTAGGGCTAGGAGAGGGGATGCCCCGTTGGAGGTAGGAATAGGAGAGCAAGGAAATTACTCTTCGGATGAAGAGATTAATCTCTCCGAGTCGGATAGGGTAGCTAGAAGAGCTACTAAGGATGTGGAGAGGGAAAATATAATTTTACAAAATAGGGAGAGGACTAATGCGGTACATGACTTGGATAATAGCGATGTGGGTGAATGGGAAGGACCGGGGGTTCCCGTAGACGAATTCGACGTAGTGGGTAATTCTAAGGTGGAAAGATCTACCGGGTACGACTTGTGGGCGGACCTTAGTACACTCAAGGCGGATATTACTTTCGGCCAACTATTGGAAATTTCACCCACGGCAAGGAAAACATTAAAGGAGGGAATGCCGGTACACAAGAGGATGAGGAAGGTGAAAGCTAAAATAGCCGCTAGGATCCAATCACAAGGTGGAAGAGACGTGAAAGCTATAGAAATAGAAGTTGTTATAGTAGATAAGGTGGTTCCTAATGTGCTAGTCGACGGAGGGAGTAGTCTAAATATACTACCGGAGGATACTATGAAAAAATTGGGACTTGGACTCACGGGGCCTTCACCTTTGGTCATAAATATGGCAAATCAAAGTTCGACTACGCCTTTGGGGATGATCAAGGATTGTAGAATGACTACGGGAGGTGAGGAGTACTTGGTCACCTTCCATGTCATTAAAATGCACTCCAACAAGGACACCTTCCCCATTTTGCTAGGTAGGCCTTGGTTGCGGATGGCGAATGCTATGGTCAATTGGGGTGGACCTAAACCATCCATCACTTATGGTCCGGAGGGTAATAGGGTCATAGTGTCCATTGGTTCATTAGAAGGATGGATGAAGAAGGAGATGTATTTGCCATTGGAGAAGGAAATTGATGACTTAAACGAGAATGAGATTGGCAAGGCATTGGTGGGAGTCGTCCATCCCGAAGGTCAAAGGGTTGTTATAGATTCGGGCTCGGGAAGTCTAGGTCCTAATTTTTACAATTATGGGGATAATGGGGATTATGCCCAATGGCTAAGGGAGTACCCCGAGTTCGAGGTTGATGTAATGGTTACATTTCACCAAGTAGGCTTAGGGAGTGAATTTCCTAGTGTTAGTTTAGGAGAGGGCTCATTGTTGGAGCCATGTGAGGTGCTCACCGAGGAAGAGTGGGTTAGCGGTGGGTTAACACCTTGGGTAGATGACGTGGAAGAGGGTGAGGTTAGTTTAATTCATGTAGATGGGACTCAAGAGGAGGATGTGATTATTGAGTCATCGAAATTGGAGGAGCCTTTACATTTCAAGACCACGTCTACGGGGATAGTTGTAGGTCAAGATGTGAAAGATTACCCCAATGTGCCTTCCGATTGGTATCGGAACAAAGAGGAACAAACACATGTGTCGGAAGCGGATTGGCGGTACGTGGATGTGAAATTAAAGAATGGAAAAACCCGACAAATGAAGATGGGTTCCAAATTGGGGGAGAAAGAGGTTAGGGAGTATAGCAATTTGGTGGATGAGTTTAGTGATACTTTTGCATGGTCCTACGATGAGCTTAAGGGAATTCCTAGGGAAATGGTAGAGCACCGGATTCCTTTAATTCCGGGGGCGAGGCCAATTAGACAAAAGGAGAGGAGGATGAATCCTCAATTGCAATTGTTGGTGAAAGCGGAATTGGAAAGGTTATTGAAGGCCGGGTTTATCAAGCCGGTGGAAATCACGGATTGGGTTTCTCCTATGGTCTTAGTAAAGAAAAAAAATGGGAAATTAAGGGTTTGTGTCGACTATAGGAAATTGAATTCGTGCACACAAAAGGATCACTTCCCCTTACTTTTTATCACCTTGTTGCTTGAGGAGGTTGGAGGTCATTCGCGATATACCTTTATGGATGGGTATGCGGGTTATAATCAAATTTCCATAGCCCTCCAAGATATCCATAAAACGGCTTTTACTACACCTTGGGGTACCTTTGTGTGGGTAGTGATGCCATTTGGGTTATGTAATGCCCCGGCTACTTTCCAACGATTAGTAATGTATATCTTCACCGACTTGTTGTTCAAATCCATGACCGTCTTTGTGGACGATTTTAGCACACAAAGTAATGTGGACGATCACCTACATTGTGTTAGGGAGGCATTGGTTAGGTGTAGGAAGATGAGGTTAGCATTGAACCCGGATAAGACATTTTTGGGAGTGAATAAGGGAGTGTTGTTGGGTTATGTTGTTAGTGAGAAAGGTAGAGAACCCGATCCGGATAAGATTGCGGCCATAAGCGACTTGGCAACTCCAACCAATTCCAAGGGGATCTCTAAGTTGTTAGGACATGTGGGATGGTACCAGGAACTTATTCCTAATTTTTCAAAGATAGCGGTGCCCATTACCCATTTGCTCAAAAAGGATGTCAAATTCGAGTGGACAGATGCTTGTCAAAAAGCCTTTGAGGAATTGCGGGATAGGTTGAGCACCTATCCGGTGTTGATACCACCCAATTGGGGTAAACCTTTTCACGTCTATTGTGATGCTAGTAATGTGGCAATAGGGAGTGCGCTTTGTCAAGCAACGGGAGAAAAAGAGAAGGATCAACCTATAGCTTATGCGAGTAAGCAATTGACCCCCGCCGAAAGAAACTACTCTACAACGGAGAGGGAGTGCCTAGCCATGGTGTTTTCCGTTAAAAAGTTTAGGCATTACCTCATGTGCAACCCGGTTGTATTTTTTGTTGACCACATGGCTATCAAGTATCTAGTTAACAAGGCGGAGTTAAGTGGTAGGTTAGCTAGGTGGGTTTTGTTATTAGAAGAATTCGACTACACGGTGGAATATAAACCGGGTCGTATGCATTTACAAGCGGACCACTTGTCTAGGTTGTCGGAGGAGATAGGAAAAAATCCGGTAAATGATATGTTAGTAGATGATAGCCTCTTTGTGGTCACTTCTACACCGGAGTGGTATGCGGGCATAGTGGAATTTCTAACAACCCACAAGTTGCCCAAAGAGTGGACAAAAGAAGAGAGAAGGAAGGTGAGGGTAAATAGTAGGCAATTTGTTGTAGTGGGCCATAGGTTGTTTAGAAGGGGGTCCGATGGTATTTTACGACGATGCGTGTCAAAAACGGAGGTTGAAGCGATTTTAATCGCTTGCCACGATAGCGCTTGCGGCGGTCACTTCTCGGGTCAACTCACCGGGCAAAAAATACTTAGAGCGGGCTACTTTTGGCCTACACTATTTAAGGACGCCCATGACTATGTAAGGAAATGCGACGCTTGCCAACGGTATGCCCGAAACGACCTTAGAATGGAGATGCCTTTACATGTATCATTACCCTTAATTCCTTTCGAAAAATGGGGCATCGACTATGTGGGTGAGGTCCATCCCCAATCTTCAAAAGGAATGAAATATATTGTGGTGGCAACCGAGTACCTCACCAAGTGGGCGGAAGCCAAAGCGGTGAAGACCGACACGGCGGAACACGCGGCAACATTTATGTACGAAAACATAATTTCGCGGTTCGGGGTGCCGAAGATCCTAGTAAGCGATAGGGGTACTCACTTTTTGAATGACTTGATTCGAGAGATGACAGAGAAATTTAAAATTGATCACCGGAAGACTACTCCCTACCACCCACAAACCAATGGACAAACGGAAAGGGTTAACGGAATTTTGGTGAGTATACTACGCAAGACGGTTATAGACTCGAAGCGGGATTGGGATACGAAACTAACGGCGGCACTTTGGGCATACCGTACAACCTATAAGGTAACTACGCGTGCTACACCATTTTCCTTAGTCTATGGTCTTGAAGCGACACTACCAATCGAATATGAAGTCGAGTCACTTAGGGTGGCCGTGAGTACGAGACTTACCGAAAGTCAATCCTTACGAAATCGACTAACCAATTTGGAAGCACTTGACGAAAGGAGGAGAATGGCGGCTCAACATATTGAGGCAATCCAAAGAAGGAGAAAGATTACTTTCGACAAACGACATAAGAGAAGGGCCCTAACACCGGGAATGATGGTCATGATTCAAGACGCACGAAAGCTTGAATTTCCGGCGAAATTCGATGCAATATGGTTAGGACCTTACCTTGTCTATGAGGTCTTTCCTAATAATTCAATTCAATTGGAAACGTTGAATGGTGAGCTCTTTCCTACCCGTACATCGGGAAGTAGATGTAAGGAGTACCGAGCTTGACTAGGCAACTTACCCTTGGAGCAAGAGATGTTTGGATTCATCCCCCGATGGTCGCCAATTATGTGAGCCCAAAAGGGTGCCCACATTTAGTCTTAGACCCTTGAAACGTTAGTTGATGCACTTTGAAGTAGCATGTTACTTCACAAAAATATAAAAAGAGTGAAATGTTAGTCTTAGAAGTACCATGTTGTAAGAGGCTAGGATGTGAGTTGTTATTGTGTTTTTACCTTCGGAAGGATTTGAGTGAATGAGGATAGGTAAGGAGAACTTGGATTGAGTAGTTAGTGAGTAGGCTAGTACAAATGGATGGAGACAACCAAAGTGACTCAAGAGGCAAGTGCATTCGAATTGGGATGAATGGAGGATCACATGGAGCGCACAAGTGGACCACCTCATCATGGCCACTTAATGGGGAAGGTCCAAGGAAGAATGCAAGGTGGAGGATAAGCAAATTCTCAAAGCACCAATCAAATCACGAGTTAAGCATCGTGGTTTGAATTAAGTGGTGAGCAACGATTTGGGAAAGTAAGGGGAGAAAGTTATGGCGGCGGAAAGCGAAGGAGGCTAAGTTTGGGTTGAAGCATCCCAAGTTTGGTAAAGTGTGGTAGGTAGAAAGCCAAGGCTAGTTAAATGTTCGAATTAGGATCCTTGTTGATCATTTGAGGGAGGAAGGCTTAGAAGATAGGATTGGCGCCTACTAAGTAGGAGGAAATCTCAAGGGCTTATCGTGAGCCTTGAGGGTGCTCACCCCCTCAAGCTTACTATATAATCCCTCATTCTTCCCTCACTCATCCTCTCTTTCCTTTGTGCTCCAAGGCACCCCACGAGTTATAAGTGTGGGTGTGGGAAGCCATATTGGAGCACATGTGTGTGCTTAGTTTTTAGTTTGAGAGCCAAGGCTTGTTAGCCTTGAAGAGGGCTTGACCTCTTGGTAGAATTAGTGTTGACGTGGAGGATTTTAAAGTTAATTCATGATTCCAATTTGTGGTACTTAAAGTTCATGTTTTGAATACACGTGGTTGCAAGTTCCATGTTTAAGAGTTGAGCACTTGATGTTGTGATGAGTGCAAAAATATACTTGTGTGGATTAGTTAGTCTTAGTGAAGTTAGGAAATTCTCTCTCCCCCTCTCCTCTCTAGGATTTTAGGATTTTAGGATTAGAGAAGAATTGTGTGATTAGAAAGGGGTTGTTAGTAGAATTAGGAAAATTAGGTAGGAAGATTAGTTAAGGGCTTGAATAATTAGTGAGGTAGTTGGGGATTACAACTACAAAGTTGTGGGTTCATGAAGGAGCTGGGTTTATAAAGGAGCTGGGTTTGTTTAGTTAGAAGCTAAGAAGCTGGGTTTATGAAGGAGCTGGGTTTATGAAGGAGCTGGGTTTATAAAGGAGCTGGGTTTGTTTAGTTAGAAAGTAAAGAGCTGGGTTTATGAAGGACCTGGGCTTGTTTAGTTAGAAGCTAAGGAGCTGGGTTCATGAAGGAGCTGGGTTTATGAAGGAGCTGGGTTTGTTTAGTTAGAAGCTAAGGAGCTGGGTTCATGAAGGAGCTGGGTTTATAAAGGAGCTGGGTTTATTTAGTTAGAAGCTAAGGAGTTGGGTTCATGAAGGAGTTGGGTTTATGAAGGAGCTAGGTTTATGTAATTAGAAAGTAAAGAGATGGGTTCATGAAGGAGCTTAGTAGATAGCCTACTTAATTAGCTCATAGACAAGTAGTTAGTTACATTATGCTAGTTAGTGTTATGTGTGGCTTTCACAAGTAAATGTATTTGAGATTGACTATAGAGAATAGTGTTTTTTAACACTTGCATCCTCTCTTTAAAAATAAACCACGTGCACAAATTAATGGAGAATGTGGAGCACTCTCGCGATGGCAAGACAAAGGAAGCAAAGACCAAAGGTGCGAGGGAGAGATTGACATAAGTCACATAAGTATTTCTTAATACTTAAAGGCTTATGTACGGTATGTAGACACCAAGTGAGACCTCTTATAGTAGCGATACGGAATACACAAGTGATAGTTCAAGTGGTAGTATAGAGTCAACGGCACGGACTCCATTTAGGAGAGGGATATCCTTAAGGGCTTGTGTAGCTAAAGCGGCCGGATGGACGTTAGAAGCAAACAAAGACAAAATAGCACCCGAGCATAAGGAGGTTAAAATAACATAGTTAACTTGTGCATTCTCCACATACGTATTGAAATCGTACATTGAGTTGTTAAAAGTGAAATTCCAGTTAAATCCAAGACCACTTGAAGGGTGAACCTTGCACCATGGACTCATCCAAGTCCAAATCCAATACCGCGGAGGAATGTGAGCCCAAACCCACTACTCGGACTACGGACGCTTAAGGGTGGGGGGTTTGGCCTCACAGCAGGACATGGTCGAACGAATGCAGAACATCGTCGAACGAATGCAGAACATGGTGGAACGAATGCAGAACAACGTCAGATGAATGAAGAATAGCGTAGGACGTCGTCGGATGGAGAACGACGACGAACGAAGACAAATGGACGACGACGAATGGAAGTGGACGCCAAACGGATGAAGTTGGAACGGATGAAGGCCATTGGATCTAACGGTTGGCGAAAGGAGACCGTTGGATCTAGGGGTTGGAGAAGGGCGGCTAGGGTTGTGACGGCCGTGGAGGCCAACCGTTGGATCTAGGAGTTTAGATCAAGGGTTAAGGTGGTGACGGCCGTGGATGCCAACCATTAGATGTAGGTATGGCTTGATCTACGGTGGAAAATGCTTTGGGGTTGGAGGGGGTAGTCCCATAGAGGAGAGCACGGAGGCTCATTCTCTCCTCTCTCATTCTCTCTCACACACTAGGACCTCTCCTCTCATGCATTAGGAGCACACACACATTAGGATCTCTTGCATTAGGATCTCTTCCACTAGAACCTCGGGAAACTTAGTAGTGTGAGCGGAGAGCGGAGAGCGGAGAGCAGAGTTTGGAGAGCAGAAAATTTTGAGTTTGTTGGGTAATTTTAGGACAAGGTGTGCCTATTTCCGTGGAATTTATAGATAGTGTAAGGGCAATTTGTTGGAAAGGTACCCCATTCCCGTGGAGATTATAACACATCCTAGTTCGAGAAACGAGTAGAACTTAAAGACGTGGAAGAATGTATTTGTTATCAAAGATCTTATAGTCTAGGTTTGAAATGGTTTTATATTAAATTAGGGTTGACGTCAGCAATTGAAATCAAACATGAACAAAACATATAGAAGGAGTTGAATGGGGATTTGCAAAATTCATTAGATCATGAGTGTGGAGTTTCCGAGGCTAGGAAATGATAAAAACATGTGAGCCATAGACTCCCACTCGGACTACAGATGCATAAGGGTGGGGGTTTATGGCTGACATAAAGTGGACCAAAAAAGTGCTCCGGTATATGAAAGCCATGATTTTTTTGGTCAAACGCCTACAAGTAGTAGCAAAATGTTGTTTAAAATAATTTATTTTTCATGATGACCTCTATTGTTAAGTTAGGTACTCAAATATAGAATATCAATATGAGATCTTCAAAATCTATCATCAAAGTGACGCGTAAAAGCAACTGACTAAATATAGTTTTGAACATAAATTTCATGACCTTAAATATTTTGAACTTGGAATTTCTTTTCATATTCCTTGAATTCATTATAAACTTGAGGTCATCGTAATTTTTTTTTCAAAAATTCATCAATTTAATGTAATGTAATTGTATTTTAAACAAGTTTTTGACAATTATCTTTTCAATGACACCCACTTGCACCACCACTTGCACCGTCTTCTAAAATACATATACGTTGTTTGAAATTGTTTTTGTGAACATAAATTGCTTGGCTTTGCAGATTCATATGTTTTCTAAATGTTTATGAATTTCTATTTCATAAAATTCAAAGTTAGTATATAGTTTTGGATTACTTTCACTTAAACCTGAGCAAGGATCAAGAGCTGTCCACTTTACCGTGCTTGCACCCTAATGCCAATTGGCATCATCAGCATAGTGACAGTCTACATACATTTTCCATACAAATATCTTGTGATTCCCCTCTCAAACAAATAACATCTTGCCACAAAAGTTTTGCAAATCCTAGTCTCCGGAGAGTGATAACTCAAAATTATTGGACGATTTCCAATGAGCATCCCATTCCTCAGTAATCGAACTAGTAACATCCTCCATTTCACACTCACCGTCAAATACTGAAACATATAATACTCTATCTCCCTCACTGTAGCCATTTACGAACTTATTTTTCAACTTCATGACATCTATCTCTAGTATAGGTCTTACCAACGACAAAAATTTCAGATGACATAGAGGAATAAATAAATGCAATTTAAACAATGGTTTAATTCTGTTAGGGACATGACCTTTGGAACCTTTTTGTTCCTTTTACTTTAGAACTTGCTGGAACTTTCTAGTTTATTTTACTTTAGATTAGATATATATAGGGATTGAGGTTGAAGAGTCTTTGAGTTTCGATAACACATCTCTTGGAGGTCTCACTTACCCCTCTCGTTATTGTTCATTTTCTCGTGAATTAATTCAAGTATCTTTGTATTATGTGTCATTGATAATTTATCGAGACTGACCTTACTTGAGTATGAAAGTTAGGGCCCTTTCTTGAGGTTACAATTTACTTCCGTTTTTTTTTTTTTTTAATTTGATATTTCATTTTGGCACAACATTTGGATCTTGCTCTTCTTGTGAGAGCAGCGGACAACCCCTCTCCTTGAAGGTTTAGATGTTACAATTTATCCTCTATTGAGCCAAAATTTTATTTTCGGTTATTTTCATCGCTTAGTATGGTTGGGACTCAGAACTTTATTATGTTTGAATCCACCAAGGCTAAGTTAGAAGCTATCCTTAATGCTATCAACACGTTATCGGTCTAGACCACAAAATTGAAAAAGTCATTGATGGTCTTGAACAATATCAATCTCCCGCCAACGTAGAGGGAGGAGCTCTATCTCTGATTCAAGATCCATCACCGCAACGGAAAAAACCTCATGTAAACATCCTTGAGAAATTCGATGGCACATGCTCCAAGTTTTGAGGGTTTGTTAATCAAATTCGATTCATAATCATTTTACAGTCGGAGCGCTACTCAACAGAAGAATCACAAATCGGATTGACTAGAACGTTGTTTACGGAACAAATTTTATTATGGTTTGCTCCCATGTTTGATAAAAGTTTAATAATTTTGACGTTTTTTTGAAGGCCTTTGCGGAAGTATTTGGAGAATATAACAAGGCTCATTGGGCAGCAACGAAGATTCAGTTTCTATAACAAGGAACACATTCTGCATTGACTTACGCCTTAGATTTTAGACAACTTGCGTGTGATATCAACTAGAATAAAGCAACACTTATGAGCCAATTCTATTGGTGTTTAAACGATATTGTAAAAAATTTATTGTTGTCACTCCTTGATCCGCAAACGATCAATGAGGCAAATAGTCAAGCGGTTAAGTGCGACAACTAACTCTTTCAACATCGCCATGACCATAGCTCATGGACTCCGTCAAGAGAGCAGACGACTCGCTAGACCTCATCTATGTCAACACACAATCCGAGTTCTCATTTGAAGGTTACAGATATGCAAATTGATATAATACGTATCAAACATTTTACTCCAGAAGAAAAGAAACATCGGATGAAAGAAAGACTATGTTTGTATTACGGTAAAGGAGATCACAAAGCCCCCAACCGCCCAAAGAAGCCAAATCCACGTATTATTAAGATTAATGCTACCATAGTCCAAAAAAATGAAGATGCCCAGCTATAATAAGAACCGTACGGTTGAATAGCTCAGTTTCACAACAACATTTAGGTTCATTTCTTTTCGCTTAACCTACACTTTGCTTTATAATTCTCTTATGTTTTGATCCTAAAAAACTTAAAACCACTATTTTGTTAGATTCGGGAGCATCTGTTTATTTTTTAGATGAAGAATTTGTCAATAGTCATAAATTTTCTCTAGTTTAAAAATCTCAATCCGTCCATATAGATGTGATAGATGAATGGTCTTTGTCCTCAGACAATATTACACATGAAACAATGTCTTTAGAAGACCATAGTAACCACATTATCTTCAATATCATTAGAATCCCATCAAACCCTATTATTCTTGGTATCTCATGGTTAGAAAAATAAAATCCAACTGTAAACTGAAAATTACGAAAGATGACCTTCCCCTTAGAACATCCAGACAATACATCTGTTAGAAAATTTGTTAACAAACGTGTTAAAAAACCACGAATGAGGAAATCTCTCTTCATTGGAGCACGTAAGATCGTCCAAGAAAGACACACCATTTGTCATCTATGCGGCTCCAATTAGCGAAGAGAAGACCTCAACAACCAGTATTCCGAAGCAGTATAAGAATTTTAAAGATGTGTTTTTGAAGAAAAATATCGATATACTTTCGGAGCACCGTCCATATGATTATGCAATTGATTTGGAAGAAGGAGCGCAACCACCTTTTGGTCCGATCTACAATCTATCACAAACGGAGTTGGCAGAATTATGGAAGTATATTGACAAGAATGTGGCCAAAAATATCATTCACCATTCCAAGTCACCAGTTGGAGCAGCTATTTTATTTGTAAAGAAGAAAAATGGCTCATTACGAATATGCATAGATTATCGAGTTTTCAACAAGGTGACAAAAAAAAATCGCTATCCATTGCATTTTATCTCTGGACTTTTGAAACAACTCGGGAGTGCAAAAATCTTTACCAAGATTGACATACGCGGTACTTATAATCTTATATGAATAAAAGAATGAGATGAATGAAAGACAACTTTTTGTACAAGATATGGTCATTTCGAATACAATATCATGTATTTCGGCCTTATGAATGTCCTAACAGTTTTTCAGCACATGATGAATGACATTTTTCGGAAGCACCTTGACGATTTTATTGTCATCTATTTAGATGATATTATGATATTTTTCAAGAATGAAGAAAATTATGAGAATTATGTTTGGTTGGTCTTTGAAAATTTACGCGAGCAAGGACTCTACGCCAAGCCAAAGAAGTATTTATTTCACTAAACTGAGATGGAGTTTTTGGAATTCATCGCAACTACGGAAGGTTTGAAGATGGATTCAAAGAAAGTAGAAGCTATTGTGTCTTGGGAAGTTCCGAAGATGGTTCGAGACATACAATATTTTTTTGGCTTTGCTAATTTTTATAAGATTTTTATCAAGAATTATTTACTAGTGATTACTTTATTCACTCCGTTGACATGTAAAGACAAACTTGATTGGGGGCCGTCAACAGAGAAGGTATTTTAAGATTTGAAGGCGGCATTCACAACCACGCCAATCTTGGTGTACCCAGATTTTACGAAGACATTGTATTTAGAGACTGATGCCTCGGATTTTGCTTTGGGAATTGTGCTTTCACAAATGGGAGAGGATGAAAAACTTCATTCAATTGCGTTTTATTCTCGCAAGTTTTCTGCTGCCGAGATTAATTATGAGATTCATGTTAAAGAACTTCTTGCTATCGTGGATTCTTTCCAAAAATGGTGTCATTTCCTTAAAAGAGCTACACATCCAGTGATTGTATATACAAATTACAAGAATTTAGAGTATTTTACGTCATCTCGTATTTTGAATCGGCGCCAAGCTCGATGGAATATGTCGCTATTCCAGTTTGATTTTGTTATCACTTATCGACCGGAAAAGCAACAAGTACTGGAACTGCCCCTAGTTCCAGTATAGTTGTATAGTATCGTTGTAGTTGGAAGTTGCTTGGATGTGGGCTTTTATAAAAAAACCACCGCCCTTAGGTTAAAAGAACTTGAAAAGACAATGACCTTGGTAAAATGAAAGATCATTTCTCAAAGATTGTTGGTTGCCAAATAGAGCAGAGCGTACACATGAAAAAAAAATGCAAGACTAGGTCAGTAATTGAGATTATCAAATGAGTTATATGGTGTAATGACATAATAACAAATTAATATGAATAGTCAAGCAAATATCTTGGAATGTTCTTCTTAGACACCGTCACGAAAGATTATTAAAAAACTATGGCCTATCTATATTATTGTATTTGTAATTATTAAGGAAACATGGAAGGAAAGGATTATTGTATAAAATTTCTTAGTTACATTAAGAGAAATTACTTAATGAAAGCCTATTGCCTATGCCAAAGTGCCCTTGGCTTTGGTACAACAAGACTTCAATGAGCTACTGATGCAAAACTATTGCTAATAGATGTGCCTATGCTTGTGCACCGCACTTGATCCAATTAAAATGAACTGACTGCCATATTATTGCCCGGATAATTAGAGCGAGGTGAGTGACCGCCACAATTGCGTGTACTGACATAGAAAGATTTTGAAGTTTTCATCCCTCAATCACACTCTAATTGGTATTTTAAATCAGAAATCAAGTGAAATAACCTTGTGTTCATCCTAATAAATCTTATCCATGACTCCTAGATGATACCAAAATCACCTTTTGAGTCTTCCCTGAGTGTTTCCCGGGGTTTGTTTGTAACCAAAAACTAAACTACAAATGTCCACCGGCACCTTCACATACGATGGTTGGTAGCGCTAGATTCGTTGTTCGGTAGTAAAACAAAACACGCCTATACTGGAACTAGGGGAAGTTCCAATTTCCTCGCAACATCATATTATGTGTGCTTCCCAAATCAACAAGAATGGATAGGAAGAGTTCAAGTATCCTTTAATTTGAACTACTATTGGTTCACTCGGGGGGATCACTCCCTCTTGTGTTATGTAACCATGTGCGTACAAAGGGTATTTTTATGGGGGCTATTTACCTCCTCATTTGGATTTTAGGGAACCCTTTAAGTAGGAAAAAAAAACTTCACCAAATATTCAACACCCTATAGATAATTATAAAAGAAAACCTAGACTATTTTAAATCGTGCTAAATTACTTATAAAATTTTGATTCGTACGAAGGCAAATTTAAGACTCCAATATGGCATGGCGTATATCCACGTTGCTATATATTGGTGAAAGAAGAGTGTACACATCATAACCCAGTCGTTCAATTTTCATCCATTTTGCATGTATTATATGTGAATATACTCATTCTATTTTTTTAATCCATCTATTATTTTTGTCATACTAATTTCTTTCTATCTCAAACCTAAAGTGGGGGTTTTCCCCTTATGCTAAATTATATATAATCACATGTTTCGCAATTTAAGTAGGCTATGGTAGATACAAAGTTTCTATAATTTTTCTTGCCAATGAGTAAAAAACACCCTATAGTTGTTCTCACGTGGTTTCTACTTTTCGGTCGGTCACCCCCTGAGTCAGTTCATGCCCTACTTCCATGTTCATCACTATACAATAAACTTGAACTGAGCTACCTCCATCATGCTCTTGGGCCTCTGCTAAATCTTCCACTTCCAAGGTTGTCATTTGTCATTTTTTTCTTGCATAGTCCAACATTAAATCTTTTAAATTGAATATATCACAACTTGCATTGCCATAATTGCATCAATCTATCAAGTTATAATTTTGGTGTAGTAGTTGCTAATTTTTTTTGTATGTTGTCAAATATCCTTAGTAGGTCATGGTTAGGTTACAAAAATAACATGGGAATATTCGGCATATGTGCTTATGATAGATACAACTTTTTGCGTTGAACTTTGACAACAACATTTAATTCTTCATCTTGGGCTGCTTATTCACGCCTAATAACACTCATAACATTACTTAGCAACATGGACCCTCATAATATAACAGTGGGATGATAGCTCAGTCTAAATCAAAGTCTCCCTCTGCAACTTTTCAAGCATCCAACTTGTTATATTATGAGGACCCACAAACGAAAGTTGAATGTTGAGTAATGTTATGCCTAATGGTTGAAGGGCATTTTAATTAAATAAGATGACTTGAGATGGAAGACTTTCAATGTTCAAATGGACTTCAAATGTTGTTTATCTCTTAATGAAAGAGTCATTGCAAATCCCTTAAAGAGTATCTTTGTGCAGCTCAAAACTAAATTTAATATGTTGATATGACAAAATCCCATGCATTGGATTCCGATTGTAAATAGTCATAGCACGGGTATTGTTCATTGACGTTTTATCTGTAGGCTCACAACCAACTTATGTACAACACGGTTCTAAGAAAGAAAGAAAACACAATTATTTACATAAGTGTTGGTTTTAAAATACTAGACTCTGCATATGATTTGTATATTGTGTTCTTCACATACTTGACCATATATTTCACACTGATTTGAACCTAATTCTCTAATCAAGGAACAGGTTCGGAGATTAAATTTACTTAAATAAGGGCATTTCCCATAGAAATGACTGAAGATGAACCTATAAACAAGAAATGTTGATTTTCTTACCTCCAAATCCTCATCCATGTAACATTGTTCTTCTACTCTCTCTTTTTTGAGACAGAAGGCCGACAGGCCAACGCCAAAGCACAAGAGGCAGTTGACCACCTGGCAAGTTTTCCGTCAAGTAGAGAGGAGATTTCATAGCCATGATTCGAACCGCCAACCTCTTCCTTGAGATTTGGGTATCCCTCCACCATCATCCGGTAGTTTAGGGTCGTCTCGGACCTGTTCTTCTACTTATTGATTTGAAGGAAGTTGAGAATACAGATTGGTAGTAGATTCATGTTGATTTCACATATAGGCTGACATAATGCTTGTTGATTCTCTTGTTATACCTGGTCCCACATAATAAAATGATTTCTTACTATTTCTATGTCGTTCAGTTTCGAACAAATGTCATGGGAACCGATGACTAACACATGGTGATGAATTGAAAGCTATTGCATAACCGTCACTAATTAAGGATTTTGGTTCACAACAACTACCGTACCATGAGGGGTGCAATAAAAACATCCCCTCCCATGTTTGTTGTTAAGACATTTGAGTTGGATCTCACTATATTCGAAGTAAATTCATACCCCCCCAATCAATCCGAATCATGGGAAAAATAACCTCATGATTGGGAGCAAAAGGAGAGGATAACTTCCATTGAAAGTCAGAGAAGTCGCCCTTACAAAGCGCCTCATTGACGCACCAAATGCTAGCGAATTCAAATTCAAGGACTCCATGATTTCCTACACTTCTAAGCTCAACGTGCTTCCGTTTTCTCTATGTTTTCACCCTCCCAGATCTCACAAAACTTTACCCATTGAATAATAAGTTAGGGATACCTCAACTATGTCGATGAACTTATAGCCCACCCACACTTACTTGTGCAGGGCACCAGTGAACAGTTCCTACCAAGACCGGTTACATCCAGTGGCTCTCATTGGATTTGGGCGAACCAACCCATACACTTGTTCCTTGTTGGATGCCTAAACCCTTGCCTTCAAGGTTCCAATGTACATGTTGTTTCATCCCAGCCCTCTCATTGCTAAACCGACTCTAAAAGTGACCCTTGCTGGTAGGAACTGTTCACTGGTGACCCGCACCAGTAAGTGTGGGTGGGCTATTACACTCTAAACTCCATAGCATCACACTTGTGGCAACCAAAGTGCACGTGATATTCCGGAGTTCTACAGTGTTAACATGGATGCGTGATACTAGTGAATTAGTGTAGCATGTGACACTATGGAATAACACAAAAGTGCAACATATTAAATGGTGTGGTGTGGTCCACTCCACTTCGCCTTCCCGGGCGATGCGGTGGATGCATGCACCAACATTCAACAAGTGGCATAAGAAGAAGAAGAAGAAGAAGGTGACACTCCACATATTGACACATGGCGCAATGCAAGGGTGTGGGTTGACTTCTTTGGTGGTTTACATTAATGACAAAATTCGTGATATAAGGGAGAGAAAGATGACAATAAGGAGTGAGATTTGAACTACGCACATCCGTTCCCTAAGGTTTTGGGATAGTAGAGAGTGTGTGACATTATGGGGGTTGATATTACGCGGTTTGGGGTATACCTATCTATGAACGAAGCCATGCCATCAGATCCCAGTAGAAACACTTGAGCCAATGAGACTCTCCCATCTGGTGGGGTGGTGGGGGGGGGGGTCAGCTTGGCTTTTTTTGGTCCAAAAGAAATTTGCAAATCTCCTTCTATTTGGGGCTACGACACATGTGGTTGCGGGCAATTGCCTTTACAAAGTTATAAGCCTAGCCTATCCAAGAAATAGAGGTTGCAGTGGGCCAATTTGAAGTGACCGGGTCCACCGAGCCGATTGCAGTGACGGCTCCAGGCTTATGGTACCCCCAAAGATAGGCTATGGGGATAAATGAGCCCACAATGATCATCCGGCACAAAGGGAGAAATTAGAAAAGTTGATTAGGCATACACCACCACATGTAGGTTAGGTCGAAAGCAGGAGGCTCCAAATTATGGCCCCCAAACTTGCTTTTAGCCAACTTTGCTGCAAGTTTCATGATCGTCATCGGCAAACCAAAGCAGCCAACCAGAGCTTGCGGAAAGCATCAAAGGGGATTCAATCCTTCCAATGGAATCCAGATTATGTACCTAACACCCACAACCAGTGTTCAAAATTGAAGCCTTCATATGAGTTTCATTTTGAAGGGCTCTCAAATTTCAGCTCTTCAGTTGAAGGGTTGGTTCAAATCCAAGACGTCAATCCAAAAATATAGAAATGATGTACAAAACTCATATTAAACTTGTGCATGAATTATATGGTACATATTTCTAGTACAATGTGAAGAATTAAGAATCAACCACCTAACTCCATTTCTTGTAGTGACAATGCCCTACGCTTGTTGATTCTTGTGGCGGGCAGATTATATTGAGGACTTCAAGTGACGTCTTCATTTTCAATTTGGGGTTGCGTTTTGAAGGGTTGTTTTGAGAGAGGTATATTTTGAAGGGCCAAATTGCATTTGAAGGGCATTGAAGACTTCAATCTTGAACACTGCCCACAACGTGCACAATTACAAATTCACGTTCCGATCAAATATGCCCAACAACAAAGTTCTCTAGACCGTACACTATTTATGAAGGGCCTAAACTAGATGCCTAGATGTCTCAAAGTGTCATCGTTAGATAGTCAACTTGGCACACTTGTGCCAAATAATAAGCAATTTGCCAAAAGTTGGTCCGGCACTTTAGAATGATAATTTGGAAATCCCTACATTTTTATGAAATTTTATTCAGTTCGGCTTGCTCACCAATACCTAAGCAAAAAGTTTCACGTGTTTACAATGCACATTCGTAAGATTTGGGAGAAAAAACCCTCCGTTTTATACAAGTAGAGTGGGATTAGTGTTCACAATCCATGTGGGATGTGTAAACTTGAGAGATGACGCCCGGGTGTTCCCCTTCAATATGTACTTGATTGTACCTTTGGTATAACAACTTTAAATCAATAGATACTTGTTGAAGGTGGTATAATGTTTGATACTCTAAGTTCTCTTAATTGAACAACTCCTAGAAATAAATATCTTCTTTGCACGATCAAGCTTGGAAAAGTTGTTCATAGTTCATATTTAATCTCCAAACCTCCTACACATCTTGGAAAAGCTTGCTCAAATTTGTTCATATCTATTGCATTACAACCTCAAACCACAAAACTCTTCTTGGAGGTGGTATTGCATATGATTGTGTTAGTTTTTCTAGTTGAACATAACTTCAAAAATAAATTGTTCTTTGCACACTCAAGCTCCAAAAATTGTTTATAACACATTCTCCCTTCAAACCTCCTCACATGTTTGAAAATTCTTGCTAAAATTTGTTCATATCATATGCACAAAATTTCAATTCATAAATTTTATTTTATAGGTGGTACTTTATTTTATTTTCCAACTTTACGTAGACTAAGTTCTTAGTACATAGCCCAAGTTTTTAGTACATAGTCTTGCAACTTCATGCTAACCCATATTCTTTGCCATGGGTTTAGGATGATGTTGAATATAATGTAAACCCTTTCTCGACTTAGAATTTTACCATATTTTGGAAAAGAGATTCTAGAAAAATATGTCTATATTTTTCAAAATGATTTAGAATTTATTTTAGAATTATTTTGTGCTGGATTGTTTTCCAACCATG
Source organism: Polytrichum formosum (assembly GCA_964035585.1). Classification (NCBI taxonomy): domain Eukaryota; kingdom Viridiplantae; phylum Streptophyta; class Polytrichopsida; order Polytrichales; family Polytrichaceae; genus Polytrichum; species Polytrichum formosum. The sequence continues at coordinate 27,476,845 of OZ037939.1, read as the reverse complement.
GAATATTGCTAGAAATAAAGTTCTTCTTCACATTTAGGGATATTATGTGTTGTTTTGAGTTATGAAGATGCAATATGCCCATCAACCTCATGGAAAATGAAAAATTAAGATTCTAGCCATGAGTGGATTTTGGACGGGTAGATGTAGGCTATATGTGATATCCTCGGGGAGTTCACTGCGATAATATTAGAAAACAACGTGCGGGAAAATATAGGGTAATTTATATTCACAAAAGGAAAAACTTAGAATTTTCTTAGAAATAATATAGGTAAGTATGTATGATAAAGTTTGTATTATAAATAATATAGGCTTGATACAAATAACGCATATTTTTAAAATATTTGTAAAAATATACCGTAGGATTTAAGGATCCTAGGTATTTTTGAAATAGGGTGTCCTTTGTGTTCAGAGGCGGGAAGATTTTGGATGAAAAACTACGTCGATTCAGATTACAGATATTAAAGGCATGCATTATTTGTTGATTATATACTAGTGTTCTTAAAAGCTAGGAATTGTTTTGCAAGATGAACATGACATCTTTCATTTGCTTTGAACGGTTTTGCTAGTGTTTTTAAATGCTAGAAACAAGATAAATTAGAGGAGTTTTGGTTGGTCTTGTGTCTGTCTGCTTCAAGCAGGATGTTGTAGTATTAACTCTATACCCTTCCACATTATTGCATGGACCCTATTTTTGCTTGCTTTGTTGTTGGTGATTTAATTGTTTTTTTTGACACTCGGTACCGTTGTGTTTAATTGTGCGTGTAACTTGATTGAGGAACATGGGCTGATTTTGTTGTTTGGAACTGTTTATGAACACTCTTAATGTAAAACCTTGTTGTGCCTTGGATTTTGGTGACTTAGTACTTTGAATGCTCTTAAACCCTTTGGAGCAAAATCAAATAATTACAATGAACATACCTAGCTTAAAATTAGAGCTTCATCAAATTTAAAAGTAATTATAGGGTCATTTAAAAAACAAGAAATTAGCAAATTATATAATAATACGGTACAAAAAATTAAAGATGGATAATTAAATACCCCTTGAATAAATACCCTTGTCACGCACGTGTATACATATATACATGTCTAGTGAACTCCCCGAGGTGATATCTAAAGTGAGGTGTGTAACAAAAAATGAAGGACACGGTTTACTCCTTTGAGGATGTGAAGGAAAGGACCTCATCTTCATATTAACAATCTAGGAGAAAGGTATATGATAAGAGACCTTCTCTCATTATATAAAGAGTTAGGATTTGAGATAGAGTCCCTTATTATGATCAATGGGCTTAAGAAAGAGCAAAGACCTTTGTATTTTTACTTTCTTGAATACAAGAGCTTCGAGCTCAACGTTCTTATATAGCGTTCAAATTGAGGGTACCAAGTATTTGAGTGGAGATGATTTAGTCTAAGACGTGAGTGCACATGTGAAGAGGACTCACATACTTGGAAGCAATTGATTATCCTTGCAAGGAGAGAAACTACATTTTGAAATGCTAAGTGATGTTAAATGCTTGAGAGGTTTACATGCAAAATAAAGAGCTCACATGTGTGATGAGGAATATTGGAGTGTGAGGTGCTATCAATTGTGTGTGGATGGAAGGACTTACAATTGTGAAGAATTTATTGTATATGTGTATGGTAAGATCAATAGCCTGCATAACATTATTCAGACCCATGACAGTGTTCTATGGAACTGATAGTATTCTAGGGAATATTCCCAGTATTTTCACATTCAGATTGAATGTGAAAAATACCAAGAATATTCCCTGGAATAATGTCAGTCCCACATAACACTATCATGGGTTTGAATAATGTTATGTGAGGTGAGACTTAGGAACATGAAGTGGTGATTTACATGTGTGAGTCTAATTATGAAAGGAGAGACTTAAAGCATACGAAAGGTGTTGCTTGTAGATAGAGGGAACAGAAGTTAAGAGAATGAAATTGAGATTTATAATGTTACTATTTACATCTTTCTTATCTTTAACTCACTTTCAACTGATTATGCATATCAAGCATTAAGTGATTAATGAGAATATGGAAGTATAACAATTAAACTATAATATATTCCAATAAAAGTAACTCACTTACTTTTATAATACAATATAGACACACCACACACAAATATATATTCCTCATTATCATCGTGATCCAATTTAAACAACACTTGGCTACTACTTTTAAGCGTTTGACCAAAAAAATGTATGGTTTTCGTGTACCGGAGCACTTTTTCCATATATTTGACTGTGCTTGCTCCCTCACATATTCATGAAAGCAAGTTGCATGCTAAGAAGACATTAAACTTTTGATAAAGAGGATCTGAGAAAGATATTTGGTGTTATCAATCATTGTCATTGTTGACATTATCTCATTATATTCTCACAAGAATTTTCTATAATACATTCTTAATTAGGAAAGGTTCAATCACTACTACTACTCAAAGTATTAAGTAAAGTACAAAATTAAGTTTATATATATATATATATATATATATAAAATATGACATGATCTTTCTTACATAATTTTGGGCAAGAACATGTTTGACTGCCTACAATTTTAAATGTATTGGCCATCTATTGATAACCCATTGACATAATAGGAAAAAACTTATGCAACATGACATGTTTAATTGTATCCACCCACAACCGATATGCCACGCTCTATTACAAAAACATAACAATGGGGTTCACTTTTTGGGACCTAACCTCCATCCATATGTGATTGTTGGCTCTTAATGTCCTTCTCCTTCTATCCATCACACTCTAAATATGCTCAAAATTCCAACACAAAAGGTTTGTTTGTAATGTCTACATTGCGACCATAGTAAAAAAGAAAAAAGAAAAAGACAACTCCGATGCTGCCACTAGCGTGAATTATGGTGTTGCCTCATTTTCGAGTTGGTCAAAGTCTATATGTAATCCCAAATGGCCACTACGAGAATTAAAGGGCCCCCAATGACTATTGCCTCCTTTTGAAAGTGAACATCTTGAATAGGCGCAGACATGCTAACCAACACCTATCTCCCCAAATGCAAGTCCTTAGGTTCCCACATGGTTAGTTGAAAATATCCAGTTCACCTGGATACCCCCACTATAATTCATCGGTGCCTCACTAGCAAAATGTTAGAAATAGGGTGAGAACCAATATACGAAACTATTTATTTTTGCAAGCAATTTTTTGAAAAATTCAATGTAATATAGCATCAATATTATTCACATGTTGTATTATAAATACTATACGGTACCCTACAATGTCATGTATTACTCTTTAGTAGCACTACATATAGGGTACTATGTTTAGGATGGTAAAAAACTTATAGAGGGTCACAAGGGTTTTCCACTCACAAGCACAACTCTTGAGCATTTAGTAGTGTTTTTGTAGTGCTCAGTCATGTTATTAGAGTGTTTTGTATTGATTAGTAGTGTTCTTCTTCATCATGTTGAATTTGTATCATGTTTGGGGTCTCAATCTCTTGTTATTATTGTATTCTACCCTTTATTGACAACCTTAGTAACATATGGCAACCCATGTCTTATGTTAATGGGTTGTCTTAAATTAGTAAGCATGTTGATAAAGGGTGCCTTGAAACACCGCACATTATGGTGATTTTGAACAACATAGAAGAGGCATTTTTTGAATTAATATAGGGTTAAGTTTAAATGAAGAAAATCTAAGTTCAAACCTCCAAAAGGTGCAAGATAATTGGGCAAAGTAGAAGTAGATAAAAATAGGTTATTAAAAAAACAAAAATGTTATGTAAATAGCTCCCCAAAACCTTCGACGCACATATATACATAAACTATGAGATAGTGAGCTACCCCTACATAGAAGCTCCGTAACTATTCCTATCATCTTCCATCCCCTCCTCCTCTTTGTCCCTGACATATTCAATACACTTCTTTGCCTCGACATCTATGAATGGCAATCTGCAATGTCAACCATAAGCCAACGACCTACTATCATAAAATTATGTACACAATATGCTTTAAGAAAAAATTACAAAACCAACATGTGAAGGGTTGATTTGATTATTTTATCAAATAACCTTTCCATATCATTATTTGGATTATTAAGAGAGTAACATCCTTAATGATGAGGTTTTAGTGATAAAAATTAGTTTAGAGAAAAAATAACCTAAGTAATGGACTTTAACGATTTATTAATATGTCGTTTAAGAGATACTAAATTGAATTAGATAATTAAATATAAAAGACTTGATTGGCTTTTTGACAAATATTGGATCAATGGATATTCCTTGTACATCCAAAGGCCATCCCAAGAGAATTCGAGAGGAGGTATCTAAGTTGATTTTAATAAATATAATTAGATTGTTATCTTGACTTAGTATAGATTTCTTCCACAATAGAAGATTTTTTTGACAAGTGTATTTCGATATTTATAAGTTAATAAAATGATGAAAATTAATCGAATGAAAATATGAAGGATCTAAGACATTCAAGAATAGAATCCTAAACGAACAAACGGTAGGCAACTCTCCACCAAATCAACCGAGGCCCAAATCGATGAAGAGACTCACTTCCATTATCTTGAGACAACCTTTTGAAATAAGATTTAATTTCGACTCCAAAATGACTTCAACATTTCTTTTTTTAATTATTTCTTACTTACCTCATCCGAATTTGGCCTTTGAAATGTTTGGACCTCCAAAGCTAACTCCTTCATCTTGTTCTCTCTCTTAATTCTCCTCTTGTTTCCAGTCTACTTTCACTTAAGTGAAGAACATAATAATTAGATTTTATAACGTAGTCTGATATTAAAGAATGGTATATAATTTAAAATTAGTTGGTATAAGACAATTGAATAATAGTTTAGTTTTATAAGAATTAAAAAAACGCTCTCCTTTAAATAAAAAATTATTTTTAGGGCTTAACCTTTGTTTTGAGTTTGTTTCACTTATAAGCATATTTTGAGTTGTTAATTGGTAATTAGCTTCTAGAAGACACTTTAATTCTAGAAGATCATGAATGAATAAAAAAAGAATTGAAAGTCTTAGACCTCGGGGGGGGGGGTAGTCATTGGTTGGAGTAGCAATATACGTGCGAACAAATGATAGGGTATTTTAAAAACATGGGGGCTAAAAAATATAATTGGACTTAAAAGTAATATAGGGTATCAAAAATGGCACTGGACATTTTTAAAGTACTATAGGGTATGGAATAATAGGTAATCTAGAATTATAAGTAATGCAAGCCATTTTTCTATTAAACCAAAGTAGAAATTTACATAATGATAGCATGTGAAAAAAAGAAGAGAATTGAAAGTAATACTCCCCTATAAAATAATGGTTGTTCGCACCTATATCCTTAAATTTTTAACACACTAACCCCCCCCCCCCCCGAGTCTTAGACTAGAAGTAAGTAGTTTGAAACTCCTAGTCCGTTAGACACAACTAATTTCAAAGATTTATATGGGCTCTCAGAGTGTCAATTTTGTATAAGTTTTGTATCTATAAAAAGATCTTTAAGTCTTCTTTACAATCCAATTTTTTGAAACAATCTAAAATTTGTCTAGAAGGTATATAAGTTTTTATGAAATTACTAAAAAAACTATCTATCTAGGAACATCTTACTTTTGAGGTTTGTTACAGTTTTGTATGTTGTTATTTCATATGGATTTGATATATATAAATAGATCTTGAAGTTTTTTTCTAGTTTAAGTAGTTTCAATTCATTCTAAAATTTGAATTTTAAGTTATATATGTTTCCGTGAAGCAACTCTAGAACTTCATTTCTCTATAAAATATTTTTAGACTAGAAATGATTATAATAGATTTTAGGCCATATTGGTTTGTATTATAATACCTAAAATATATTAAGGGGTCTAAGTTGCTTATTTTACGGCAATTAAACTTAGATTGGACTTTTATACATTTAATAAGACTATTTGGATCAATTTCGCTCACCAAGACTTCCGAATCTTAATCGTGATTTATTTGTTACTCAAAGATAGGTACAAAAATATATTTGCCTTCGAAATCCAAAGGGTGCCTATTTTACCTCACAATCGAAACACAAATTTTTTCATGAGATTACTTGAATTTAGTCATTGTGGATAATGAAATGCAAACGGTGAACTTCAAAGGTGCCATTACAGACAATGTTTAGGCTAATTAGAATGGGATCAAAAAGATCTATGGTGAGAGAACTCAAATCTCCCCATGGTCGATCATGAATACTCATTTTTTTTATTGTTCATCAAACTTGAATAAGGTGATACATAAGTATATCAAACCATCCTTACATTTTTAGCACAAGTAAATATGCAAGGATTACAAGAACGCTAAGACAATGGACGAAGCTGAGGTTATATATCAAAATAGTTCCATCATAGTGGTTGTCATCCAGAGTTGCCACAGAAGAAGATATTTTTTGTCTCTCCGAGTGGTTGGAGTTCTAGCACTTCTGTTACAAGTAATAGGGTGGTTATATACTTATTATAAGTGTGATTTTAAATTATATTTATGAATGTTAGTTTATTTTGAACATCTATATATATATATACATATAATATCCTATTTTTTTGATGCTCGCAAGACATGATAATAGATGAACATGTGGAGATACCAATGTTTAATTTTGTAGAGACGGTGCACAACAAGTGGCTTCAATAATCCAGCAACAAGACGACTTGCATGTACGAAGCAATAGTAGATGATTTGATATGTATGTTCATGCATATTGCAAATTACATGTTGTAGTTGAAAGGGGGATCTATTGGTAAAGACATCAATTTAATGTCCTTGAAATTGAAGGTTGTTGCCAAGTCTAGAGATCCCAAGCTGCTCACATATGCCATCAAATCTTACCCTAGGTCAGAAATAGGGATTGTGCATTGGAAGGCTCGAAGTTGTTGGGTCCACCAAACGGAAGTTGGATTTGCCACCCGATGTTGAGTGCAACTCCCATCAACTTGATAAAGTGAACTACTCAATTCCTCACCCTAACACTTGGTCTAAAAGGGCACGCATAGAGTCCTTGAATTATGCAAAGCATAGTGTGGGTCATCCTACTCTATTTTAGAAACTTGTTGATGGGTTTTTGCAATCCTTCCTTGCATGAACTAATTCGTCACGTTCAAGCTTTGCCAAAACACCTCCCAAGCTAGTCCTTCATCCCTAGAATGTTATGTCAACATATACTACCGTAAACTTCCCATTGAGGGCCCGGCACATGCATTTCTAGGTGATACATCACTATTTATTTTGATGCGCACTTCCACTAACACATTCAACACCTTAGCCTTGTCAACCCTAAGGAACATGTTAGCTTACAAGAAGATCAACCCTAAGCTTGGACATTTAAAAAAAATCGATCAATGTTGTAGTGCCCCCGTATCCAACCTAGATTTTCCTCTCCACTTTTGTTTCTCTATGGTAGGTCACCCTTAGGAGCATGTTCTTCCCTTTAGCTCAAGGCATCAATCACCACATTGTCCTAGCCCGATTTGGGAACCAACTCGATGTCAAATGAAGTCAAAACAAATGTCCACCTCCATTTCTTGGGTGTGAAACCATGTGACCTTCAAAATACCTCAAAGACATGTTGTCTCATCTCTTGATCATCTCTACCTTGCAATCATATGGTTTCACTCTGCTACAAGTCATGACATGACCCAAGAACACTATCTTGGATTGTGGGAACTTACATTTATCCCCATTCGCATAAAGCTTGTGCTTCCTTAACTTTTGAAGAACCCCTTCCAAGTGTTGGCATGCTCCTCACTTGTCTTGGAGTACGCTAAAATGTCATCAATGTAGATGACAACAATTTTGTCCGTTTTGTTTCAAAAGATGTTGTTCAATAGGGTTGTGAATGTGGATGGCACATTACACAACTTGGACAACACCAAAACATTATTCATAGGACCCATATCGAGTCCTACAAGCCGTTTTAGGGATGTCCTCTTGCACAATGCATATTTGATAATAGCTTGACTTAAGGCCAATCCAATACTTGGCTCCCCAAGTCGACCAAAAAGATTTTAAATGCATGAAAAAGGGTATTTATTCTTGATAATTAAAGAACTTTCCTTTCCACTCCTTAGTAGAAGTGGTTGTTCTTAGCTTACTGTATGCTCGGGTAGCTCTATAGGATTTTTGTGCATCACGTGCAGCTGAGGGCCATTTGTGCGAGGGCTATTTACCTCCACGGCATAATCTTGGGTACTTCACTAGCGAAATATCAGAAATAGGGCGAGACCTAATATACGGTGCTCTTTATTTGTGCAAGCAATTTTTGGAAAAATGTTCAATGTAATATAACATCATTTCTATTCATATATTACAATATAAATACTATACATTACCGTATAATGTCATGTTATATGTTTTTGGTAGAACTACATATAAGGTGTTGTGTTTAGGATGGTACAAGCTTGTAGAGGGTCACAAGGTTTTTCCCACTCATAGCTTCAACTCTTGAGCATTTAGTAGTGTTCTTGTAGTGCTCAATTGTGTTATTGTATTGTTTAGTAGTGTTCTTGTTCATCATGTTGTATCTTTGTCATTGTTTGGCGTTCATTCCCTTGTCATTACTGTATTCCACGCTTTACTGACAAAATTAGTAACATAAGGCAACTGTGTCTTACGTTAATGGGTTGATTTATGTTACTAAGCTTGTTGATAAAGGGTGCCTTAAAACACCACACTTACAGTGATTTTAACAACACATAAGAGGCATTTTGCATTAACATAGGGTCAAGGGTAAATGGAAAAAATTAAGTTCATACTACCAAAGGGTGCAAGATTATGGGACATAGTAGAAGTAGAAAAACTTAAGGTATTAGAAAAAGAAAATATCAAATAAATAACTCCATTAAAAAAAGATTCGACGCACATATATAGAAAAACTATGAGATAGTGAAGTACCCGGGGGCATGATTTAAAAACTCCCTATAGTTACTCAATTCTTTAAAATGATGTATTTTATTCCACCCTAACACTAGCTATATGCCAATGTTATTGTACTTTTTGGTAGTCTATATTCCTTATAATATAAAATTAATAAGACAAAAGTATACACATTGGAAAAGTGGTGCAAAAACACATGACAACAAAAAGGCATGATTCATACATACCACTACAAAACCATACAAGTGCAACACTTCAGAACGACACAACATACAACTACAATTGCATGAAGCAAATAATTTAAGGAGTGTAACATGAATGGAAATGCAACAAGAAAAATAAGCACAATAAAAAAACTACTTACAAGGTTGCAGATGTAGGGCCTAGTCTTGTGTCACACAAGTTCTCTTTTGAAAACATCATCAAAGAAAACTCAAACATCGGCTCCTCTCTGCCATTCAATGATTGGGGAGAACCGGCAGTTAGTTACAAATGAACTGGTTGAGTTTGAGAAATAACCGGTTGAAGTTCAAGACTGCAGGAAAATTACCCATCATTTTAGAGGAATTTATAGAATATACCCCAATTTAATAAAGGAAAACCGGAGGATGTCAACATGTAACCAATTGGACTTGCAAACACTAGGATCTCAACCGATTATGCCCACAAGTCTCCCCGATCACTGCTGCCATTTCTTCTCCATCATGCTGTTAGGATTGATTTCGAACTACCAAACCCTGGAATCCAAGGTGGAACACCTATTCACTGCATCGTGATGTAATTGGATTCAAGACTTCAGACACTATGTTCTGGAAGAAGAAGAAAATTCCCGAACTAGCGCTTATTCAAATGTCAAGCTTTACAAGGATCCTACTGGCATGTGGTACAAGCAGGGCTGGCATCCTTGTTTTCAAGTTTTGTTCCACTAGTCTCTAGACCACCAAAGGAAATTTAGACTGAAGCAGAATTAACAACCAGTACTCTTAAATTTGCTCTAAGCCTCAGCACAATCGCCTGTACAAAAATTCTCGAACCAGCATGCAACATGCACATATCCAGTCACTGACACTAGAAATTACAAAAATCTTCCCACTGAACTTTTAACATGGTACGCCTATTCAAATCAGCTACAGCATTCTAGTGTTTGAAAGTAAGCAACTATAAACAGTACTTTTAAGTTTCCAAGTTTGACCCTCACCTCACAAAATTATTCGCCTGCTTACGAATTCTGCAACCTATGGCTAAATGCTATATAATACACTAAATATGCACCTGCTGAAAATGATCACCAGTTCTAATTCATAATTATGATGCCAAACCCTTTGTCATTCAACCCTCAACCCCAATCTTAATCTTCACATGGTTTTTTTCTATACTGCATGAGGCACATGAAAGTTGTAAAAGGGGATTACTCTCCGAGATCTCAAACGCAATGATTTCATTAGAAATCCTTGTGTTCATACAAGACAACAAAAACTTCTTTGTTCATCTTACAGTCTATATCCTTCCTAACATCAGTGATCTAAGGATCTATATCTTGATCTAAGGAACCTTGGAAATAATCTTGCTCACGTTTATGAAAATCCCAGCGTAGTTGTGCACATTCAATCTTGAATCAAACCAATTCTACAAGTAGGCATAACATGAGTGAATTGTTGCAAGGGCTTACTTGGATGAGGTGGAGTCGGAGGTGGAAAAATGGCCAAGGGAGAGGAGAATCCATTGTGAGTGACAATGTGAGCACATGAGCCTTGCTTCTTTGATAAAATTCAAGAGCATGTTGTTGCATGCCTGTGTAAGATCTTTCCTTCCGTGACTCTGCTCTCCGCTCTATGCTTCCCTTGTTTCGTAAGCCCTAAACAAAAAACCACAAAACACCAGTCTTGACAAAATATAACTGTAACCCTAGGTGTTAGTAAATGGGAGTGCAGGGGTGTAGGATGAGGAAGACAATCAGTAACAAATGTTGGGAATTTCCATCCTTTTTGGGCATAGGATGTTGCAATTTTCATCAAAATATTGAAGCATATGTGCAAAACTAAGCCTACTTGACATAAACCCTAAGGTCCTTATCTTGAACCCCTATAATGTTAATATTTTTCTATGCATGGTCCACATTTAAAGTCTTTCTACCTTACTTGAAATAGGATTGTACACTTTTTATGGCCTCTAAATTATGTGGAAGCATTTATAAATTTTATGTTGAATGAATTTAATCCTCCTTATATTAGGCCACATGTTGTTTTAAAATGCACTAAGTGACCTACCTGGGACCGTGTGGTAACATATTGTTACCTACCGGGTAGTTGTATATTATCTGCCTCTCTATATTATTCCTTACTTTAGCTAATTTGTCATTGCTTGCCAAGTCCCATAACTGACGTAATTCATTATAGGGCCCACCTACGGGAACTCTATCTATTTACTGAAGAACTTCTAGTATGCATGATACCTAACTGATTTGGGCAAACCAACCCATACACTCATTCCTTGTTGGATGCCTAAACCCTTGCCTCCAAGGAGCCAGTGTACGGGTTGGTTCACCCCAGCCGCATGATACCTAACTCAATGTTACTACCGCCCTCCACTAACAATTTTACCCCTTTATTCTTTACTAGACTCACCCAACCACCAATAGCTATCCGTAGTCGTCTCCCTTATTATGTTTTGCTTTTTGGTTGACTATATCAGATAACCTCTAGATTACACTTAAGACACATTCTACTTGGATAGGTCACTTTGTAGGATTTTTGTGCATCATGTGCGGTTGAGGGCTATTTGTGTGAGGGCTAATTGCCTCAACGACATGATTTAAAAGATCCCTATAATTATTTTAATTCTCTAAAATGACCTATTTTATTCCACCTTATCATTGCTTATATTGCCAATGCTATTGCATATTTTGGTAGTCTATATTCCTTATAATTCAAAGTATACACATTGGAAAAGTGGCGCAAAAAAACATGGCAACAAAAAGGCAGGATTCAAACACACCAGTGCAAAACCATACCAATGCAACAATTTAGAAAGACACGACATACAACCACAACAACATGAAGGAAATTGTTCCAAGAGCATAGAATGAATAGAAAATGCAACAAGAATTTTTAGCACAATTTAAAACTACTCACAAGTCTACAAATTTAGGGTTTAATATGACATTACCATCATGCATCACAAAAGAAGGCTCAGGTGGATACACAACAAGAGTGAACATGTGTTCATAAACACAACACCCACTCCATGGCAATCTAGTCCCAAGCCACAATGCATTGTCAACCTATATATTGCTCTCTACTTCCTTGTCTTGTAAACCATAAACAAAAACCAAAAAACACCAATCTTGACAAAGTGAAACTGATACCCTATGTGTTGGGAAATGGAGTGCAGGAGTGCATGATGAGGCATATGATAAATAAGGATCGTTGGAAATTTCCATCATTTTTTGAGCATACAATGTTGCAATTTTCATCCAAATATCACGAAGCATGCATGCAAACAAGGCCTACTTGACATACATCCTAAGGTCCTTATCTTGAACCCCTATATTACTAATAAAAAATTGAATGGTCCACATTTAAATTCTATCTACCTTACTTGTAATGGAATTACACACTTTTTACAGTCCCTAAACTATGTGGAAGTCTTCTATAGTTTTTATGTCAAATGAATTTAGTCCTCCTATATTAGGCACACGCCATTTTTTATATGCACTAAATGACCTACCTATGACATTCTATGGGTTATTAATACTCCTAGCAAAATACCCAAATTCTTGTTTCAGGGCGGTGGCTCCCTATCCAATATCATTCTTTCATAATATACTGGTAAAAACTTCCATGAAATATTTCATACATTTTTCGAACTAGCAGTAAAACAAGTACACTTCCTGGATCTCTAGACACTAAGTGTAGCTACCTCCTATATTACCTTAACCTCAAGCATCCCAAATAACATCATGTTCAACGCTCATTCATCAACTTACAAATTGGTAGTCTTCGAAATCATAGATGACACCAACTTGCTCAATGTATTCAAGAACAAGGTAACCTTACAACCCAAAATTGTCACATATCAAAGCATTGTTTACCTGCTTATACACAATGTTGAGCATGTTTTCACCCCTAACAAATTCTATCACTATCATAATCACCAATGCACATGTGATGTTTCTTCAAAACAAAACTCAAATCCTTATCGTTATCACATCAAAAAGGTTCTTTACTGAGTGACTAATAGTCACCACTCAAAATAATATTTGTTATCTTTTATTGTTAATAACCTTGTTTATGGCATTGTAGTCGACACACATCCTCAACCTCACAACCTTTTTATCCACAAAGAGGATGGGTGCGCTATAAGGTGATTTATTTGGCCTAATGTAACCCTTTGCTATCATTCATTTGAGTTGTTTCTTCAACTCATCTAGGTCATGTTGGTTAAGTCGGTAAGGCGCATGGGTAGGTGGTTCATATCCTTGCTTCATCTCAATGTGATGGTCAACCTCCCTCCTAGGAGGCAACTTGTTCAGCAACTCTTTCGGCATCACATCTCCATACCGATTTAGCACCCTTTGCATGCACTTTGGAGTTGGTTGGGGCTCTTTGCAACCCCACCAAGTCATTTGCCCAAGTGTCGGCTCGCAACACCAACACAAATGCATTTTCAGTAAGTTGCTCCACCTTAATGCATTAGAGTCGGCCTACTACCTCCTCTAGAATCGTATTCAAAACTAGCTTAATATTCTCCCCTTCATTTTTCCAAAGCACCAATTGCTTCAATTGCATGCGCGCTTATGATAGCTCAACCTATTTTTCAAAGAAGGTTCCTCCCAAGGATGAGGTTTATTCTATCCATATCACACACTGTGAAACTTTCCTCCACCACATTTGCCTTAGAAGAATTGGGATGTTCATGACCACTTGCAATGTTTGTTCCAAATTGCCTTTGGCATACTTCACCGTGATGAGGTGGCACAACTCCACTCTCAAACCCCAACAATTCAACCATTTCAAGAGTCATGAACGAGTGGGTTGGGCATGTATCCACCAACATCAATTCCTTCGTGTTAGCCACCACACCATTGAGAAATAAGAGCCCGGGACTTGGCCTAGCATAACTTGCCTACAAAAGCTCTCCTCAATGAGGGCATTGAGTACATCAAGGTACCTTCTAACTTTCTCACCTTAGCCTTGGTGCATTTACCCAAAAAGTGGGCTCCCTTGCCACAATTGAAGCACAAAGGCTTGCTCTTAACCTCCTTGCCCTTGAACTTGGATTTATTTGTGTCTGTGAGTGACCAAGGCCCTTTTGGTCCACATAGTTGTCCTTTTACCTTGGTCTCTTTCATCCTTATAGAAAGAGTTTTGGTTCTTCTTGAGGAAATCCACATTGACACAAGGCGGACCCTCCGATACCCTTTTCTTTTGTCCATAATTAATTCCGCCACCTATTAATTCATACCCTATTAATTCCGCCACCTCCAAGAGTTCCTTGTTTGTGTCATGCAAATGTTCCATCCGAAATGAAGTTCTTTTAGTCCAATGTTCCAAACCGAAAATGAATTTAACTTTGAGTATTCATCCATCTTGGGGGAGGCTACTCAATACCACGCTAAATTCCCGCACATAGGGTAGTAAGTCCCCGTTTGCCTCAACTGCAACCATGTCATTTTGTCCCAAATGCTAGCATACTTAAGGGTGAATTGATCAACAAGGAGCACTTTGAATTCAGGCCAAGTAACAAGTCCACCCTCTCCATCTTTTTATCCACCCACCCACAATGTCAAAGCATGCTCCTTAAGTTTGCATCCTTACCTTCCGATTCTCATATTCTACATCACCAACATTGAAGAAGTTGTCCTTTACCTTCCACTTGCCAAACACTGTGAACAAATCCAGTGGGGCAATTGTGATCAAACCCCTTGGCCTTTAGGTTTTGGCTAAATAGAATCCATGGAAACAATAAGAGAAGACTTAAAAGGCGATATTTTAGTTAATATCTAGGTGTCTTAGATAAGCTTAGTTAGGATAAACTCATAATCACTTCATATTATTCAAGATTTTCTTTGACAATTGTATAGGTGATTTCTAGGGACAAAGACTTCAAGATCTTTCAACAACAATATATGCACTTGTAACCATCACTCATACTCACTCTATTTACCCAATCAATAGTTTGGTAATGAGTTCATTTTTATTGGACCTTGCGTGGTGCGCATGCATAGGCACATCTATCATCAATTTTCTTGCATGTAGTATCTCATTTTAATCTCTTTACCAAAGCCAATGGTTCTTTGATGTAGTTAATGATCTCCAGTTAATCAAATCATTTTAATGTAATTTGAAAATGCAGTGCAGTCACCCTTACACAATGTCCAATTTTTTTAATTAATTATTATTTTAGTGTGTTGTTTGACCATTATCTCTTACTTGGTATTTGCTAGAGTAACCAAATGCCCTTTAACTATGACTATAGACCAATACCACATATCATGTTAAGAAACCATGGTCTGGTTCTTTGATTTAGCCTTTACATTCATGATTGTGCAATCCATAATAATCAACTATAATCGAAGATGAAATAATGTAATCCCACAACACAGGTAACTTACGTACCTTAATTTATCTTTTTCCACTTTTGAGTTGGCCTTAGTGTAAACTTGTCTTCCCCTTACGTGTACAGTTACTTCCATCAGACTATAGATTTTACTCTTTTGCTTATTAGAGATTTTAGAAGGTTGACAATTGAAAGGTAAGGCTGTTGAGTACCCAAAGTCAGTCTATGGATTGTCAAAGTGACTCTTCATCTTAGCCAATATTTTCGGTGCCAAAATTACATACAATCTTAATTACTACAATGATACCCTCCTAGGTATATTTGTCAGTTCCTCTTCCTTCCTGACTCATCAGTTTGGCAATTTAAATATAACTCCCAATGGATAAAATCACAGTCTCATTGGGTTTAGTTATTCTGGCGGTGTGATTCATTGCGGTTTTTTAGCAGACAATGGCCTGAGTTCTCCAACTTGCAAACCTATTGTAAAATCCCTTAGCCTATCGACTTGAGTCCCCTCCTCAAGTAAAACATTCAAACAAGGAATAGATTGAGATTTCTGTAATCTACAACCTTATCATTCAAAATCATTGCTCATTATCATCTCTTCAGGAGATTCACACCCTATGCTGAGTATATGGTTCATTCAACCAATAAGTCTCTCAGATTCTTCAAAAAGCATTGCAAGTTTATATGCACCCCTTTTGAATGCATTAAATCTCTTGAAATATCACAGGCAACATAGACCATTGTCTTCACTAATTTCTCCCTCTCAATCTCACTCACATCTCTCACATACTATAGATTTGAGAGAAGAAATCCAACCATTTCATGCAAAATAAAAACTTCCTCATAGACTTCTTGATCATTCAAACAATTGACTTGCAAAACATTCACACAATTCTTAAGGTACACTCCGATCATGAGAACCAAAGATATGGCTCTTTAAATGTATCCTTGAATAACTTACAACCAATTCACTCCCCTTGGTGCTTTAGCCTGCAAGATAGCAACTTAATCTACAATTCACTAACCCAGTAAGGAGAGCTCATACCAATCTAGGCTCAACACAAATCATAGACTGCACGTCAATCTCACAATGAACTTTCACTACAAGACAAATTCCAAGGTATCAAACTATCAACAATACCTTACTCCTTCCAAGAACACATACTTGATCAAAGACATTCAATAGATTGTGAATCGCTCTCAAGAGTTATACAATGAAGTTGTCCAACCAGTACAATCACCATGGCTAAACTTCAATTAATCCAAACAGTGGACTATTTCTATCTAAAGGTGAAACCCTCACCCAACACTAAGATTTCTCATGACTTTTTGAAAGTGAATTCGTGAATTTTACAAATTGTCAAAGGCTTGGTACTACACAAAAGTATATTGCAACCCCCTTGCTATGGGAAAATCCACCCAATTTATACTTGAACAATGACCATATGTTTGGTCTAGAAAGGTGTGGCCTTTCCTATCAGACTATGACCACTTTCAGTTCTTCTTTCCTAAAATTCAAGACTATTGTCATGCATTCCAAATGTCGTTTAAAATTTGAAGTCCAGATATAACTTCTTTACACTTTTCTTTTCATTATTGCTAGATTATGCTGAAAATTCAGCATCACACCCCCTCCCTTTGAGGAGATATGACCATAATTTGCATTGGATTGGCATTTAATAGTTCAAATAAGGTTCATGAGCTCGTTGAGCACCTGTGGGAACAAAGATTAACCCCGGTGGAAGGAAGGGTGGGAGTCGGGTTCTTAAACCCATCACACTCTTGTCGTGCAAATCACCCTCCTCTGACTCGGGCGTGGCCTTCTACTGAATCATTGTCAAATTCTCAACCACTTCCCACTCACCATCATAATTGTTGGTGAGGGCTAGGTGCTTCACGGGAACATTTTCCGTGCTTGAACCTGTGGCCTTCTTGTTCTTCCTAGTCTTCATCATCATAGCCGGTTGGACAAGTGCCAAAGTCTACTAACCTTGCTATGGTAACACGTGTTGCAACTCAAAGCCGCACTTGGTTTGAAGGCAGCTATATATCAAGTGGGACTCGATGGGTTTGCAATGTCATCAACTTTGCACAACCGAGATCACGCACGAGTTACTTCAATTTCTATCAATAAACTTCATGCACCTTGGACCCTCCTACTAATGGAAATTATTAAAGTCATGACTCGCCCCAACTCATGGTCCTAATAGGGACATGCCTCCAGCTCCCTGCAAGCTAATTTTACCACTTGCTAACCTCAACACCCTTTTTTAGAAGTTCAAGACATGCTCTTACTAGTGTGGGTAGCTAAAGTGGCCAAAAGGTTCCACCGGGACTGGCCGCATTACTCCCTGGAGTGGGTGAAGTCTTGGGACAACACCTTGTGACTTCACTACCCTTCTGTCCTCATATAAGTTTCAAGTCCTCCGTGCATGCCCCCCACCTCACTGTGAAAGTTTAGAGGCTAAGTACCACTTTTGGGGTTAATGTTCCCATAGACTTTGACAAGCTTTGTAGGCTGCATCTCTTGATTGATCATGACATTCCTTGAGTTGTTGGAAAACCCTCAATAACACCTTTTTGATAGTACTTCAATCATCAAGATCAAACAAAATCTCCATTTAGGCAATGAAAAGAGCATTCATGCCTATAGGAGGCATTGTGAGGCTCTCTTTCGGATCACCCCCACAAAATAGCCTTCATGAGCTTTAGTGTGGCCCTTAGCACCTCTTTAGCGCCACACATACACTTAGTCACCTTCCATACAAGTGGCCACCACAATGTTGTCTTGCAGGGCTTGGGCGTCACACCAAGGTCCACCCCTACAAGCGGCGTGTTGAGTCATTCCAATTAAGGGTGCGCCTAGAGTGCACTCCCTGGGAACAACATAAACATTACTCTCGGATGCATTATTCTTTTTGGACAAGTCTTTTGTCCATATTTACTTAAATCTTAGTTGTTGTTGACATGTAGATGTCTAAAGGGACATCAAAGTTCAGACTCTAAAAACCCTAAGTTTTTTGAGAAGAAAAAAAAAAGCTCATTGTACTCTCTACAGATAACCCCATTTCAGAGGGTATTGTTGAGTTCAAGGTATGAATGGCAACAGGAGAAATATGTAGTATTGATTAGGTTGTGCTGAACTAAACTACTTGAGTGTACCATAATACTCAATTACTGACCTGGACAGTCTCAGGTTTCATCAGCTTCACAAATAAAACTCAGTTACAGGTGCTTTCGAGCAGAGTGAAGTAGAAGTTGCAACTATGGTCTTCCAGAAGTTGTGCTCTTCTTACTTTGACCTCGCATATCAATACAGTGCTGAAAGTTGCAATCGTTGATAAGAACAAGATTTGAACATCATGCAGCATTATTTGCACATGACAGAACTGTTTCACAATCCTTGCAATGTAATCAGTGCAGGAAATGGATCATACTTAAGGGAATTGGACTGAGAAAAAGGAAGGGTTACTGAAATTGGGAAAGGTGGTTACAGGTGAACCAGCTTTACCTCCCCAAATCTTCAAGAGCTTATGTAGCAATCGGCATTTCCTGGAGCCCCAAATCTTGTGGAGAAATGATAGGCATCCTTTGGGTTTGAACTTTGAAGTCACCTGGCACCTTCGCGCTTCGGAGAATTCTCCTCTTTCCTGCACATTATCTCAAGAAATTAGCAGGCTCGGATCACAGTGAAGAATAGCTGACAAGTATGAATATTTTTTTAGTTGTTAACCTCTGCAACCGGAGCATTGTGGTTGATGTTGATGAAAGACATCCAATGAAACTACTAAAGTGACCATACACCATACCTACACGCAAACCTCCTTCACCAAGGAATGAATGCAGTGTTAGTTGCAGAAACTTAACTCCTCTATTCTGCCACTAAACTGCATGACGTTATCATAGGCTCTTGAGATGAGGACCAAGGTCCTGAAGTACTTAATCTTCTGCATGGAGGTCGGAAATTTCACCCTACCCTACACACCAGTGTGTTGGTCATGTTGTTGTTTCAGAATCTAGACAAGAAGACATTCCCTGGCATGAGTTTGAACAATGCTGAATGACAAGAAGGGGTCTTTCATGTAGGTGGCAACATCGGTCAACGTTCTTTAATATTTCTGCAAGCACGACTGCAACAGCTCATTGGAGAGCCACAACAGGCATGCTTTCACCAGCTTCCCAAAAGTTGCAACATCACCAACTTGGCAAAATCAAGCAAAAGAAAAGTCACTCACGCCACCACATCCTGATTGATTTTCGCATCGTAGGCAAAAGGGGCACAGAAACCAGAACGGTCAGGCGTTTCAAGGGACTTGTTGTGACCATGAGATCAATAGTTGGACTCTTTCTAGCCTGCCTTGCGGAGGCTCATTGAACAACCTATACAAATCTGGTAAATTTCAGTATTGTAGTTGATCGATCAAATTTCATGTCTTAATTGGATACTCATGTTCATTTTAGTTGCTGGAATATGTACAATACTCCACTAATGACAATCCAAAAAGCTGGACGCATCAATGAATATTGACCTTCATGAAACAGATTCAAGCTGATAATTGATGCAGAGCTGAGTGAAGGTTAACAGAATGTAGATAAAGTCTACCATTATTTCTTCTTAAACTATTGGTGCGTTACCAGATGATCCTATTGTGTCAATGCTACATAATGTGCATCGAGTATCTCCTCATGTTCCGATGCTCAGCACTTGATTAACAAGACAGGCTGAACATGGAAACGCAAGCACCGTTACAAAGACAACACTTGGAACTCACGGTGTTGAATAGATTGGGAAGTTCGCAACGCCAAACAGATTTCAATGGCAATCATGTAGCGTTTTCTTTTTGAAATGCTTGCTTAGATGGAGCTGAGTGGCAACAGGTCTTGAACTGGATCAAGTTGATCATTTGAGCCATAGACACTTAGAATTGCGAGAGAAATTGTGGAATAATCTTGTATGTCCTGGCTTCCAGAAATTTCATCACGAGATTAGCTGTGGTCTCTAGCTTTGGATACCTACAATTACCTGTGGATTCGCATAAATCAGTCCCAAATCAGTTTGCTTGTCGTGGACTGAAAGGATTTCCTGGGCAGAATGTGAGCATGAGACCATGGGAGATTTAATGCTCTCGTGCAAGCATGCTCATTGCAAGGATTAACGTTGAGATCGACATTGCACAGCTGGCCGCATGCAGAATGGGCTAGATCATTGCAAGGGTGAATATTAACAGAACTGCAAAATCTTTTCACTTCATCCCCCATTTGTGACTGCTAGATTTGTGCGAGGAGGTTTTAAGTACTATTGATGATCGGGTCTTGGGATTTGTACTTGAAGACCCTTTGTAATTATTCAAAGGTTGGTTCGAATTTCAATGGCTCACAATTGATCTTCACATCTGAGGCTATGCTTGTTGAAGGCGCCATTGATTTTCTTTTCTTATTAAACCTGCATGTGCAGCGGGGAAGATGCATGCATCGAAAGAAACTCCCTGTTCTAGTACGGTGACCATAGAGATTGCTCAAGTATCCAATTGCAAACTGTATTTTCAGAGGAATTAAGATAGAAGTCTTCACTAAGATGTTAACTGTCGAATGCTTCGGAGAACACCTCAGAATGTTTCGATCATTCATAATTATCTTCCTGAACGTTTAAAACCTCCATCAATGCCCAGACACTCAATTTTTTGCCACAAGCAAGCAGCACCTGGACGTACATATATATTCACTAATTTTGAAAGTAAAAATTGTAAGCAATGGTGCAGATCAGATAAGCCTGATCATCTTCATACACCATGTGTTGCAGAACAATTCGCCAAATACTTGTTCAAATAGCAGGTCTGTTAGAAAGAAAATACATAGGAATATTTCTGCAAGGTCGCGTTAGAATAACAGCTTGTCTCGAATTGGACACTTTGTGGGTGAGATGTGGTGAGATTGGTGACAACAGACATGACCCGCTGCATGTAGCACAACCAAGAGACTTGAGCAGAAAGCATCACCTGAAATTGGGTAATGGATTTGTATTGTCCCAAACTTACACCAAAGAGTTCCCAACACAAAGAGTTTTAAATTAAAATAATTTGCCATGTATCATCAAGCATTTGACAATGCGTAGGCGCCAAAAGCAAATTCTCTACTGGACTAAACTGAAATTGGGTCGCTAGATTGTGGCAAAATCTAAAGACTATATCAACCCGATCTAAGCTCCTCAAATGTACTTGCTGATGGAAGGAGCTAAAGCATTCAAATCTTCTTTGCTACTCATATCCCTGACGTCTGTCTCTGGATCGCGGTAAACCCCATCATGTAGACTCGCATCCACTTGCAGTATCAAGTATAAAGAATAAAATCAGCGCCAGCCTGCCCTCCTGCTTGCCTGCTTGCCTGCTTGCCTGTTTGCCTGCTTGCCTGTATTCCTGCAGTCACTCAAAGTAACGATTGAACAACGTTCGCATCCGAAGGTGGATGTGAGTCTGGATCGGAAGGTTAGAAATTAGTCCTTATCCACCATGCCAAAAAAGCTGGATTATCACCTTCGCTACGGGTAATGGGATAAACCAAGAGCATGACTAATTGTGGACGTCCAGCTTCAACAAGGACCCCATCGCGTCGGCAAGTGACCTGTCCGACTGCAGTTATTTTCATTAAAGATTGAGATCAAACATTAAGAGGCCAACCCTCTTGGTTTTGTCAGCACCACTACTACACAGGGGCTATGGACGAGGATAGATAAGCAGAACGCATCATACTTCCAAGAATAAATAACATATGTGAGCTAGGGCGCTGTTATGCGACGTATCCTGACTGCAGTCACAGAAGTAACAATTAATAAGTGCAACAGGCAAATAGGTTAGCTTTAGACAAAAAAAAAGTTGCAGATACCCAGGAGGCAGTACCTTTCCCTTCCTGCAAGTCGTCTGATCGAGGCCGGAAGTTGGCAACCAGAAGTCTCAGCTTTTGGCAACGTACCTAGATTGGCCCATTTTCGGTGGTGAAGCAATAAACCCCTTGGTTGCACACAGCTTGGCACGAAACTCTGTCGACAAAATCCACTCACTGAGACTGACTTACTTTGTGTGGGTGAACACATTGGTGCTGGCATAAGGCAATGGCTGACTCATGGGACGACTCGGACATAGCATAATACCTTACTACATAGCTTTTTAGCACGGGTTCTGGGTACATTTGAAAAAGTTTAAGACGTTGGTGTTTGAAATCTGCCAAAACCTGCGACTGGATTCTTCGTGACTGCAGTAATGTGTACCACCCGTTTCTCGACTATTCTTTACTGAAGTTGTGCCTTCCGCTGTCGCCATTTTTAGTGAGGAACTGAAACTGTCTGTGTGTGTGTGTGTCTGTCTGACTCCATCTTTCGTGAAGGATCGGGAAGCTTAGCTTAGGACTTCGACTCGCTGTAAGAAAAAATGGACGAAGAAGAATCTGAACCTTGTCGATGATTTCTGGGACAGAGCACCAACAGATTACAAACAATACGCACTTACATAACAGATTAACTCTCTCTATGTCTTTCTCTCTCTCTCTCTCTTCCCCACTCGACAACAGATGCGCTAAAAGAGTGGAATAGATATGAGAGGTTCGTGCCAAACTGCGGCTGCCAAGGAATACTACTTGAGTTGCTGCACGATGCCACCCCACTTCACTTCGCACCCAAACCTCGACAGTCTCCTTCCTGCAGTCATCGATTCCAATGGTGCCGTCATACACGGAATGAAGAGGAGTGCAGAGAACCTGCGATCGAAGCAAGACAGGCAGACAGAATGGAAACGAAGGAAACGTCAACACTGGGTGAGGCTCCTTTCCTTAGTCTCCAAACTCCTTTTAAATGCTCTCCCGCAGTCCCCAAACCCAAAGGTCAGAAAAAGTGTAGGAGGGAGGAGTCGACGGGCAGCCTGCCTGCCTGCCTGCCTATCTAAAAACTCGCGGGTACTATTTCGTCTACTTTTCGTCACTGTAGCTGGATGAGCCTAACCCCGATGAATATCTGCATGAGGTCCTTTCGACGACTCCGTCAAAACCGAGTGGGACGAATATATTGTCTATGCTACAGGTTACCGCTCTTATCTTTTCTCATTCGGTGTGTTTATCGACCCACTTTTACTGGAGGAGAGGAGTTAACTACTTACACATACAAGCGCTCCCTCCCACCTTCCACCGTCCCTCCCACCCTTCCACCGTCCCTCCCACCCTTCCACCGTCCCTCCCACACACTCACTCATTCACTCACGGGCCGGGCCTCCTTTAGTATTATTACAAATAGCCGGAAATCGAACCGCCAACCACCCATTCGGTTTTGGGTACTCTCCACTATCGTCCGGTAGTTTAGGGTCATCTCGGACCATCCAATGGAGGCTTTCCAAGTCAGAAGCAACGTACTACTGTGTATCAAATCCTGCTGCCGACACCCAAATCTTTCTCCAAGTTGCAGGAATTGGTGCGGCTACTTGCAGCGTTGTACTTACTTACGTCCCATGGCTGCTCGCCTGATTTGATACAATTTCTGATACGCCCACAATGGTTTCGGCTCTTATATTATACCACCACACTACAACACATTTACACATCTAGTAGGCTGGCTACTGTGGCCCACACCATTTATCATCAAAGTGTGCTCCAGAAGGAATCACCGTGCTTGCTGCATCTAGATAAAACTTAGTTGTACGGTTTTTTACGTTAATCTTCTTTGATCGACTCACAATCGAATTCTCAGCTGGGACTGTCACTACTAATAGCCACTGAGGAGGATCCTAGAGGTAGCAGGCACAAGTATTCGACTGTTCCTTCCGGTTGGAGGAAGGAACCAAGGAACGGAGGAACTCAATGCTGCGCAATTACCAGTAACTTAAACAGGAGCTAAGCGGACATTAGAATTTACTCAACTCTTTCCCGGCCGGCCATCTTCAGAAGAATGAATGAATGAATGAAAAAATGACAAATTCCTCCTATGTTTCTTAAAATAGACTGACTGACTTGACTTGCCTGACTAATGGGGAGGCCACACACGTTCAAAAACATCGGTTTCAAAATGGAGTTTGGTAAGCCAAGGGAAAAGAATTTCGGCCTTGACATGTGCCTAACTTTGAGGAGCTGGGTTTCAAGGTTGACCCCTCTTTTTTTAGTTAAAACCATCCATTTTTAACTCCAATCAGATTCAGAGGTTTTAAGCCTTACAAAAACACCAGCTTGGATAGGAGTTGAAAACGATTCTACCCAATAAAAATGGGACCAACCTTGAAACCAAGCTCCTCAAGGTTAGGCACATGTCAAGGCCGAAAATCTCTTACCTTGGGTTACCAAAATCCATTTTGAAACCAATGTTTTTGAACGTGTGTGGTCTCCCTTTGACTCAGGTTGTTTTGTAAGTTGTTCTGTCAACAGTGATGATTTTTGCACCTGTCATATGCCTGTCAAATGCCCGTCACACCCGTCAAATGTGCATCGTGTATACATTTGGGGTTGTGATTTCGGTCATTTGGGGTTTGTGATGGGTGCAAAATCCAACCCTGGCTGTTCAGCCTAATCCCAATTAGGGGCTCCTAATGGACGCCAATGAAGCATGAACCTGAGTTTGTTCGGGAATCCATTATGGCTGCTGGAATGAGCCGGATCGGTCGATCACGGCCTAAACGGTTCAAACAGGAGAACGTGAAAGGCTACAGCTGCAGATGTGGCTATAAAAAGTGGAAAGATATTGAGGCGGGTGCCTGAGCCCTAGAGTTAGGTTAGCTGGGGTGCAGGGGGGCAGTGACGAGGGCGAAGGAATACCAGTGGGCCAGTTCGGCTGGCTCGGGGGTTCCAGCCGCTACTTTGAAGCTCATCCAACCAGCTCTGCACCGGTAGCTTGTCTCCACCTGCGTAGCGCACCCACGTAGCCCACGCCCAACCCAATTCCCCTCGGCCAGCGCCCGGGCAGCTCCTGGAATATCTTGAAATTTCAGTCCTGCCCACACCCAGTCAGAGTCACACATGTCTCTCTTTTGGCGCCGGCACTTACCGCTTTTCCTTATTATACGTCTACAGGATTGCTGTGGTGCATGACGTAATGGCCTTCCCACAAGACCAATCCCCTCATTTTCCACCCAATCTCCATAACCCTGGCTTGCCAAAATATGAGTCTCTAATATAGCCCATACTTAGTAGTATTACTAGTGGGTAAGTTAAACTATCCAAATTAAACCTTGGAATGCGGAGTACGTCAATGCGTAGTAGAAGCTGTTGTCCAGAATTGAATTGACTGCACAAAGTGACTCAGCAGTTGCAGGAAGGGAGGAACGAAGGAAAGAGAAGCAGGTGATGGAAATCGGTGTACTTGAAAGACAGTTACCCTTGCTGACACACGACAGTTACTCCTCCAAGTACTCAAGTTATTTACTACAGTAGTCTCCGATTGAGAAAAGGAGAAATGATGGCCGGCTGGCCGGCCTGCCTGCCTGCCTGCCTTCCTTCCTTCCTTGAAGTCTGCAGAAGGGGCAAGTTTAGAATTGTGATTGGGTGTGACAAGTCTCCGACTTATTCTAAGCCTATTAGGATCTAGCTACAGAGGCCACCGACGGCAGGACGGCGACATAATCTACCGGCTTGAGAAGCTGACACGCGCGACGCTCGCGCGCATCATAACCAGGTGCAAATCACTCCCACAAAAACAGCCAGATCGTTGGAGTTCTGGCTCCTCTTACAGGAGATGATCCCACTGTTATAATACTTATTAAAGTTCAGAATGATCACCACCTGCTAGCTAACCAGCTTATGCTTGTAAGATGCTGCACGAGTCGATCCACTTTGCTCGCAACTGCATACCTGCAGCATTGAAGAATTTAAACTTGCAGGGGAGGAGGAGGAGCACCAATGTAACTGATTGGTAAAGTTCGGACACTACTTAGTTGATAATCTTCATCCTCCAGGACGCAGTATGAGCATCTGGTACACAACATGCAGTGTGGGGAAATTTTGGAAAGCCCCAAGGAAGAAAACTTGTAAAGGTGATGATGTTGCATTCCGAACTTCTGTTTAATAGTTTTGCTAGGTCACTATACCTTAGTTGCAGAAATGTAAAGGTTGTAGAAACGAGCAAGCTCAATTTGAGTGAGCCAGGCTCGCTTGACAGTTGTACAACTTTTTGCCGGTACTACAGAAGCATACACAAAGCACAGTTGATCAAACGATGATCACCTGCTACCTGCAATCTGCTACCTGCAAACAGGTACTGCAATGACAACCAAAGCGATGGTATTAATATAGGATGTAGTGGACTGTTTGTCTCTATGACAGGTAACTCCACAAAACATCATTCTCTGATGACATTGAAACGTTACTTGCACTCAGGTACCTCTCACCGAAAAGTACGCATGTTGGCTGTGAAAAAAGGGATCAATTAAAAAAATTGGGAGTACAATATTTAGATACATTCTCCGTGCTTCTCGAGAGAATGACAACATGTTACTTGACAATCCATACAATCCGAAGCGGTCAAAGCATTAGACTGTGGAATGATTACGCAACGGGTGAACCTTCAATGCAATCAGCTAGTAGTCTTGGCATCTCATAACATCCCTGCAGGATCCCACCAGCTTATGAGCATGTCAAGTCAAGACATCATCATCAGATTGTCTGTCCACAGCCCAGTCTCGACGCTTTGTCACGGATTCTTCAGGAGACAATGATACCGCTAAAGCAAACAACATGAAATGCACAAAAACGAGACCACCCAGACTGACTCCTACTACTACATGTTGATGAGTCCACTCCCGCATCAACGTTATGATGTCCTTCCACATCAGAATCCTGAAGGACATAGACAGCAGTCGCGTTCTTTATGAGAACATATCCCAATCTTTATGAGAACATATGCCAATCTTTATGAGAACACATTGTTCTCGCAGACACCGAATTACACTACCAGATGGCAGCATTTGGTTGCAGGAATGCTTTGACAAAAGCAGTTCGATCTCGGGTTGCAAATTAAGACACTGTACTCAAAACCCTGCCTAATTCACTAAAACCTTATAGGAGGGAACTTTCAGTTTAGGGTTTCAGAGCGTCCAAGTTTCTTTTGCAAAAGCTTGAAGTTCTATCTGGCAGGACACAGGTTGTCCAACGTTCCACTGTCTAAGAAGTGCAATAGCCCACCAAGATGAAGCATAAATGACAGCTTACGACCCAAGACAGGAGATTTAATTTCTTCCTGGGGGCATTGACTTCACTCAAAGGATCTCACACCTAAAAAAGACTTACCTCGGACGATGTGAGGAATCTTTATACTCCCGCAGTCATGCAAAAGCTGTGATAAATACGAAACAGTAAGGGAGAATTATATGCATTGGCTGCTGAATCCGCTTTGCATCTAGCTTGAAGCCATGTATAACTTCACAATGAAGCAGTCATGATGATTCCATCCTTGTCTCAAACTGCCCAAAATTAAACCTCCTTCATGAAATCCAGAAAACCTTCACGTGACTGCAGAAACTCCGAACCTGCAGATGTGGAGCTAGTTACTAGGCTCTGGGGTTGTACAAGCAATAAAGCCATTGTTTCCATACAAGTTCAAACTCGTGGAGAAACTAAGTACATTGCTCCAAAGCCTGAACTACGACAACGAAGCAAGCTACCGAATCCCCCACCTGGTGTGAACTGCAGTCATCCTTCCCAAATTTCAATCCCTGCAAGCCAAGCCAGATATGAATCAATCTCCAGCCCTCCTAATTCATCTGCAAGCGACCAGGGCCCAGGCCAAGCTCTATGCAGAAGGCTAGCTTTCTATCTATCTACGAAATGATACACCAGTCCAAAGATTAACATTCTAAGAGAACTGCAGAAACCCCAGCCGATGCCCTGGGTGGTGACTTTACATGAAACATCATCGGCGGATTCTTTGGGATATGTCAATGGAATATATCCCTAGTCATCTAAGTGGGCTTCCTTGCAAAATATATGAAAAGTGAAGATTACTGCAATTCTGTGAAGAAATCTCTGCCCCATCTATTTCGAATTGCAGAAAATTTCCCTACTCAGTTATAAAGGCGTTGTGTGATCCACATTTCTATCTGGTGGGGTTTCCAAACATACCAGGCACAACACACATTTCAAAAGCCATTCACAATCCTCCGAGAAGAAATATTGCCATCTTAGTAGCTATTTTTTTTTGTTAAGTTAATCCCGTGCACTCGTCGAGATTTTCTAGAGGCATTATTCCCCGCAAAGTCTCGACTTACTGCAGTCCTAAATTTCAGACTCTTGGACATAAGTTAGCATGAGCATGTACTAAGCAGCGAAGAAAAAAAAACCTCACAAACTACATGGCTACATACATATTTCAACACACATCCATCCAAATTCCCTTCCCAATAAGATGCCGAGTTCCATATTCTGTAGACTTTACAGTATACTTCTACAAAAGGTTCCAAGGACATAGTTCCCTAATTACTGCAATCACATCCAGAAAAACTCCTAATTTTTACCTTTTGCAATATGGAGAGGATGACCCATCTGTATATATTGTAATCACTTCAAACAGATTCACTTAACCTAGTCGTGATACATCCCAAAAGCTGAAACTGCCACTCTCTTATACGGCATCACTACCAGAGAAATTTCTTAATAAAATCATGTCACCTTCGTTGCAATATACACATATACCGACTCAAAGAGAGATCTTTGTGAATGAGGCTTGCCCAGTACCCAACCGATTCTGGACCTCCTTGCCACATGACTGCAACCCCGATTACTGCAATCACAAGCAATGTGATGTGCATGCATTTGCATTTGCATTAACTCACCTGAGCGCGCAACCGACTAGTAGCTCAACCCCAACATGACCTACACAGCCCAGCCCAGCCAGCCAGCCAGCCAGCCAGCCGAAGCAGATCCAAGTGCGTGCCTGCCTTTTTTTCAAAAAAGTCCTTGCCTGCCTATCTTTCTTTCAAACAAGTGCCTGCAGGAGTTGAATGCCGTCCATCCCATCCATCCATCCATCCGCTCGCCCCGCCCCCACTCGCCTCACCTCATCAGGTTTCCATCAAGTTACACTAAGTTAGGTTTCACGTAGTTGCAGGAAGTCGGGAAGTCGCTCCTTTCCGCAGCACTACTAAGTTCCAATTTTGGGTGTGGCAGCTAAGCTCAAGTGGTGGAGTGGTGCGGAGGAATTGCAAGCATCGAGGATCTGGGAGCCGCTCGTCCAGCAATCTGCGAGTGTTTGAGGAGAGGAGCGCAGGGGAGCCTGCAACTTTTCCTCTTCTTCCATCTTCTGCCTTTCTTCCTCGCTTGCTTGCTTCGCTTTACTTGCTGTGCTTCAACGTGGCACCCATTAAACCCTAGAAGCCCTGAATAGGAGGTGAGTCGCCGGCTTCCCACTGGTCCAGAACCCATTCACCCACACACTTTACATTATTCCTATGTCCATCAGGAGTCCCCCCACTCCATTTCCCCTTTGTTGCCAGAACACTTGATAAGTGGGCTCTTCTTTTGACTTCCAAAATTGCAGTTTTGAGGATCGCCTGCACTCGGACTGCAGGGCCAGAGTTCGAATCCGGGAATCGCGGTAAGCTTAAGTACACTCTAAACTCCGTAGTATCACACCTATGGCAACCAAAGTGCACGTGATATTACGGAGTTCTGTAGTGTTAACATGGATGCGTGATACTAGTGAATTAGTGTATCATGTGACACTATGGAATAACACAAAGTGCAACATATTAAATGGTGTGGTGTGGTCCACTCCACTTGGCCTTCCTGGGCGATGTGGCGGATGCATGCACTAACATTCAACAAGTGGCATAAGGAGAAGAATGAGAATAAGAAGGTGACACTCCACATATTGACACATGGTGCAATGCAAGGGTGTGGGTTGACTTCTTTGGTGGTTTGCATTAATGACAAAATTCATGATATAAGGGAGAGAAAGGTGACAATAAGGAGTGAGATTTGAACTACACACATCCGTTCAATAGGGTTTCGGGATATTAGAGAGTGTGTGACATTATGGAGGTTGATATAACGGAGTTTAGGGTGTACCATAGAGGGTGCTCTACTTCATTAGTGCTAGTGCTAGAATGTAAATATAATTTCCACATGGGATTCGAGTGGGTTTTCACCAATGTGAGCATGAAACATGGCATAATTGTGAAGGAAGAAGATTTATTTGTGTCAAGATAGGGAGCTAGAGATGTGTGGTGTCTACATAAACTCATCCGTTGTGAAGGTGAAAAACATAGTGAATTATTTTATAGTTTGTAAAAAATTGCTTCTCGATCGTTTGACTGCGGAAAGTAGCATCAGATCATGAATTAGTCTAATGGAGACAAGTTGAAATGAATCGGTCCTCAACCCTTCTAAGGGACTTGTTCTTACTAAGGATCATCTCCATCCACGATGGATGAGTTTACACATACACCATGAACCCCATGCCAGAATAGAGAGACCCTCTCCAACAGTTATTGTAGCTTGTGCTATATGTTTCCTTACAAAACAAGTGTTAATCTACGGAAGATAATGACACGTGTCAATTTTACATTGGTCAAGACCCTATGAACTTCTGCATGGAAATCGCCTTTTGGCACTCTAAGTTATTTGGAATGATCCCCAAAACCGCAATAAAGTTGACAATGAAAGCAAACTCAAAGCTTCAACAATTGAAATCCAAATTCCATACTTGAACTGATCCCCCCAAATTGTAGTAAGTCAAAAAAATTGGAGTAACTTCAAAAGCTTCATTATTTGGAATTTGAACTAACTAACTAACTAACTAGGCAACTATATATATATATATATATATAAAATGATCCCCGTTTTTGCAATAACTAATAAACTACAGTAAACCCAAAGCCTCAATATTTGACATCCAAATCCCATATTTGAAATGATCTTCAAAAGTTGCAGTATATCAAAAACTCCAATAAACCCAAATTTTTCAATGTGTCAAATCATGGACCTTTGCTTTAACCATTTATTTTCAACAAGAGCCCGGCCCCATAGGCTTTCTCTCTAATAGAGAAGCCAACGTGGAGCCAACTCATGTCTTCATATGGGTCTACCACTCGGCATTGGAATTATGGCACCTTCCAAGAATAGATAGCCTATAAGTGCAAATTTCGTTCAATTTTGTTTTAATTTGAAATGAGATCAATGTTTTATGAGAAAGATTTAAGAGTAGTCGTTCATAAAATATATTTTTAATATTGGGTTGAATTTTCCTTGACATCAAGGGTGGTATAATAAAATTTCCAAGTTCATTGGAATACATCTATGAGTAATAAAGGCTTTAATAATCAACTGATTTGAAATTTGGAAGGCTACAAGATTGTCAAGAAAATTAGTATAATAATTTGCAACACATTTAAACCATGAATGGTCACCTTGATTGAACCAAAATAAGTACACTTGTTATTGCATGTGTACACACCATTTATGGTATTTGATATCAGTTACCATTTGGAGTCAAGCATTGCCATGACTTTTTGTTAATGAATGTAAATTCTACAAAGTAAAGTCGTTTATGTCAATGTCTAATGTCCATGCAACCTAATCATTTTTTGTTGGTAAAAAAAATGAAAGCTATAGTAAGAAGTTACAGCATTGCATAAGTCCAAATAGTAAGTGATGATACCATAAATGATGTAGTATTATAATCTACGAATGTGATAACTGAAAGTTGGAGACAATGGAATGAACAATGAACTAAGATAAATGGGCTTAAAATGGACACTCTTAGCTTTGTATCCACTTTTCTTAGGATATGAACCACGTGAATAGTGCAAAATTATAATTTAGCAAATCCAAATTGAGGATGTAGCCAATTCTTTGGTAGGACCTTATTAGTTTTCCCAAGTCGTACCAACCTACACCATATACTTTTAATGTTACTTTCAACCTTCTTGGGTTTCTCCAAGTGAGGTCCAAGTCGAGCATGTGGGAGAGATGGAGGACCCTCAAAAGACTTGATAGCGGGCAATGGAAAGGGTGTTAAAGAGCACCCATTAAGCATGGGCCTAGAAAGCATGCAACCTTTAAAAAATCATTTCATGAATTGCCTAATTGTCAAGAGAGATGAAACTCCCAATCAAGCTATCCACTAGGGCTTGTTGAAGGTTGGCTTATGCCATTTGTTTGCATGGACTCAATCAAGATATCCATCGCCTCCTACTCCCTATTGTCAAATTTAAACTCATGAGAGAAGGCTTCAACTAACAAAATTTGATTGTTTTACTATCTCAAAGATCATCAACATGTTAGAGCCCATTCCTACCCAACATGGCGACTATGGCTTTGAAGAAGCCAAAGCCAATGCCTTTGATATCCAGGTTCCATCACAAAAATGAAAAGGACATGAAACCCATTTAATGGATGAATAAAGATAACAAACACCAATATGACTTTTTCCAAACTTCACCAATCCTCCTCCAAATATTAGAACCTCGCATAGGGAGATGTTTCTTGACAAACATCTATCATGGTCCAAAGCTATAGCTATCAAGTCTAGTACTCCAAACACAAAAATTGATGAGGTACTGAAGGTTGAAAGGTCCTCCAATAGAAGTTTGACCACCCATTTGGTGAGGAAGTTGCAAACGGTGGTGTTGGGGTCAATGAAGTCAAGCCCTCCATGCTCAAGGTTGATGTATTAGTCACTTCATGCCACTTTTGCTTGCATCAACACCAATTAGATCCCCCACATGTGCAATCAACCTTCTTCCCACAAGAGATATATGGTTAAAAACCATATAGATGAGGTTGTCATTGGCTCTACAAATTTGTTCATAGAGTTTGCCTTTGTTTGCTCTCCACACCTTAGCATGGGACTTAGAGTGCCATCTATAGAATTTGTTAATGTTTTATACAACCCTCCTGCCATATATGTGTGCAATGGCCTTCTTGGCCTACTTATCACCTAGGGACCAGGGATTCATCTTATTAATGTTGACCAAATCGTGTCATCCCCTCTTATGTCAATTGTTAGTAGGTAGCATTGAAAAGAGGTTGGAGCAACATGCACTCCTTTTGTTGGAATAAGTCACACGATTGGCAATGACCCATCTGTTTTGGAGTATGTATTGAATCTATCAACTTTCCTCATAACTCTAGTATCATCCCATCTAAAATTGGCCTATGAGTGAATGGCATCCCTTTGGTGTCTAAAAACCTCTTTGCCATCAAAGCCGCCTTCTTTTTCTTCTCACTAATGACCTTATTACAACCTTCAAACCTACCAATATACTCACGGAGTTTGTTTATTGCATAGACATTAGTAATACCTATGTCTCTTCATGGAAGATCACATGGCATACAACTAGAAGCATTTGCAACCAATTATAAAGACCTGGTCATTCTTCATAGAAAGTTGTAGCAATTGAGTGTTCAATCAATGTGCATACCCCTTTCTCCCTACACTTGGTCTTATTTCTACAAGCACGGATGTGTCTGCAATTTTGTAATAGAGATTCATGTTTAGGCTTTGCGCTTAGCAACTTTGTCAAGCACGAGTTTTTGTTCTTGTAAGAAGAACACTTGAAGGCTAGGTTGGAAGTTTCTTAAATATTTTCCAAGAGCTATTACATGGTGTCCCGATAGAACACCGGTCATTTAAACCGTAGACATCATATGACAAGAAATATATGTGCATTGTATACGGAGTTAAGAGTTTTATCTTATTTTCCTTCTATTACCACTTATTAAGACCTATGAGGTCCTAGTCTTTTCACAATGCTCCTATAGTTGGTAAATAGAACGCCTTCGTTTTGTTTCCCTTTATACCAAAACTTCAAGGAAGCTCCCTACATGAAATTGAGAGTTTTATCCCTACCACCATCAGTTCCCCGCAATGGGCTCACTTCAAGTCTCTTGAACCAAATTTGAGATGAAGACATATATATATTTTCCTATGGATCTCGATTGTTTGTGTCAAACTTCCAAGTCCTATTCCGTGGACATGCCTCTACATGCTCTACGCCTTTCTTAAGTTTTCTAGATGTTTGAACTTTCAATTGAATTTAAGGGCGGATTGTTAATCCCCGGGTCTTCCTTTGTGCCCATAGCATGGGATTGGAGTAATTGGCTAGTAACGTGCACACCACTATGATAATTTGTTCTAGTTGAGCTTAGCTCAAGGAAGGTGTAATGAGTGTACGTCTCCGAAGGGAGGCTTGCAAGGTGACACCAACATCCTCTCTGCAAGTTCATGCCATGATGTGGCTACCCCCAACCCCCAACCCCCGCCCTTCTATTGTGTCCCAGTCAAGGTTGCTCCTGTCTTTCCATTTTTCTTGGGTCCTCTTGTCTCACAACACCGTCCTTGATTTCCTACTAAACCTAATGCAGTCCACTTACATTAGCATATGGTTAGTGGGAGATTTTGATCCACAACACATCTAAAGCTACTTATACTCTGGTCTTCATAATTGATTCAAGCCAAGTGCAATCATGCATGGTATAGTACCTATGTGGTAGTACACAACAAAAGGCAGAAGATACATAGCTATAACTACTTTGTACAATACAAACTATTCTTTTGTTTGTGATTAGCTAGTATCAATTTTTTTTCCTTAATGTTTTGCATGACCAAACCCTTGAACCACCTCTCAATTTACCCTTTTATCTTTTATAATATCATTAATAAACTCCCCCTCAATATAACTCATAAATTTCACTCTATCATTGTCCGATGCATATGTTGACGTTTTTGGCAATATTTTGTTACAAGGGTGACTATGTAGGTGGCAAAATGTTGGACATCCCATTGCTTCCTTGTAAGGCGCATCCAACTAGGTGCAAAATTTCCCTTTCATGAGGTTGTAGACATGATTGGTGAACATTGGGATTTATTAGATTGAGTGCTCACACGTTATGAAGCAATTGGACCAAATTGGGACATCATTTTTTCAATGTGTCATTTTTGATGCAAGAACGTCAAATATGTTTCCTTACTTCTTAGTATTTCAAATATGATTTAGTTTCCACCATCTCCTTGCGCAATTTAAAATGTCATGTCTAATATGCTAAGAAGTGGTCCAAGGTCATAGACCCATAGTTTATGATCCTTGTTTTCTTCAGTTCTTAGATTTAGAGGCAACATAGGGTATTGGGGACAATACCCCAAACGAGGATAATAATATTACTCATAGTTTCACATATTAGTCACGTACTTTATCTTTTGGTGTTTTGACAAATCACATCATTTTGGTCTTGGTTTGCTTCAAAATATGCATCTTATTTAGACTATCCACACGATCCACTCCTTGTGGGCTCCTTGTATATTCTTGGTTCCAATTGTTGTTGGCTATGGATTTCCATGCATAATGTTGTTAGAGCTAATCCTTAAAGATCATATTATTGCACTTGTAGTTTCTCTCAAGTGATTTCGTAGACCTTGACCTTAATATATTTGTTTTAGTTCATATTTGTCATTTTGTCTTTGATAATCTCTCTTAATTTTTAGTAATGACTTGTGTATTTGAATTTGTTGCCACTATATAATACTCAAATTCATATGGCTCTACCCATCCATAATTGATTATAGTCTTCATTATTTGTTTCATGTTTAGGTATCGCAAGTTTTTCGAATATCTCAACACCATGTTA
This sequence comes from Polytrichum formosum, assembly GCA_964035585.1. Taxonomy (NCBI): domain Eukaryota; kingdom Viridiplantae; phylum Streptophyta; class Polytrichopsida; order Polytrichales; family Polytrichaceae; genus Polytrichum; species Polytrichum formosum. The sequence goes on along the minus strand of OZ037939.1, from coordinate 27,440,832 downwards.
TTGATGTTACTTCTTCCAAGTTGTAATGGTGTTGTGGTAAGTTTGTTTCACACAATTCTTGTTGTATTGAACCATCATTTCTCCACACTTTCTCTAGCCCTCACCTTATGACGCATTTTGCTCCCCATGCAAGTTGACAAAACATTAACCAATATGCGATTGGCTTGGAGGATTTTATGGAAAAAGGGTATCATCCTCTTGTTCGAAAATATTACTCGGGCAATGGAACACAATTAGGATCATGTAGCCACAATTTTTATTTTTATTTCTATTTTTATTGTGATGGGGCGTTGTATTAACCATCAAAAACAAGTTTTCAAGACTTGGGGTTGAGTTTGTGTTTGTGCAACTTGGAAATGTGATCGCCTAAAGGGCAACCAAAATCCTAAATATGACATGCCGTGTATGTAGCCATAGATTTTATTTATTTATTTTTTGGCACAAATTGAGAAAATCAATTGCAAAGGAAACCAAAATACAACCAACCCAGGCGAGCCAGCACAACCAACCCAGGCGAGCCAGCACAACCCGAGTGGAAATCAAGAAATGGTGCTCATTTGAGGTCTATCCATCCAAGTGACAACTAAATTACTCCGAGTCACAATAAGGTTTTTGAACCCCCATGTAGTGTCGAACTCTTTTAAGGACATCCTGGTAGGCCACATCCGGGGCCTCTTCCAAATCCTTAAGCGTCCGTTTCCACTCGATCCTGCCATAATCCTACAAGGCGTTCCAAATGACTTGATGTGTTTTCTCAACATGCCACTGCAAATTGTTGAAAACCAGATCATTCCGTTGGCACTAGATAATCCATGGAAGACCACTTCTAACAAAGAACCAGATATGACTGAACCTCTTAAGTGTTTTACACAGAGGTTGATCGAAAAGACATTGCATCGTAGAAAAAGACTTCCACGGGCCAAAATTCCTCTTATTTGCAAAGAGTTGCCAAATGATGCTGGCAGCATATCGCCACCCGTGTTGAGCCAATGGACAGCTGTAGAACCTGTGTTCAATGGATTCCACTAAATGGGGACCACAGTGGGGGCAACTCTTGTCAATCTCCATCGAGATTTTGCCACGCCATTCGTTAACCGCCACTGCCTTATGGATGACCGACCAAAGGAAAGCCGTTTCTTTTTGTGCCTTAGTTTTATGCCAGATGATATTCCACTTGGGGGGTGGAGGGAGGGATTTCATTCCGCCATTTGTGTGGAATTGGCTTCTTGAGGGCATTCTGCTTAGTAATCCATTTTCTCCCGTCTTTGGCCGAGCAAGCAAGGAAGGGAGTAGCCTCTGGCCACCACCACCGAGCAAGGTCAAAGAAAAGTTGATCAAGTTTCCCATAGAACAAGTTGAATTTAGTTTTGCTGCAACCTCTTGTGAGGCTATCCACCCTAACGTGTGTCATCCAACCCTCGAATGCCATAGGTGGAGTTGCATTCTCAGTGTTCGGTTTAATTTCGGTAAGGGTAAAGTATTGCGAGCCTACGGTAGATTTGGGGAATGTATTCATGAATTCGGCGCTAAACTGAATTGGACCAGGCCTATGCTTCTTAAGGTAACCTGCACAAATTATCCATTCCAGTAAATCATCCTCCATATTCCTATAAAGGCCAACCCAATCCATGCACATGCAAATAACTTTTGGAATTTGCAGAAAGAACATAGAATGATGTTGAAGGAAAAAGAAACAAGTGCATGATGGTTCGCCTTTTCCTTGGGCGTATTCCATCAAAAGCAACCACATGAACAAGCAAGATTGGAAGCTTGGGCACAAAGACAACAATTTGGACTGTGAGAACCAACCTTAGCCACCACATGAGAGTATTAGATCAAGTGGAAATCAAATCAAGAGCAAGTCCACATGTTGTTGTCTTGAGTTGAGATAACAACCTTTTGCTCAAGAATGTCAAACAACTGAAATGAGAAAATCATAGTTTTTTCCTTTTGATGAACCCAAAACCCTCTTAACACGATATTCTTCGGAAAAAAAAGGGAAATAAAAATTGAAGGTCCAAAAAACCCTAAACCAAGTTTTTATGAGGCTACATGTTCTGATATTTACATTGCCCGTTGTAATTTTTATGTTGCCCACGTCACGACATAGTAGGGTGTGACATATGGGGTTGGATTGCTTTCATGGGGCTCACAAAGAATGTAGATGAGGAAATTTCATGAATATTGACAAATAAAAACAACAAATGAATTCGGAGTTTGTTTGGACCTTCTGTGAAACTTGAAAGCTTGAGGGCTTGAGCTCGGCCCTAGTTTTTCATAGTACAAATCTTAAATGGAAAAGCTCATGTACATGTAGATGAGAGAATATCATGAATATTGAAAGAAAGAAGAATTAAAATCAAAATTCGTTTGCATTTTTTGTGAAATTTTAAAGGTTGAGGGCTTGAGCTCAGCCTTAGTACTGTAAAACATTATTCTTGAAGGAAAAAGCTCATATACATGCAATTGAGGGAATTTCATGAAATTTGAAAAGCAAAAAAACTTAAATCAAAATTCGTTTGCACTTCTGGTGAAATTTTTAGGGTTGAGGGTTTGTGATTGGCCCTAGTACTGCACAATACTAATCTTGAATCACAAAGCTCATATACATGCAGAAGAGGCTATTTCATGAATATTGGAAAAACAATTGAAACTCGTTTGCACGTTCTGTGAAATTCAAGGGGTGAGAGCTTGAGCTCGGCCTTAGCCCTGCACAATACTACACTGTTTGGGGCATTTAATGCCATATACATTATTTGCAAAGGGCCTAAACTAGATGCCTAGGAGGTCTCAAAGTGTCACATCCGTTGATTGTCAATATGATGCTATCCATCGACATAAGTAACTTTTCAAGTGAAAATTTATTTACATTTTGACATTTAGAGTAGCACATTGGGATACTTGAGATGATAGTTTTGCGTTCTAGTATGCAAGGAGAAGATATTATTGAGCATACCTACTAATGGGAAGTGTTATGAGTTTACATTCTAGTATGCAAGAGGAAGATATTCTTGAGCAAACTAATGCCCGGTGCCATCTTGAAACCGTAAACCGTAAACCCTAAATCATGAAATAACAACTCCCATATAATCTTTGAGAGTGTTATAATCTTGAATATTCACAAAGTAATGTAGCCTCAAGGGGATTGGGAGGCCCAAAATGGGCCTCAACACTTTCTCGAATTCATGTATGGCTCTCATATTGTTTCTAGTATTAATGTATCTTGTATATGTGTAATGCAATCCTAGCCTCATAGTCGGTGCCACTGCCTATGTCATTTGCATGCATTTTCTAAGTTTGATCTTCCTTGGTGATCCGTAAGGAGTTTATTTCTTACAATGGATGTGATGTACATGATTCTTTTTCAAGCATTTTATGCAACTAACATTTGTGATCAATGTTCATTTTGGCATTGGCTGTGTTGGTCTTCTGTCTCAAAATTATTTTTAATTATTTTTAAAAAATAAAAATAAAAATAAAAATTGCGACCAATGGAACCGATGTGCATGAGCTTTCTTTTGAATTGGAATAATGATTGGTTATCCTCTCTTTTTTTGGTGCAGATCAATGACAACGTTATTTCTTTTGTTCCAACCAGATAGATGCAAATTAGAATTCATCCTGCACAACCTCAATTTCCAAGCTGACTTGAAAAGGAAAAGAAAAGGAAAAGTAGCGTCTGTGTGATTTGTACACAAATGTGAATGGGAGCCCATTATTTCTTATCTTGGTCATATTTTACCAATCTACATGGTAAGAATACTTCCTTTTTTCCAAGAGGTGGGCTCCATGGGCGACGTGTTTTAAAATCATCAAGGGGGTTCCACCCTCGTACAGTGGGCCATTGGTGTTTGTTTAGCACTAAGTATATGAGGTATTTTATAGCTATTGTATGTAAGTGTTTCATTAGTTTTTGATCTTGCTCGGGGTATTTTGAGATGTTTTTGTGTTTGTATTCATGATTTGCGGATGGCGCCTCTTACCCAATTGTGATTGTGACAAGGGGATTTATTGTCCATCATTGTCTTTAAGTGTTTAAATAAGGGGATTGTATTTGTCAAAAAAAAATTTAAGTAGCGGTGGTGGGACAATAATTTGTAGTGACAGTAAGTGGATTCTATGAATTGTATGGTGTTCGAGGCGGCGGGGGCGAAGGGGGTAGGTCATCAATGGGAGCGCCTAGTATACATAGGGTATTTGGTCTTAGCTGGGCCATGCATGTGCATGGGCTGAGGGTACATGTGCATTGTAATAGCCACTTTGGCACCGTGTTGTCTTGGGGATAGATGTGTTGATATTCGGCCGGCTTATATATCACTCCTTGGGTAAGATGGATTAATAGAAGTGCAAACTCAATTTCATGATTTTACAAACCAATTTAGCAATATGTTCTATCAATTTCATTGGAATCATGAACCAAGTTCACTATATAGACAACCAATATAACTTGAACTTTCAACCAATTTCACTACATATTGTGAGCAATTTCATGATTTGGTACCTATATTCACACCTTCACAAAATCAATTTCATGAATTGTATAATTTTATTTTACAAAGAATTGTACATCATGTATAAGATTCTCCTAGTCGCTCCCCATGACTAGCTCTACTAAAATTTTGATTGACATCTCTTATCCAACCAAGTGGACTAGGAGACATATGTTTGCAATGATTGCTTGTACGTCATCATTATTAAAGGCTAGGAATGACCTTGGTCTAAATGATTTCTAATAACTTGTCTGTATTGTAGGCACCAAGTGTGACATTGCGTGCAATGGCTCCTTCACGACAACTGCAACCACAAAAGATAAATTTAGACCCTTTGAGTTGGACAAACCCACTGGTATCTTTGTCCTCGACAAGCCCTTCCAAATTGACGTGTCAAATGTAAATTGAAACCAACCTCATCCACATATACAACATCAGCCATATTGCCACTGAGGTCTAAATATTTTTGACACCACTCTATACGCTCTCTAAAACATTCTTCATTTTTATAATCATCTTGTTCATAGTGCATCAACTTGATGGTAAATCCAACTTGATTTCAAATGGGTTTTGAGACACAATTGATAGATACAAGGCGTGGGAATTGACAAGCTTCATTCAGCCGATGATGGAGAGATTCCACGGTGATGCTTGGATTTGCATCAAGCCTCTCTACTAATCATTGAATGTGCTCATCTTGTAAAGCTAGATAATGAACACCGCCACTTTGCTTGGGCATTAATTGACCCTTTACTTCAAAAGCTTTGGCTATGGTTATGACAATTTCGTAAGGATAACCGTAACGTTCACTTGTGTTAGGATAAGATAAGCCCTCATTAAACATAGGATGTATGATTCGTGCGCAAAGTGCATCATCTATAGAGTTATATCTATGCGGACGACTAGGCATAGCTACCAAAATGAACCAGTTTAGAAGAAGATTTTGTAACCCTAACCGACACCAATTCTAACCTGAAAACAAAGCAACGCAAAGCAAATTATTTCCAACTACTTCCAATCAAGAAACAAATACGTTAGAGAAATGAATCGCTCACAATAGATGCCGTAAACCAACACAAAACATACCTTTCAACTGAAATATGAGACAATATGAAAGAAAGCAAGTCTACATAGTACGAGTATGCTTTAACGAGGGATGCAATGATAAGGACAATAACATTTACAGCAATAGCATAAACACAAACGAACACAAGTGAGTATTAGAACTTGTGAAGAAAGAGAATGCGGAGAGTTTGATACAGTTCCATGTAAAGGTGTAGCAGTAAGAAGACAAAACAAACTATCCCTTCTGTTGAGTCATGCAAAATAGTCCCTCTTTACATTATTACCGTTAGGCTTGAGGAAGGGAACTCTAGCTAGATGAAAACCTAAGGGGCAATATACCATAATTAGGGCTCCTGAATCCTAAGTGACTTACTGTAACTGTAGTGCCATAACATTATTCAGATTCATAACAATGTTCTGTGGGATTGACAAGATTTTGTGGAATATTCTTCACATTCAACTGAATGATGGAATATTTTGCAAAATATTGTCAATCCCACAGAATAATGTTATGGCATAAGGTGTGAATCATGACACCTTACTTCAACGATTATCCCAATTAGTGTGTGTGTTACTATTCGGAGCTAGACAGTGCAATAACATCTTACTCAAGAGTTCAATAGGTTGTTCAAACATCATAGAACATAATTGCTTTTCTTAGTAAAATATTCCATCCTCGTTAACTCTTAAACGCTCATGCAACTCAAAATGGGTTGTCACCTAATATTCAGTTGGGGTTTGCGATCCACTAGGTGGCAATCTACGTGGATGGAAGGCATCTATTGGTGAAGTGTGGTGGCTACTACCATGTGGGTCAAAATTCATTCCAAAAGCTTAATACTCCAAGTGTAAGGAATTTTTGGAAAGGTTGGCACTACTTGATTTGGCAGTGCTTTCATGAATTGCTGATGGACTTCAAATTTTTGCAGTAAGAATATATGGTAGTCTAATTCACATCCTTACGGTTGGGTTTTTTCAGAAACATGGCTTATTTTTCTACATAACATATTTGATTTTTTTCAAATTTGAAGCATTGGTGCTGGAAATGTGCAAAAATGGAATGTGAAGGCTTGAGCATTTAGGAGTTAAATAGTTATAGCATTGCATAACTCCGAATACCCACTAATTGGAATAATGAGTGTAGTCAGATAATAAAAAGTGTTGTACTTTTATCCTACACGGAGTTTGAGTTGGTTGTAAGTACATGGATATCATGGCCGATTTACACTATGGACCATGAAGTTGTCCCACGGCGATGTAAGAGCGTTGATTGGCTGCTGAACTCATCCCGGGACAACTTCAGTTTACACTAGAGAAAAAATGGCAGAGGGACCACATAGGTCGAGGTCCCCAAAATATAATTTTTAAAGCGTAATAAATGCACTGACATGGTCCAATGGGTTTTTCGTTGAGAGAGGCAAGAGAGGTGGTCTGGTAGGAAAAAGCAAAGGCCCATGGTAGAGAATCACCATTTTAATAATTCTTTAACAAATCTACCCTCTATGTGCCTTAATCATATCATAGCCCATGAGACATACCAACACTAGCTTGTTTTTTCCCTTATACCGGCTCCCACGTGTTTCACCAAACAACGTGGGACATCTAGAACTCAAGAATTTGAGTGCAGATTTGTTTTTTTGCTCTACCAACTACAATATTTGGAATTTTGGGGCTTGTAATATACCATTGGAAAGGTCTTGAAAATACCTTTCCAACGGTATATTACACGCCCCAAAAAATTTAAAATTACAGTTGAAAAAAGAAAAAGAAAAATCTGTAGTTGTTTAGTGACTGCAGATCAGGGTGGTCAAAAGAACCGCAATGGGAAATCTTCTAACACTAATTATCAAAGAATTGAACTTTAGTGTTGAGCAAGGTAGGGTGGTAACAACATTAAATGTAATCAAACACTAAATATCCTATTTAGTGTAGTGACAACACAAGGTACATGTCACATGTAAATTACATTGAACATGTACAAATTAAATCGCTCATTTTTTTTGTAAAAATTGTTGTGAGAAGATTTGCAAGCCACATCTTCGACACATTTAACAAGAAGTGAAGACAAGTGAAGCCCAAGAGAAGACAAGAGGATGATCAAACTTGAATTTTTTTCAAAATTGCCCTTTTTGGGCATGTATTAAAAAAATCAGCACCTTCACTTTTTGATGCATGGTCGTTTTTCTTGGTCCACATTTGGTTTACACCTAGTGAGGGGCCCATGGCTCTTAAAACTAATTTTTTATGAACTCGGACCATGGATGTCGGACCACGAACTCGGACCATTGACAAACGCCATCTTCCATAGTCCGACTTCATGGTCCATAGTGTAAACCGGCCCTCAACTAACCCAAACATGAAAATTCAACTTGCACATAATAACTCACCCCACATGTAACTTGGTGTTAATTCTTATGGTGTGGATGAGGCAGGTTTTCTTCTAGTGAGGAAAACTAGTCATGGTTTTAAGTATGAACACAACACTCTCTAAGTACCTAGTGAATGAACTCAAGCTCATATATGCATGAAATGCTCCATGTGTACTTGATTGATGTGAACTTGATGCAATTTTGAATAAACTCTCTATGAAAGACACACACAAAAAAATACTAAGTTGCAAATTGATTCAATTATAAGACTTGGGAGAACCAAAAAAATGTTAGGCCTTTTATATAGTGGAATGGAGTAGTGTGGAATGGTGTCCATATCGCATGTGGGATATGTAAACTTAAAATTGATCTCTGGTAGTCTTGTATGAATTTGTGCTTATCTCAAGCAAATATACCTCAAACCTCAAACTTCTTTTGAAGGTAAATGTTTGCTTCATATGATAGTTTATTTTGAGTTAAGCGCAACTTCAAATGAGTAATTTTTTTGGCACAATCAAGCTCCAAAATAATGTTCAATACACACTTTCTTCTTTGGACCTCTTGCACTTTCTAGAAAATATTGTTGAAAATTGCTCATATATCTTATGAATAAAGATTGTGAATGACGACGTAGAATTTGAGTATATTTCAATTTATGCATGAATTCTCGACAATCCAACTATCAATATCACATACATTAGATTGCAAAATTACACAAATGATGGTTGACAAATATGGAATACAAACATATGAAGTTGTGGTTATTGTGTTGTTGCTTTTGATGTTGGCGTTTGATATTTTTGTCTCCACAAGTGCACACTCGTTATTTTTTTGGACAAGTGGTTACTAGTCCAAATATACTTAAATGCTAGTTGGTGCCAACATTGACCAATTTTGCAAGTTTCAATGGGTCGACATGATTCCAAATAATATATTGTCTTATGTGCAATTGAGGTCGAACAAAATGTTGAAAACATAGACCAAGTTTGTCGCAAGTTCGCAACCCAGCTTGCACTTAACTTGAAGACAATCTGTTGTGTGCCAATGGCGGCTATCAAGTAGGACTTGGTGGATTTGCGATATCGCTACTAGTACCTTGCACAACCAATGCCCATAGAAGTGATAGCCTTGATCTACTCAAACCTAACTTCGGGGTGCATGTCATATATGTCCTGCTATGGGACACCCTAGTTCCTTGCCCAACGAGGTTCAAGGTCGGAAGTCACCCAATTTGGGCATGTCACCTGACCCTTGGTCCTGAGGACATGCTCCTAACTCCCCACATGCTATTGTTACCACTACCTAGCCTCGAGACCCTTAATCGGGAGTTTGGGACATGCCCTTAATGGTGCGGGTAGCTAAGGACTCCATTGGACTACACTAAATATGCTATTTAGTGTCATATGGCATTTTATGTCACTGCAATTTTTTTTTAGTGACACTTTCTACGAATAAGTTTACAAATATTGACATCCCAACTTACTTCCAGTTCATTGAAATGCCAATTATTGAAACAAATTTTGGTATAATTTGCATCCTAACAAATTTGTGAAATATTGTCATGGATGATTGAAATTTGGATAAGAAATCACTTACCAATCAACAAAACTTGCAATACTATAAATCTATAATGCCCATTTTTTTTACAAAGAATGACAAATAATGTCATGTTAACATTTAGTGTCGGTGACACTACACCACGGTTTACAATTAGTATTGATCGAGACAATTAGGATTGGTGACACTAAATATCATATTTAGTGTAGTTACACTAATCATGGGAGTGGGAGAAGTCCCAAGACACCGCCCCATCACTTCGCTACCCTTCTCCACTCATAATAACCTTTAGTCCTTTATGCAGGCCCCCCACCTCACTATCAAATAATGGAATGCCCACTCCAAAGTGAGGCCAAATACCACTTTTGGGGGTTAATGCCCCAACAAACCTTGACAAGCTCTACATGCCTCGTCCTTTGTCCGATTGGGACATTGTTTACACCAATTGAAAACCATAAAAATAAGCTTCCCAGCCTTAGTTTGTTCTCTCGAGTTGCATACGACCGCAATTTTGGGCGTCCAAAAGAATGTTGTTGTTCCTAGGAGGTAGCTTGTGACTCCTTTTGAGACAACGACCTCCTTTAGCCTTCAAGGAACCTTCACGAGGCTTTGTGTGGTTCCTTTTGGCACCTCTTTAGCGTTAGTTGTGCGCTTAGCCACCCTTCCATATGGGTGGCCATTGCCTCATCACCTTGTAGGACTTGAGTGTCACCCAAGGTCTACCCCTGCAAGTTGCGTGTCAAGTCACTCCAAATAGGGGCGCAACAAAATTCTGCATAATCTTGAAATTTCATTTTAACCCATATTCTTTGGGGACAAGTTAGGATGAACTTGGGCACAAGGAAATCTCTTCTTTATCACTATCTTACAATCAATGACCAATAAAAATATACATGATCTTGTAGAAAATGGTAATTTTCCCATATTTTAGCAATTGTAAAATATTCAATTTCTAATTTTGGATGATTGGATAGAGAAGGACTTTGGATTTGAATTTGTTTTTAAACCCACGTGTTTAATGTTATAATATATGTACATGTGAGATTTTAAAGTGTTACATTTGGAGTTCTTGTGCCCATTCTAGAAGGAGCATAGTTCATTGACTGAGCGATGAATATCTCTCATGTTAGACTATAATGACATGTTGCATATTCACTTTGACATATTATTGCTTGAATTTCTATATATGGTTGATATTTATAATGCACAAGGACCATAGGGCCTTGGCAAGAAAACCTTCCTCCTCGATCAAGCTTACCAACTTCATATGGGCTACTAACACAATTCGGAGAAGTATATTCCTTCAAGTCAAAGCCAAGTCTCTTGTGGCCTTGCCTAGATATCTATTGTTTATATATATATAGAATAAAAGAATATCACTGCCAAGTGAAGGCATAGATGATGACTTAAAGTGGCAATCTAGAGTCTTTTCCAGCTATTCTACTACATGTGACCACATCATAGCCCAACCCGTATTAAGCTCAAAGTTGGGAATAACACTTTTCTACATCAACTAGCATTGTGGGTTCACAAGGACTCGACCCAACCTTCCACATATGACATAGTTACAACCATCATTTGAAACATGTAATCTTAGCATGTCCACACAACCACTTCCCACGAGTTTATATGAGATACATATACCACCTGACCTTAACAAACACACAACCATTACACACCCCCAAGTGCCTAACATAATCAAACAATACAAACCCAAAGGATCATCCGGTTAATCAAATCCTCTTAAGATATTCAAAGTTAAATTACAAAGCCCCCCTATACATGTAGGCAATATTTCTGTGAGCAGTCTTGAATGGGGTAAGCACTTTAGACAAGCCCTATAAAGAATGGGCCCTCAATCACATAAGATGTAAAATTGTTGAAGTCCATTTAATTATTTACTCACTTCATGAAGGGAAGGTTATTGGTCTAACTCCTAGCAATACATTCTCACCTTAGAGATGTATCCCTATTTCGAAACGACGTGCATACAAAGTTTGCTACCCCTATTTTATATGCCATAGTTAATTCTAAAATTTATGATATTTTTTCTACATTAGCATACTCATTGATTATATTTTTTTTTATATTTTTTATATTTTTTTATATTTTGAATCATCTTCATTTTGTAGTAATTGTTTTAGTTCAATTCTACGTCATTCTCGTTAGAAACAATATGTTTTATAAAAACAAAAGATCATCAAATTTGGTTACCATTTTTTTACTATGTAATAGATATCATGCATATCTAGTCATGAAAAAAAATTGATAAAATTTTGACCCATTTTGGTGATGCTTTTTAGAAAGAGTAGATTTTTTTTGTTCGCACGTGGTGTTCAACTTGACAATGGAGTGCACCCTCCGGGCCCATCTCTCTTTCCATTATGATTTAACCACATCTCAATGTGGCAATTCCTTCATAATTGCATCCCCCTTACCTTCCTTTTATGTCCCTTCATCTTCCTTCTTGTTATTTTTATTTTACCTCCACAACTTTCCTTACACATAGCATAAATTAACAACCATATGAAAGGCAACATTCATGTGTGTCATTGTCTACCACAATGGAACACCCGTGATATCCCAACATCACAAAGGAATCACATTTGACGAGCTCTCACTTGCAAACCTTTATAGCTCAAGAATGCAACTCTTTCCAACATCACAAGGTAGAAACTAGACTACCTTCACCTCAAAGACTTTCTCAAATATGTATGCAAATCATCCTTGAAGCAACCTTTGTCACCACCCCACCGCAAAATCATGGTTCCTTACCAAATCTCAAATCATAGACTTGCCATTGGTGGCCAACTATCCTAATATGACCCAACATGGCACCTGCAGGAGTGGACCTTGGGGCGATGCCCAAGTTCCACTACGCAATAAAACAATGGTCACCCATGTAGAGGGGATGCTAAGTGCATGAGTGACACTAAAGAGGCACTAAGGGATCACACTAAGCCTCATGAAGGCAAAGTGTGAGGGTTGTCCTAAAAGGAGCCTCACGCTACTTCCAAGTGATAACCACATTTTCTTAATGACCTAAAGCATAGATCTTATCCATTTGAGGTGATTGAGCTACAATTAGAAAGTTGTTTTTGATGGTTTTTAGCCAATGTAAATAGCGTCCCGATTGGTCTATGGGATTCGGCCTACAAAGCCCATCAAAGTTTGTGACAATGTTTTAGCATTGGTGGTGATTGCCCTCAAAGCAAGGAGAGGGACAAACCCTTCTTTGCACATAGGACTAGAAGCTTATATGAGGGGCAAGAGTATTGAAGTCCCATGGTAGTCCATGAAACATCCCCCACTCCTAGGCCTAGTGTGAGTTGTCCCAATGGAACCATCTTGACTCCTTAGTGACCCACACCAGCAAGGGCATATCATGTATACATGTGAGAGGGTTTACATGCTAATGAGTGAAAACGATGACTTGAGGGGAGTTCAAGGACCGAGAGTCGGGTGATTCCCGACTATAAACCTCTATGGGCAAGGGGTTTACGGTAACCCATCATGGGGCGCATACCTGGTGCTCATGTACATAGGTTTATCGAGGGAGGTTGGACTAAGTTGTGTGTGGCCCTTGCTTGTGTAGAGTTAGTGGCATTGCAAATTCATCGAATCCCACATTGTTACACAAAGGGCCATGTTCACACTAAATGTGGGTTTGGACTGTGTCACATTTCCTAGGGATAAACAAATTATATAACTTTTGTTCTTATAACGAGATTGAAAATGAAGCACACTTTGTGTTGGGCCCATCTACAACTCCATTAGAGATAAGGCTCCTTCCATAATTCATAATATTATGCTAGGTCTAAGTCTCAAGCTTTCTACCGATTGGATCATCGGATTGATATTCACCATTGTCTCACAAAGACCATTGCACTCCGTCATTCCATGGAAAAAACTCTTTGACTCCACTTTGATGTAATTCTAGTCATATAAGTCTCTTTCAACAAGAAAATGGTAGAATCGTGAGGCTCTGTCCTTTCTTATGAAAGACTATAATTGTAGCTGTATACTTTGCTCATGCCAATCCATGGCTATTTACCATACCTATAACCAACTATAGTCAATCAAAATTTTTTCAATACATTTTAGGGAACAACTATAGTTAACTAGATATATATAGCTATAGTTAACTACATTTTTTGGCAGGTCAAATCACGAACAACTATAGTTACGAAAGGCAACTACTTAACTAATAATTGAATTAGTTGGTTAGTTGTCCAAGGTGTGCAAGCTTTTACCATCCATGTTAAATAAACTGGACCAACAATAGTAGGAACAAGTAGCGTCCAAGTGTGAATGCAAAGTGGTTAGAAAATTTGCCCTTCAAACATAGAAGTTGATGCATAGTCTTTGTCCTACAGACAGAGCCAACAAAATAAAATTGATACCAAATGATGTTATTTATTTATAGAAATGAAACACACCTCACAAGACAACTCATTGACCCCAAGCCAGTCTTGAGAAAGCAACAAGGAGAAGACCAAGATATGGTTGACCTAATGTACATGATGCCATGTTAACATCATATTACCGAGTAGCTTGAACCAAAGGCCACATGTCCCATGAGTCTTCGCATGAGTCTTTTAGCTTGTTGGACTTTAAAATGAGATTTCATGGGCCACATTAATTTGTGTGGCTAAGTGCAAGGCCCCTCATCAAGCCCTAAGCAAAGACTAGGTAAAATGAAATATTTAGTAAGTGGGCCTAGCCACCTATTAAGTAAGCCTAACCAAGTAGTTATTTAGTAAGTAGGCCAAGCCACTTAGAAAAATAAGCCTACCTAGCTGCCTAATCCGCCTAGCCACCGAGCCCGCTTAGCCACCTAGCCCCGACAAGACCCTAAAGTTGGCCTCCCCGAAAAAAGACATGAGGCCCACGGCCCCACCCCGCCTTGGTGGCAAACACCACCCCCGCCCCCACCCACCTTGGTGGCAAGCACCACCCCCCGCCCCCCGCCACCTAGGACCACTAAGGCCCTTGGATGGGCCTTGGTGGATCAACGGCCCGGATCCACCATGCCCGCGACCACACAAGGCCCGTTCACAGCGCCTCAGTGACGCGGATGCTCAACCCAACCCACTCTATAAGCGGGTTGCCCGAGAATCCCCATGGGCCAACATTGGCACTCGATTTGGTTAGGAGGTGGGGCGACCCTCATTCTAGTGAGGGTTACCATAATATTCCCGTGACCTTGAACTAAGAGTGGCCCGGTTACCGACTCTCTTTTAAAATAGCCACCCTCATTAAGTGGTCTTGTGCTTCACACACTCTCACCACCAATGTGGGAGAGTCTAAAGTGAGTTTAAATGATTAAGAATTCAATCAAGACAATATATGCACACTTCATTACTAATTCTTTTACTTTGTTCAAACGTTTCCATAACATTATTTAATTAGATGGCTTGCCGTGTATGGTATCCTAGCCTATGACCGAGAGCTACACATTGGTGAATTTTCACAATGACCTCTTCTATGGTAATGAACGATTTTAAATTTTTCATGCAAGGTAAAATGAAATATTTGTCTATTTCAAAAATTTGGAAATTTTTAAAATTAAATTTGAATTAAACATGATTTTTTAAAGATGTTCCCTAGGGTAACTTATGATAGACCTAAAGAAGTTTGACGTCAATGCTAATACAACTTATGAGCATTCTATAATTATCTTTTATGAACATGTTTGAGAACCGTAGACTGACTTTGACCTTACTATGTCAAGAGACATCCTAAATGAACAACTAATCTCATCCAACACATTGTGGCAAGGTCTCATGTGCCTTGAACCGAGACCTATGGGCCCCAATGATCACCTTCCTCTCTCCCACCACACCTCTCATTCTCACGTTGGCTCCCTAGTCCCTCCTCCTTCCCCCTCTTCCTCCTCCTCCTCCCTCCTTCCTCCTTCCCCCTCTCTCTCTCCCTCCACGTCATTAAATGCATTAATGTGAGGTTAGTTGAGCTAGGGACATGTCATCCACCTAGGGAACATTATTTCTAATTTGTTCCCTAGAGCTCGGTTTAAGGTCACATATCGGTAATAGGCTAGGATACCATAGTTGCGGTAGACCCTGCCAACCCAAGTATCTTCCACATTCAAATTGAATGTGGCCACTTATTCGGTAATCATTCCCACTAATCACTTTGTCAATTATGAGTATTATCCAAATCATGATTTTTTAAAGTTAAAAACATTTGACTTGCTAGTCTAGGAAAGTAGGATTTCACATATGAGGGTGCATGGTCGCCCACCCTCCGTTTTTCCAAAGAGTGGGCCAGGTTGAGGATGGAGGAGGCCCTAAGATAGCCTCATATGGCACTTGCCTGGTCCATCTACCTATTCATACTTACTATAATTGTGATACCAACTTCCAGTGTCAAGGCATGTCCTCATTTTGGTTCAATCAAGGCAACAATTTATGACTTTGAACATGTTGCAAGCTATTATACTAATTATCTTACAACCTTATAGCCCTTTAAGTTTCAAATCAGTTGATCATTAAGCCTTTATTGCCCACAACGCATTCCAGTGAACTTGGGACTTTTATACCTCCCTTGATGTCAAGGAAAACTTAACCCACTATCACAAATATATTTTATGATTGACCACTCTTATGTGAATACCAACTCCACTATGAAGATTTGGAAAGAAAAAGCTCTTCATTTTAACAATATTTGAGAAGATCCAGTGTTGAAGTGCTCAGGTTGGGAGGCGGTAGTGGCTTTTTCTTCATTTGGATAACATGATGGATGAGGACCCTCAATAGAATTGTTGTTTATACTCTGAATACATATATGTGAGAATTTTAATCACTAGATTTGGAGTTCATATGCCTATTTTAGAGGTGATCAAATTTCATGGACCAGATGATGAGTGTCTTTTGACGAGTCACAATGAGCTTCAATGCCACTCTGAAAAGACGTTTACTTTGGGGTATTGCCCACACCACTACACCATTTATGGTGTTTAGTGTCACTTACTGTTCGAAGTTATGCATTGCTATAACATTAAATTCTTAATGTAAATTTTGACCATTTAAAGATGTTAATGTTATATAGTGTCCAAACAACCAATTTGACCTTTATTGATAAGAAATGAGATCCATAGTAAAACGTTATAGCACAATGTGATTCCAAATAGTAAGTGACACTAAATACCATAAACGGTGCACTTAGAGATGGGTGAATTTATAATGGGCAACACCCACATGCAAGAAAAATTTCTCTCTCATTCAAGTCTTAATGACCTTCTACGAGCTTCGCAGTCACTTCAAACCATTCATCTCCTTTCAAAATTATAGCAAAATTGAATATAATTTGCACTTATAGGCTATCTATTCTTGAAACATGCCATATTGTGTATGCCGAGTGGCGGACCCATATGAAGACAGGCTCTTGTGGACAGTAAAATGGTTACAGCAATGTCCCATGATTTCAGACTTTGAAACTTTAGGTTGACTGGAGTTTTTGAGTTACTGCAACTTTTGAAGATCATTTCAAATATGGGATTTGGATGTCAATATATTGAGGCTTTGGGTTTACTGCAGTTTATTAGTTATTGCAAAAATGGGGATCATTATTTATCTAGATAGATAGATAGATAGATAGAGTTCAATTCCAAATAATGAAGCTTTTGAAGTTACTGCAATTCCTGACTTACTGCAGTTTTGGGGGGATCAGTTCAAGTATGGAATTTGGATTTCGATTGTTGAAGTTTTGAGTTTGCTTTCATTTGCAGCTTATTGTGGTTTTGGGGATCATTCCGAATAGCTTAGAGTGCCGAAAGGTGATTTCCGTGAAGGAATCAATAGGGTCTTGACCAACGTGAATATGACATGTGTCAAATGCCTTCCCTAGATTAACACTTGTTTTGTATGAAAACATATAGCATGAGCTACAGTAAGTGTTGGAGAGGGCTCTCTCTATTCCGGCCTGGGGTTCATGGCGTCTATGTAAACTCACCCATCGTGGATGGAGATGATCCTTAGTAAAAACAAGTCCCTTAGAAGGGTTGAGGACTAATGCAATTCAACTTGTCTCCATTAGACTAATTCAGGATCTGATGCTATTTTCCGCAGTCAAACAATCGAAAAGCAATTATTTACAAACTATAAAATAATTCACTATGTTTACCACCTTCACAACAAACGGATGAGTTTATGTAGACACCACAAATATCTAGCACTCTATTCTGACACAAATAAATCTTCTTCCTTCAAAATTATGCCATGTATCATGCTCAAATTGGCGAAAACCCACTCGAATCCCACGTGGAAATTATATTCTGGTAATAGTACCGATGAAATAGAGCACCCTCTACGGTGTAACATGTAGTCCCCCCCCCTCCGCAAAGTTGTTGAATGTTTTCGAAAGTTATCATGTGGTCGTGTCAATGCAACTACCTTGTGTGCACTTGTGAGTGCTACTAGTAAACTATCCTCCTTCATTGAACAAGATATCATCTTGATGCATTAGTAAAGAATGAAGTAGATAACATATGACTTTATATTCTTTCAACCGATTTCTATTACCACTCCTTATGAGGTAAATGGGCCTACAATGGATAAACACTTAAACTATCTTCTCTGCACTCACTCGTCTTAGGCTATTACATACATACTTATTGTAAGATGATTTGCAAACCCCAATCAAAGCCATTAGAATTTCCCTCATGATTTTTGAAGCTCTTGTGCATATCTCATACATTTTCAAAGTGAAGATTACATTCTTATGAAATGATCATGTAGCTTCCCCTCACTTGTGTTGATTATTGCACTTAGAATAATCAACAAATTATGAGCATATATTCCAATCCTTTTCAAACGCATGTATTTTTGGTGGTAAACTATAGGAGGTTTTAAAAGTTTGTATGTGTCTTTGGACTTTGCAAACAAAATTCTTCTACGAACTAAACTCACAATAACAAAATAAGAATCCTTCAGACCTTGGACAACTGCCACAATAACTATAGTTAACTAGATTTTTTTCAATACATTTTAGGGAACAACTATAGTTAACTAGAAAACTTACAAACCAATTTGAAGAACAACTAAAGTTAACCAGAAAAATTCCAAGCATTATTATATATTCAAAGAAGTTCGCCTCTTGATTTGCTTCAGTTGAGGATCTTTAATATGCTTGGTCCATTGAGGATCATCAAGAAATGCCTTTATATGATTACTCACAATGTTGGGTTCCGGAACGACCTCCATGTACACCACCAACACAAATAACACACTACACTAAACATGATATTTAGTGTTTGATTATATTTAATGTTGTTACCACCCTACCCTGCTCAACATTAATTTTCAATTTTTTGACAATTAGTGTTAGAGATATTTGAAGATATGTTAATATTCTTTTTTATCATTGTTTTTTTTCATATCCCTACTAACACTAAATTCAAACATGTAATTGGGTGCAAGCACAGTAAAGTGGACAGCTCTTGATCCTTGCTCAAGTTTAAGTGAAAGTGATCCAAAACTATATACTAACTTTGAATTTTATGAAATAGAAATTCATAAACATTTAGAAAACATATGAATCTACAAAGCCAAGCAATTTATGTTCACAAAAAACAATTTCAAACAACGTATATGTATTTTAGAAGACCGTGCAAATGGTGGTGCAAGTGGGTGTCATTGAAAAGATAATTGTCAAAAACTTGTTTAAAATACAATTACATTACATTAAATTGATGAATTTTTGAAAAAAAAATTTACGATGACCTCAAGTTTATAATGAATTCAAGGAATATGAAAAGAAATTCCAAGTTCAAAATATTTAAGGTCATGAAATTTACATTCAAAACTATATTTAGTCAGTTGCTTTTACGTGTCACTTTTGATGATAGGTTTTGAAGATCTCATATTGATATTCTATATTTGAGTACCTAACTTAACAATAGAGGTCATCATGAAAAATAATATATTTTAAACAACATTTTGCTACTACTTATAGGCGTTTGACCAAGAAAATCATGGCTTTCATATACCGGAGCACTTTTTTGGTTCACTTTACTATGCTTGCACCCAACTTTCACATATTACCATAGTTGATATTTAGTGTTTGAGTTTACATTTAATGTTATTTACTTTCATAGGGTTATTGGTATTTAGTGTATGCGTTCGTATTTAGTGTAGTGACACTACAACACTACAACATAATTCCATGGACAGGTTGCGCTCAACTTTAGTTAACTAGATATTTAGTTAACTAGATATAACTATAGTTAGCTAGATTTTATGGCAGACCAAATTTAAAACAACTATAGTTACGAAAGGCAACTAGTTAACTAATAGTTGAATTAGTTGGTTAGTTGTCCAAGGTTTGGAATCCTTCCACTACTCTTATATTGATCCATGGTGGTCTTCTTTGCTCACTACGAAGAATACGAAGAGGAAGATAGAAGTTGAAAGGAAGGATATTTGAAAAGCCCTAGATCACAAGTACAATACGACAAGAAGTTACATAAATAATTATGGGGTGCCCATGATTCCCTAAACTACGTTGCGGTCCCTCAACATGGTTCATTTTCACTTTACACTAGATTTGAGGGGCCACATATTGTAAAATGGAATCATTATTTCCCACAATATGACCTTTTGAAGGCCTAAACTAGATGCCTAGAGGTTTCAAAGTATCACATCCACCAAAGGCCACACATGATACTATTTCATAACACAAGTGGTTTTTGGATGTGAAAATATTATTTACATCATGACATTTAGCTTAGTACACTGGGATACTTGATGTAATAGTTTTGCGTTTTAGTATGCAAGAGGAAGATGTTCTTGAGCATACCAATGGCAAGTGTCATGTGTTTACATTTTAGTATGCAAGAGGAAGATATTCTTGACCTTACTAATGCCAAGTGTCATTTGTGTATGCTTTTAGTCAACTTGTAGCCAATTGTGTAACATGGGGATACACTATTGAACATACTCATGCCAAGATATCAACAAGCGCACTTGAACGCCAAGTGTCAAGCGGTGACACTAATGGTGAAGTTGTTGATCATTATTGTAACTTAACATATGACTAAAAATAGGTTAAATGACACTATTACGCATGTGACACTAAATACCATAAACAATGTAGTCAAATAATATTTCTTATTTACTTTTTATCTAAAATAGGTCTCTAACACTAATTCTCAACCCACATAAATCAATCCTTTTAGTGTACACAACAACTTAGGTAAGTCAATGTGAGCCAATTTTTTGGTCATTTAGTGAAACTATGGGCAAATAGTTAAAACTTGGATGAAAGAGCATCCAAATAGATGAACATAGTTGAACCATAGGCTAGGAAGTTAGTTATAACCATAGGCACGGCCGTAGGCGGCCTAAGTTGGTTACTGTAACCATCGTCCTCTTCCCCGCCGAGCTAAGAGGGCTGGCGAGGGGGAAGAAGGTAGACATTTCCTGATAATTTTTGAGCGCATTGTTGAACTATAGACTTGTCTCCCTCTGCACCTAGAAGGGCGAGGTTATCATTGAACTATTTTCTGTTTGGATTGAGTAAACACTGCAGTGATTGCGGGTTACCAATTTTTGTAAAGCTTATAGTTGTTCTGAATCAAAGTTGATTGAATGGCCGAAGTAGGTCGAACTATTTTCTGTTTCGGAAGAGTAATGTGGATTGTGAGACTATTGGCTATTGTTATAATTGCAATTGAGAAAGTTTGAGATTGTGAGCGAGGTTGTGTACTGGGAGCGAGTGAGGATGCGTAACGGAGTATGATTGAGCAAAACAAAATTGTGAGAGAAAGCATTTGAGAGTCGATACGAGTGAAGTCGAGAGCAGCAAGCAAAGTGAAGTATGAATCGGAATGATTAAGTGAATGTAGTGTTGTAGATTGTTAACCGCGATGAGTCTGCAAACACTGGAGTGTGGAACCGGGAATATAGTTGAGTAATATGTAATTGTGCATTTCGAGGATAGAGAGATTGTTGTATGTAAGAACTATTGTCGAAGTGAGAGACTTCTATAATCTAAGAGATGGAAATGGAATATTGAGAACCCTACGAGTGAAGAAGTCAATTAAACTATGGACAGAGAGAGTCCAATTGAGCGATGAGCGAATGTAAGATCCTTGGCCGAAGAAGGTGAGTGAAGGAGTGTTGAGCGAGAAAGAGAGACCCTAGTAAAACTATTGTCTAGTAGTGCAAGAGCATGAGAAAGTCCGTTGAGGGTCAAGTCCTGTGAGAGGCGACCAACCCTGAGAGAGGGAAGATAGAAAGTGAAACTATTGACGATTGTTTGGGCCTGTGATAGGCAATGAGAGAAGTAGTGATGGCCAACAAAGAGTGAGAGAGAGTCTAACTATTGTCTGAGGAAAGAGAGAGCATTATTAAGTGACGGTTCAGACTACCTGTGAGAGGGAGAAGTCGGATCAATCAAGAGTTAGCCTGAATGAAGTATAACTATGGGCTATAGTTGAGATTTACTATAGGCTATGAGGAGCCGTGAGGCCAAGTGTTAGCATGTGAGTTACACTATTGGCGATTGTTACCTGTATCAGACAGCGTGAGGAAGTCGGAGAGTCCAGAGTCTATGAGTGGAACAATGGACAATTGTTAAGACCTGTGAGAGGCAGTGAGGAAGAAGAAAGAGCATATTGTTCAGCCATATGAGATTATAGTTGAATCATGATTTTAGGCTGATAGATTTATAATTGAGAAGAATGGAATTTATGAGAGAATCTCAATCAATTGATATGATGAGGGAAAGATTCTGATCAATTGATTAATGAAGGGATTAAGGAATATAAGTTAGGATAAACTTTGGATTATCAATGAGATTAAGGCATAAGTTATCCTAGACTTGATTGGAGTTTCATATGATTATGTAGTCTAGAGAATTTGATCTTTGAGTATGAAGTGCAAGCTAACCATATCAACTATTGTCTTGTGTGTTACCATGGTTGTTGTTGTTGCAGGTTGTGTAGGGCCACTAAGACTATAGCTTGACTTTGCCGGTTGTTGTTAGTTGCATAAGTTGTGAGTAATGATTAAAACTTGGAATTAATGAATGAACAATTTGTCTTGTATTGAAATTAACATTGACCAATTAATGAAGGAGTTGTTATGATTTGAAGGTGCATTGGCCAATGGTTATCAAAGACAATTGTGATACTCAAAGACTATTGTTCTCGAAAGACTATTGTTATACAATCTCATGACGAGATGGTTACTACTGTGACAGACACACATACCCTACTGAATGAAACACAGTGAGAGGAAACCTTGTGAGAAAGGAGAGTAAAAGATGGATAAGTGATGTTTTAGAGTGAAGATAGCAGCCATGTTGTCTGATTAATGAACTATAATGTGACAAATGCCTGTAATAGACACAGTTAAGCCTTCCTTGAGAGTTTGTACCCTGGGTTTTTGTTTGTTTAGCCATAGCAAAAAAAACTAACTACAGTCAGTACATACATACTATGATGTAATGACCATATTAAGTACGACTAATTATAATCATAGAATGCAAGGTAATTAAGGGGGTTAAAATAACTTGTTTTCAAGGTCCAAAGGGGATGGTCTGATGGTGCAGTTCAAGGTCCACTTTCACGATCTCCCAACTTCGAACTGTCATTGTTAATTTGTTAGGCAAGTAATTGATTTTGTTAGTAACCTCCAGTCCCGGTTTTCAAAGACAAATTAGAACCAAAGAATCTTTAGTTTCGGGGTATGAGAGTTTTTACAAAGAACCTTTGGTCACGATTATTTAAAAAAAATTCAAAGATCCGGTGGTTTCCATGAAAGAACCGGCAATTTTAAAAAAGTCATTTGACTGGGTTCCAAGAACCACATTTACAAATTTAAAGAACCGCACTAATAACCAACGGGGGTTTGGTGCCAATTTTAATATTTGCCCAACATTGGTTCAAACCTACCTACTTGTGAGCATGTGTCGAAAGTTTGGCTTGTTCTCTTTGGTGTGGGAGGGTGAAAACGCATAAAATCTTTGTGTATATCGGATATTCATATTGTAAGACACATTGACCTTAAGTCTAGGTTAATTTACTTCAATTTGTCTACATTGATCATCCCAATTAGTACGTGCTACTATTCATAGTTACGCAGTGCAATAACGTCTTACTCTAGAGTTTAATTTTTACTAATGAAAGTTCAATAGGTTGTTTGCACATTGTAGAACATGATTGACTTTGAGCTTGGTCAAATATTACATTCTCGTTAAATAGTTATAGCATTGCATAGCTTCAAATACTAACACGCACTAATCGGGATAATCAATGTAGTGAAACCCAATTGAAAGGAATCGGGAGGGCATGCTTTTATTGTATCTTCCTTGGTCAAGATGTTACATGTAGTTTTATAGATAGATAGATAGATAGATAGATAGATAGATAGATATGAGGTTCAATAGATTGGACATGTTG
This sequence comes from Polytrichum formosum, assembly GCA_964035585.1. Lineage (NCBI taxonomy): Eukaryota > Viridiplantae > Streptophyta > Polytrichopsida > Polytrichales > Polytrichaceae > Polytrichum > Polytrichum formosum. The sequence continues at coordinate 27,416,926 of OZ037939.1, read as the reverse complement.
AACTAGTGCATTTAATATTCAGGATGTGTTGCTTTTCATCAAACTTACAAGATCAACAATTTAACAATAGTATCTAGATAGCTATTATTATTTCTAACAAATTGGTTTGTTTTTGCCCCCCCCCAACTCCACATGTAGAGAGAAAATTATCGCATATGAGCGTGCCTCCATCACAAGAAACATGGGTGTAAATGATACAATAAAGAAAATGGCGAAAATGACGGCTCACAAGGGGCAAATTAGGGTTGTTTTGACACTAATGTGTCCCTTGCGAACCAGTTCAAACAAGTCCAACTCATTTTGGTCAGTGTCAACCATGTCATTTAGAACCTTGTTTTTTAAAATTATTCAACATTTTAACGTTCTCATCCATCCGGCCCGAGTCCCTATAAATTTGTAACCAATTCATCTTAAATGACTTGGACAATGAGCTAGACTAATTGTGGGTCTTCAAAACCAATGTCAATGTCAAATAAAACATGAATAATAAGCTCGGGACTACATACCAATGTACGGGGAGTACTGAGGTTTAGTCACGAGCTAGCCGAATTTTTTTGGAGATTTCCGAATGAGTTCGCAATGATTCGGATGAGGTACCGATGTAAAATTGTCGAGGTCGGAAATCAACCGGTTCAAGGGAGAATAGACCGGCAATATGGCCGGTTGAGGCATCATAGTTTGGGATATTTACCGAGCCAATTTTTAAATTTTAGGCAAGTAGCCGAAGGGACTAGGGATAGGGCGGACATGCTACTAGAGTCATGACTCATAAGGTCGAAACCATGGAGGCTAATTTATGGTTGGTTCCGTTGTCACTAGGCCGATTAGGGTTTTGAGGCTCTAAGCAACCAAGAACCCTCTCTCACAAGTATAATAAGAGTTTGAGCCCCTTGGGCAAAGTACCTCACTCATCCATTAGGGTTTTCCCTCGGGGAGATCACTCCATTGTAGAGTTGAACAACCACGTGCGATCATTTTAGATGTAAAAAATGTAAAAAATGTAAAAATCATCACCAAAATGGGTCACAATTTTATCAATTTTTTTTCATGAGTAGATATAAATGGTACATGTTACATAGTAAAAAATGGTGACTAAATTTGATGATTTGTTTTTTTAATAAAACATACCGTTTCTAACTAGAATGACGCAGAACTGAACTAAAAAAATTGCTACAATTAATGAATATGACTAAAAATTTCAAAAAAATATACAAAAGATACCATCAATGGTTGTGTATATGTAGAAAAAATATCGTAAAATTTAAAATTATTTATGACATGTAATATAGGGGTAGCAAACTTTGTTCGCACGTGGTGTTCAACTCTACAATGGAGTGATCTCCCCGAGGGTTTTTCTCTCTACCACATTCCTGCTCTAAGCTTCCGCTCCTGCTCTTGTGTTTTCAATTGGTGTTTTCATGCTCCGCGTTTGGCTTCAAGCTTAGTGGGTGGCTTCTGATCTTGCACCACTTGTCAATCTCGTTCAAGGGTACATTGAATTAAGTGCTAAAATGCTGGTTTTTTCTTCATATTTTCTTTTGGTTTTGCAATTGTGGGTAATGGTAGTCATGGTGATTGTGGCCATGTCTTGACAATAGATCGATTGTAGGTTGAGTGATGATGTTTGCGGATGCATGGAGGTTTGAGGAACATTTATGCTTGATTTTCATGTTGGTGGGTTGATTGTAAGTTGTGGGTGCTTTTGGTGGTTTGGGGGATCAAATGCAGGTGCTGGTTGTGAGTGATTCAAGGCCCGCTAGGTTGGAAGCAAAAATTTGGAAGCTATGTTTAGAATTGCTTTGGAGGGGCCGGATGAGAACTTTTATAATATCATTGAAGAGGCAATTCCTTTGTGAAAAAATGGAACTAAGTGTTGGTTCCTATATGCTAACCCTTCACGTTATATGTCTTCTGCAAGTGACGCTTCTTGTTCAGTAACTTCAGTTATGTTTCCCAATTCTAAGTATGTCGATTAGTTTCAAGGTTGCATGTATTGTTGTACTAACCAACCTCTAAAAAAATGTATGCACCCTCTTTGGATCCATACATTTTTCAAAGGCTACATTCTTGGCCCCAAGATGGTGGGGGCTTGGCAAAGTTCAACTCCTTCCATGGATACTTGGGATTCCTTTCAACACAAATTCACTCCCTTAAAAGCATAATACCAATTTTATTTTATAAAAATAAAATAAAATCCGACTTACTATACTTAACTTCGGAAATATACCGAAGTAAAGTTTAGAAACTAGGAAAATTGCCGAATGATAAACGTAAATCTCGGAATTTAACCGAGAAAAAAAATTGGCTTTCGGTAGCTTCCGAATGAAAAGAAAAAAATCCGAAATGTTTTATAAAAGGTAGGAAATGTACCGATTTTTGTATAGAACTCCCCGGACTGTGCTGCATACTCTCTGATGGTTGTTGTTGTATTGGACAAAATAAGAGATAATATGCTCGCATGCAATAGTTCCCTCTCTCTCCCGACACATGGCTTCAGTGTTGGCATAAAAAGTGACACTATGTATTTTACAAGTACTGCAGTGCTGCTTCTTTTATGGAAGGCTCGCTACCTATCCTCCGAAACTAGCCTGATATTTATAGTGTGCATGTGTAACATGTTCAGTTAACCCGCGCCTCCCGAGTACGGAAGCAAATGCAGACACAGTGGGAGCATCTGAACTTGCTGCCATCCAACAGGAACCGAATGTTTACTTTACTAACGAGCAGAGCAGGAGGGAGGACCCCACGAATCTTGCGTTCGTTGTTTATTAAAAGACGTCTGCAGGGAAGAGCTGATAACTCGGGTGATTTATGTGATGATTGCCATAAAATCATGCCCGTCGCTTTGATGAGAAGAATTCGGGTCTGTTTGGTTTTGGGAGCGCCCACTTCACTTGTCTGTTTACAAAATATCTCATTTATTGTGGAGAAAGCGGACAAAGCTCGTGTCGGCCCTACGGGATCCCGACCCTTGAATCTGTCACTCGAGCACCCTCACATCTCGTCGGTTTTCCCGGACACACTTCGCTTTTGATACTATACTAAATACTGCCGCTGTTGGTCCCCTTTAACCGTTATGTACTTAGACTCTGCCCGGATATTCGTTCCCGAGGCCACCAACACGGTCGCCAACAAAACACCACATGCTCGCCAACAAATCACCACATGCTCGCCAACAAATGGACGATGTTGGCGTCATGGAATTGTTTTAAGTTATCGATGATGTGTGGCCAACAACTGGTTGTCGTATTGGAAGGTAGATGGGTCCTCGATGGGTCTTCAATTCTATCCCGAACTCCTCCATAGGTAACAACAAACAACCCGGTCTAGATCGATCGATGCCTTCTCTTCTTCAAAATAAGTAATAGTGTAGGATTGAGGCTTCCAGCCATGTCTAGTCAAGGTCAAGTTTTCCGCCCCGATTTTAAAGAAGGCAAACCAATATGTTCTAAATGTCAAACATGAACTTGCTAATGTGCAAGGCGCAACCTACACCTCATGAGACGACCACGCTGAAGCCTAGTTACACTTGATACTACGCGTAGCTCAACCCATCTTCTCTTAAAAAAACTAGGTGGCAGAAAACGTGGTAGATCGTCCAACACATGGTCGGATAGCGATTGTCGAGAGGCAAAACTTCCATGCGGTGTTAAACTCTAGTCACTCGGACAATACTTCCGTAATGGCTTTCAAAATGTACCATATGATGATCCAACATAAGAAGCGCTCTTATATGGAGCGCAAACAAATGGATCTATATCTTCTACTCAAAAGTGACCCAATGTTATATTGGAAGAGCTTTTGAAGAAAAAGACAATTCGAGCCTCCCATTTATGCCACAAGAAGCACTAGATTATTGCGCAAATGTATACATCTCGGGACAAAGCCTCAATGATCATTCTGCTCCAAACCAATCACATCACTCTTTAATTCGGTGGCTACATAGGGTTTCCCGGTTTCATGGACTATCAACATCATTCAAATGATCTTCGAAATTGGTGAACGACACTCCCCAGGGAACTATAAGACCATAAAGCTAGGAAAATCCTTTGGCAAGCTTTATGGCTATATTTTAGAAAATATAATTAGTCGATGGGCGGAAGTGAGTGAGAGTGAGAGGACAATTAGGTTTCAAGGAAGGTAGATCTACTTAGGACCACATCCTTACATTACGTACCTTAATTGAACAAAAATATTTGCAGGTCAATGTCTTTATTCTTGTTTTGTTGATATCAAAACATAGTCCTGCGTGACAAGCTTTGGGGATGCCTCCAATGATTAGGGGTATCACCTCATTTACAACATGTTGTAAAAGCCATGTACACCATAGTCTACACATAAGTTCGAATAAATGATGACACACATGTTGAAGTAATGTCTGACATTGGTGTTAAACAAGGATGTCACCTCTCCCCCACACTATTTGTCTTGTACATTGATGAACTCGAAACATATTTGACCAAGGTCGACGGGGTTTTTCTATGGTTATTTAACATAGTGGTTGCCATTCTTCTTTCTATTGACGATGTTGTACTACTCTCTAAATCATGAGCATGCCTACGAAGACTTTTGAACAATGTATATGAGTTTTGCACTTCTTCTAGCCTTAAAGTCATTTATGTAAGACTAAAATCATGATGTTTGGCCGCAACAAAAGGAAATTAAACAAAGAGGCATTTTACCTAGACAAAGACCCAATTGAGATCACCCATGAATACAAATACCTTGGGATTGAATTTTATTTATATGGCCATTTTGAGCCATCTAGTAAAAGGTGAATAATCGTAGCTATGAAAGCCTTGATGGGCACTTTAAGAAGAAAAAAACCAGTAGTCGGAGTCACATGTTAGGAACTCATATCCCATCTATTTGAGGCTTTAGTGCTTCCTACATTCACATATGACACTGAAATTTGGGGAGGGGATTTGAAAAAATATCATTGCAAAGTTTTTGAGAAAGGCATGAAGATGCATATGATGTCTCATGTCAAAGTTTGTTTTTCAACTACCTATCATATTTTGTGGCTGAATTTGGAGAGCTTCCTATAGAATTATACACTCTCAAGCTTACTATGGGAGTTCAACAAAGGCTTGCTTGCCTACCCCCCTCTTGGTTAGTCAATAAAGCAACCTCACTCTCTTGTCACCTAGCCAAACAAGGTTCTAACACCTGGAACAAATCAATGGCAATGTGGAAGACATCATGGGGTCTATCTCATTGGAAAACTCATGACAACCCAACCACTTCAAAAATAGCATATGAAGATACCAAGGAGATTTTTCTTGCTAAAGAGTGGAACTCTTTCCATTTCTCAAGGAAGAAACTAGATTACCTTCACCTCAAGGATTTTCTCAAATAGGAATGTGAATTGTACTGGAAGCAACCATTGACTCCACCACAACGCAAGATCATTGTTGCCTACCGCACCTTGAACCATACACTTGCCATTGAAATTGGACGATGAACGACCATCCCTATCTCTAGAGATACTAAAATATGCCACTTTTGCTCCTATAATGTAGTTGAAATTGAGGCACATTTTGTGTTGGAATGTCCCTTATATAACGCCATTAGAGATAAGTTTCCATCACTATTTGAGAACGTAGTTCTATTAGACCATGAAGTTGACATTAGCCTCTATCTCATGGAGGCTACCTCACTTTGTCACTCTAGAGAATTAGTTGGTTTGAAACCATCCAAGTACTTTCAATCCCATTGACCTTTTCAACTTCCCATACTTTAAAATCAATTTCATATCATTCCATTTCAATGGTCATTTTTTTTCTGACTAGCCCACATCCACTAGGACATGGAACATGCAATTAGTACTCCGAGATGGTTAGCAAATCCAAAATCGAGGCTGAAGTCACTTTCCTCATGATTTTTGGAGCTCATATGAATATATTAATGATAATCAAAGTGAAGATTCTTGTGCACATTAAATGATCATATAGGTCCTCTTCATTATGTGTAACTATTGAGCCTACAATGATTATCATATTCTCTCCGGGGGGTCATTCCCTTGTATTTAGTGGGAACACATGCAAACACAAGGTGTTTTTAGGGGGTATTATATTAGAGAAGGTAAGTATTGTGGACCCTACAATTATGCAATTGTCTAACAATCACTATTTTTAGGACCCTATGGGTAGGTTAACTTGGTATTTATTCTTCTTTTACACATGCATATAATAGTTATAAATTGCAGTTTCTACCGATGCCATGTAAAATTCAATACTTACACATATAAGATCATAATTCACAAATCAACACAACATGCGGGTGCAAGCACGGTAAAGTGGACAGCTCTTGATCCTTGCTCAAGTTTAAGTGAAAGTGATCCAAAACAATATACTAACTTTGAATTTTATGAAATAGAAATTCATAAACATTTAGAAAACATATGAATCTACAAAGCCAAGCAATTTATGTTCACAAAAAACAATTTCAAACAACGTATATATGTATTTTAGAAGACGGTGCAAGTGGTGGTGCAAGTGGGTGTCATTGAAAAGATAATTGTCAAAAACTTGTTTAAAATACAATTACATTACATTAAATTGATGAATTTTTGAAAAAAAAAATTACGATGACCTCAAGTTTATAATGAATTCAAGGAATATGAAAAGAAATTCCAAGTTCAAAATATTTAAGGTCATGAAATTTACGTTCAAATCTATATTTAGTCAATTGCTTTTATGCGTCACTTTTGATGATAGGTTTTGAAGATCTCATATTGATATTCTATATTTGAGTACCTAACTTAACAATAGAGGTCATCATGAAAAATAATCTATTTTAAACAACATTTTGCTACTACTTATAGGCATTTGACCAAGAAAATCATGGCTTTCATATACCGGAGCACTTTTTTGGTCCACTTTACTATGCTTGCACCCATGCACATAATTTATAAGCTTCCTAGTATACACTCTATTCATTCAAAACATGCACACATGGAAACGGTGATGAAATGCTTGTGTTTAAAAACACATACAAATTCTTTCAAAATTTGTGTTTAAAAACACAATTGCACACATAGATGTAACATTAGAACACAACCAACCAACAACAATCAAAAAGTTTGTTTAGGGTTTACACATGCAGTTATGAAGCAATTTGTGACATTGTTCAAGTTTAAATGGTTAAAACCAAACAATATGTGAGAACTTCGAAGGGATTATCATCTTCCCAATTGGGAAGAGAGATCCATCTTCAAGGATTTGCACACATGATCGACTCCAATGAAAGGGGAGAACCGACCACTAGTTATAGATGAATTGGTTGAGTTTGAGAAATAGCCAGTTGAAGTTCAAAACTTCATGAAAATTACCAATCTTGAAAAATGACATAAATGCTATTTGGTATTTTTCATTTGGTAGCGTTGAGTTTGAGAAATAATTGGTTGAGCTTGGAAACACTAGGATTTTGACTGATTATGCCTAAGAATCTCCCCGGACATTGATCGGCTCTTACAAAAACTTAAGCACTAAACTAAACTACATAAAAGCTCCGAAACATATCCAACACATAAAGCAAGTCCAAAACATCAACACTACCAAATGCAAATTGCTACAGAGGGTAAGGCATGATGCTCATCGAGTACAAATTGTTAATTTTTTTGGCGGTGAAGAAGTTCTTTCCTTCCTTCCGAATGAGGTGGAACATGATCTTATTTCACACCACTGAAACTAAATCACATGGAAAACATGAGTATAGATCACAGAGCTACACATTTACTAAATAGCGGAGTATAGATCTAGGAGCATAGATCCATGAGCTACACATCTTCCTCACACAACAAGGCCCTAAACCCTAAGCTCATACACTCCACTAGCAATCTTCATAGCATTTCAAAGGAAATAAAAAGAGGTACTCATAGCCTAACTAGGCCACCACGCCACTTTCGTAATCACAACCCAAACACGCCACCACACCACACTCAAAACTTGCACGCCCTTATGAGCTCACACACCCTTGTTAGCCAAACAACACAATGTCATGCGTTTCCTGATGATGAAATTGAAGCCTGTGTTAAAGCCCTGCTGCGCCCTTCAGCCTCAACAAGTATAAGAAGTAAGTTGAATCTTTTAATTATCCGCCATGAGAGAGATGGGGTGGAAATGAACCCCTATTAGGGTTTCGGGGAGGTCATTCCTCCTTCCTTAAGGGTTTCCTTCTATGGATGAAATATTGAATGTTATGAATGAAATTAGTCTCACTATTTGGGATGACGGGATAGAGATATTTTCATGAGGCAAATAGCATAAGGTCTCCCTAAGGTGTGGGGCCTTAATATATATATTATTTTAATTTCCCACCCTGCTGAACCCTATGGTATGTTCGTTTTAAACTTTCTCTAACACGATCAATTTGTAAACACCTTTTAAATTATTTATACCATGGAGTCCAATATATAACTTGGTCTTTGTTAGAAGTACATGTTTTATAATTTGTAGGTTGCAACTTTGAAGTGGACAATATATTTGTTCTCATGTAGTTTTCTAAAATACGGGAGTGGACCCCCCCCCTCCGAGTAGATTTTGAGCACATACGTTGATGGTAAGTAGGTTTACCCTTGCCATGACAAGGTAGCAAGAGAAAGCTTGTAGGGGATGGATGACATTAGAAGAAAAAGGGCACAAGAGAAGGAATAAGGTAGAGGTTTGGTTGAAGAGGAGCCACTGTTTGAAGGAGTGGTTAGGAGTAAAACATAAAATTTAGAGACTTCGATTACATCTAAGAAAGTATTTAAGAGAAGAGGAACAATGTTTTGATGTGACCATTTTGATTAAGAGCCACTTCACACACGAGCCAAGAGCCGTGACCATGAAATTGTGAGGGCCCAAAAGAAAGTGTCCAAAGGCTGTCCCAAGACACCTCCAAAATCATGTAGTGTGGTCACGGATCCTCAAGTGTAGTGTGAAGCCATATGTGACCTGAACCTCAACCAAATGCTATTTCAATGAATTTCTGATCATGCGGGTTTTCACACATGATAGAATAGAACAAATCAATGGTTGTGAGCATTCGGAGTGCCATGGTCTCCCGATTTTGTGTTAGCCCTACCTCCAAGAGGTGGTGTTTGAATATAGTCCAAGTGACCATGAAACATGATCCATTTGATGCCATATAGGAATCCATGCAGACTTTACGTCCATCTTGCATTCACATACTCCGTTGGTGCCTCAAGTGTAGTGTGAAGCGAACTTGGACCGGCTCCGCCTTTTCCACCAATGAGAGTGCTTGAAGTGTATTGGTCACGGGCTCTCAGTCTTGTGTGTGCAGTGGCGCTAAGTACTTTGTGAAGGTTGCCTCCTCGGGTGGATTATATGTAGCAAGGGTCCAGTAGCACTAGTATCTTATGGATTTTGTATGAAAATGTGAAGTAATTTGTGTGGTAGGAGTTGATGTCATTGATCTTTACGAGAGAGAGAAGTGAGTTTATGGGAACCCAAGGGATAGGGACTAATGTTCGGATATGTTGTTGACACTAAGAGAAAGGATTCATTGATAGTTGAAGTTTCTGACTTCCTACAATAGCAGTTCTGGATAAGCATATACCTGGGAGAAGGTTGGAACTGAAATACAAGGTTTCTGGCTTACTACAATAGAAGGTTGGAACTGAATTAAGTGATACCTTTTGAGAAGTAGTTGACAGATGGTCCGAGATGACCCTAAACTACTGGATGATGGTGGAGAGATACCCAAATCTCAAGGAAGAGGTTTGACAGTTTGATTCCCGGTTGTGAAATCTCCTCTCTACTTGACAGAAACTTGCCAGGTGGTCAACTGCCTCCTGTGCTTTGGCGCTGGCCTGTCGGCCTTCTGTCTCCAAAAAAGAAGAAAAAGAAGAAAAAGAAGAAGTACACTATTTTTTGCATTTAGTGTTGTGTGGCATTTAATGTTGTTACTATTCATTTACCTGCAACATTATCTACCAAACACTTGACAAATAGTGTTCAAGTAGTGGTGGTAGAGATGGTGGTGGTGCAACCATGCGGCAACAAAACACAAAACATAAAAATATTATAACACTAATTGTGGAGATGTAAACATTAAGGGCGTCACTGGCATTTAGTGTTGTTGTTCGTAATTACTGTTGACAACACTAAATGCAAAAAACAGTGTAGCTGACATTTAGAAGGAGAGATGTAAGAGACCAGTAAGGGAAGCATGGTAGGAGAACCGGACAGACTCAACTGGTAGAAGAGCCGGTAGTCCAACATGGTAGAGTCAAAACCATTGAAGTATAGTATTTTTTACTACCAAGAGTCATGGAAGCAGTAAACGTTCCGAGCACGTAAGATAGTGATATTTGCTGCCGAAGATTGTGGCGTTGTTTGTATGTGTGGAGGACCCAATAGAACGTTGACTTAAGTTAGTCAATAGACAGTCGGGTACCATGAGGTAGGATGGGCCTAGTGGCGAATGCCGCTGGTACACCCTAAACTCCGTCATATCACAACTGTGGCAACCAAAGTGCACGTGATATTATGGAGTTCTGTAGTGTTAACATGGATGCGTGATACTAGTGAATTAGTGTAGCATGTGACATTATGGAATAACACAAAGTGCAACATATTAAATGGTGTGGTGTGGTCCACTCCACTTGGCCTTCCCAGGCGATGTGGCATATGCATGCACTAACATTCAACAAGTGGCATAAGAAGAAGAAGAAGAAGAATAAGAATAAGAATAAGAAGGTGACACTCCACATATTGCCACATGGCACAATGCAAGGGTGTGGGTTGACTTCTTTGGTGGTTTGCATTAATGACAAAATTCGTGATATAAGGGAGAGAAAGGTGACAATAAGGTTGAACTACGAACATCCGTTCCCTAGGGAGTCGGGATATTAGAGAGTGAGTGGCATTATGGGGGTTGATATTACGGAGTTTAGGGTGTACCGGTATCTCCAAGTCCAGACAGGAACCAATATCTATAGTCAACTTACAAACCAATACGCTTAATGGTAATTACTAGTAAGCTCGGGGAGATCACTCCCTTGTAAAGTTGAACAACCACGTGCGAACACTTTACATCTAAAAAATCCTATTTTTTACATAAAGCATCACCAAAATGGGTCAAAATTTAATCAATTTTTTTTCATGAGTAGATATATACGGTATCTATTATATAGTAAAAAATGGTAACTAAATTTGATGATTTGTTTTTTTTATAAAACATACCGTTTCTAACTAGAATGACGCAGAATTGAGCTAAAAACATTACTACAAAAATGAAGATGATTAAAAATTTCAAAAAAATATACAAAAGATACTATCAATGGTTATATATATGCAGAAAAAATATCATAAATTTTAAAATTATCTATGGCATTAAAATAGGGGTAGCAAACTTTGTTCGCACGTGGTGTTCAACTTGACAATGGAGTGATCTCCCCGAGCTAGTAAGGTATACGAGGGAAGTGAAGAAGAGAGAAAAAAAATATAGGTCCGATAAGAATGACCAATCTACCGAGGGGTACATAAAAGATTCTTTAACATCGTAGTCAAATCTATTTGAAACACGTCTCAGAGGCACATTTAACCACATATCACTCAAATATAGGTGTCACATTAAGAAAAATAACCGAATAAGAGTTGTCTACCAAGTCGAATTGAACATAAAGTGTTGGGGAACTTCTTGTCACTTGGAAATGTCTTTTGGTATCCGTTCTTGGAGGCACACCTAACCACGTATCACTCAAATATAAGACCATGTTCCAATAAGGAAACCGACATGGGGAGGTCACTCCATTCTCAAGTTGAACACCACGTGCGTTAAGACAAAATCTACTTTTTCTAAAGGGCATCACCAAAATGGGTCAAAATTTTATCAAATTTTTTCATGAGTAGATATACATGGTATCTATCACATAGTAAAAAATGGTAACCAAATTTGATGATCTTTTTTTCTTATAAAACATACCGTTTCTAACTAGAATGACGCAGAATTGAACTAAAACAATTACTACAAAAATGAAGATGACTAAAAATTTCAGAAAAATATACAAAAGATACTATCAATGGTTATGTATATGTAGAAAAAATATCATAATTTTTGAAATTATCTATGGTATGTAATATAGGGGTAGCAAACTTTTAACGCACGTGGTGTTCAACTTGACAATGGAGTGACCTCCCTGGGGAAACCGACCAAATAAGGGTTGTCTACCAAGTTAAATTGAAGGTGAAAGTGTTGGGGAACTCCTTGTCACTTGAAAATGCCTTTTTCTTCAACCAAATTGATCATGTAAAAGCATAAAAAATCTTGAATTAGTCTAATACTATTAAATTAGGATCAATCGGCCTTAATTTTTTATAGGGGTTAAAATTTTATCGAAATGTTGCTTGCCGCACTACATTGGGTGGTTGTGGTTGAGGTTAAACCCTACAACCAACCATAATTACCCCCCCCCCCTCCCCCTTCTTCGATTCACACTTGTGGTTTTTGAAAAAAAAAATAGTTGTGGTTGGTGAGGGGTTGGTTTTTGAATTGCAATAGACATCTCATTAGGCTCGTGAAGAAATATATATTTTTGACTACCTTGTTGACCTTGGATTGTAGTGCTTGAGTGGTTGCCTCTTCAACTTTCTCCTCAAACCATGATCTTGACTCTCTCTAGAAATGTCATATTAACATGAACAAACCATGCCCAAAACCATTGACCACACCTATGATCAAGGAGAATTAGCAGTTAGTTACAGATGAACCGCTTGAGTTTGAGAAATAACCGGTTGAAGTTCAAGACTGCAGGAGAATTACCGATCATTTTAGAGGAATTTATAAAATATACCCCAATTTAATAAAGGAAAACCGGAGGATGTCAACATGTAACCGGTTGGACTTGCAAACACTAGGATCTCAATTGATTATGCCCAAAAATATCCCCAATCACTGGACCACACCTAGTAGTGGCCCTTTGATTAAGTAAAGGGACAGTGGTGGTATTAGTTAGCATATAAAATGCCTATTCCATCAAATAGAACCACCCAACATCGAGACAACCAAGACCATCATAAGGTCAACGGAATTCTAATCCGCATCACATTTCAAAAGCCTTGTTCGCGTGTCATAGTGTAAAGTGGACTAAGACTAGGATGTAGTGTTTTGGATGAATAAAATAAATTCATCAAAATAAACAGACGGAATAAAAGCATGCTCAATTGAAAATACATTAAATTTTATAAAAATAAAAATTCTATGATATGGTCATCCTTATGTTCAACTGAACAACCTATTTGGGCTATCTCGCCGCAAAATCCAAGTGACCACCAAACATTATTCATCTATGGATATATAAGCCCCATGCAGGATTCCATACCATTTATGTGTCACTTTCTCATCCATTTTCTTACAAGCCACCCATGGTCACTTATTTATTTATTTTAGGTGACCTTGTGTAAAATGAAGTGGGATCACCACTCAATTTGTAATTAATGAGAGATTTTAGAAAGTGTTGGTCATGGTCACTGGCCACTAGTATAAACTGGCCCTTAGCAAACCTACATGCAAGCCGAATGGAGGCCACACAATTTCCTCATGGTTTTTAAAGCTCATGTGAATATCTTCTTCTTCTTCCTCCTCTTCTTCTTCCTCTTCTTCTTATTTTTAATTAATTAATTAAATAATTTTGGAATACAAGATGCGCATGGCCACCTGGCTAGTTTTCCCATCAAGTAGAGAGAGTATTTAACGGCCGGGAATCGAACCGCTAGCCACTCCATTTGGTTTGGTACCTCTCCACTATCCTCCGGTAGTTAGGGTCATCTTGGACGATATCTTGTTATTGTCAAAATGAAGATCTCTTTCTTCTAAATTGGTCATATTAGGTTTTAGCCGCCCCCCTACTACACTAACTAGACTACTAAGCATAGAACACATGACGAAATTTGAGAACATAATCCTATGTCTTATAAACACATGTCTTTAGACCTTGGGCATCTGGCCAACTAGCATCACCTAGCTAAATTTTTTGGGCCCCTATTTGTCACTTAGCTTTAGCTAGCTGGGTTCACCAAACCTAGGATTCTTACTTAGCTTTAGCTAGCTAACTTTTTCGGAACTCTCATTTTCACTCAGCTTCGACTAGCTAAAAAGTTGTGTGACATGCATATTCATTCTAAATCAAAGAGAAATCCATTCAAACGAAACCAAACAACATATAATTGGTTGTATTGCTCTCGGTTGGCTCTGTATTTTCATGTTGTTGCACAAGGAAATTGAAAGGCTTAAAATCAACACGTATAGTCAGCTTCCTCACTTTCGATTGGCACTAGTGATAGATCATCATCTTCATCATTACCTTCATCATCATCGTCATTGTCATCATCATCTTCTTCATTTTCATCATCATCAAAATTGTCAATGTCATCTGGCAATTCAGGACGAGATGGAACCAAGGTGTTCCCAATCGGAGATTCTATGGCATTTGGTGGATTATTAGGAATTAGGCTCATGTTCAGTTTCAAAAACATCGTTGCTTCAACAAGTCTGGGTCTAAGAGATGATCGTTTGGGGTGCAATGACATCATTCATTCCACCGAGATTACATTCAGATTCCAGCTAGCTATTAGCTAGCTTTCCTCGCCCGGATTATGGCACTTAGTTTTAGCTAGCTATTCTTTTGAGGCACCAAATTCCTGCATAGCTTTTAGCTGGCTAAATAGTTGCCCACTTAGTTAGCTATCCGAAGTCTGCATGTCTTTTTGGCATCCATTATTAGATTCATACAAGAACATACGTCACTCAAACATGGATGTTTTAAGAAGACAAATGATTGAATAAGACCTGTTGGAGGGTCGTATACACTAGAAGATTGTTTACACTATTGGGGGTGGTCACGATTGTGGTTTAACAAACACAATGAACTGCAACAATGCCATTTTCTCATGCACATTGTGATGCACAAATCTTGTCGGTTGTGGTTGATGATGGTCGGTCTTCAATTTGCGATACTCTCATTGGCTTAACATTGAACACAAAAAAACTTAAAGCGATTGTTGTTATTCTTGTTTGGACCTTGGCATGTAGTGTTAAATGTGGTTGCTTCCTCAAGTTTCTCCCCTAGACCTTGGCCTTGAAGTTCTCTACGGGTGCCACATAGCATGAACGACCATGCTCACAGTTGTTAACATGCAAGCTACTTTATCAAATAGGGGACACCCGCGGTCTCCTTCTTGTTGTTGTTGTACTCGACATTGAATATGGCTTTCCGTGGGAAAAAGAGGAGAAAAGTGTACGGTGACCTCGACACGATCCCGATCACAACCGCCCACGTTTAAACAACCCTACAAATTGTATCCTAGGGCTCAAGAGCAATACGTTTACATTTTATGATGTGGGCAAATTGTGGGTAGTGCTTTTAGGGGAAGATTACCCATAATAAGTCCCAATAATGACAATGTCACCTTTTTAGGATGGAAGAAAAGAAAAGAAAAATGTTTGTGAAACAAAATTGTATTACATGGGCCGTATCTACGGTTGGGATCTCCAATATGTGCACATAAAGTGTCTGCCCCAAAACAAAGGGTTTTATTTGACAATGTCCAATTTGCATATCAAGGCTTGTGAAATAATAAATACTTGGCCATGTATCAAAATCTAAAACCTAAAAATGCATGTGTGTAGAATAATCATAGGCTTTGTAATGATCCATTTCTTGACTCAATTGGTGCCCATATGCAACTTGATAAGACATCAAGGTAAATAATTCTCACATTTCGGGACACCTCATGATTCACTTATTTCTTATTATATTTCAAATGGAAATACTTGTTGAAACGTTTTGCATAATAAGTCGTCTAGAAGGCCTAAACAATTATAGGGATGGGTTTGGTATTAGGTTATCAAATGTGGAGACACAAATTGTCAAAGTTCATCTATGGATAGAGGGGCTTTCAAGGCCATTTTGGGGAGATCAACAAGTAGGACTTTAGGGGTCAAAGGTCTGAGAGGAACCCACTCAATGGATTTCATCTCACATAGGGACACGCCATACGAAGATGCACAAAGATTGTTTCCCCCACCCAATATGTCAAAAGCACTTGATCCAAAATCAATCCTTTGCTCAATTCTAGTTCTCCAACTGGACCACACATATTACATGTCGTTGAAAAAGAGAGGAAGAGGTGGGTTTGTATAAATAACTTTGTTTCTTATACGTACCACATGTATCGTGTGACGGTCATGACATTTGACTATTTTCATTTCCCCCTTGTAGTAGGTTGTGTTGAGTATAGTTTCAATATCATAGACCAAGTAAAGGATTACTGGGGGGCCTTGTACAAGCAATTGCATAGGCCTTAGAAAGTACATGGGCACCTTCAAGGGTCAATAGTGCACATTGGTACCACCACTGTACAAGAATGGCGCTTTCTTTCACTTGATGGGTTTGAAATCTATGAATACGGATTGGAAATCTACTATTGTAATAGATCATAAAACCATCCAAATTCAAGTGAAAGAAAAGTAGTTGTAAGGAATTGTGATTTCCATAGTGGAATTTGGTTGGTTTGAGGCCATATTATACACCAAGTCTTTGGATTCAGAACTCCAAATTTTGTTGAGCATAAAACGTAGACTGCATCTTTGAACTAGACCTAGTTTTTTTTTTCTTCTTCTTTTTTCTTTTTCTTTTCTAGAGCGACAAGGTGCTACAACAACAGGCTCTGATTGGGGTCCATTAATCAATAAATGGTAGGATTGTTCGTGTCACGGTGGAGTTATTTGTGAAGTCTTGGCATCGAAAACTCATGTTGAGTGGGTTGAAACGCAAGTTTGAAACCTATGCATAAAGTCACCCAAGTTTTTTGAATGCTTGGATTACCATACTCATAGAGCGGTGTTAAGTTATTAAAAACAAGCTTTTTAACTTTGTCCTTCTAGAATGGGTGGGGCAAACTAGCCTTGCATACGTCGATCCAAGATTTAGGATGGCGAGTCCCATGCATACCCTATTTTAGATCTTAAAGTTCTCTCAAAACTTATGGGATGACAAGACAAGGTTCAAAAAATTTCACCCAACTTTCAAATTAAACTCCAAAACACGACAAGCCAACGAGCTCTCAATAGAAAGTTTTCTTCAAAGAAGGATCAAAACCCGGATAACTCTAGTGCATGAAGAGGAATGGAAATGAGCGATATAATGATCTGATAGTTTGTAGCCCATGAATATCAATATGTGCAATACAATCAAATGCCAATCGTGATTGACATTGTTAGTTCCCAGCCAAATTTCAACTGATTAATAATTAGTAACCACAATCTACATGTTTTTCAAACACATGATTGTTATTATATATTGGGTGCTGCTCAAGATACTAATGGAGCCTATGCCGTTCTGAGTTAGAGCCTCTTCACACACGAGACTGAGAGCCTGTGACTGTTACACTTCACACACTCTCATTGGTGGAAAAGGTGGAGCCAGTCCAAGTTCGCTTCACACTACGCTTGATGGACCGACGGAGTAGGTGAATGCAAGGTGGATGTAAAGTCTACATGGATTTCTACATGGCATCAAATGGATCATATTTCATGGTCACTTGGACTGTTTTAAAAAGCCACCTCTTGGAGGTAGGCCTAACACAAAACCGGGAGACCATGGCACTTTGAATGCTCATAAGCATTGATTTATTCTGTTTTATCATGTGTGGGGACCCACGTGAATAGAGATTCATTGAAATAGCATTTGGTTGAGGGCCCTGGTCACATATGACTTCACACTACACTTGAGGGTCCGTGACCACACTACATGATCTTGAAGGTGTGTTGGGACAGCCTTTGGACACTTCTTTTGGGCTCTCACAATCTCATAGTCACGGCTCTTGGCTCGTGTGTGAAGTGGCCCTTAGTATAACTATGACATCATACTATATATGGAGCACAAGGATACCTACAAGAATAATTTGTTGTGTTTCAACAAGTAACGTTCAATCTCGCTTCCACAAATTCTCATCATATTCTCAGATGGTGCTTGTGTGAATTGTAATGAAGCTGTTGTGATTTCCAACCCTTCATTGAGTTTGAAGTTGTTGTGTCAAGAGAAGTTCATTCACTCATCAGAGTCTCATCCACTCAAATGGACCCATTAGTTTAGGGACAAAAGTATATATGGACTCATAAGATGCCAATGAAACAAAGAGCTTTGCTTCAAGATAGAGCCAATGGGATAGAGCATGCTAAAAGCAACACCACACTCCAAAGCAACACCCTAAATTTTTGCATAGGATATACATATTCAAAGTTATCCTTAAATCTCTCCAAAGTCATGGTTACATAGGTAGATTTGATCCACTTTTGACAATTTAAAATGATTGAGAAGTCTTAAAGTGGTGTTGGAAGTTGGAACCCCCCATGTTAGTGAAGTGAAGGGGAGGCGTTTGACTTTGGCCACAAGACAACCATGTAAAAAATGAACTCCTCATCAAACTTTTGAGAGGACCATTTTTTTTTTTGAGACAGAAGGCCGACATGCCAACACCAAAGCACAGGAGGTAGTTGGCCACCTGGCAAGTTTTCCGTCAGGTAGAGAGGAGATTTGAGAGGACCATTTCAAGTTTCTTCAAAAGTTTACTAGGAACTTCGCTATTATATAATTGTCTTTTGACCAAAGTCAAAAGCCTCTCCTTCATTTCACTAAGATCAAGGGTGTTGACACCACTTTAAAACACTCCTTAATCGTTATAAAATGTTGAAAGTGGACCAAAACTCCCTACCAAACCATGGCTTTTAGGAGAGGTTTTAGGATACCATTATTCATTTTGAAAACATCCACCACCTTTCCATCAAGTTGCTATGTCGATTTTGGATCATCTACCAATAAAACTTTGAATCCTTACAACTTCTACCCCACTTTTGCACATGGAATTCAACTAAGGCAAGCTTTGGTGCATTACAATTCCATATAAATTTCTCATGAGAATAATTAAAAGCTTTTAAATCGTAATTCTAGTGTACATGCACAACGCTTAAAGAGACGGTTGTAAGGTAGAAATACCATAACCCATGAAAATAAGGTGATTCGCATTGAAGATATTGTCTTACAATCAGGAGACAATTTTCCAAGATAGACGAGAAGGATTCATGAAGAATGCAAGTTGTTTCATATTTTTTTGCCCTGTACAAAAAATTCTACAATTTTTCAAAGTGGAAAGTTGTCAAACCCCCTACTCAGTCACTAGATTCTCCCTACACCAAACACGGTAATCCGCATTTCCATACAGAACATCACCTAAACCAGTTACCTCATGAGTACACTAAACATGACTCCCATCGGCTACACTAAGTGTACACGCATTGAAGTTGCCGCCTCGCCATGATCGGTTTCAGGATTGGCACTTCACTATTTTGACGGCGGTCTAGTGCACAGGTAGAGGGTGGTTAGCCGGTTTGGGTATTTCTACCTTAGTGCCATCTACCTCACTCACTGCACGTGGGAGACAACGATCGAGTCCTCCAATTCTTCTTTGCATCTTAAATTTCTTCGTTACTTACTTAGCTGCAGGAAGAAGACTCAGGGACTCACTTCTTCAGCCTTAGCTTGCATCCCCAATCATGAGTTTACGAGTGATTGCAGGAAACCTCCAGAATTCATGTTTCCCAGTTGTAGTTTCTCTTGGGCTTAATCTGAAATTAGGCATGCCTCTAAGATATGTGGGCCTTGAATGGTCACTCTGCTTAATTGGATACCTAGATTTGAGGTGTATATATTGCAAGGTTTGTAGTTACGTTTATGGACACCTTGAAAAAACACATGAAAAGAGTTGCATAAGTATCATGCTATGCCGTCCGTTTTTTGTGTGTGGAAGTAATATGATTCACCATGTCTATCTGCAGCTTGCCTTTGTTTAATATACCGCACAATTATCAATCTTTAATCTTAGCCCTTTTTGGAGTGCCAATACTTTTATTTCTATGGTTATCTTGCCACGAAACCTTATAGATCCTAGATTGTAATTTGATAATAACCCTTCGACCTTTGGCCGGGGCACAATGTGTGATTTTATTTTGAATATTAATTTTTTTGTTGCACCCTATAACTTAAAGGTGTGGAGGGCTAATTTTTTTTTTAAATAATAATAATGAGTCGCCAAGTGGGCATATCACGGTAATTTACCATTGCACTTCCACTTTTTGGAGATCCATGCTACCAATGAACATGTGGCCTAGCTAGCCCACCCTATGATCATTTGCTTGGAGTTCAAGGTAGTTACCCCGTTTCCAAGGTGGCATCCAAATGTTACACCAATTCATTCCAACTGAAGGTGTTGGAATTGGTAAAATATTACATGAAAACCCACAATTCAGGGGTCATTGTGCTTTTACAACCAAAGCTTATCATCTAACCTGACCAATTCAAAAAAAATAAAAAATCTCATGACATCCACATGTACATGATTGTGTAATATTGATGGTTTGACCATAAGTTCATAATCATTATTCTTGTCCAACAATCACTAACTTAACCCAACTTATCAACAACCTTCATTGAACATGCTCACCAATCAATTTGACTAGCTACAACTACATTAAATAGTCATAATATTGTGAATCACAAATATTTTTTTAAGACTCCACACTAAAGGTCCATCCCTGCCTAGCTTTACCAAAGAACCAAAGTCTTTATTAAAAACTGGGTAAAACTCTCTTGGCTATGATGGAGGCACCCTGGCTATCCCGGTGCACCTACAAGAATTTG
Source organism: Polytrichum formosum (assembly GCA_964035585.1). Classification (NCBI taxonomy): domain Eukaryota; kingdom Viridiplantae; phylum Streptophyta; class Polytrichopsida; order Polytrichales; family Polytrichaceae; genus Polytrichum; species Polytrichum formosum. The sequence continues at coordinate 27,396,222 of OZ037939.1, read as the reverse complement.
TTCCGGAGATTATTGAGTAGGTCTTATATAAGTAGCTTTCACACATGTTCATTGTTCTATCTACCAAGCAATGACATGTTGCAGCAATCTCAAAAGCCTCACCACTTATCTACTTTGCCATCCCTCATAGCTAAAAGGAAGAGCAACGAATCACAAGGACTAGAGGCGACACATTTAAAGGTCCTACATTCTTGCCTCATCTCTAGGTATTGATTGGGGGGGGGGGGTAGGGGTCGGTGCTTGAGGCTTAAAACCTCTGCTTTTAAACCATGCCACGTCCTTTGCCAACTAGGCTCGAGACAATTAGCATCGATGGTGTGAAGGCCATGTCTTGAAAATGAACTTTTAGGCTAAATATGGATAGGCTAAAGCAAGGTGGGAAGGGGTCATATTTTTGAAAATGAAAATTATTGTGGCCCACATTAAAATTCAACTCATGCTAAATTTATAGTAAGAAATTAGCACATGCCAAAATAATTAATTTTCTAAAAACTAATGTGGGTGAGTATTTTATTTTGTACTACTTCTATCCTATAACTAATATTCAATTTATTGGTCGAAAGTCTTCATGAAGACTTAGGGGAAGACTAGGGTCTTGGACCCGTGTTAATTCCACCTTAACTAGAAAATTAGTGCGACCCATGTTAATGATATCCACACCAATTTTCCACTCACACTAATAGGATAGTTTAGTGTAGTTTGTAATCACATTGTGATAGACGAATTGGAAGAAATGCTTTGAAAACTCAAGTCATCATAGCTCGTGCTCATGGGTGGGAATGCATAATGAAATCTACAAACAATGTGTTGATTTTTGTTTTTTGTTTTTTTTCATGCATGTGCATGTGTGTACATGATGTTGGTTTTTGCAATGCATGTGATAGTAATAATATGGCACAAGAAACATGCAAATCACAAATGTTTCAATTTCTTTATTTGAATGAACTTTGTACATAAAAGTAAACCATAGAAGGCTATGATCATGTTCACTACCATGACTTTGAAACTTTGTGATGAAGAAAAAATCAGTTTATAATTTGGCTCCAAAATAAAGTATGTGATCTTAATGTGGAGCCAATTTGATTCACAATTGTTGACCAGATGGGAGAATTTCATGTCCAATTCACTAGAAAAATTGTTAGTGAAGTTGGAAGTGCTCACAATCATTAGAAGAAAATTTGTCCATTACAACCTCTGTTGCAACTTGTTCATTGCAATTCATGGCAAGAAAATGTATAAATAAACTATTTTGCTTGGCCAATTGCAACCCAAACCCTCAGTTTGATAACCAAATGTATATATCTATGCATTTTCTCATCATGAGTGGAAACGGATGATTGTATTAGACAAGTTTTCTTCTAGTGAATAAAGCCGTATATCTTAAACTTGAATGCTATGTGTGTGCTTGTGTGTTGTCAATGATGTTACCCTATGATGAGAGTTTCATTTTCAGCTTTCCAATATGATGCATCATCAACACACTGCTCGTCCATATATTAATCATAAACATGCTCACAATTTGTTGCATATGTGACAGTAGAGTTAATACATCAACAAATCCATAGTCCACCTTTCGAGAGATATGCATTACATCATCCCCTCTATCATTTTCATACGGAAGTGACATGAGGATGGTTATTGACAGACCATCTTCACATCGGTTCACACCGATGTTATTTTTCTTCTTTCATCACATAAGATTACTCAAGGGAGCTACCATGTTTTGTGGGGTTGGTAGATCCTTGCGAGTCATTTGAGAAAAATATTATGGGATGTTGGGAGCTCAATCTAAATATGAATCTCCTTGCAGTGTTGATCATAAATAGAAAGAAAACATAGAAACGGTTTTGAGTAATGTTATGCAACCAACCCCATCGTGTGTGAAATAACAAAGCATCCCTCAAATTAATCTTTGTTGACTCCGATGAGCACTATTGTGCTACAACACGTAAGAGGTTTAAGTCTAGGAGTTCGCAAGATGAAGAATGCAATGCCAAACCACAAGTACTAATTTGTTACAAGTGGCAAACATAACTGAAAACTGCTCCGCAGATAAAACAACCTCCTAGTGGTTGTTGCATCCCATGATCTCTTGAAGTCTCATGTTAATTCCTCATGTGCCTTTGGGTGGTTGAGGAGGTTAATTCTTGCCAAGACATGCCACACAACATCTATGATGTAATTCCTAGTTTCTTCAAGCAGGAGAAATAAATATGTTGGACCTTGGACGTTCATTATGAGAGAACTTCACATGGAATTATATGCACTTAAGCTAGCAACAAGTTTTCAACATCGACTTGTCCTCTTGGATAGTCAATCAAGCAACCTCATTTCTCAACACCTAGTTGAGCAAGGAATTTGACACATGGTACAAAATGACAACCATTTGGAAGACCCAATGACATCAATGGAGTCTTCAACAATGGGAAACCCATGACATCCCAACACCATCAAAAGTCACATTTGATGCCATCAAGCATGCCTTTCTTGCTAAAGAGCGGAACTCTTTCCACCTCACGGGAAAGAAATTAGATTACCTTCACCTCAAGTGCTTTCTCAACTATGAATGTGAATTGTACTTGAAGCAACCACCTCGAATCATAAATTTGCCATTGAAATTGGCCAATTGTTGACTATCCCAATCTCTAGGGATAAAATATTATGCCAATTTTTCTCTAGAAATGTAGTTGAAAATGAGGCACACTCTATGTTGGAGTGTCCCTCTACAACTCCATTAGAGATAGAATTCCTTCCCTATTTTGTATTGTAGTACTAGGTCATCTCAATTGGATCATCAAGCTAATATTAGCCTATATCTTACAAAGGTCATTACACTTCATTACTCTAGGGAATTACCTCTTTTGAAACCATCTTGATATACTTGTAGTCCCATAAGCCTTTTTGGCTTCCTGGACTTTAATTTCAATTTCCTTTCATGAGGATATAGAAACATCATCACGAGTCATATACCTAACATGCTATTATGGCAATGTCATCTGTAAATACATGAAAAAATTAATAATGCTTGATCTTTAATTTCTTCAATTGCTCACACTGTAACATTGATTTGAGTCCTATTCCACTGGCAGTAGGGACAATGAGAATGTGTCACATTCTCATTTCTTCACACATTTGAATATTTTATGTGTGATGTGTGTAGTGAATAAAAATATCTTGTTTGAAGATCAACTTCTGTCCTTCCATTGTACATACTAGGCAAGTTAGAGCTGTGCATAGAATGAGTAGTGGTGTATTTACCAGATTGCACACCAGTAATTGCGAATAGTAACATCTCATCCAGTGTGAAGGGCACGTGCTCAAGAGACACCTGAGTGGCCAAACAACAGAATCCATGAATGTCGACAAAATCATTCGGGTTCATGTATTTTACTGGAATGTACTTTCCATTTGGAGCATGATGTATTGAAAACATCACAGGTTTGGTAAACACGAATTTAGAAATATGCAGCAGCCGGCTTTCATAGTGGTGGTAATGGAAGATTAGAGATACGAAGAATGACTGCACAGACTTCGTGTTAATTGCAAGTTCTGACCTCAAAACATAAAACAGATAAATTAAACAATAATAAGTGGTTAGTAACATGCTGAAGCGCTGCCTATCATTGATTGCACTATCCAGGTTTGTTTCAACACAGGATGCAAACATTTGTACACGTCTCACTGGATCTCACTCAAAGCAATCTGATCAAGAAAAAATGGAATTCTTGCACACATTCAAGAATCATTCATGATAGATCTGCCACGCAGTGCAACCAAACAGCTTCGACATTTAATAGTGTGGACCATGTTACAAATGTGTCTAATTGCAGTCTACTAAGAAACTGCCAGCGCAAAAACTGCTATTCCTCAAATTCCTCAAGGAGCCAACTTGAAATGAAACTTGGCACTTCAGTTGCCAAAAATTACATCAAACTTCAACTAGAAGCCTGCAATTTCAGTGAGCGCAAACTTCACTGGATGATTAAATCTACAAGTTTTGAATATACAATGCAGGAATGTGCCTAAACAGGCAGTGCAAGATTTTAGTACAAGCCACTGACAGCAAAACTGTTGGTTGGAAATGGACATATAGTTTGAAAATCCAAGATGTCACACCTAAAAATAATATTTCCCATGGATTTTCCATGAAGTGAACATATTATTCTCAGATACAGTATCTGATCCCGTTATGTGATGGGTTGATTCTATACGTTAAATGTTGATGTGGGGACGTCAGCATGTATAGACGGAAAGGAAACTCCCCTTTGAGCGAGTTGCATCAAAAGGTCAAGATCCTTGTAAAAGTGACTCCAAATGTAGTATCCTGACATACCTTATGTCGTGTGCACCCAAAGTCTTATGTGTCATTGGCAGCCAATTTCTCTGCATAGCAAGTCTTCCACTAGAGACTTGCATTGGGAGCTCGGAAAATGCCAAGTTGTGCTGATGCTCATTGATGCTGCAAAGGAATTCCGCCTTCTTGTAATGGCTTGTCTATCTTCTTCACAGCTTTTCTCCACTTCAGGGTACACGCTTTCAGCGTTGCTCGTAAGCCATGCTTATCATGTAGACCATCCTTGTGCTTAAGAGCCTGGTATATCCCCTCTTGGCTCCCGCTGCTCCAATTGTCAAAGTCTAAGGCTTCAGCAGCCTCTGATACTGACTTCTTATGGATGGTCTGCGTTTGAGTTGAGACTGGATCTTCTTTCAAGGACTTACTGTGTGGTGACTTTTCAGTGATTGAAGAGGGATCCTTGTACCATTCTGCACCACCCTTAGGCTTGATGCCACCCTCTGGCCAATTTCTCACAGACTCAGGAATTACAGAGCCTATGCTTATTCCACTTGCAGTATCCGACTGAATTTCTTCTTCAAGTTTTCCATCCTTTAATTTGAAATCTTCAAAGGATTTCAAAGCGTTTCGCAGGTTATGTCTGTTGTCCACTCTTGGAGAAAGATCAACACCACCTTCTTCTTCCACATGCTTCACACTCAACTTCCGTAGCAATCCACTCACTCGACCTTTAAAACCATCTTCCTTCTTGAGAAATTCCTGCAAATTCAACCAATATCTTATTAGCGAACCTGTCGTCAGGTAGAGAGTCAATGTTCACTGGAACCAAGCAGTCGCCAAATGTGTTGGTTCTGAAAATGGAACTAAGCACAGCCTTAGCAGGAGCTTCAATCAAGCAGTATCAGAATATTATACATAGAGGAAAAAGCATAACAATAGGAATGACAGACTAAGAATATCGATTTCCTAGAGTCCCAATCATAGAAAAGTTGGACACATTCAAAAACTTACATCAACTCTGCCTTCGTCAAGCTCAACGCTACCCCGCAAAGCAGCCATGCTAAGTGCCGACAGTGCTGGTGAAAGGGGTGGCTGGCCACTGTTAGGACTGCCAGAAGGAGGTGAGGCTTCGTCTGTGCTTATACGAGGGAACTCTTCATCAAGCAAGACATGTAACCACTTGTCGATATTGGACTTGCCAATTTCTCTGATTTTTTCATCATCCAGATTCATGGGCTCTTGGGCTGCTGCTTCAGCATCCTTTATTTTGTCCACGTGGGTAGTAATGACCTGTCAAAACCAATACGCATGCTTGATCAGATATGCCTGGTAGACAGAAGAAAAGAAAGGTTTCAAGGATTGAGATCTGTGATGATGAGTAATAGGCATGGGTGCTCCTATATGCTGTGCGGAAGACTAGCTCTGACCTAAAGATCCAATTTATACAGTACGAGAGCACATAGGCTGACTCTAGGCATTGGTCTGTGATTCATAATTACAACAGTCCAATATAATTGAGATCCTTTCACGCTTATAAGGGATTATGAAGTACAGGCTAACTTTAACAAAAGGTCAATCCCAGACAAACTTCCATGGACTAACGGCACCAATTCTCAACACATATATACAGTCTTTGGATTAGCAACCCTACCTCTTGCATCAGTTCATCAATGCGCTTTTCACCATCCAACCTTGCTTCAGACATTTTGCTTTCGATCTCTAAATGTAGAGATTTCTGGTCCTTGCTGTCAGAGGCAACTTCGGAACAAAGAGTGTCCTTCACAAGGATGGGGTTTACTTCGTGCCCCACACCTGTAACACTTCCCTCCATGTTGTCCTCGACATGGTCCTTATCTGGGATTATTTCCATGATTCCAATATCTTCAGGTTTAATAGATGCCATCCCCTTGGTCTTCTTAGACTCGTGGAGATCGTTCTTCTCTTCTGTGTTGAACCCATTCCCATCAGTATACAGCTAATAGAAACTGATGCAAAACACATGCCATAGAGAACTTCTCAATTTCTGAGATTTATGTCATAGGTAAGGTTCGATTCCTGCAGAGTCACGTTCTAGATAAAAAAAATACACGTTCTAGATCAGTTTAATTTGTTGATTTCAAGGAGTCAAGTAACTCGAGGAAAATAAGAAATTTAAAATAGAACAAGCTGTTTCAGTTACCTTGTATCTCATTTTCAGTCTCATGCGCTAACTGATCATAGGATCCAAGATCTGGCTCAGCATCTTTTTGATGAAGTGGCTTCTTCTCCTGGTGACTAGGTGCAACTATTGATGCGGCCTTTCTCTTGGTTGCTTCCCTTAATGACGTCTCTGGAAAGATGGCAGACTGTCCGTATCAGTATAGCTCATAACTCTATCGAGATAAGCCTTACTGAAAAAATTGTCCCTTACTATTGTGTAGTGCAATGAAAACAGCAATTAAAGGCTTAAGGAAGCTTTACCTTTTTCCCTCTTGGTAGGTGTGATTTCTTGATTCAAGATCTCTTGATGTACGAACTCAATAGGACGTCCATTATGTGCCTGGAAGGAAGGAATATCATCTAAATCCTCTATATCACTATTCTGCTCTGAGATATCACCTCGAGGTAGCCCTTTCTCTGGTGTGACAAGTTGTCCATCACTAGTGGTGACCATTGACAAACAACTGCTAACATCAACAATGTCTCGCCCACGTAGGGGCTTCTTCTGCGCGGTTCCATTCAGATCCGGTTTGACCAAAGCTGCCAGAGCCTCTCTCTGTGAATACCGCTGAAGTAGATCTTTCTCAGCTGCTTCGCAGGTCATCTTTTGGCAATCGAGTCGTGCCATGAGGGCATTGCACGCTGCTTGATTAAGGCGAGCTTGCTCTTTGTAGGAGATGCTCCTGTTATTGAATCCGACCAACCCATTAGTAAACACCTCAATGCTTGACAGGTTATTTAAAATTCTATGTTTGATAAAGGAATCGTTCTGGGATGCATGCATGCACTTATCAGGCAACTTTGGGAGAGAGATAGTGAGAGGTCTTACTGGTGCATAGTATCCCGAATCATCCGCTCAAGGCACAATCGATATGAAGATTGAGTCTCAGCCCATCGCCTCTGCTTCTCCACTCGCTGTTTTTGCTTTGATAGTGCTCCCTCAAGCTCTAAGATGGCTACTCTCTCCTTCTCATTCTGTTCTTTCAGTGTTCGAACCGTTTCCTCCAGTTGAGCTACTTCCTCTTCCTTTTCTCTCTTGCCTTCCTCCCTCATCATCTTCAGTCGCAACTCCTGATATATTTTTATTGTTGTTAGTAACATTTCGTACTTGTCACCAAAAATAGGGTACATACAGTAGCCATAGACGAAGAGAGTCCATCAAAAGGGATGCATAGGAAAACATGACGCTCAATGTGCTACATATTGCAGAGAAGATAAGACTGTCGAGCATAGTCGAGTTATTTGTTACTAGATTCGACAACACATTTATCGTGTTCAGGAAGAGAGACACTACCTTTTGCATAGTGTTTGTAACAACCGATTGCCTGTCATAATCACCCCGGCCAATGGCAGCAGATGCGCCAGCATTATTTTCCTTGCCAAAGTCCTTCATCGACCGGTACTGTTCCAGTCACACAATATGTATAGTCAGATGGTAAACTTGAATATAAAGATTTGCGTTGCCAAGTGGTGACTCCGAGGCTGGGAGAATGAAATGAGCATCGAGGCACGCCCTTGGATCTCAAAGTGTGTGGACTGTCTTCTACACTACTCAGAAAATATTCATCTTCATTCTAACTGATAAAGTCAAAAGCTTCACCTAACTGATGTCTTAAGTGAAGCCACCTATTTAGGAGCTTCACCTATTTGCAAGGGAGCGTGGAGTCTTTGGTGCTCCCCTTGCACTCAAAACTACACTCCTAAGAAATTTAAAATTTTATGGCTTATGATGCAGCGAGATAGTCATGAGAAGTGGATATGCATGTACACTCGCTGCACTGTACCTTATCCTTGATTTGAGCTGCTGTGCGGTTAGTGAGGACTGGTTCGCTTTCCCTTATTTCCTTCCAGCTGCCTGGTCCAAGTCTCTGCACAGCTCGTCTTAATCCATCTTCTTCCTCGACACTCCATCGCCGTCTGTTGGATGACTCTATTGTTCAACCAGGTAGACGCTTGAGTAATATAGAACACTTAGAACTTGGCACATTTTTCTCAACAGACCTTCGTGTTAATTATTTGATCCTTCCACTAAAGTTCATTATGATTTACGTTACACTGCTTTCTGCAATAACAGCACCGAGGCAAGCCTGCATATGTTACCCACAAAGCATGGGCATATGTTACACACAAAGCATGGGCATATGGGAATGTCTGCCAATCTAGATTTGGCAAACAAAACCGTCTACTGCACGTTTGCTAATGGGCAACTACCTGAGAGTGATGAAGGCTCCAAAATATTAGCCCGAGCAGGCTTTGAGGTATCCTCGATTTCCTTTCTCACAGACACAACAGCAGCTCCAGCCAGACCACAATGAGCCTTCTTTCCACGGAACTGGGGAGGCCATGGCCGACAATCTCCCACATGCTGTCTAACCACTTGCTCATCCTCCCCGCCTGCAAAAAACAGAGCAAAAGAGCGGCGCCTGCACAAGAATTTTACGTAAGTTAAGAGAATTTTGGACTGTGACTAGTTTCTCCCTCAATGGAGCAGTCAAATGCACCAGGGATCTGGACATATCATCCTGGTTAGAACTGGCAAGTTTCTTCGAGCTATCGACAGGAATGGAACTTAATGCATATAAAGACGTCGTTATAGTGTAAAGGAAATGATATTTCGTCAGCAATCTGTGATCCAGGTGAAAATAAAGAGACCATACCTGAACTCGGCATTCTTGGATGCGAACGTAGAAATGAACTGGTTGATGGATACCCCATGCTGAAGGTCCCACCATGGCACCAGGAACTCCAACCGGTTCTTTTTGCGCTGGCGGGCTTGCCACTGTACTATCTGCAAATTGCTCGGTATAGTACGGCCACCTCCTGTACGCATATGAATTTACAGCAGTTTCTGAGACACTATATTGCAGATGAGCAGTACATAAGTGAGAGCACCAGGCCGTTGCAATCCCAGCTAAAGAGATCATTAAAAAGACGAGCTGTGGGAGGTTCAATAAAAAGGGACTCAGAGGAAAAGTGGGTGTTTCGTGCGTACGTGAATGAGGGAACCAATGGTCCACTTCCCAAGACAGGGGTGAAGATGGATCAGCACTCCAGTACAGTACATTGCCGTATGCATCCACTCTGAACTTAGCTGGATCAAATCCCGCATTCCTGCATTCCCAAAGTAATCAGTCAGCTATCTGGTGCGTATTTGAGGAAGGAACATATGCGATTAAAAAACGATTCTTCCTTTTTGCCTCACTCCCTGCTTTCTCTAGCAAAGTCTATATTCGCCGTAAAGCGCAACAACGCTCTTTCACATTTCGAACAAAGCTGTTGAGATGACTCACCCAAGGTGATCTAACTGTTCCCAAAGCTCTTCAGCATATTCATGAGCATGGGGTACCTCCTTGTCGGAATCCGGCACAATGGGAAAAATGGCATCCCACTCCTTTAGCCTTTGCAACTGTTCGATGACAAAAGGGTATATTAGTGTTGCGTCACAACATATGCACAAGCAAAACTACCCAGTTTCAGTATCCGTTCATACCTCATTGCCAAAACTGAGAAATTAACAAACCTGAACAGATACTGAGAAATTAATGTATACAAAGTGATAACAATGCTGTGCTCTTCAACTTCAATCATTTATTAATCTAGACAAAACAATTGGCACCAGATATTAATCTTTACATTCTTTCCCTAACCCATCAATTATATCATGAGCTTTTTCCACCCAGAAAAGTCCTCAGCCCCTTTGTTAAATGACTTCATGACTAATTCTTCTCCTTCGCAAGGACTGGCACCCTCATCCCTTCTGTGCTCTAACACTGGTTCGTTTACACTACAAAGCTGCCTGTGCCTGTGGTCGTGGTTAACCACAATAATCAACCATAACTACGGTTGTTTTACATTCCCACTTGTCTTGTGCGAATAGTTGTAGTTATGGCTGATGGCGGGGTTGGTCTTCTAAATCGCAATCTATCATTGGCTTAGGTCTTGGACGCACAAGATTACAGTGATATAATCCTTGTTGGCCTCGATTGTAGTGTTATAGTGGTAGCCTCGAAGCTCTTTAGTAAGACCACATGAGCATGAACAACCACCCGAGGGTGGTTAACCATGCGGAGTAATGGTGTAATGGTTAACCACGCGGAGTAATGGGGTTGATGGTGGTCGTGGTTGTGGCTAGCATTTACTATGCCTATTCCATGGAAATAGAACCAAAGAAAGTAAACCACAACCACCCTTAGTGTAAAGGGTCCTCCAGTCACTCTCTACTTGAATACTTGCAATTTGTAGCGTTCTGCGAAGCATGTAAATCATTCCCATCTCTTGACACAATAAGTGCAGTCATGCTACAAAGACGCGGGGAGAGTAACGTACATCATCAGGGGGAGGAGCGTATGGGACAAAACGTTGTGGAGGACCCTCGGCGAATGGGGTGAGAACTCCCTGCGGCTGAGCCAATGCATGGCGACAGAGCTTGGCATAACCAGCTGGATATCCGAGCTTCTCGTCTATCGCCTTCTCCTCTTCCGTTAACGTCAACAACATTTTACCCTGCCACAAGTACAAAATAGGCGCCCTTTGGTTTACTACTGAAACAAACGAGTTTTAAAATATTCTACCTTCGCACATCGCACATTGCAGATAGAGAGCTTAAGTTTCACATAAAGGAACATTTTCATCCCTCTCACTGAGTTTCGCCCCAACGCCAAGAACCCATCAGAGGAAATGACTAGAATAAGAGGTGATGACATGAGTATTATGCCTTAAATGGCACCAACCGCGTCATGGTATACTTGAGTAGTTTTAACCAGTGGATACTTGAGTAGTTGCAAAGAAGGGTCGTGGACCCAATGTAAGACGAGTTCACAATGTAGGACAAAAAGAATTTGCCACAAGTAGTTGTTCATATACAGAAGAACGACAAGGGGACGAGAAGATATGATAGAAAATAATTCATTGATAAGCAATGAGAAGCGCTGCAGTCTTCTGACTGGGCTCAACACAATGTCTACGAAGAGCATCATTGTATCTTTGCTGAGGTGGACGAGGATATTGGTAACGAACCACAGGTTCGAATATTAAAGACGCATGTTAAGTTGCACTAAAAGTCGAAATGTAAAATGAGCAAGGAGCTAAGACGGCCTGATGAACAGAGCATATGCAGTAGGAAGGGTGCTGAGTGCGGAACTGTAACTTAGAAGGTCTGAAATTGTGGCTCTCACCTCCTGCTGCCGAATTTTAATCCGTTCGGACGCCACCAAATACGAAGCTGCATAGACACCTCATAAACTGCAACAAATCCTTGCGTCGGGCGACGACTTCATTCAGAGCTATATTCTCCTGAACGTCCGTGCAGTCTTCTTCAATCACACAAGGAAGTAAATAGAGGTGACAGAAAATCACCACCTCCGTCGTTAATCCTATAGGAAGCAGAAAGCCAGCCAAGAAAATCTTCAAAATCTCCTCCGCTTCCTCCTCCTAAACTTGAACCAAAACCTCGCGGCCTCCGTGCAAGGATAATCCTCCAGTGTAGGATTATCTAAAATAAAAAAACTACAGCTCTTAAGAAATAGCAAGACCGATGAGGAGCTATCTCCTGCATATGCGGACCAAAACAGGTCCACTAAGGGACCACTAAAATGCGTAGAGAGAGTAACGCCGGACCCCTGCAAAGAATAAGCCGGGAAACAGAGGTAGCAATCAGACCTTACAGCGCACAAGAAATAGCAAGAACGTCCGTAAGTAACTACCGGCCTTTCTTCAGTAAAGTGTACCTCTACACCAAAACAGGTCAAATATAAAATAGGCGCTCCGAACATGCGCACAATGACACCAGCCCCGTGCAATCGGAAGCTACAGAGCTGCACAGGAAATGGCAAGAAACGGCGGCTCCGTGAAGAGCAATCCGGGGCGTCTGTGCACCAAAAGAGGCGGTGTAAGAGGTTGGAATGCGTAGAATGGCGAATCGGAGGTGACAGTAGTGTCGGTCTCCGACCAGTAGCAAAGATGATCGCAGCAACTTCACGGAGCCCGAGAAACAAAAGAATATTTGGCAGCAGGTTGTAGGAACGTAGAGTCTAGCGGCCCACAAACAAAAGGGAGAGCTGGGGAGCGAGAAGACTGGATCGAGACAGAGCGCGCGGCACAACGGCTCCAAGCTTCGAATTCTCGTCCCTCCTCGTCCGTCGGCGTCGGACACGAGCGCTTTCTATCCCCACGAACCACGCGCGAACGACGACGGTTACTCGACGAACCTTTCGACGAGACTGCGACGAGACGGCGAGGGTATTGTGCCGCTCGTGACGGAGTTTGAGGTTCCCCAACGGTCGACTTGACCGCGATGACCATATCACGGCGACCAGTTAGGTGTGGGTTTCGTTTTAGCGTTCCCCTACTTAGGGAACGCTGAGCACAGCGGCATTAGAAGATGACTTCCAACTTCCCAAATGATGTGGGTAGAGTATTATATAATACTAAGTTAGTGTTTTGTTTAAATCCACCCTTTCCGTATCGGGACCAAGTTTGATCAAAGGCACAGTTTTAGAGTCAATGTTGAGGTTTCATATCACTTGTTAGTGTGATGCGTTTTATATAGTCATTTGTGTTGAGAGCTAAGTGAGGTGAGGTCTAGACATACACAGGGCCGACCACCTCCACCCAACTATTGAGGAAAGCCATTTGGTAGACTTTCAGTGCTCCAAAATATCTGATTGAGTTGGGTCGTTTTGTTGAAGCACGCAAAGAAAAAGAAAAAAGATATTTAAAAAAAAAATAGGAACGTCAGTTTTAATTACAACTGACATGTGATGTCCGTTCATCAATCCCTACCCATGACCGCGTGGTCGTGGACTATTTCTTTATCGGCGGCACACATCAGGAGAAACGTGGTGTTGACCTAATTTCCACATTTCCACTATAATTTGGTGAGTGAGTGACCTACATGGAAACTAACTCTTAATAGTCACTTGTTAGAGTGTAACTGGAAACTTTTTGAGGGCTTCTTTGAGTTTTAGATGTCGACATGTTTTATCTTTACATAATTAAGAATCTTCTCATTTTCTTTGTCATCTATGTGCACATGCATCACTTTGCTCCTCTCACCACTTGTGTACTCCTCAAATAGAATCAAACTTATGAAAGAACTCAAAATTTCCTCAAAATTTTTTTGCCCTAAAATATAGAAAAATAACCGGCTCCCCTAATTTTATCTCTAGATTATTGACACAAGCATTGGAAGTGAGAAATATGGGAGATTCCATCAAAAAACTTGAGTTGGTCCCCACTTTTGGTGACTTTTGGTTAACTCTAATGTCACCTATATTGAGGAAGCAAAAATTGGAAATCATATTCAAGTTGAGATTCATTTGTGCCACATGACTTGGGAATAGTTTGTGTGTGATTTAGCTCACAAAAACATAACATTATTCAGCTGCAAGTTTTGGTGGGCATGGGAATATGTCAAAGAAACTTCTCGGACAACTCCCATATGTTGCTTTGGGTCAAGCTAAAAATTTAAGTCTTCCTACGGCAATTTCACGAGCAACTATATGTAACCAACTAAAAGGGAGCCTTGGTAGTTGCATGGAGCATGTTTCCTACCTCCTACACCCTGGCATGGTACTTATATTTAATGTTGCAGGCCGTTGCCTACTCGGCCATGGCCCACACTAACACGCCTGCTACACCCTAATATGCACTTCTATTTAATGCCCACATTGATGCACATCTTGAATAATCCAGCTTTAGTTAAGTTTGGTGTTGCATGTATTAGCCTGGATCTCGACCAATTATGCCCAAATCTCTACGGACAATGTGGTGGATGAAGTTTGTGACCTAGTGTGTTTGTAGCAACCCACATGTGGCCGGTGTCGTGACCACACCCACAAGGCCCTGCTATCTACCAAGAAGCCAACCTACCTATGAAGCTCTACCCCCACCAAGAGCCTTCACGCCATTGGTAACTAACTGCAGGCTGACCTCAGTTTCTCCGTACCTTGTCACACTTGCAATTCGTTTCACATTTATTGCTTCGGCTAGGAGTTCATCCATTTTCAGAAGTGGAACTCCCAACTATAGTTGAATAATGTTATGAAGCGTTTATTGTGTTAAATGTTATATGAGACCTTCAATGTAAACCACCCCCAAAGTATAGAAGACAAACATAGTATTAAGCATGACTCACTAAGCACCAGTTATTTTTCACCTTTCTCGCTTTCAACATTACACATGATGAGATCATTGCCATTTGATCCGGTAAATAAGAAAAAGAAAAAACGGCTAACATTCTTTAGATTTATTATATATTATTCTAATGCATCAGATAACCCTGTTCACCAACCTTCATCTTTGTGTGAGTGTGTTACTTTGCCTCTCTCTTAAGCCTAGTTAGCTATCATGGACAAGTTATGTGGGGTAAGGTACTTAGCGATAGCAATGGTCTTTAAAGTGACACCCCCAGGGCTTTAGTTGATTTTGGGATTCTAATTATTTTTGGAAAATTTCAGGAAATTTATCTTAAGTTGGCATATGAGCTAGAAACATACCCATGAAAAAATTCTTGAAAATAAGTTCTCATTTGTGATCCCCATAAATCATCAAAGTACATTGTAGCATTGGGTCTTTTGGTATCATACAGGGTGGTCTACTAACATTGGCTTGATAGATGAAAACCATTTCAAAATCAAATGTATAACGTGAGAAACAAATTTCAAAATCAGTAAGAGTCTTCTATTGAATAAGAGTATTATTCACCTTTTTGGAACACCTCCCACACTGCCTCGCTAAGCAAGTAGATCATATATTAGTCATTACGACTGGCCAAAGGTGGTGCTCTTCTCAAACCGATCTTACATCCTTCTTACACAACCACTACAAATAGTCAAAGCGGTGTTATTTTCATATTCAATGGTGCATATGATTAGTGGCTTGATTCTTTTTGGCCTACTTAATGCACCCGTTGCATTCACTTGTCAACACTTTAAGAATGAAAACATGAGTGTCGCTTTAAGATCGGCATTATTGCTAGGCACACGTGCCTTATATCATGTTATTTCATGAATGGGGAAAATCAAAAATTGATCCAAAACACACACACACAAAAAAGGCTACAGTCCACCCTCGATAAATGTTACACTTATAAACGTTAACTCATTATATTTGTTAACAAAATCGTACTCCCCTCATATTGCTAACTAGAATGTTAACTATGTTAAATGTTAACAATAACTTACTCCCCTCTTTGTTAATTTGCCACTTATAAATGTTAACCTACGAAATACATCCAATATTGTGTGATGACATCCATTACATTGACTCACAACCTTTCAAAGTGGCAAAAGCCACCAAATCACCACTTGAGATTGTAAATGCTTCAGAATTAGTCCAAAGGACTATTGATTCTTATTTTGTTTTATAAAAATAAAAGATTGATTTGATACACATATTTTATATATGATAATTTTGCAAAACTCTCCCTCCATAATTGTAATGGAATTATATTTGTTAAGCATTCAAAAAAATCCCTTTATAGTTGTTACAATGTTAACTCACTATAAATGTTAGGAAATTTTTACTCCAGAGCCTAACATTTATAGAGGGTGGACTGTAATAATCATTAGGCTCCCTCCATATTTTATGGTGTTTTTTTTTCCGCAACACATGCGAAACTTGAAGGCAACGAGTTTGGGCCAGTCCATGGCCAGCCGGCCTTGGCACACTTGAGAGCGCGCACAGTGGGCCCAAAAGTACTCGCAAAAGAAGACGAGCTAGAAAGCAAAGCACCAACTCCTCCTTGAGCCCTTGTCCTCCCCTCACATATATATAAGCTTCAAGTGTTTAAACTTAACCAAAAAACCAAACCGGAGTGTTTGGCTTTAAATGGCTCAATCATGCCAACTTCGAGGTTGCACTTGAGTTGATTGGCCTCCGAGACCGGGCCGATGATTGCCCCCTACACGGCGGGGTCACCCTACGGGGGTACTAATTCACCGTGCCCTAGCCTAGCCTACACATAGGATAGCTAAGTACATAGGTACATACCCTTGTTGGCGCCGGAATCTAGATGAATGTGCATGACATACATCCGTTACTTCTTACACAATAGAGTTATTTGTGAAGTAAAGCAAATGAAACCATGGGTTTAGTCCAAACCCTTGAGTTTATGAGCACCAACACGAAGTCATCCACGTTTTCTTGATGCTTATATTATTTTACACAAAGAGTGGTGTTGGGCTGTTAAAATTGGATTTTCTAGCTTGTTTTATTAGGATGAGTGGGTCAAGGCAACCTTGCATAGGCCAATCCGTGATTTAGGAGAGGCATGTCCCATGTGCACACCTTATTTTAGATCTTAAAATTTTCTCAAAGTTTGAGAGGTGAGAAGAGGAAATCCCAAAAGTTTCACCCAACTTTCAAAGTAGGTTTCAATACATGATAGAGCTAAACAAGCTCTTAATAGAAAATCTTCTCAAAGAAGGATCAAACCCATGGTTACGTCCCTCTTTGAATGACTTTATGGATAACTAATATCAACAATAGTACCAAAGAACCAATATTGTTATATTAGTTACATGTTGATGCTTTGTATTTCACAAGGTGAGAGGATATTTGTACATCCGAATCGTTAGTTGGGTCAATATCATCCTGATATTGTAGCGGTATTATGGTAATTCTTTCAAGGTAATACAATAGGCCCTAGCCTAGACATAGGATAGGTAAGTTCATGGGTACTTACCATTGTTGGAACTGGTGTATAGATCAATGTGTGTGACATCATTATTTCTTACACGATCTGAACAACGGTACCAAAGAACCAATATTGTTATACCAATCATATGTCAATACTACATATTTCACAAGATGAGAGGATATTTGTACATCGATTCATTAGTTGGGTCAATATCTTCCTAAAATCATAGCGATATTATGGTAAATGTATTAAAGTAATACAATAGGGCCTAGCCTAGCCATGGGATAGGTAAGTACATAGGTACATACCATTGTTGGAACAATTTATAGATGAATGCATGACATCATTACTTCTTGCACAATAGTATCAACAATGATACCAAAGGACCAATATTGTTATACTAGTCAAATGTTGATGCTTTGTATTTCACAAGATGAGAGGATATTTGTATATTGGAATCAGTAGTTGATCACCCTCGTATCATAAAAAAATTATGATAATTTTATTAGGGTAATACAATAGGCCCTAGCCTAGACATAGAATAGGTAAGTACATAGATACATACCATTGTTGGAAGTGGTATATATATGAATGCATGACATCATTACTTCTTACACAATATCAACAATGGTAACAAAAAATTGCATACATGACTTGTATCAATATTGTTATACCAATTAGATGTCAATGCTTTGTATATCACAAAATGAGAGGATATTTGTAGTATGTCCGAGTCTTTATCTAGGTCGATATCATTCTAATGATGCCATAGTGATATTATGGCAAATTAACTAAGGTATGAAGGTTCTTAGATGGTACATGAACCCCAATGGTATAAAAATAAAAACAACAAAATCTTAAATACATCATAACATTGCTCAAACTCTTAGTCTTGCACCCTTGCTAATCTGAGAGCTATAATTATAATGAAAAACAAAGTATGGTAGGTCTACTTAACAAAATGAATTTTTGGCCCCACTATCAATAAAGTCATAAACAATGTGCACGGTGACCTTGTGAAACCCGTGTTTAAACCTTGCCTGTAGCCGCATGCCAATGAATTTCGTTGGATGATACTCCTGAATCTAAGGGATGTAAAATGTTTTGTTTCATTTTACTTTTCTAATGGATGAGTTTACGTAGACAACATATCCTTAGTTGCGTGGATGTAGCAAGTGCATGTGAGGAGGTGTTTGACCCCTTGGCACCAACATGATTATTATGGGAACATGTACTAGAAGAAAATGTATCCATTGCATCCATTTGTGGCAACTCGGCCATTGCAACTCATGGTAAGAATATGCATAATAAATCATTTTGGTTGCTATCCGGAGATTTCGGTTACTCGTTGTCCAAAAATCGCAGTTAAAAACCTCTGGTTGACAACCAAAATTATTTATTTGTGCGTTTTCTCACCATGAGTCACAATGACCAAGTCGCAATGGACAAGTTTTCTTTTGGTAGTAGTTGTGTGTGTAGAAACAAGTCCCCTACATGTGCAAGGCCAATTCATTTCCAAGTGAACCCCACTGAACTAATTTGGTGTCATTGACGCCATTTTTGGAATTAGGTGACTGAAATAGGTGTTTAAAGACTATAAAATGGTTATGTGCCATTCATAACAGAAGAAGAAAGAAGAAGAACGTTGGTCTCCGAAGGAGGCCAGAGTGAATAGAGTGTCTGTTCGTAGAACATCCTTGGCCACGTCCAAGGGGCAATGGCGTTAGATGTAAAACTACTTCACCCTTTGCAGGGAGTAGGCACTTCATTAGTAGCTAATAGTCATTACCGGTAACCAGTAACATGTGCTTGTTATTGTTAGACATCATTTAATACCATGGCATTACTTTGGGGGGAAGGTGTAGTGGGTTGTAAGTTCTTATGTTTAGTTATGGCAGGTCTTGGGGGTCTGTGATGGGTTGTCTATTTTCCAGCCTTCGTTTATGGACTAGTATCGAGTGTGCAAGAAAAGAAAAAAGAAAAAAGAAAAAGTAACGCCCGTAGCAAGGTACCGGCGTGAATGTGAGCCCGTTAGCCTAATGCTGATCACGAATGTCCATAATGCAGCATAGGTGTTATGCCTCATGAGAGGTGGGCTTGGGGCATCAAGTGTGCATATTGTATGGCGATTATGTTAATTTGTTTGAATGTATAATTGATTTTCATGGTAGGGAGTTTAAGTTTTGTTGCCAAGTTCTTCATTGATGGGATGTGTTGTGGCTCTTGCACCTGTGACTAAAACCATGAGTGGGGCTACATTCCATCTTCTTGTTGTGATGTTGTTAATGAGCGGTTGGTATTTTGTGGTTTTCTTGTCAAGGGTTTCAAAAGCAAATCTATCATTACAGTATGTAAATTCTATAAATTGTATGGTGAGTTATGGTGTAGGGGCTTCTGGTGGGGGGTAGTTATACGGGTGCCCTATGACGCACATTATGTCAGGTTTAAATCTGGCATTGCAGTGGCATCTCTAGGGCCATTCATAACATTACTAAGGCTAGTGCCTTTGCCATGTTTGCTACCCAGGCGAGGCTACTAAGGGTGTGAGAAATCTGATAGTGTTCATTCCCTAAACTGGCAAATTGAGCATCAATATCCGGCTTAATATTCTAAGTATGATATGTAACTGGATTAATATACTCTTGTGACTCACCAAAAATCAACATGTCACAACCCATTGAGCTTCATTTTTTTAAACTTAAATTGCATAGATTTTCAATAAGCAGATGGGGAGGGCAGCCCAATTGGAGGGCCACCCTTGCAAAGTGAGTAGTTGCCCAACATAAGAGGGGTATAATTCTCTCAAAACAACCAAGATTCCCAACACCAGGGGTGCAACACCCTAGTGTTGAATTAGCAAATCTACGATGAAACGTATGCAAAAACCATATTGAAAATCGGATCTCCCCTTATTTAGTTATAATCAATGGAAGTCCATGCTTGCTGATTTCTTATCTGGATACATAAGTCCTCCCAACCATGTTCACTATCAAGTGTGGAGTAGTTAATGAAATTTGAAGACGTAGTCCAATCTCTTCTAAACATGTTGTCTTTATGATGTCCACTCTTTGATCCTCACCGAACCACATACGAATCAATATCGGTCTCCGATTAAGAAAACAAGTCACTTAAGACCCATGTACACTCTAACCTCCCTAATATCATGCCTCCGGCCACCAAAGTGCACGTGATACAAAGGAGATGACCTTAAACTACCGGGTGATAGCAGAGAGGTACCCGTTTCCGAATGGAGAGGTTGGCGGTTCGATTCATGCTGTGAAATCTTCTCTCTACTTGACGGAATAAAGTAGGTAGGTAGGTAGGTAGGTAGGTAGGTAGGAAGCCAAGAGCCCACCCACCGCAAGGTAGGCAGTAAACCCCATCCTTTGCCAAGAGGATTCTTGAGCAAGGGTAGGGCCAACGGGCTCAAATTCACGTCGGAATGCATGACGTTTCAATTTATTTATTTATTTATGATACAAAGGAGGTCTGTAGTGTTAACACAGATGTGTGATAATAGGGAATTAACATAGCACGTGGCATTATGAAATAACACGAAAGTCAAAATTGCAATACCGACAAGGATGACAACGTGATGTGTGCGAGCATGTGGTTTGAGTTCTTTTCTGGATTATTTCGATGTCAAAACCCCTGATATACAAGAAGGAAATGTGACAACAGGGAAGGAGATTAAAACTACTCTTCAAACTGCAGTTTAAACACCTCCGTTCCCTAGGGTTTCAGGGTATAAGAGAGGGAGTGACATTACGGAGGTTAGGGTGTACCTTAGACAGCCCAGTTCCGTAGCCGGCTGGGCGTGAGAGTAAACCCCTCTGGCGCCAACATGATTATTATATAAAGAAGCAGAGCTGTTGGGGTGTGTGTGAGTCATAACTTACTAAATGCCCTGTCATTACTTTACTACGCATGCAAGTAATCAGCTTAATCAATTGTGTCCTCACTTGCAGAGCTTTCAGGATTTCACGCACTGCAAATAAATGATCTCAGACCAAATAAATGACTGGGGAATGTACGTACTTGGGAGAAATTGCAGTAGTATTCTAAGTCACTTGCCATTCCATTATTAAGAAGCCGCAGTTTGTGTTCGTTCATGTGGGCCTTGAGAGCATCCGCACCCTTGCTCGCTACACCCGGCCGTGAGGTCCTTTTGCGGGCCAGTGCATGAACGAGTCCCGCACCGCAACTCGCGCAACGACTTTTTCAAGCGCGGGCTCGCCAAAATCCTCTCCGGCCTCGCCATCTTTCAGAGTCTCCTTGTTGCTTGAGTGCGCCCAAAACACGCGTTTTTTTTTAGAGCTTTCTATTTCCTTCTAGATTGCGATGGCAAATCGTGGACGTGTAGGGTCGGTGCAGCGAGGCCGTGGTCGCGGTGGTGTCGTCGCAGGGGAGGTTAGCCGGAGCGGGAGAGGCTAGCCTGCTCAGATTAGCGGCACCTCCCTGTTGTTTCCCGAGCAAGGGTGAGGGTCTCAAATTTTGGCGAGTCCCTAAACCCTTCCAGGGCCCTCCACTCCCCCTTTCCCGTGTGTGTGATTCCGCGCAAGGGTGCGGATGCTCTGAGAACATAACCATGGGATGCCTACCCCAAGCTAGTGAGTATGAGGGCCACTTCACACACGAGCCAAGAGCCGTGACCATGAAATTGCGAGAGCCCAAAAGAAAGTGTCCAAAGGCCGTCCCAACACACCTCCGGAATCATGTAGTGTGGTCACGGATCCCTCAAGTGTAGTGTGAAGTCATATGTGACCGGGGGCCTCAATCAAGTGCTATCTCAATGAATTTCTATTCATGTGGGTTTTCACACATGATAGAATAGAATAAATCAACGGTTGTGAGCGTTCAGGGTGCCGTGGTCTCCCGGTTTTGTGTTAGACCTACTTCCAAGAGGTGGTTTTTGAAAATAGTCCAAGTGACCATGAAACATGATCCATTCGATGCCACGTAGGAATCCATGTAGACATTACATCCATCTTGCATTCACATACTCCGTTGGTCCCTCAAGCGTAGTGTGAAGCGAACTTGGACCGGCTCCGCCTTTTCCACCAATGAGAGTGCTTGAAGTACAAAGGTCACATGCTCTCAATCTCGTATGTGAAGTGGCCTTGAATCTGCACTAGGTTGCGGCGTTCCATGATTATTATCTCAAGGCCCACATGAATGAACGAACACACACTGCTTAATAATGTTATGACTGAACTACTACCTCATGTCAAAACTACTCTATGTTACTTCATGGTTCCCAAACAAATAAGACATGCAAAGACAAGAGACAATGAATTTGAGTTGAATCAAATAATCAAAGATCAACGAGTGTAGTAATATATACTACGAAGAGAAACCCCTCAATGAGTACCACGGTCGACTACAAAGCTTTAAATGTCAATAATAATATCGCAGCAAATCCACACATTCCTATTCTAGAAATCTTGATCCCACATAATTCCGTAAGCCCGGCCAAGCAAGGGATATAAAGTTATAAACATGCGGGTAAGTACTTGAAAGGGAAGCAAGTCTTTTCTTGATGAGGAGGTCTTCATGGCCACATAGATAGATCCGAGAGCCAAGTCAACCTCGTCATGTTGGAGCTCGGAAGCCCTGCTTGTTGATGGCAATAAATTAGGCCCAATATTCTAACCATTCAAAATTTGGCCAGAAAAGTAATTTGCTTTGCAGCTTGTCATGGAGCCTGAGGCGGATGCATGTGAACAGAGAAAACAAACCAGGCATCTTTGTAATTGATTGGGTGAGATAACTGGCCTACCATTTGGACTGGCCCAATTTATTAGATTGCATGGGAAAAGCAGGGGAGTTTGATGTAGAAGTATGTGTGTGCACATCTGTAGTACTAAATGAGTGTAGAATACTGTATAGTGAATTTTTTGGACTAATGCTCTTGCCTCAACTCAAAATTTATCACTGTAATCTTCCTCATGCATTGAAGCGATGTTTTCCATTGATAAAATAAAACTAGTAACCCCAAGCTGGGCTTTAGAGATCAACTTTAAGAAGACCCAACAAGCGCTGATTTGATGTACATGAGTGCCACACCGACACCAAAGAATTGAGATTGCAACAAGTAACACGAACCATGGGTCACATGCCATGATGGTCAAAGCCACCGTTAGCTCCCTCGAGAGGTTGATAACATCGCCAAGACCAAGGCCACCGCACTCTTCCTTAGTGTATGGGACCGTTAATCATGCATTGATAGTTACATCCTAAACGCTTATGCCACATGCATGTGAAAGCATGCTCAGTCCATTATAATATTCAGGTCGAGCTTATAAAATAATTGACATCTGAGCGAATATTGGAGGAACTATCCATTGTGGATTCTCGGCCTCACAGTTCATCGGCAAGTTGTGAAGTAATGTTATGGAAATCTCAACACATCCTAGGCACAAAACTATACACCATTCACACTTGTGATAACAAACACATTATCCAACCAACCCCTCCCATTGTCAAACCATCATTGATGAGGATGGATTTGGATTTTTTGAATAGTTTGACACTTATATATAAACATGACCCCTAAAGGTCCAAAGGGGTTCACCTCCGATTGAGGATTCTCAATAGTTACAAGCATGCAAATAACAATTGAGGGTAGACTATTTTTTGCCAGGTATAACAAAAAAATCCGATCAAAACTTGTTTGATTGTTGACTAGGGAAGTACTGTAGTAGCTCAACACTCCACACGTTGAATCTTAATTTTTTTTTAGGTGACACATCAACTTTGCCTACATGTTTCAGTCGATATTATTGTGACATGTAGCAATTTTTGCTTCAAATATCAATTAATTGGTTGTGTCGAACCTATCATGGTACTAACCGTTGTAGTAACTTAGCGTGGGTGAGATGAAGAGTCTTAAAGTGTGGAAGAAGATGTCCAACTAATCATTGGCATTACTGATGAAAGTATTCAAGGTTTATATAAAAATGAAGGTGTGCAATCAACTCATCTGTGCTCCAACTAAAATGCCATAAAAGATTTTATTCCATACAACATTTTTGTATCGAATGAGGTAAGAAAACCCAACCAACACTAACCAATTTGGGTTGTTAAAATACTTATTAGTTGACCTTGATGATCATACAAATAATACTATTGACCATGCATATTGTTTGACTTGTCAATACTGTGACTCTCAAACAATGACAGTGTAGCCCAAATATAAAGCATGTCACTTGAATGCTCTCAATTCGCAGGATCAAAGAGTGAGACATAAAAGCAACATCAACTTCAACATATTTTCAAAGTCATAAATTCTATAAAATCATTATGCCACTTTGGGATTATTTGGATGTTACTTCAAGTTCCAAGCGTTGTGGAAAAGTATGGAAAATATCACCATACCATGAAGTCTTTGGTTCAATACTTTTAGTGCCACAATGTAATTTCCATGTGCGATTTATTGGGTCTCAACCAATGTTGGCTTAGCATCACCTTTAAGTGATATCAATAGGGTTAGTGTATGATGTATTTGGGAATTAATACCATAAGCAATGGCATGGTATTTTATGTACAAAACAAATACCAAAAGGGTATGTGCAACAATAATTGGAAAGCTATGATTTTGCGAGGGTATGTATAGCATGATATTGGAAGAGTGTATATTGTGCCAATAACAATATTGGTATGGTATGTGGTACACTCTGAAGTACTTGAATGAAATGGAATAAATGGTCAAGTGTTGTGAAAACTGCTATGAAGAAAACATGGGTATTGTCAATTTTAATATGGGTAACTCCATCCTTTTCACCGATGCATCCCAAAGATGTACAAGTGGGGAAAGGACGCAACCACATCCTACTTGAAATTACTCTACATCATCTTCAAAACATCCAACATCCTTTAAATCCATCTCATGAACTTCAAGCAAGTTGGTCTCCTTGGCTAAAGCTCCACTACCCCCCCCCCCAAGGTGCAACCATCATGAGCATCATTGGGCCAGTTTTTTGAATCATAACCAAAGCATCTAAATTCTCTAATCCTAGTCTACATTGTCGCAAGTTGTAAAGCACCCCAAGAATAGACAAAGTATGCTTGGTTTCAATTTGCGAACCGGGATTTGTAAGAATTTGCCTAGCTAGGAAACCAATATATGGAAACCTCCAGGCATTTTCTCTCCACCACAACAAGGGTGCAACCTCTAGGTTTGCCGACACCGACAACCTACGAAACAACGACAACTCTAAAACAAACGACCAGTGGTCCGAGACGACCCTAAACTACCGGATGATGGTGGAGAGATACCCAAATCTTAAGGAAGAGGTTGGCGGTTCGATTCCCGGCTATGAAATCTCCTCTCTACTTGACGGAAAAACTTGCCAGGTGGTCAATTACCTCCTGTGCTTTGGCGCTGGCCTTTCGGCCTTCTGTCTCAAAAATAAAATAAAATAAAATAAAACAAACGACCATTTCCTAGTTTCCTCCATTGTATTAGGAGCATCAAAGAGCGAGTCGCAAGCATGATTGCCGCTAATGCCAACCTCATCAACACACGTTTCATATTGTGAATTCAAGAACTCACTTACCATTCCCAACAAGGGAAGAAACACATGCTTGTCATACTAAGCCACAAGGCACATGGCTTCCAATCTTGGGCCATAAACTCTCCTACACATTGCAATTTGTTGAACCGGATCTAGCATGAGGGCGAGCATGTTGTGTGCTTTGTTTGCTATGATTGTGTTTGCAAATGATAGGAAATGATTCAAAACTTAATGATCTTGCTAACCATGCAGCCATAGAGAACATAAGGTTCCGAGTCAAAATCATTGATCTACAACCTAGTGTTGGACTTGTGACTCAACTCTCCTTGACACTTGCTCTAGATGCTTAGCGCTGCAAATAAAGTGTCGTTGAGGAGCCAATATCCCATGGGTTTGATAAACAAAACACTACTTGATGACCAACTTTATGGTCTTTGTGATTAAGCCCGCCTCAACCCATGTTACACGGAGGGCAACTAGGCTTGCAAAACCATGGATTGGCGTTGATAGCATGTATTGATGGCATGGGCGTACTCCAACTTCTCCTACACCACAACAACATGCAAAAGGCATGTGAGCTTTGAAAATCACCACACTATCATTGCTAACATTGGGCAACATTGTTTGCATAAAGGTCAACAAGAGTCTTTCACACACACAAAAGCCACCTTGACTATTCATATATAGAACAACATTTTGTACATAAATGGCAACCTACTTATGGACGTAAAGGGAAACATTGTTCACATTAAAGGCCAACCTAGTTATTCAAGTGAAGGGCAACATTGCTCACATACCCAACAACCTTCTTTATTACATACACGGCAACACACTTGGTCAACTAAAGGCCAACATTCTTCAGGTGAGGAGAAAACTTGGATAAACCAACATTGGTAACATAGAAATGTACTTAAGTCATGCCACAAAGTTCACCCCTACATCAACAACAAAACTACATAGTGCATTTTGGTTCCACAGCTATGATAATCATAACTCTAGATTGAAAACCACATCACATTAGTACTCATGTTATATTATGGTATAGCTACATGAACAAACACCAATAACAAGATAAATGGTCGACCAAATAAAAATTAAAAAAAAAAAAAAAAACCTAGGCACCCCAACTTTTTTTTGCAAGGGCTAGAGCACCCAAGGCCCACATTGAAGCACATATAAGGCCTTAGACTCAATGAAACAAACCCACAAGCAAAAGGCTGCAACTTACAAGGCCACCAAAACACAAAAAAGGCCTCGAGCACCCCATCCTTTTTTTGCAAGAGCACCCAAGGCCCAACTGCAATGAGATCTAAATGGGTGCAAGCACGGTAAAGTGGACAGCTCTTGATCCTTGCTCAGGTTTAAGTGAAAGTGATCCAAAACAATATACTAACTTTGAATTTTATGAAATAAAAATTCATAAACATTTAGAAAACATATGAATCTACAAAGCCAAGCAATTTATGTTCACAAAAAACAATTTCAAACAACGTATATGTATTTTAGAAGACGGTGCAAGTGGTGGTGCAAGTGGTGGTGCAAGTGGGTGTCATTGAAAAGATAATTGTCAAAAACTTGTTTAAAATACAATTACATTACATTAAATTGATGAATTTTTGAAAAAAAAATTATGATGACCTCAAGTTTATAATGAATTCAAGGAATATGAAAAGAAATTCCAAGTTCAAAATATTTAAGGTCATGAAATTTACGTTCAAAACTATATTTAGTCAGTTGCTTTTACGCGTCACTTTTGATGATAGGTTTTGAAGATCTCATATTGATATTCTATATTTGAGTACCTAACTTAACAATAGAGGTCATCATGAAAAATAATCTATTTTAAACAACATTTTGCTACTACTTAT
Source organism: Polytrichum formosum (assembly GCA_964035585.1). Lineage (NCBI taxonomy): Eukaryota > Viridiplantae > Streptophyta > Polytrichopsida > Polytrichales > Polytrichaceae > Polytrichum > Polytrichum formosum. The sequence continues at coordinate 27,368,706 of OZ037939.1, read as the reverse complement.
AGGCGTTTGACCAAGAAAATCATGGCTTTCATATACCGGAGCACTTTTTTGGTCCACTTTACTATGCTTGCACCCAAATCCAAATTTTGAATGCAAAAAGTCCACAAGCAAAACCCAACGCGTTATGAAAACATTGAAAAAAGGGTCTTCGAGCACCCCAATTCTTCCTGCAAAGGCCAAAGCACTCAAGACCCAATTATCATGAGCTCTAACGCCAAATGTTAAATGTAGCAAGCCCACAAGCAAAATGCAGATTGGAAAGGCCAAGAAAACATTGAAAAACGGCATTGAGCACCCCCAACCTTTTCTACAAGGGCCAAAGCACCCAAGGCCTGCTTGCAAACACATTCATATCCACATACGCATTGTAGCAAGCCCACAAGCAAAACCCAACAATAAATTCTCCAACAAAACATTAAAAGAACCATGTGACAAGGGGGTCAATTTGCCTTTCTTGTTGCGATTATTCCATGCGTGTGTGGAGGAGGTTGATGTTGCAATCAATAATGAATGGCAACCCACATACCTCATGATTTGTGTGTCTTGAATGCTCATCTCCATGCTTGCTCAGCGAGGCAGAAGAATGCACACACTAACATGTTTCAATGGTAAGGAACCCAATGTCTACTATTATCTTGTAACCATCTCACCTTCACGCGCCAAACAATATTCTCCTCCACTCCCCTAATGTCTTCTTCCAATGATGTCCCCTCCACCTCCGTGGATTCATCAGTTGGAGCATTAAGTAGACTCTTCATAGTGACACCAATTTTTGATCCTTCATTCCCACCAAGATTGGAGGCATGCTTCCATGCAATGGACCCCATACAGTTGCATTATTCCACTCAACACACTATTAAATCCATCCCATAACTCAAAGAAGACAAACCCATAAATGATATTGCAACTATTTGATAAGGAAATGCCTAAACACAAGCCAAAAATTGAACGAATGAGGAAGACTTTCATACTTGAAGCCTAAATGGCCACCATGATAGCTCTGGAAAACATCCACTAACCTTAAGAAACGCAATCTCTAACCCACAATGCTCTTCATTTAAGGGATTTGCAGTTGTTCAACAACAAATCCAAATGCTCTCCTCCGAAACCCTCACCTCTTCATTGCCACGTCACACTTTTGGTTTGGAAAAACCTTTGAAAATTTTGGACTAACCTCGTAGAGTTTGATGCCAGTTTAAGGGCTAGTGATACCCACTACAATAGGGTATCAGATGTGCCACATACTATTGACGAGGTATCAGATATTGATACTCGTCCAAATTCTTTAGTTTCATCCATATACCAAACAAATCTTGGTCTTAACCAATGAGATACCAACACATGTCAATTAAATGATATTTATTTATTTATTTTGTTAATGCCAAACCAAAGAGCATGGTGCAACATATCATGCACAATGAAGACGTGCATTGAAAGAAATTTTAAATAACACTCGAGCTTCTTCACCTATGAGATGCACGACATGTTTGTTAAGTAATACATCACGAGCATAACTTTTTCAAAAAAAAATTGCTCTAAATTCACTAGGTTGGTTTTAAGATTATCGATAATTTGTCACTTTTTGTTAAAGAAAACATGAATAAAGAGAAATGGACAAAGTTTCAACATGATCAGATGACATCTTTTTCAGAGGTCTTTCAAGAGATTTGTTGCCAAGTTGCCAACATGTTGGAATACTTCATTGTTCGATGTTTTCTCATCATTTGAATTACTTAATATGAAAGGACAACACATATATTTGAGATATATATAAGAAAAAAAAGTATCAAGTTGAGAGTGTGTGTACAAGCACTCAAGTTTTGTAAAATATGAAAATTATAATGTGTGAAACATATATGATGTGCATAGGAATTGCATGTGTGAGCAACATGTGGCAACAAAACAGGCAACATGTGACAAACTATGGACCCACTATCATACATGTCCACCTACCTATAGCACTACACCACTGGTGTATGGATGCCATGTTCATGGAACGAGCTAAAAGACGAAAGAGGTGCCATGGAAGGCACGGTCCATATGACAACACTTTTTCTCGTCATCAAAATCCCTACGCATTGATGTGTCATGTGCCAACACAACACATGCCAAACTACATCAATTACAGTAAATAATGTGGGTTACTAGTTGAAATTCTGCGACCTATAAATTTCTACTAACGATATTGCCTTCTACTAACACAACATAAATAGGACATGTGCACATTCAAAAACATTATATATATATATATATATATATATATATATATATAAAACAGCTTACTTGGTAGAAAATTTTGTTCTACGTTTATGAAGGTCCGCTTACTACCTTTATATGTGCAGTTTGGAATATTTAGTACAGCGAGTCTCCACAGGTTCAAAATCCTCCCTCCTCCAGCACAAAGGAAATCTTGCTCATAAAAAAAGCAGATGACTGAAACAACATGAGTGATTACTCAAGTGTGCATGCAAAACCAAACTTATGTTCACCCCACACACATGCAATTCCTTTTGGCTGGCCATCATGTGGAATATGCATTTTCGAGGACATGCACAATTATAGTAAAAATAATAAGTGCTCTTTCCTGCAACAAATGCAATCCTCTACCCGGAGGGCCTTCACTTCTAAGTCATCTAACTTAAGTGACCGAATAACTTTGATCATTCCGATTTTCCCGCTGTTCTCCTGAGTCTCCAAGTGATTGGAAAGGTGATCAGTCCAAATTCTCATAAATTAATCTTTAGTAACCAACTTCTGAGCCCAGTGTACCATGCAAGGAATGAAAGCCTCACCTATTTCCACTTTTGTAGAATAAGTTCTCATTTATTACGTGAGTTGGGTCCTTTATGTTAAGTTATCAAGGCTAGTACCGTACCCTTCACCCATGATGCCAAAATGATAGCAAAATGAAAAGAAAGAAAGAAAAAAACAAAAAACAAAAACAAAACAAAATAAGGGATCCACCGTTATCATGACAAAAGTAAAGTTTTACGCAGTCACATGGCTCGAGTGCAAAGTAGGAGACGGGTGTCCTCTGGAAGATAATTGCTTTGTTATATACGTGTGCACACAACATCAACTTTCATTTTTCTCAAGTATCTAAGTGTTGCACTACTTAATCTAATCGGAAGTCGTTTTTCCTACTTGCTATGTGCAATTATTCATATGTTGCTCCAAATTTGCCTGCAAGTGGTGCTCCCTCCTTGTGATTACATGGTAAAATGAACCAATGACTAATAGGAGATTCATTTGTTCTTTGCTAATAACGACCTTGATCTCAAAATGGAACCTCCTTATATAGTAGTTATGCTCATGCTTGTCTTCCTAGCTCATAATACATATAAGTAGCTTTAAATGGGCATGAAGTGTCGGGACACAAGGCAAAAAAAAAATGGCAAGACTTTAGCTACGCCTTACTGGTCAACCACATAATTTGCATTAACTTAGTACATGGTTGCCAAGTGCCTATCATAGTAGGCAAAGAAAGAGGAGGGGGGAAGGGGAGGTGTAACAATGTGTAACTTTAAATAGTAAGTGAAACTAAATATGATGTCTAGTGTAGTTACCAAATATATTTGGTAAAACCCCCCTTGGATTAGGTTAATCACCCGCTCAAGTTGACTCACCTCGTGATGACATTTATTATAAAGTATAGAAGGAGAGATATCATGGTTATCCTTAAAGAAATAATACGAGAAGACCCCATGATATCATAACATTATTCAACTATTATTAACCATTCCATTCTAATAATATCATTACATTGCTTCACCCAAGTTTTTCAATTGAAATTTGCCAGTGCAATGCTCTGCTATGAGAATAAACAAAGTATAATTTCAAATAGAATCTAGCTTATTCCCAGCCCCACCAACATACAAACTTAGCTGAATCATTACCATGAAATTTGGTCACTCTTAATGATATAAGACAAGAAGATGACCCCCGGTCTACTTGGGAACGCAGAAGATCTTGAAAGTGGGCAAGAAACTATAGATTGGGCATCACTTGTGTCCAAAGCAATGGAGATCCACATCAGCTTATTACCTTCCTATGGAGATTTTGGACCTACAAACTTTGCACACCTTAAATGGAAAGAAATGTCTCAATTTGGACAAATATGTCAAACTAAAATATCAAATTAGTATGATTGCACGATATCAAAAGCTTGGCAGTCGCATGCCTTTGAAGTTCACTCTACCAGGTTGAACAGCTGGGAGGTCAGGCTAGGCCAAGGTGATTTCATCTGCTCTCGTGCCCCACATGCACCAAGGCTCAGAAAAGTTAGTTGGTAGTAAATTCTCTTGGTGCACTTGGATGTGTGCCCAACAGTCGAATGCAATAATCTCCCATGAGTTGACATTCCACATGTTTGGGATGCATTGGATACAGTGAAAACAAACTTCAATTCCACATCACAGAAGTTGAAGTATTGAACAATTACAGAATTGTCAAAAATTCCCTCCCTGATTCAAATCCATGATCCATGATCCTGACATCACTTCCTAGGATTGGACTTGCGATGCGGAGGACCTGAGAGGACTGGAGAATGGTGGTTTCCATGGTAAACAAGTAACTAGGTATACAGGCAATGAAGTTAATCCATGATGCTGAGCACAAATGCAGGAAACGTCAAACAACGCAATTTGGTACAACATTCCTAGGAGTCCGTTAAAAAACAGGCAGAGGCCATTTATGGATGTGATAGTACAGTAGGGGCGTCCAGGCCACCAATCTCAGCAGATTGGAGCACCAAGGCAAACAGACAAAAGAGATTGTCCTGTCTCAAACAACTAGGTCTTCCAGAACCAGATGATATCCAGAACTGATGCCATTACACTATCACACAACTGGTGTGCTTGTCAAGACAAGCATACGCTTCAGACAGAACATGGGTCACCACCGTTGCCATTGCTCTGTATCTGCACCCTCATCGAATCCACTTGATGGACCCATTACCTGCATGTCCATTTGTTTGGTATACTTATCTTTCCTTCGTTGATCAAACTCAGTCCAGCCGCCCAGCTGCTCACACAAATCAAGAATCGATCTCTTAGCAGCACATCAATCAGCTAGGAAAGATGTCAGGTAAAACAACACAACACTCACAAATCCATACTCAGAGCAGTCGTAGCACAGGAGGTCTACATTGGTAGTCTTTAGTACTTCACAAGTTCTGTTACAACATCCCAGCAAGAAGTACTGAGTTCTTATACTTTCAAAGAATGACCCTTACACTAATAAGTAGAATGAAAATTTCCTGTCAAATGTACCTCTCGAAGCTCCTCCATGGTGAGCTGATTCCAATGTAAAGAGAGGGTCTTGAGCTGCAAGCAGTTCCGCAATATCTCCGAAGGGAAGTCCTTCAGTTGATTGCCGTCTAGGAGTAAAGTCTGCACAACTTTCAAATGTTAAATGTTAACACAATTACCACATTCCCAAACTACGTGCTAATGAAAAATAATGACTAACAACTTTATTTTCTCATATCCAAGCAATTTCCGATGTACACTAACATTTAAAAAAAAAAAATAGAGTGACATCCACATGCCCCTTTTTAGAAACATGAACTGATCACACTCACGGCTCCTACTACATTGATGGAGAATTACCACCAAGTGATCCAGAAAGAGGAAAGGAGAGACCTTGAGTGAAAGCATTTGGCTGAAGGAGACAGGAATGAACATCAATCGATTTCCTGACAGGTTGACCTAAAATCACAGCCAGCCACATAGGATGTCATGATGAGGTACTTTGAACAACTCTCTGAAGCATTTGGATTATTTTGAAGGATGGGGCTTTCAAAACACAATGATGTAAATATAAGAAGTTCGCTTTCTTCACCTCAGTAAGCTGTGCACAGCTTCCAAGGCTTGAAGGTACCTCCTGTATGCTGTACACAACAATAGAATGCATTCAAAAATCAGCAACCTTCATGCTCTATATTGCACTTGAGCGTCCAATAAGATGATATTAATTTATACAAAAGGCAACCATAAAACCACTGTTTCTACTAGAACTTATTGTAATGTTGATAGGCTAGAAACCTCTTCACATAGTAATGCTGGTTCTATGCAGTCCCTGTATCATAGAATTAAAGCCCCTCCAGAGCTGTGAACCCTGCTCACCAATTATTACTCAAATCCAGCTTCTCCAGCAATGATAGGTTGCCAAGCTCGTCAGGCAAGGATGCCAATTTGTTCTTTGCAGCACTGAAGAACTTCAGTGATGTGAGCTGACCGATCTCTGAAGGTAATGTGGTCAATCTGTTGCAGAAGGACTCTCAACTTAATTCAGAACATCACAGATTCTTTCCAATGGCAAATCCTTACTCCAGAAATGTATACGTCAGAATCCTATGCACATTCAAATATGTGTGTGTGTGTGTGTGTTTTAAATTTTATAAGGGAAAGAACAGGAGTAAATGAGAAGACACTGACAGATTGTTATCAAGGACAAGCACAGATAGTTGATTCAGTGTCACCAGGCTTTGCCAACTTATGGTCCCATCTTTCAGTCCATTGCTACTCAGGCGTATTCTCTACATGCCACAAACGCACATCATGAGATATTCTAGATACAACAACTACCGAGAGATTTTGTATAGCAAATTATGGATGGGTATAATTCCTGTGTAATGTTCTCAATTGCTGCAGGGTTAAAAAGGGACCAGACTCTCAATGAAAACAAGCAACGCATGAATTTAATATGGAACCCCACCTATTATGTAGTGCACAGAAACTGAACCAAACATAGTACACAACATTCACAATAATCTCCACCAGCAGATACACTTGTCTGAGGAGTAAACAAAATACACTAGGTGAACATTCCTGTATAACATAATAATTAATCTCATACTCTACGCATACAACTGCCAGAATTTAGGTCTAATTTCAAACCTGCAAGTTCACGAAAGAATTAATGTCCGCAGGAAGATCCACTAAGCAATTTCCAGCAGCATCCAGTACGCGAGCAGAAGGCCCCAGAGACCAAACAGCAGCTGGCACTTTCTATCCACCCCTTGCAGCCATGCACACCTGAAGATCAGCTAACTTGAAAGTCAGATTGAACTCCTTGAGTTGGTGATAGTGAAATACATGTTCACCACATGACCCAAAATGGACGAACAAAGTTACAAAAATGAGAATCAAAATAGGAAATTATATTCCATGTGAAGAAAGTGCAAGTTCACAATCATGCTGAATGAAGGATGTGCAGAGAATATATGGTGCATGCATCACTAAAAATGTAAACAGTAAGCTGACTATTCTTCTGGTACAAAAACAATGTAGACAACACTTACAGATATCGCAAACTGAGGAATAGAAGGCTAAGAAAAGGCAGATGACTAATCCAGGGACAAAAGAGTTGCATATTCAATGAAAACTTGAGATAAAGCAGGAGAAATCAACAGATATCAGATAATCAATTCAAAAGAGAATACATATGCAACATGAATCAAATGTTGAGAAATCATTTGATCAGATGCCATCCACGACAATATGCATAGAAGAAGCTACCTTCCATGACATCAACATTGACTTTGTCAGTTCCCCACAGCTGATCATTATCTTAAGCTTTTGCTGCTTCTTTGGAGGTAACAGGAATCTAAGAAAGACAAGACAAAATTCTCACAATAGAAGGATCCAAGCTACCACGCATTTGTTCACAGGAGATCAGGAAAAGCTTTATGGACCAGAACTCAGTAGGAGATGTTGCATAAGTACCTGTAATCCACTGTCTCGAAGCGAGATAATGCCTGTCAGTTTCCATGCTTTCAATCTGCTCTCATCAATTCTTGTTGGAACGGCCTGCTTGATTGGTGAAGTACTCCTCTTCGATGGTGAGGAAGTCCTTGCTGGAAACTGACCCCATGCCATGCTTCAGTGCTTGATTACTTTCCTCAACCACTTAAGTCTAACAAAGGGCAGACTGGTATAAAATTTAATATAAGTGTGCTCCCATCTCAAAAATCCACCATTATTCACGTAAACCTCAGGTCCAAGAATCATCTTGCTTAAGGTGAAGCATCCCTCTTGTTTACAATTAGACACTATAGTTCCTAAAATTATATACTTCAATTTCCAGAAGGAACTTGTGGTTTAAACCTCTAAACAAGAAGCTCATGCACATGATTTATATACGGTTTTCATTCCTGCCCAGTTGAGTAAAATAACCATGAGAACTGTTCAGGAGTGTACCCTTGGCTGGAACCCTTGTGCTGCCATGAGCATGACTTTGGAGCCATTGGCGAGTTGGGCATTCTTCAACGTCATGTCAGGGGTCAGCACTTTTCCTGAAAACAGCCCCATATTTAATATTCAAATGATGTAGTCAGCTTAGACAAATGGATTAGCCATTCTGACCCATGTCTGCCAGCTACGATACTAGAGGACAAAAGCATTACTCCCAAAGAACTCAACGTTAGGAAGTGTAAGCTAGGATTGATCAGTAGAAATGACAAACCCAACACATTGCATCCAGCCAAACCCATCATCGATGATGACGAAGTGCTCCATTCCACAAAGGATTTGACTGATGTCAAGTACCACCTTTCAATGCTTCTCACAACTAGCCAATTCCTATTTTGAATTATTAAGAAAGGTGAATATGTCAAATTCCATTAAATGACAAAAGAGTCATGGTGTACAATGATCTCCATGAATGTGAATGCTGTTCAGCTGCCTTATCAAATTTGATGACACGAACAGAAGCAGCACAATGGTATTCCCGTGAGATCAATTTATGTCGATAAGTAGACAGAAACAATGATGCATGTGTAAACATAGACAGTAAGTCAGATTTCAATCCTTACCTTTCAAGAGGAGTTTCTGGAAACAAGGCAGAACTTCCTATGCGCTGATGTTAAGTTATTAAGAAAGGTATGTTTCAATTTACACATGGTGTACAATGAACTCTATGAACGTGAATGCTGATCAGCTGCCTTGCCAAATGTGTAAATACAAACAGCACGTGTGCAGCACAATGATATTCCCGTGACATCAATTTATGTCGATGAAATCAACCATAGAAACAATGATGGCATATGGACACATCGACAGCAAGTCAGATTTCAATCATTACCTTTAATGATAAGTTTATGGACATGAGGCAGAATTTCCTATGCGCTGATTTTGAGTTATTAAGAAAGGTGAATTTTAAATTTACATTAAATTTGTGAAGTGTCGTGGTGCATAATGATTTCCATGACCATGAAAGCTGATCAGCTGCCTTACCAAATGTGTTGATACAAACAAAACATATGCAACAAAATGGTATTTCTGTGATCAATTTATGTCGATAAATCGAACCACAGAAAAAATGTTGGCATGTGGAGACATAGGCATAGACATAAACATAGACGAATTTTAATCCGTACCTTTAAATATGAGTTTCTGGACACGAGGCAGAATTTCAGTGCTCGTCTGCAGCTGCTGCATCAAGTCATTCACCCTCGACGAAAACGGCAGCGACACTGGAATCGTTATCTGCCCGAATTTGACCGTCAATGTGACAGTTTCGTTCTGCTTCTCCATAGATCCTTAATTCCTGATCCCTGAGAAAACTCAGAGGCCAAAAGAAGCGACAGCAAGAGCTTTGAGCTTCTGAAGGAAATGCCAGAGACAATGATTCCTTCCAAAACCGCTTGGCAGCTTGACACTGGGTTGTTTTTGGCGTTCGGATGTCCTGGTGACGGAAATTCAGAGGAGATTTCGAATTCGATGATCAAAACATGGCAGTATAAAAATCACGCATAGAATTGCACATCGCATTTCGAGTCCGAAGCGCTCTGCGTTCACGTTTCTTGGAACCCCCGAACCCTAAGGGCGACAAAAAGGTCGACGACGGTGGATGAACTAAGGATGATGATGTCCAAAGCCATCCATAGATTATCATCTATTAGGGGCCTCTGGTCAAGGCACACCTACTAGTCAATTAAATCAAGGAAAACATTCGCATGAAATTCGCATGATATATGTCCACTTATTTTGGGAGTTCTATTAATATAGCGCACCCCTTGGTTAACATTTAGGAGAGAAACCACATACATACACATCACCAACACATAACAGGGGAAGGAGAGACAACCAGACGAGCGGCAGTTGGGTTCAGTTGGACCCCCAGCTCCCACAAGGGTTCATGTGAACTGCTGGAGGAGGACTGTGAGCTGTAGCCATGTCCAACCAGGCAGTCGGCTGCCCTTAAGTATTTAATTTGGCTTAGACTTTGCCCGCAAGGAAAATAGTAGGACCTAAGGGGTGGAACAGTTATGAAACTGGGGGGTGGATGCATGGTTGAGTGGACCAATACCGGTCCATACCAATTTTTTGAAGTCCATACCCATTTTTTGTATATGCAATTGATTATTTTTCAATTTATTTTACACACATTCTTTGAAGCATATAAAACTCGAATCAAAAGAAAAAATTGTAATACCTTCATTTTATATTTAGTTATAATATTTTGAAAAATTGGTCAAAATTTGCTTTAAATATATAAATAATTCTAAAGACAATTAGGTATTTCTAAATAGAAGCCCACCTAAAGCTTATAGATCTTAACACTCATAAAAAACTTGCCTCCGCAAACCTCTATTATGGACCTATTATGGACTTCCGAAAATTTGGCCCATTTTAGTGTATTTAAAATTCCATAAGTAGTATATTAATATACATAATGAAAAAAAAGAAAAAAGTATGATGGACCTTACAGTCCAACGCATCACATACAAAATCACTCCTACGAGAAGGAATTGTTTTTCTTTATGCAAAACACCTAAATCCTATACGAATACATGCCTGTGACAGTCCATACTTTTACTTTAAAAGTCCCATATTCTTTATTTATAGAACAAAATTTAAAGACAAAATTTTATTTGTAAAGACACTTAAGTTAACAAGCTATGCCCAAAATTTCAAAAGGATTTATCAGGTAGATTTTTTTTAATTCAACTTACAATACAAAGAGGTTTCCTAAAAACTGGTTGTGACACGAAAAGTGGTCCACTCAACCATGTATTCACCCTGGGGGACTAATTCAACTAGGGCTATGTGCAAGAGCATTAAGTAATTGGAACCTAGACCTATTGACATTACTAGCATTCTAGGTTGAATTGTGTGTGACTCGAGTGTTGTGAATGCTCGTGCAATTAATAAATGGAAAATGGTGTTATGCCCACCACACTACACTCAGGTGAATGAAAAAGAAAATTCATGTGTAATGGACTAATTAGTAATTGTGGAAGAGGATCCCTCACCCGGACTACGACGCAATCAAGGGTGGGGGTGATCTCGGCTCACACATCCTTCATGACCGGCCAATTGTACCTCCTTGACACCACTCTATGGTGGTTTTTTCTTTCTCTATGGCCGGCAATGAGACTATCATATTCTCCCTTCAAAACCAATTGCCTCAACTTGCTTGTGGCACATACAACCAACTTTGCTTATTGTGAGCCCAAATTGATGCCCACATGTGTTGTTAACACTTGTAAAACATTACAAGTAGTGTTTTGTTGATTTATGATTATTCACAAAAATATAAAAAGAGTGAAGCTTGAAGAAAGCTAAGTTTGAAGCATTAGGCTTGTGTGGAGTGGATTTAAGTAGTATGAGGACATACCTTGGTAAAGTGTGGTAGGTAGAAAGCCAAGGTTAGTTAAATGTTTGAATTAGGATCTTTGTTGATCATTTGAGGGAGGAAGGCTTAGGAGATAAGATGAGAGCCTACAAAGTAGAAGGAGATTTCGAAGGCTTATCGTAAGCCTTGAGGATGCTCACCCCCTCAAACTCACTATATAATCCCTCATTCTTCCCTCATTCATCCTCTCTTTCCTTCGTGCTGCTTGGCACCCCATGTGTTATAAGTGTGGGTGTATGGAAACAAGATAGGAACACATGTGTGTGCATGGTTTTGAAGTTAGGAGCCAAGGCTAGTTGGCCTTGAAGAAGGCTTGACCTCTTGTTAGCATTAGTTTGGGCGTAAATGATTTTAATATAAGTTATGGCTTCAAGTTGTAGTACTTGAGTTCATATTTCTTGGGTATATGTGTTTGCTAAGTGTCATCATAACTATTTCACTCGGGCTAGGAGGAAATCGAAGGGTGAAGTACTTTTGGTGACACGTTGCCAGAACACGAGTTGGTAAATGAGAGGGTCCTTTGAATAGTCTAGGTTGTAAGGGGCATAACTTCCGAGCAGAAGAAGATACTTCGTTGAAATTTAGAGGGTTAGTAAACAACTTGTTTATACGAACATGGTTAAAATCTGAGGATATTTGGAGTATTGGAACAGCAGTTATAATATTCTGAACTTTGCCTACATTTTCAAGCTGAAATGGGCATAACTCCTGGACAGAGGCTTGGAAACGCATAAAATTTTGAGGGATGTTTTGTTCTTAGGTTTCCTAGTTGTGGTACAAATTTCAAGTCATTCCGAGTAGATGAGAAGGAGATATATCATTCTGAAGTGTTTTCAAGAGTTGCAGACTAAAAAGGCCATAACGTTTTGGCAGAAAATGAAAATAGTTTGAAATTTCAGGGGGTCATAAACAATTAGTTTTTGTGATTGCTCCCAAAATTTGAAGTTCTTTGGAGCCCGTGGGAGGAAATTATGACATTCTGAAATCTGGGTAGACTGACACACTAAAATGGTCATAACTGTCGGACAGAAAATGGGATAGGCTCACAAATTGGTGAGATGTTTTTTTGCTTTGTCTCCCTAGTTACAGATAAAATTTCAGGACATTCCGAGAAGTAATGGGAAAGTTACACTATTCTGAAATTTGTTTTGGATGTAGCCTTGGGGGTTAAATCATAAGTCATTAACGTTGTGTATATTCCAAAGGCATATTGGAATGATACATTGAGTTACTAAGGAAGGAGTTTGCTAAGTGTCATCAATACTATTCCACTCGGGCTAGGACGAAATCGAAGGGTGGAGTACTTTTGGTGACACTTATATTTGAGCAATCCGTCCACCAACATGACCTCTTTGAGCACCTTGCTTTTGCGAAGCACACCTAAAAGCCTTTGTGCTTCGGGGTAGTTAATGTACCCCTCTCTCATCTTGCATCACAAGTTTCCTTCACCGGTAACCATTAGCCACAAGATTTAGATGGTGTTCATTGCTTGGAACTCTTCCCATCTACTTAGCACATCCGGCACCACATCGCCATGGCCCGGTTTGTGGATCAAATCCACCTTCATAAGCGCCAAAGTATCGTGCCACCGCAATGGCTTGGCATTCACTTGCACTTGTGTCTCAAAATAATTCGAGAACACATTGTCCATATACACCTTGGTCTTGTGCAATCCCAAATCGTGTTGCCACATCTCCAAGCAATGCACTATGACGAAGAATTCTTTCTCATGAGTTGGCTGTCTCCTTTGACAACCATCGAGCTTCATGCTCTCATATGCAATGGCCATCCATCTTGCATCAACACCCGCCAATGACAAAGTCACTCGTCCCCATATGCACCTCAAAAGGTTTATCAAGCTTCGCGAACTTGAGCACATGTGACGAAGACAACTTGCTCTTGAGCTCCCCCAAAGGCATGGTGACAAGGCTCATCCCACTTTTGGGATAACCCTCTCTTAAATAAGTCGGACAAGATCCTAGCAACCTTAGACAAGGTCCTGCAAAAAATACGACATCTAACGTGGATAGCGGTGCGAGGTTGGTCCAAAGCCATCGAGGACGGTGGGAATACGAACCAAATCCAGCGGCATCCACAAAAATGGGATCTCCAATGTGTTGACAAACATAATGTCTGCCCTCCAACACCTTATTCTGAGAGTCTCCCAACAGAGGAACATTCTCGAATATGTACCCTGGAGGAGAAGGATGGTGGATAAACCACCACTGCATGAGCCGGATGAGGTCCTAGAAAAGACTAGACCTGAAATCTTCTAAATCTTGGCCTGCTCCAGCACGTGAGTGGCCCTATGTCACCAAAAATCCTCCACCCTTCGATTTCGTCCTAGCCCGAGTGGAAAAGTTTATAATGACATGTAGAGACTTCTCTCTTTGTAACCCAATATATAATTCCAATCTACCCTTGGAATATACACAACTTGATTAACACCACACTATGTAGTTTTACATTCCTTAATGTCGGGCAAGGTTATATCCTTAGCCTTTTCTAATGTCCACCCGGCCGCTTTGGCCACGCATGCCTTCAAAGATATCCCTCTTGTGAATCGAGTCCTTGCCGTCGACTCCACACTACTACATGAGGTCTCGCTTATTGATTCCGTGCTATCACATGTCATCGTGGTTGATTCCGTATTGGTACATGACACTTCGCTTGTGGATTCCATGAGCACATAGGCTTTAAATATAAGTATTAAAAAATACTTATATACTTATCCTTGCCCTTCCTTCTCTAAGTTCTTCTTGATGTAAATCTCTATCAATGTCTTTCTACTAAACTTCAGAATAGTATAACTCCCACCCAACTTATGTTCTTCAAGTGAAATTTGGTACACTTGTTAAGTACCTTATCAAAAATCTCCACACCAAATTTTGGCACAAACAAAGTTCATATGCAAAAGTTATGCATGAAATTCTAACTCTAACTACTTAGTATGAATGTTGTGATAAAGCATCCGGTCATTAAAACTCTAATAACTTCCAACTCCTACGTCCAATCAATCTAAATTTTTGACACAAGATAGATATATAAGTTCAGAAGGTAGTGTCAAATTTTGGTATCCATATCTATAACCCTCTAAGAGATACATATTTTCAAACCTTGCTGCTTTGTTCCTAGACACCCTCCCCTTCAACTTTTAATAACTCTTTCATCCCAATGATTGAAGCTCTCAAATTTTTACCACAACTCCCATACTTTATAATAAACAATCCCTCAAATTTTCATACCCATTGAACACTCTGATCATCCATAATTGACAAATCTCTCACTATAAAGTTCTGCTCAAGTTCATAACTAATAAAACACTACAAGTAATGCACCTAATACAATCTAGTCACTCTAAATGCCACAAGTTTAAACAAGTTTGAACTCTCTCACTTCAATATGAATCTCAATGCAACAAGTTGAAGTTTACAATCAAACTCCAAATTCCTTAAACCCAATCTACTTCTAACAAGAGGTCAATCCCTCTTCAAGGCTAAATAGCCTTGGCTCTTCTCCTAAGAACTAAGCACACACATGTGCTCCTATCTTGCTTCTCACACACCCACACTTATAACCCGTGGGGTGCTTAAGGAGCACGAAAGAAAGAGAGGATGAGTGAGGGAAGAATGAGGGATTATATAATGAGTTGAAAGGGAGAGAGGGCATGAGATAAGGATATGGTGAGAGGATTAGAGCCTCCAATCACAACCCCTTAACCTTCTCCTTCTAAGTAGGGACTCATCCCATCCACAAGGCTTTCGATAAGCCTTCGAAATCTCCTCCTACTTTGTAGGCTCTCATCTAATCTCCTAAGCCTTCCTCCCTCAAATGATCAACAAAGATCCTAATTCAAACATTTAACTAACTTTGGCTTTCTACCTACCACACTTTACCAAGGTATGTCCTCATACTACTTAAATCCACTCCACACAAGCCTAATGCTTCAAACTTAGCTTTCTTCAAGCTTCACTCTTTTTATATTTTTGTGAATAATCATAAATCAACAAAACACTACTTGTAATGTTTTACAAGTGTTAACAACACATGTGGACATTAATTTGGGCTCACACCCTGGCATGACCATCCCTCAATCACCAGATTTACGGGACCCAACCTTCGTAAGTCTTCATCACTAATAAGTATAACATCACGAGGAAGACATCTAAAGCACCCACAGATGGCAGTCGGGTACCGTGGGTACCACCATCAACTGGTATAAATGGTGACGTGCCACATGGGTGCATACAAGATTGTTGTCGACATAGACGTATTGTCGAACGGTGAGGCCAACCTCCAACATGACTGCCAATCCTATCGCGATACCCCCAAACAACTACCAAAATGATCCCTTCGTCTGGCAGACGCCACGAAATGGGATGTGCCAACGCCAATGGGGCATCTGGTATGACCGGTGTCGTAGAACCGAGAGAGAGGACAATGTCCTCACACCTCCGGAATAACTCGGCGGAATCGCGCTAGGGAGAAAGACAATCTTTGGGATGGCGCACCAATGCACCTTTAGATGCTATATCCCGTTGATCGTCCATACTCTCCATGAATGCCAGTGACTCCTCTAACAAGGCAAAACCATAGGGCAAAGTGTCCACAATAGCACCACAACCAAAAACCATGGATAATGGTGCTATGGTCGCAACCGCCACGAATGCCACAAAAACAAGTTCCTTGCGGCTTTCCCCAACTGACCAACCTGGTCGGATCTAAGCCTCCTTAGTTGTCGCAACCCTTGCTATCTTCCCTTATGTAACTTGGTCATTTTTCACTTTAGCAAGGATTACAAGCGCTAGCCCTTCACATACCGCGATGCGAATGGTTAACTCCCCAACCGCGGACCCCTTGGCTCATAGGAGGGGGACCAACCCTCCTACTTTTTCATTCGGGACTCACCCCTTAATCGGTAACCAATTCCTAGATGTACAAAGATACCCGAAGTACATGACAAAATTCTAATCTTACATACTTTGAGATACAACATGATTAAACGATTGCCCTAGATGTGTATCATTTTACAAATGACACAGTGTGCATGCAACTACAAGGGTGCTACAAGGTGCTCTAACAAGAGATGTAGTCTACGTACACGGGTAATATTTGTAATTTCTATCATAGGACCTGTTGATAGAAGTGCATGTACACATTTTTCATAATGTCCAAATTAATATGAATTTTATACATAAGCATGGATTTACATCAAGGTCCAAGACCAAAGAAACTCCAAAATGAAGCGATCTTATTGATCAAGTGCAAAAATTTGGACCCCAAAAGTTTACACTACGGTCTAGATCCAAAGTATGAAAAATGAAGTGGTACTAATGTGACACCACTTTCCCGCCAAATCTCAAGAAAATACTCTAATCTTCAAACTTGAGTCCAATTTTGAGTCAAATTGTAAGGTCCACGAAGGCGTGTTTTGGACCACAAGTTTCTTGGACCTGGACCTTAATGTAAGCCCACACTAAAGGTTTAACGTAAAGACTTGACATGAACTTCCCTTTTGTATATGGGGTACCTTTACTTTGCGTAATGCACCCACATATTTTGGAGTGCATTACGTTTTCCCAACCAATCAGTGTCACTGAAGTCTATCCTTGGGCTTGTAGATGCGGTATTGCATGAGGAGGAGTGCATTATGGGAACAAAGACATGTCCATGGGTGTCCTTATTCCCCATAAGGTAGATGGGTCTCAAGTGGCTTGTTTTCTTAATTAGACCCCTATATTTGATTAGTATGTGGTTTGGTGAGGATCAAAGAACAAACATCATACTGACACATGTTTAAAAGAGATTGGACTACGTCTTCAAATATCAATAATTACTTTACACTCAATAGTGAACACAATTGGAGAGGTCCGATTTTCTTTGGTTTCTGCATATGTTTTGTCATAGACTTGATAATGCAATACGAGTTTTGTTGTGTATATCTAATTGTTAAAAGTTGGAGAACATGAAAGATGAACCAAATAACACCCACATACCTTCATGCACTTCCCATCATGCATTACCTATTACTTCTTATAACACATCTTTCATTGGAGGTCTCTCCCTTGTGCCAGAATTGGGAACCTAGTCTCTTTGTTGAAAGAATGGACTCAATCCAGCAGTAGCGAGGCCTACTCAGTGTAGCAATTGCAAGCACGAGAGCAGCTGTTGCTGTTGTTGTTGCTGCTGCTGCTGCTGCGGCGAACGGAGCATGTGAGGCATGGCGTTGCGGAAGGGCCTGTCCCTACTGAGGGAGGCTCTGGAGATCCAACATCATGTGCTCCAGGCAAGCATCACCAATCCACAACACCAAAAGCTCCTCATCAACAATATTAAACCTCTGGTGAGGGCTTATGTGCAACCATACACATCGTCACCATCATCGGCTGGTCTCCGCACCCTGCTGCAGGGATCATCGTCGTCGTTGCAGCATGGATTTTTGGTTCGTGCTGGACTGTCCAAATGCACCGGTACAGGGACCAATGCCATTTCTCAGGTGGGTTCGAGGAGTTTCAGTGTGGCGAGATGGGTAGGTGATCAGGGTAGGGTTCTGCAAAAACAGGGTTTAGGGTTTGTGCCCGCAATAGGGCGGAGGAATTTCAATTTGTCGTCTCTCACCGACAGATTCAAGAGCTCCACAGGGAAGGTGAAGGATGCTGCGGTGAAGAAGGCGAATGGTGGCAATCTTAAAGCGGGAGCTACGGATGTTCGTGCGAAGGAGCTTGTGGGGGGTAGTATTTGGAAACCTGTGAACTCTGCGAAACAGAGCGTGCTTACTTACAGAGGGGCTTTAGGGTTGCAGCTGGAGGCTTTTTGGAAGAGGAATTACTTGGTGGTGGTTGGAGCGGTGGGAGTGCTCGTGTGCTTGCTGCTATGGCGTACCATGTTTGGGATTGCCAGCATGTTCGTCAGCCTTTCGGAGGGTATGGCTAAGTTTGGGTTTCTGGCTCTGGCTGCTGCCATGGTCACTGTTGGGGTAAGGTTCCATCTTCTTGGATCTGTCTATGTCCATTATGATGTTGCAACTAGTCTTTCTTTCTTTCTTTCCGCTACTAAATCCTAAACCCTCATGTGTCACATGCATGAATTCAACCATGGCAGGGAAAGCTCCGAGGAAACAAATCAATGTGATCATCCAGTCTAATTGCAGCTAATCTGAGTGTCTTAGGATCATAATACAGGATAGGTCACTGTTGGGGTAAAGTTTCATCTTCTTGCACCTATCTATGTCCATTATGATGGTCCAATTAGTCTTTCTTTCTTTCTGCGACTGAATCCTAAACTCTCATGCGTTAGCTGCATGAATTCAACCATGGCAGGGAAAGCTCCGAGGAACAAATCAATGTGATCATCCAGTCTAACTGCAGCTAATCTGAGTGTCTTAGGATCATAATACAGGATAGGTCACTGTTGGGGTAAAGTTTCATCTTCTTGCACCTATCTATGTCCATTATGATGGTCCAATTAGTCTTTCTTTCTTTCTGCGACTGAATCCTAAACTCTCATGCGTTAGCTGCATGAATTCAACCATGGCAGGGAAAGCTCCGAGGAACAAATCAATGTGATCATCCAGTCTAACTGCAGCTAATCTGAGTGTCTTAGGATCATAATACAGGATAGGTCACTGTTGGGGTAAAAGTTTCATCTTCTTGCACCTATCTATGTCCATTATGATGGTCCAATTAGTCTTTCTTTCTTTCTGCGACTGAATCCTAAACCCTCATGTGTTAGCTGCATGCTTTCAACCATGGCAGGGAAAGCTCCGAGGAAACAAATCAATGTGATCATCCAGTCTAATTGTAGCTAATCTGAGTGTCTTAGGACTGAAGTTTCCATGTCATGGTTTGAGATAAATCATTTTCTGAACTTACATCTTTTAGCCTAACCAATATCTGGCTGGCTCACTGTTGGGTAAGGTTTCTACTTGTATCTATCTTCATTATGTTCCAATCAGTCTTTCTTTCTTTCTGTGACTATATCTTAGACCTTCATGTCATCTGCATGATTTCAACCATGGAAAGTTAAGTTTCCAGGAAACAAATCAATGTGATCATCCAGTCTAATTGAGTCTCTTAGGACTAAGATTCAGGATTTAAGTTGATATTTCATGGTTTAAGAGAAATTGTTGTCTCAAGTTGCATCTTTTAGCCTAACTAATATCTGGCTGGCTCAGACTTGGTGCGATTGAATAGGTGTGTCATATAGGAGACCAGCGACCAGAACATTCTTTGCTCAATCTGTTCAAATGGGAAGCAACTTGGGACAAGCATGTTACAAGAATGTAGTATTGCAGAAACGAGTGTTTCTTTTGTGATCTTAATATTCGTTCTGACATGTTGAATTACTGCCTTCAATCAAGCTCTGGATGCCAAGTCTTGATAAGTAACGTAGTTGAGGTCAAACCTCTTTATTGAAGTACTACATTCCATCAATGGGACTTTGCTGGCTCAAATAGAATTTTTTTTCATGCCACACCAACTCTTTCTGAATGTTTCAACCAATCATTGTGTGACAAGTGGCACCTTTCAGTTAAGAAAGTAATTATTTTTGTGCCAGAACTGATAAGGTAGTATGGGTAGTAACAGAAAGTCTCAATCCTGGCAGGGTGTTTGGCTGAGGTCTAGATTGACTATCAACCCTGATTCTGTTTACCGAATTGCAATGAGGCGGCTCAATGCTTCTGAACCAGTGTTGGAGATAATGGGTGCTCCACTAACAGGCACAGATGTCCGTGCCTATGTCATGTCTGGAGGCGGTCTGCGAGTCAAGAATTTCAAGCCTCGTTTGAGTCGCAAGCGCTGCTTTATCATCTTTCCTGTCACTGGGGCAGAGAGGAAGGGCCTTGTGAGCATTGAAGTCAAGAAGAAAAATGGCCAGGTATACATGCAACACACCAGTTACTGCCTTTAAGCAGAACTTCTTCCCATGGGCACAATTTTTGTAGACTTCAATAATAGTCTGTGACACATATGTCGTAGACTTCAATGCTGCATTTGTTGTTCTGGCTCCATTCACTTTCTAGGCTGTATTTTCTGGTTTCCTCTTCCACCTTATCTGTAGTGTGTGAGCATGTATGAAGTCTTTTCAGGACGCTTGTTGTCTATATTCTGCTCATGCCATGTACCTTCTGTGTGAAATTGAATGTAGTTGTTTACCATAGTTCCTCTTCTCACTTATTTGTGTCTCTGTTTGTGTCACTGTACAGTACGACTTTAAGCTGCTTGCAGTAGACATCCCAACAGCCGGTGCTGAGCACCGAGTATATTTGGTAGGTGATGAAGCTGAGTACCGTGTAGGTGGTGGGCTCATCTCAGTTCTTCGGGATCCCATTGTAAAGGCCATGGCGGCTCAGAAGGAGTTTGAGGAACGTGATGAGAAGGAAGAGGAGGAGGAGCTGCAGCAGGAGTGGGAAGAAGAAGAAGCTCGTGTACGAGAGAGGATTGAAAGAGCTGAGCTGGAGGCTGCTGAGCAAGAGGCTAAACAAATTGAAGAATCTGGAAACAAAATTCTCATAGATTCTAATGAGGTTGATCACAAGAAGGAGCCTATGAAAGCCTGAGAGGTTCATAGAAGCTCACTATTGGCATTTGGTGTTTTTGACATTCCCAAGGTCAGCCGGGCATGCAATCAAGCATTGAAAGTTTCTGTGATGCCAAGAGTTTGGCATGGTCAGTGGTGAGCTTTTAGGTTTGAAATTTAAACTCCTGCTCAGGTCTCTTCTGCAATTGTGATGTACATGCCTTTGGCAACCTGCATAGAGCACTTTGCTTTAGGTTTTACTACAACATATAATCACTAGGTATTCAGTTCCTGTTCCATAGATGCTTATTTTCTGAGGCATGGTTTCCATCCTTGCTGAGACTTTAGAATTAGTGCTAACCATTTAGCCTCTCGTCAAAGCATTTTGGTGGTTCTGTTTCAGGACCACTGACAATTTGACAGCTACAGATCGGCTTCATTAGGATGGTTACTGGGTGAGAGCTAATGATGGTGAAAAGAGAGTGTAGAATAATATATGACCTAGTCAATAAGTCCAATCCAATCTTGGGACATATGTCGTGGCCACCATGATTGCTGGCACAGCATCATTCTTGTGGCCCTTCTCTTTCAATTAAAGGCATAAGGTATTGCAGGTCAGGTCTGGTATTAAAGCTTTGTATCAACACTATCGTGCTGCAAGGAAAGTTCAACGGTTCGCCCTTATACTTGTGGAGTTTTGAAATAGCCTGAATGTCTCTAGTGCTTCGGCTCAAAGTTTGTAATGCAATTTTGCTTAAATATGTGTGTTTTTCTCCTAAATAGATAATGTGATGTTGTTAACAGAGTACAATGATGACTTGAATTATACTCCATACCTTGGGGTGCATTTGCAGAGTGAGAAATGGCTACAGAAATTCATCCTAAACTGCTCTCAATTAAAGATAGAGTATTGTCAGGAGGTGAAGCATTGGCATTCTAATGTGTTTCCACTCTCATTTTGGACTGTAGGTGCTGAAAATTTCTTGCTGAAGATTCCATTATGGTGGAGTCATAAAAACTCTGGTGCTGTGTAGTAGATTGTAGTAACATCTTTTTTAGCCTCCTGCATCATTAGTAACATCTGCTTCCTCCTTTCCGCTCCAGCAACTTTACATGCACTGTTGGGAAAATGCCTTGACCAATACCAGGGCCAGTCTCTTGGGTACGGAACCATTTCCAGACGAACTCGACTTCGAGCAGGCTCTGACACATCTTGAACTGAGGGAGGGCTATCAGTTGATTCATCATCAGGGTTTAGAACAATTTCTGTGTCATTGAAAGTCAGGTTTTTGTATCCAACCAGGTCCATTGACACATCTTTCCCAAACTGCAGATGAGCGTGTACAGGAGAATCAGGGACAATTGAATCAACTTTTCCAGTGTCACTTGCGTTGGATTGCTCAGTATCACAAAGGCTTACAAGGTTTTTAGGTTTTCTTGTAAAGACCTTCAAGCGTGCTATGTTTAAGTTTCGCAGACCCTTTTCTGCACTTTTTTGTTTATGCGCTTCAAGAAGCTCATCCAATGTCACACCTTGATGCATGTTGGAGACTTGGTCTTGGGGATTATTTGGATCCTCACTCGCTTGAGAGTACGCCTTAGAGCCAGTGACATATGGAGTATAAGGCACCCGGGTTACAACTTCTGGCATATTCTCTTCCATCATTTCCTGATTCTCAGGTCTTGCATTCTTACATGTACATACAAGCTTCTTTGCCCTCCTACAAGTTTGATTATCTAGCATTATGGGAAACCCCTCCTGCTCATTGTTATAGCTCATTGTGTGTGCTTTGTGACCCTTATTAGAGGGTACCAAGCTTTTCCTTGTGAGGATTTAGTATCCTATCTCTTCACCTACCTAGTGTTGAGGATAAAATAGTTGTCTGAGTTTGTCATTCTTGACAGGCTATGGCAACGTTGTCAGGTTCTTTGAAAAGTATATTCATAGTAAAATTTTATTTCATTTCTCAATTGCGTGATGGTAACTATGTGGGTAGCCATACCAAAACCCAGAATTCATTCGACAGTCGGGATTGTGCGGCAGGAGGTTATGTAGATAGAGGGCAACACAGAATTAGGTAAGTGCAACAAATCTCAACACTCATCCAACACTACATTAATTACATAATAAGTGTCTGGTATGCTTGACAGACATATTGTATGTTGAGTATACACTTGAGCTGAGGGCTTGAAGGTGAGGGTTGATGGATAGGATTTCAGAGGCACTTCGATTCGAGAGAAGTCCAAACCCTACTTTAAGAATCTGACCTCTTGTCACTACCTGCTCAACTGTCAGATCTAGTGCGGTGGACTAGAACAATACAAAATAGAATCCTGAGGATTCAAGTAAGAGTCTCTTAAAACTTTTAACTTGATAGCTTCGCCTCTCTGATTCTGGAATCTGCAAATGCACTCCACTCAAGACCACTTCTATGAGTCCAATATTGAAACAATGTCACATTGACGTGGAGAGATTGTTTCAAGTGAGTCCTGCGCGAACAAACTGCTTCAATATCATCTACACATTGCCACCAATTAATCATTTCCACACCACCTACAACATCTGCAAGCATGTTATTTGCAACTCCAGGTGATGAGCAATCCAGGAAGAGGAGAAACAGACATACTGAATAATAAGAAGTTGTTGATATATTAGGATTCTCTTGCTTCTTTGTGGTGTCCACCACTTAATGAATTTTGTAGTTTGAGCAAAAAGAGTGTTGCAAAAGCTTCGAGTAGTGTCTTGCCGTAAGCAAGTAGTCACAACCGTTAGAAGAAGGGACTTGGGGTGACGATTGGACTCTGCTACCAACCAAGTTCGTATTTTACCTGCCTACCTCTCTGATACCTACCAACCAACCTAGAAATCTCAACACTATGATTATCATTTGATCACGTTCCATAGCGCTGTCAACATGTAAGGTATGTGGGTGTTATTTGGTTCCCTTTTCATGCTCTCTAACTTCTACCAATTAGATTTACACAACAAAACTTGTATTGCATTAGCAAATCTATGTTGAAACGTCTCCGAAAATCAGACCTCCCTTGATTTAGTCATGATTATTGGAAGTGCATGTTTGTTGATTTCTTAATTGGATACTTAGGTCCTCCAACTGTGTTCACTATTGAGTTTATAATAGTCATCAATATTCGAAGACACAGTCCAATCTCTTTTAAAACATGTGTCTTCATGATTTTTGTCCTTTGATCCTCACCAAACCACATACCAATATAGGGGTCCAATTAAGAAAACGAGCCGCTTAAGACCCATCTGCCTTAGACCTCACAAACATGTTGGAGGTACCTTGTACCTACTCGTACCTACAATATTGATTATAGAAATAATAATATTATCATATATTCTTTTTTATTCTTTTTTTGGGCGCATATGACTTGCCAGCATGTGCTCATTGCGAATCCCATCGACCTGACAATTGACTACTAGATTCATCGCCCAAACACTAGGGAAAAAAAAGCATGCATAGAGGAGTCATTGAATTTTGCAGATCATGGCGTGGCCACACCACGTTGGTGTTAGAGACTGATTGCCCTTCTTCACATTGGCACATTGCAAGATTGCACCCAACTCTGCCAAAAGATGTTGGGTCATGTAGGCCAATACATGTACTCCATGCAATGCCAAAGTCGGGACTAGCAAACATGGCATTCCCACTCCAACATACAAAGGATTGAAAAAAGAGTTTTGTTCCACCAACAATGTGTAATATGAATTTTGGTTTTGCCATGACAACATCAAACATTGTGTGAGTGGCAGCAAGAAAAAAGATGTGTTGGACTGACCTTTAGTACCCAACATGTGGCTAACGAAGATAGGTACAAATATCACTATATTCGTTAATCGGAGACTTTGGAGAGTCTCAAAATAAATGCAAATGATTTAATATCTGGTTCAATTTCTTGTTGTGATGACATGTATTTGTGCCAAATTGGTTAGAGCCGTCCATGCCAATCACTTTATTAAGTCACATTGAATATATTTCATGTTTTCTTGTTTTTATTTGAAAAATATGTCCTTAAATAGTCTCAAAATCATGCAACGTCTCCAAGTACCGAATATAGTGATAAATCTCTTGATGGAGGAGGTATTGATGCTTGAAGACGCCATATTTCAAAGGGAGGCATTTTCATTGTGTTGAAGGTTATCGGCAATCACCACACTCCCATTCCTTGATCGCATTTTTGCATGTCGTCAAACCATAATGCCCACCCAACATCCACATACTCGAAGACAATGCGTCGAAATGCAACAACACCCACTGCAAATCACAAAAACAAGTATGAGAACACCGAACTCATGGACATGTACTATGTAGTTGGAATAATGCCCATGCCATACCCATGGTTTGGAGTAATCATCAACATCGTGTCTAAGGAGGACAACACTATTGTGTTATAATTGGTGATATCCCTCAATGCACATGTCCGGATTTCACCAAAATGTTGTCAGGAGCTTTGGGACGAAAAATGAAACAGATGCACTGCAAACCCCTGTACTATGTGTTCAAATTTCTCTGCAAAGTGGATTTTGAGAACGACAAGTTCATCCATGTTCCAACATTTACATACAACAAGATCATGCATCTTTTGAAGCTTGTTGGTGTCGTTGCACACCAATTATCATGTTAGTCAAATTTTCATACTAGTATCCATAAATGTCATTATGAGACAATATATGATCTTTTTGGTGGTGAAATCACTTATGTTTGCAATATACTATAATAAACTACAACATTCGAGTGTGAGTGTTTACAAAAATT
Organism: Polytrichum formosum; assembly: GCA_964035585.1. Taxonomy (NCBI): domain Eukaryota; kingdom Viridiplantae; phylum Streptophyta; class Polytrichopsida; order Polytrichales; family Polytrichaceae; genus Polytrichum; species Polytrichum formosum. The sequence goes on along the minus strand of OZ037939.1, from coordinate 27,342,769 downwards.
CACGGTAATAGGCATCATTTCACATACTGTGCATTTCTTGAAATCCACAAACATGAGTTGAAAGTCTATTTTGAAACCCCTATAGCCATGTCAATTTGGCTACATTTTTCTTTATTGCTCACTATCAACTCCTAATCACTCATAAGTTACCGCTCACTGCTCATCGCTCATGTCTTAGCTTCCCTCATGCCTAGGTTACTCAATGGTTTATAGGTTGACTACAGTGTGTGTACACAAGTGACACTTGACATTAGTATGCTCAAGAATGTCTTTCTTCTGCTAACTAAAATGCAAATACATGACACTTGCCATTTGTATCCTCAATAACTTCCCCTTGCATACTAAAATGCAAAACTATCATCTCAAGTATCCCAATCTGCTACACTAAATGCCATAATGTAAATAAACTTTCACTTAAAAAGTTACTTATTTTGACAAATAATATCATATTGGCAATTAGCGGACATGACACTTTGAGACCTCTAGGCATCTAGTTTAGTTCTTCACAAATAACGACACTAACCATAAACGGTGTAATAATAACAACACCGCTGAAGTGATAAAACGAATCTCATACGGTGAAGTTTGCACTAAGTAATGTAAGGTAGAAATACCATAACCCGTTAACCACCCACTAGCGGTGCACTAGACCGCCTCATAATGGTAAAGTGCCATGTCTTAAATGGAGCATGGCTCGCGGCAACTTCAATGCAGTGTAGCCAATGGGAGGCAAGATCTAACGTACTCATGATTAACGGGTTTAGGTGATGTTCTGTATCGAAATGCGGAGAACCTAGTGAACTGGAAGTGGGTTGGACAAACTTTCCACTTTGAAAATTTGTGGAACTTTTTGTACAAGGCAGAAAAATACGAAACAACTTGCATTCTTCATGAATCCTTCTCGTCTATCTTGGAAAATTATCTCATGATTGTCAGACCAGATCTTCAATGCAAATTACCTTATTTTAACGGGTTATGGTATTTCTACCTTACATTTCCTTCCACTCGTGACTGGCCACAAATGTCACATTTCCAATCGCGCCAGTAGCCATTTGCTTTCATGCAATAAGTGTTAACTTACATAAGGTATGCAGGCATAAATTCGGTGACTCCTATTTAATGTACACCTATATTTGAGCCATGTGTGGTTATTTAGAGGTGGATCTAAGAACGGGCATCAAAAGGACATGTGTTTGAAAGAGATTAAGCTATGTGCTCAAGCATTCTAGATACAAGAGTCAACATAATTGGAGGGACATGTGACAAATTCACACATTGATACTAGGCATTAAACTTAATGTGTTTATTAGTTCCGTTATTACATTTCTCTCAACATGCTTTAAACTCCGTAATATCACGCTTTGTGGCAACCAAAGTGCACATGATACTAAGGAGTAGTATAACGTTAACATGGATGTGTGATCATAGAGATTTAGTGTAGCATGTGACATTATGGAACAACACAAAGTCAACACTGCAATGATGGCAATAGTTGCAATGATGACAACGTGATGTGTGTGGTTTGAGTTCTCTGGTGGTTTATTTTAATGTTAGAACTTATGATATTTGGGAGGGAAACATGATAACAAGGAGTGAGATTTAACATCCATTCCCTAGGGTTTCAAGATATAAGGGAAGGAGTGACATTCAGGGGGTTGATATTATGGAGTTTAGAGTGTACGTGGTAGAACAAGGGCATACTTGGGCTATGCGCTGGCCATTCTGACATAGGACATTAGAGCTTGTTGATGTCGGCAAAGCTTTAGGGCCACTTTACACTAGAGCTCGAGGGCCCTAGACTTGTGATATACCAATTAGCTTGATTGGTTGAGAAGTCAAAGACGATCCAAGTTCACTTTACATTATACCTCAAAGGCATGAGGACCGTAGAAATTTGAATGAATGGAAAATTTACTCGGAATCCTATATGGCAACAAGTGGATGATGTTTCATGGTCTACCAAAAATCACGTTAGCCCCATCAAAAAAGAGGTGGGTCTAACACAACCTAGGGGTCGTGGCAATCACTTAAATTTGCCATAGGCTCCTACAATATTGTCATGCTTGGGACCCAAACCTGAACATATATTGCAATCCCGACCCTCAACATGGTCCACTTTCACTTTACATAGAGCTTAAGAGCCCGTCAATTGGTAGCATTTGGATTTTTATTTCCCATCGAATTGCATTTCAATGATTTTCAAGAGCCCTTACATTTTCATGGTTTGCTATTGGTATGTGTGTTTAGTGGCCCTTAGATATGCTCCCCTCAAATTGTGTTGGTTGTGCAATTCCATGTGGAATACATGAATCAACATATGAGGGAGTAGATTTCCCTTGTTGTCAAACATGTAAGTTGGAGTCATGTGGCTTTTGTTGCATTTACTAAAATGGAATTTTGTTTCAACTAAAAGTAACTAATATCATTATTTTTGAAGTTGATCCTAGGGTGCACCCAATTAACCATGTGATACTATCAAAAAATAAAATAGAACACAAAAATATACTAAAATCTCAATAAGTCCCAATGGTGGAAAAGATTCTTGTATGTTTATTTAAGTAAATATGTACATATTTTCAAAATCTAGACTTTTTGGTTGCTTCGATTTTATCATAGGATCTTACAATACACTTTCGATATACCTAAATGTTTTTGGAGATGTGTGATTCCTTAGTGATTACTTGAATTTTATGCTATTAAAATATGATGCAAAAAATCAATATCTATTTCTGATGTTAAATATATAGAAATAAATGTTGAATAGTGAAACAACATTCAAAAGTACTGCTATAATATTTACATAGTCAACTCTGCATATTCTATTGGAGGATCTTACCATACAATCCTATTGTAGGATCTGTAGTTTAGATTTTGGTTACAAACAAACCTAGGGAAACACTTAGGGAAGACTTAAAAGGTGACTTGTATATCATCTAGGTGTCTCAGATAAGGTTTATTAAGGAAAACACAAGGTTATTTCACTTAATTTTGGATCAGGACTGACAATTGGTTTATGGATAAGGGATAAAAACTTTAAAAATCTTTCCATGTCAATACATGCAATTGTGATAGTCACTCACCTCACTCTAATTTCCCAAGCAATAGTCTGGCAGTGAGTTCATTTTAATTGGACCAAGTGCGGTGCACATGCATAGGCACAACCATAGTCAATGGTCTTGCATAAGTAACCCATTTTTGTCTCTTTACCGAAGCCAAGGGCACTTCAGTGTAGTCAATAATCTTTCATTAATTAATTTCATTTAATATAACTTGAAATGTTTGTGCAGTCATCCTTTTAGAATTTTCAGTCTTCTTTAATTAAATTCAATCTTAAATATACGGTCCGACAATAGTCTCTTACCTGGTCTTGGCCAAGGTAATCATAATTACTTTCATTATGACAATAAGTCATACCACATACACGCGTTAACATGTCCTCACATAATTCATAAACTTATCTTGTTTATTTAGTTTTATAAATCCACACTCTTAGTTCTTAAAACAATGAATTGACCGGTTCCTTTCATTTATCATTCTTACAAATAATGCTTAAGAAATTCAATTCTTAAAGGCGATGAAGTTCTAAGTTATTCTTAATTCACTTAAGATTTTAATTGTCAATCGATACTTACCAATTTCACATGCGGCACGTCCTTTGATCTTCTCCGCATCATGTTATTCCTTCGCAGTCAATAGTCTCAACATGTTGACGTTTCACTTTCTGTCAAAGGTTAGAATGGAACAGTTTCTCCATTTACACTACAAAGACCATAGTCTTAATCCTTACTCAATAAAACAATTCAATGCAATGACAATTCCAACCTCTTTGCTTTGAAATCATGACCCCAAAAAGTTAGATTGATTTGTACGAGGTTGATTCATTGTATTGACTTCGGATTTGATTAATGCGAGTACAAATCATTACAGAATTAAGGTTGATAATTTGCTTAAGTTGCACACTTGAAGACATTAATTATTATCCGATCATACTTTAGCAAAACAATCAATTGTCTACAATTTCAGTACCTAAAGTATATCTAGATTTGCACGTTCAGATTTCTCTCCGTTCTCGAGTAGACTATATAATCGTGTAAATTACTCCCAATATTCATAAGACAATAGACTCACCAGCCCTAACACTCTGGTTTAATTCTCGGTAGTTATTACCAGAATCCAAATTTATTCTATCATACTCCATCACTCACAGACAATGGCCTCGCAATCATTCACCTAGGCTTGACATCTGCGTAAATAATACGATCAGGAGGTAACGTGCAATAATATTATTCCCAGCTTTTCAAATATGGCGGATTTAATCACTTACAATTCCTGCCTTATTCCTTATACGAAACATAATCCGATTTACCTCTACGAAACCCAATTAAGGCAAGACCATGGTCTTAGATTACACATGAGCCTCTTAATTTGATTCCCTGATTTTTTTTACTAATTAGCAACCACCTCAACAAAGAAATTCATACACACTTAACAATATCACAATTCTCTCAAGTCAATTCAACTACTGATTTCTACCAGACTTGCTTACTACAACGATTCACAATCACCAAACGATAGACTTGAAATGTAACTCCTGATTTATCTTTTTATTATCGTAAATTCCACGTCCAACTACTTTGCCTCATGCAACAATGTTGATACAAAGATAATATACAAACTCAATCCAAATTCCAACACACTCCAGTACATACACCCTGGGGGTTACATCAGAATACTGCTCAATTCAGACAAATACATTTGAAGGAAAATTAACTCAGTGCAACTTCACAAAGTTCTGATATATAAAGTAGTTTCTATCTCTCTCGGCTCTCCTAGCCTCGCTCGTCTCTCCGAGAGAGTCTTCTTATTTCTCAACTCTTCTTATTTCTCAACTACCATGGCTACCAACATACTATTGTCCTTACAAATAATTGCTTATGATCTCACAAGACTATTGCCCGTTTCCACTGGTCCTTTTAGACAATATCTAGTTTACTAAAGACTCTTTTTCCACATTTTTCAGAATTGAATCAAAAAATCAAAATTTTACTACTACAAGATCCTATGATAAAATTCAACATGTTATAATTTTGGACTTAGTCCATTTTTACTTAAATATGTATGTGTCAAAAGGTGTGTTAAGAGAAACTAAGATAATTGAAATCAAATAGATTTAGAATACCATCCCAAAATAAACATCCCTAAGCCAACAATGCATCTCAAAATAGTTTAATTATTGACACACCTCATGTTCCAACCCTTCTTTAAAACCACCTCCAATACACAACGAGAAGATCAAGGAAAGAGGGCATGGACATGTAAGTCTTTACAAAACCTACTATTGGCCCACTAAATGCTTATGCGGTAGGGTTTAGACTGTTGATTCATTTTTCCCGATGACTCTCTCTATATACATAATATGGGATCCAAGGATTTTGGGAGGGGGGGGTAGGTTCTTTATTTTTCTTCAAAGCATTTGACTTCACTTTCCTACTTCTTTTCCTTGCTAAAATTTGACCTACAATTACCTCATCCACTACAACATCATCATCCTCTTCCTCTTTATCAAATAACAACCAATTTGTCTTCATCCCCACTAGGCACTAATGCATTTATGTTATCCTCTTCAATGGAAGCCCAAACATCAATTTCACGATCACTACGATTGTGTACCTCTTCTATGACATCCACTTCATTTTCAACCCTAATAAGTATTTCCACAAATCCACTTGCTATGTGATTGATCGCAACATTGATCAAATGCAATGATCATCATCTCCTCCCCCAACCCAATGACATTGTAAGTTTCGAGACATGCCCCCAACTCCCACACAATGGCTTCACTCCCCTCGCGTTCCTCCGAATCAAATACAATGTGAAATGAGTGTGAAATGCAACTCTTATGGGTATTGGAATTGATGCATCCGATGTTGGTGTAAAGTCTCCAACCATGCACTTTGAATTCAAATCTATAAAGAGTCGCCCTCCTACAAGAATGAAGGAGTGGAGGGGGTCGAAAATTGGCAATGCACCTTTGATCTAAGATATGTCGTCCTAAAGTGGTAGGTGATCTTAAATGGTTTCTAGCATATATATACATATTCAAGTTCGAAATGTACATATATAAAAGAAAACTATTTAAGAAAATCTATGAGCGCCGCTTCAAGAATTTATGAGATATTCACTTTCATTCCGAAAATTATGGCAAGATCAACTCTCATGTTCCTTTTTTGGATTTGCTAAAATGTGTTCATGTAAGTTTTCTTGGATTGTCCGATCCCTACATATGTTGAAATGTTAAAAGTGTCCACTTTAGACACACTTACCTTAGCCCATCAAGCATTGAATCCATGAAGTTAGTATATATTTATTGAGTTTGTTAGTGAGGCATTGAGGAGGTCCCACCTAACTACACTCTCATTCATGTTCTTCCTTTCCTTCACTTGCCATTAAGCTAGTTGTCGTCCCTTCAAGGTCCTCCTCAACCTTGGATTCAACTTCAACTGTGGTCGAGTAGGCTCTCGAGAGAAGCTCGGCTAGAATAGGTTGTTGTGACACTCCCTCTCATGTTCACACTTGCATTCATCTTCTTATGTGTTGTAAAGGAAACCCGTTCCAGGTCCACATATGGGCTCACGGCTATGATCAAGGTGAAGCGTCCCTCATTCACGCCAACCTAATGGTTGGCATCATTTCTCTTTCTCTATGGCATGTAGACGACTCTCCAATGGACAAGCTTTGCGGTGGAAGGTCCATGGGCATTGTAAGAGAATATTGGGACTATGATACGCTTGCAAAGGTATCGATGATACATTTAGAGTTACATGTGTATAGGAGTGTTTTAGAATGAATGCATGAATGATGATTTTGTTTTTGCTCCTTGCGATTCATGCTAGTTTCGAGTGAAAATTTATGCATATGAACCAAAAATAGGCGACACATGTGAAGCCTACATGACATGCCACCTCTTATTTTGAACAGTCCAATATTGACATGGTCAAGAGCCCCCAACCCCATCATTGTTCATGCTTTGTCCGGGCGCTCGTCTGAACCGGGCCTAAGGAGCCCTAGCCAATGAAGTGGTAAAAGTACCCTACAACCACTTCAAAATTGCTTGGAGGTGAACGATCCTATTGCCGTATGGAGAGACGACCCTATCACCGTCCGGGTTCTGTACAGAGACTGAGAGAGGAAGGAGGAGAAGGTTGTGAAGCATCAGGGTTTTAGGGTTTAGGGTTTATCACTCGAGGGTCCGTTTGGCAACGGACTATGCGAGCAAGCAATGGCGATGCATGTTGGATTGCGTCGTCTCTTGCAAAATTTGCAATCGAGCTCTAGCACTACTACTCCTTTGCTTCGCCCGCTTGCGTCATCGAATATTCACATTTTCAACGAATTTTGTGGCAAATTTGCTTTTTTTTCTTCGAATTCCGATGGCACAATCCCTCCTGCTCCTCCCTTAGATGGGGAGCCCTCGCTCTCACATGCCAATGTAGCTACTCTCGATGACGTTTCCGTGTCTGCTTCGGTGATCGAGGCTACGGAAGCAGTTTTTGCGAAGGCCCGGGTGGCACCCCTTCCTGAAGATTTGTCTCAGGAGGATCTGGAAGCTGCGAACTATGTGGCACCCCCTGTGGAAAAGATCAAGCTTACCATTCCTTATCCTACTCTCGCCAAGGTGGAACGTCGTGGGCGCCAGGAGCCGCAGGTTATTCTCGATGCAATTCGCATGGTTAAGGTGAGCTGATGATTCAATTATGTCATATTTTGGTCATTGGACACTTAAGGTAAGGTATGCGGGCCTTACTCGGTTACTTTTCTTAATCGGAGAACTATATTTGAGTGGTGTGCGGGTAGGTATGGATCTAAGAACGGACCCCAAAATGCAATTGTTTAAATGAGAGTGGATTACGTGCTCAGATTTTGTTAACCATTCTAGTCTCAATACTCCACATAATTAGGGGACCTATATGACCATTTAATGAGCTCGAGAATCTTCACATTGATAATGAATAAGATACTAAGCCGAGCTTCGAATATTGTGAGGAAATTGGCTATGACCACGATTTGGATTTCTCAATCATCTCTCACTAATGTGTGTTTCATATCCTAGTGGGTGCAGAGCACAAAGCTAAGCGGGTCTCAAGTGGACACTTTTAGTTCTGCACCCACTTTTAGTTCTGCACCCACTTTTTGTAGGGTATGAAACATATTCATGATGATAGGTGTATCCAAATTGAGCCCACAGCCATTTTCCTCATGATTTTTGGAGCTCATATGAATGTCATATTGATCAGTAAAGTGAAAAGACTCGTTCTCATTAAGTGATCGTATAGGTCCTCTCAATTATGTTAACTATTGAGCCTAGAATGGTTAACAAATTCCGAGCACATAGGCCAATCTCTTTTAAACACATGATGCTTTTTTGTGTTTGTTCTTGGATCCACAACTAACCACACACCACTCAAATATAGGTGTCCATTTAAGATGAGTAACTGATTCAGGCCCACTTACCTTATTGAGTTATGACCTGGGTAATGCATGCATCAGGCTGCCTTCTCCAGGACCCTTAAGTCTCTCTTATCTGAAAATTTGTGGCTTGTTTGGTCAGCAAATGAGTACATATGTGCATTGAAATCTCGTCTATTGAAAGAGTTCCCAAGGGTGGAGAATTTTATCCATAGTGCCGTCATTGTGTATTTGGTATTTGATCTTGGTCTTAAATATGGCTCATGAGGTGGAAATTGCTGGAGTTGAAGTCATTTTTAGTTCAATGATGCAAATCAATTTCCGGATTGGAGCTAGCAACTTCATGCACCACTATCCTGTTTTTGTCATTACATTGAGATTGCCCATTTAGAGCATCCATGCTTGGAGCTCAGTGGGTTTCAGAATGTGAATGCCAAAATGCTCTGGATTGCAGTATTGGTTCTCTGTCCTGAAATTCATTTTTCACTAGAATTATGATGTTTTCCGACACTGCATACATCTGATTCAGTGGTGTTCAATTTGATTATGGCAGGAGAGTGCAAAAGCAAGATTTGATGAGACGGTGGAAGCTCATGTGCGCTTAGGAATAGACCCCAAAAGAGGTGATCAGGTTATTCCTCCTGCCTCACCTCATTCTCCTGATTACCTGAAGTTGAAGAAGCAGTGCTCTCCTTACGGCTTGGCTGAGCTAAGTGGTGATCTGGAAAATGTGCTCTTTTTACAGATACATGCTAGTTCGTGTTTGAATTTACGACATGAACTAATATTTAGAATTATGCAGATGGTCCGTGGAGCTGCAACTCTTCCAAATGGTAGTGGAAAGGTGATTGCACTTTCCCTCCTGCCTGTATAGGGTTAGAAATCTACACATCCAATGTGATCAATGTGTCATCAAAGATCTGTGATTCTGTTAACTATTTATCCTTTCTGATTGCCAGCAGCATCTTTTTCCAAATGAATTTGTGCATCAGCCTGTAGAGGGTTTATGGCTTTTCAAATTGCTTTGAGCTTTTGATATGGACTAATACTAGAAAAGTTTCAGATTGTGAGAGTGGCAGTATTTGCTGAAGGACCAGAAGCCCAGGAGGCTCTTGCTGCTGGTGCCGATGTAGTTGGTGCCGATGATCTTGTGGATCGCATCAAGGACAGTAAGTTCTAGTGCACCTTTTCCCAAAACTCACAAATGCAAACTCCGTTAGAATGAAATGGCTCTACTTATATCTTCATTGCAAAGTTTCACTTCCTTCTTTGCCTTATGATGTTGCTGTAATTGTACATAAAAATTGCATCCGAAACTCATGTTTGCAAATTTTTGTTTCACTTATCTAATTGATAAGTAAATATGTGATCCAGGTGGGGGTAAGTTGGACTTCGATAAGTGCATAGCAACACCTGCTTTTATGCCCCGACTTGGCAAGGTGTGTGTAGTCTTAGAGTTTCAACTTATCTAGCAATGTGTACTGAACAAGATTGGTGGCCTTCTTTTGCTTAGGTACATGTCTTGATATTTGTTCTGAATAACACGTTGAGTTGTAGCATTTCATGTGCTAAAATTTTCTATTTTGCCTTTGATTTGGAAGGTTGCACGAATTTTGGGACCACGTGGGCTGATGCCAAATCCTAAAGTAAGTCTCTCTTTTCCCCATTTGGTCCTGTTTCAGTATTAAATTCATTTAGCAATTTAATGCGTCACATTAGTATACCTCCTCAAAATTATGCATGGGTAATTCATACTATGTTTGGAAAGCCTGGTTTGAATCAGATTCAATCAGAGTTGTAGTGTCTAATAGCTTGGTAGGACTGGTAGTATTAACAAGTTGTCCCTGTTTTGTGTGAATATTCTCGTTGTTAATGTCACATATCGTGTGCATGGTATTGGAATATAGGTTGGCACTGTGACTAATCAAGTTGGGGATGCTGTGAGAGCTGCCAAGCAAGGTCGTGTAGATTTTCGTGCCGATAAGGGAGGCATTATTCATGTTGGCCTTGGGAAAGTATGTAATTTCATTCATCAAAACTTGAGCCATATTTCCTTACTGGCTCTTTTCCCTGCTTGAGGATTTTGATTGTTGGTATGAGTTCCTTTCCTTTTTTCAAATATATTCAGGACATGAAGAGCTGGATCTATTGGTGTAGTCTGTTTTATTCTAGTAAAATGGACTTGACATGTATTTGGAGATGTTATATCTAGAAGCAACTGGATGTGTTGCAGGTTAGTTTCAGTGATGAAGCCCTGCTTCAGAATATATCCGCCTTTGTTGGAGCAGTACTGAATGCCAAGCCTTTAGGTCTGAAAAAAAGTGAGTTGAAGTTCAGCCTTTAAAGCAGCATATTTTAATGTGTATGTGTATGTTTAAAAATTTCAATCAAAAGATGGTGCAGTTGATAACAAAAATGATGAATTTCTGCATTAGTGAGTTTTGTATGTTGGAACTTGTATTTTGCGGGTTCACTGATTTGTTTGAAATCTAATGATGAGCCCATGACATACGACCTCAATGCACACTGTGCCACCTTTAAATTGAAGTGCTGCCCTATTGTTTCAGAATGTTGACCTTGTACTACCCAATCAATCAGGAAATGAATTGGGTCTTCCTGTTCTCTCTCATGATGAATCCCTTCAAGTTTGCAAATACAAACCTTCCTTCCAGGGTCCTTTCACTTCTGGTGATCCTGTGATAGTGTCCCCAGTCTTTACAGTACCCAGATGTCTCACTGGGTTTAGTGGTTGTTGCAGCTTCAAGATATGTTGGATACTTCAACAGTTTTACATTGTCTTGCACGGTGAGTGCTCTCTATGCACAATCCAGGTCTCGTCAAGAGTTTCTTGCTCTACTATATAGTGTCTCCCAACATTGAGAATTATGTCCCCTTTGCCTGTTTCGTGTTGCTTGAATAAGGTTGCTCGCGAACTTCGGTTACCAGTGACTCTGCTGCTTATGTTTCCTCTAGGCTGATATTCCATTTTTGTGATATGCAGATGGGCAAGGGTGTCCCAGTCACTATCAATTCTGTTGCACAGGCTGCTGATGGCTACATGAAGACGTCTGGGGTGTCACAATAGCAGTAATTCACCGGCTTCCTGGAATCAAGTCATTCACATTTTTAGATTTCATTTTACTTTGCCTTCAACTGGTCTCCTATTACACCACCTTCATCTTGTATGCAAATTAAGAACAAAGGCCAGTTTTAGCATGTCTCTATGTTGGTAGGACAGTTACAAGTGCATATTTTCTTTTGAGTGCACATTGAATGTCTTTTGAAGATCATCTGAATATCTGCCTATGTGTCTTTCCTCAATGCAAACTCAGTCTGACGACCTTTTCCCAAGTTCTACACCTTGACAAATGAGCTCTCTATGACGCATGGTTGAGACCTACTTGAAAAGGATATAAGCACTGCATGTTTTTCACTATTTCATACTTGCTTCTGGCCACAGACGAAGGTTGGGATTACCATGCTGGATTGATACCTTATTATATTTTTGCTAGATTGCAGACACAGTTGGTAATTTGGCTACATTTGTAGGGTATAAATATATGAATGAAAAGTACCTGCCTGAACTCCGCAGGCCTTACAGATTGCCCAGCTTTGGGATTCATCACCTGCTCTGACTATTGACGTTATGGTTCAGCTTGGTGATGAGGCTGAACCTCTGAAAGTATAAAAAAGACTTGTGCGGCTTTGTTTGTTTGTTTTCTTTTTTTTCTTTTTAACAGTGTACCCAGTGTCCAGTGCACTCGAACAAAGAGCTACAAGAAATTTCCCACATGCCTTGTTAACTGCCTAAAGTGGTTCAAAATGGGTCAGAAGATTATTGCTGGGGGGATTCTAGTACACTCTGATTATTTATCATACTTTGTTGAAGCTGATGGGCTGAATTGCCTTGAGAAACGTGGTCTTCATATCCTCTAACTTTTTCATCTTGACTCTGATTTTGAACTTGAAATATTATAACATGCATGATTTGCAATTGGTAACCAGATGAGACAATTCTTGATATGATCTGCTAGTCAAAAAGATTTGTGGAGTTGGAATTGACCACAAAAGAGTCAGATATTTGTAGAGGCTGTTTGATGTAGTCAACTTCCGAAACTTTAAAATCAATTTCATTTCAATGTCATTTTGACAACTGGAGTGCTGATGTGTAATTTGTGAGATTCTAGGTGTGCTGCAACCAATGTTGGAATGACAATGTGGTCATACTTTAAGGTGAATATATTTTTATTGTTTGAATAGAGAGCCACTAAAATTTTCTGATCATTTTGATATTTGCTTATTCTTTTGATTCATGTTCCTTTGAAGTAGAACATGGTTCCTGCATGCATCCGAGCTTGGAAAGAAATTCCTCCATATGACAATTTTCCATCCATATCTGCAGTAAATAGGCTCATTATTATGGCATTTAAAATAGTGATTTATTGTGTTGACTTGCAGTTCCAAGTTTATGAGATAAAGTTAATTTCACTTATTGACAAAATGGAGTTATGTGAGTGTGCTTGATAATGTTGTGCGAGTTTGTCATCAACATTACAATGATCCAATATTACAAATGTATTTATATTAAGATTTAGCATTTTATATTTTATAAAATGTTGGAAAATTAATGTTAGTCGTACCAATGAACTTAGTGAATGTAGAAATTGTCTACACTCGCTTGCCATTACTTGGCATATAAGGTATATAGTCTTAAAGTAGTCTGTAACCTTGAATGGTTTCTAGTATATAAGTAAATATCCAAGTCTGAAATGTATAGATGTGAAAAGAAAATCTTTAGAAGAAAAAAATTTTTAAAAAAATCTATGAGCACCACTTCAAGATTCACAAAGATGTACACTTTGACCCTAGAAATAACAAGCTCAATTCTCATGTTCCTCATTTAGATTTGCCAATCTCTTCTCAAACCCATTCTCAAAGCCCTATATTTGTTGAAATTTTGGAGGTTGTCCACATTAGCCGCACGTTTAGCTCCGGCAACTTTTCCGACTCTTTACTGGTAGGTGCGTTATTAGTGATAACAAACCCCCCCTTGAATTATGCCGGGCCCTTATGAAGCGAAATTCTCCCGTCTCCAAATCGACATGTAGATTGACGTTTAAGGTGCTCCAATCAAGGGTAAGGTGGAAATACCCAAACCAGTTAACCACCCTCTACCCGTGCAGCAGACCGCCGTCACAATAGTGAAGTGCCATTTCTGAAACTGATCATGGCGAGGCTACCAACTTCAATGAGTGTACACTTAATTTAGCCAAATTTATAGTCATGCTTAATGTACTCATGAGTTAACTGGTTAAGGTGATGTTTTGTATGGAAATGCGGATTACCGTGTTCGGTGTAGGGAGACTCTAGTGAACGAGTAGGGGGTTTGAAAAATTGTAGAATTTTTTGTACAGGGCAAAAAAATATGAAACAACTTGCATTCTTCATGAATCCTTCTCGTCTATCTTGGGAAATTATCTCATGATTGTAAGACCATATCTTCAATGCGAATCACCTTATTTTCATGGGTCATGGTATTTCTACCTTAACGGCTAGAAAAGCTTCTTGAGGCTTTAACGCGCAATAATGCCTTCGGAAAAGGGCCCACCCCTCACAGCGTCCCCTTATTCACAGAATGCCCGTGCTCTCGGGCAACCTATTTGTATGAGAAATACACTTTCACTGCAAGTTTGCTTGTATTGTAAAATCTTGAGGACTCATGGCTGAGAGACTTTCTGCTGTCAATTTTACTACAGGTTCAATGAACGGGGAGAATCGACCACACATTGCAGATGAACCGGTGTCGAGCTGGAGAACTAACCGGTTCAAGTTCGAGACTTTAGGGAAATTACGGATCATTTTAGAGGAATTTCCAGAATATAAGGTAAGTGTGCCAATGACCACACGGTCAATCTTCAAATCCTTGTAAATAATAATTTGCCAGCTTAAATCGTTTCAAATTTTGAAGGATTGTTAATTGTAAAGTGGGGATTCTCCTACAAAAAACAAAATTAAAAGATATTACGATTTGTGAAAGCTATCACAAATTGAATCTAGACATACACAGGTGGATCTCAAAAGCTTACTGAACCCTTCACCGCACACCGTGCGGTACCTGTAATAAAACACCTAATAGTGATGGTACCGAAGTTCCCTCGGGAGTTCTCATGAATGAAATTTGTGCGGTGGGTGTGCGGTGGTGTGCGGTCCGTGGGTTGCGTTTGGTCATTGGCGCACTTACCTTACCTCAAAAATAATGAAGGAAAACCGAAAGATGTCGACATGTAACCGGTTGGACTTGGAAACACTGGGATCTCGACCAATTATGCCCAAAAATCTCCCCAACTTACAGATTCAATAAGTTCCCCCCTCCCTCAACTTATTGAATGGGGAGAGAGTGAGAGAGAGGTTATTAAGGGCCACTTCACACATGAGACTGAGAGCCCGTGACCAAGTACACTTCAAGCACTCTCATTGGTGGAAAAGGCGGAGCCGGTTCAATTCACTTCACCCTACGCTTGAGGGACCAATGGAGTATGTGAATGCAAGATGGATGTAAAGTCTACATGGATTCCTACATGGCATCGAATGGATCATGTTTCATGGTCACTTGGACTATTTTCAAAAACCACCTCTTGGAGGTAGGCCTAACACAAAACCAGGAGACCATGGCACTCCGAACGCTCACAGCCGTTGATTTATTCTATTTTATCATGTGTGAGGACCCCGCATGAATAGAAATTCATTGAAATAGCATTTGGTTGAGGGCCCGGTCACATACGGCTTCACACTACACTTGAGGATCTGTGACCGCACTACATGACCTTGGAGGTGTGTTGGGACGGCCTTTGGACACTTTCTTTTGGGTTCTCACAATTTCATGGTCACGGCTCTCGGCTCGTGTGTGAAGTGGCCCGCCCTAAGTTAATGAGACAACTGAATATCATCACATGGGCCCAGCACAAACCCTAAAAGAAATGGCCTCAAGCCTCCCTCATGAATGCTCAAGATCTGCTTGCATCTTATTATCATCCATAACTTAATTACCCTACTACCTCCTCAAACTATTTTCCACCAAATAGGTACATATCACGCCTCCCAACCGGTTCATCCCACGGTCTAGTTCGCCTACTCCACGCTCGAGACCTTGAAATACTCAAGTCACTTGCAATTATGTTAATTGCTCGCATGGGTCGGGACTTTATGGCACGAGATGGGAAATTGTTGACACGCATGATCCTTTACGTATCGGGGGTGGGTTGGAGCTTCATTTAGACCAACCAACCAAACCCATTGAGGGTTTTATTTGTGCTTCATAATTACACACATACTAGTTTATCCCACTCACACAAAATGCCTTGAATAAATATGTAGTTTTGTGTTTTTATTACCGACTTTGCAAGTCTACAGCGGCCATCACATCTCCCTCCTATGATATATCTTAAGGTAGACGGGCCTTTACCCTTAAAAGCTTGAGAGACTCTATTTAGGTTTCAAGATGTCATACATAGGGGTTTTAAGAGTATATATATCAAAAAATTTAGTTAAAAGTGTGAAAAGTGCCTTTATATGAAATTAAACATTGACCATATGCATTGATTCATTTGGAGCATACGTATATATAGAATGGATTAGTAGGGGCCTTTGAGTTTGTGTAAGTCACTTAGACTCAAATACATGCTATGTATATCTAGTCGTTGTTATCAAACGTGGGTTTTATTTTCACTTCCTCTTTTTGATGGTTGGCTAAAGCTGGATTCAATACCACAAAGCACATAAAATATCATGATGGTACATATTGTTGAGGGGGGTTTGTACAAATTGTCACGTATCATGTATAAACACACCCTACTCGTTTAAAAGGTTAAGTGGTAACTTTTCCCAAATAGCCTATTTCTTGTAGGATATGGAACACATGATTAGCGATATTTGATTCGTAAGTCAAAATGAAGTCTATATTCAATAATTTTGATTTAGTATGAAAGTGAAGATTCTCTTTCTCCTTAAATGATCATATAGGTAACCCCAATTACAATTGATTATTGAACTCAAAATAGTTAAGAAATTCGAGCACGTAATTATATCTCGTTTAAACAAATGTGTTTTTTTTGTGTCCATTCTTAAAAACACACCTCCTAACACACCACAAAAATTTATGGTAAGTAACCAAGCAAGGACCACTTTCCTTAGAGGAAGCATAGGCATAACAATCACTGACACATTCCACTACATCTCCCTCCACAATACGTAGTCAAATTCGATTTGGAGGGATGAAAATGAAGAGGGCACTCTATTCAACTATTTAAGTATAACCATTCCTCTGCCCCCATCAACATAACATTATTTAGTAGTGTGCGTTTTGTTCATGTGGGCCCCGAGAATCTAACCATGTGTTGCCACAACTAGATTCAAACTGAAAGACTCTTTCAATGCTAGAAAGTGTTATCTTCCTTCACGCTATGTATGTACATTTGAATGTGTTGTCTTATTGAATTCAACACACAGAAGTTATTTCCTTACACATTTTGGGATTATACTATCATGTATGAGTAGCAAATGGTATTGTAATGGTTTTTCTTACGAGCAATCTAAGTTCTAAGGTGATCTCCTATGTACAATTGTTTGTAGATTTGCGTTTTTGAATGAACATCCATGTTACATTTTAAAAAGTCTTGATTATTATGAAAGTTGTCTGATAAAAACACTTCCAGTTTAAGGTAGATGTGCTTGATTTGATTGCTTGTCTTAATCATACACCTATATTTTAGTGTTATGTGGTTTAGTGGGACTTTGCGAATAAATACCAAATGACATGTATTAAAAAGACATTGGATTGTGTGCGCAAAATATGGTAATCATTCTAGGCTCGATAGTCCCTGGTGGAGGGGGGGACTCAATGTAGTACATATAGTGCCACATGAGTGTAAAAAAGGGTATTTGATTAAAATTTGGCTTACAAAGTACACATATGGGAGGGGTATTGTTCCATGTATTTTTTTACAAATAATTTGGGTACTATGAATTTTGGGGCGGAGTAAACGTAGCCTAACCCCCCCCCCCCCCGCCCCCCCCCCCTCTCCCCCTCCAAGGGTATATTTCATCAAACATACCTTACACTCCCCAAAAGTTAATGTGCTAATCTACAATGCAACACATATCATTTTCTCATGTGACACTTCAATGACTTTCACAACACAAAGTGAAATATGAGCATATATCCAAGGAACGTCAGTTTAAAGTTTTTTTAATGAATTGCTTATATTTTGTATACAAAATTGAGGCAATTCACTCTAAGAGTTCAAAGTTTCCGTATACATACATGAGACTACTTTGTAATCTTGTAGTCTTCTTTTTAATTGTAAACTTTTTGCATATAAGGGATATTAGTAAGGGTTCATGAATGCATGTGGCTCCGATTCTTAAAGAAGAGTGTCCCCCCCCCCCCAACCCTTTTTTGTGTCAATAGTCAACATAATTAGAGGGGACCTGTGAAAACCATCTACCTTACCTATGATGACAATCACTTGGGCACAACGCCATAGTGGATTACAACTTAAGGACATGGCATGACTATCATCCATGAGACAAGGTCACAATATGTGACATGCATATGAACGAGGCATGATTTAGGGTTCCATGAATGAAACAATTCACCTTCTAACACCTAATTACCATAATTGAAAGGTTATTTGATTAAAGATCTAAATGAACCCTTTACATATAGTGGCGTATCATTTGGTATTGATTTTCAAAAATCATAACGAATGTTTTTTCTTGCTTTGCATATTCATTGAAACACGGTCAATCTACATCAAACCACCTAACCAAAGAGAGAGAAAATAGTAGTATGCTCTATTTGGAGTGTTTTGGAGCTATAAATAATCGAGCTTCTAAAACCACATTTCTTCTCCAATGAAGTGGGCTCAGTCTAAAGAGAACATGCACATAAAAGTCATCAATGAAGACCACCAATGATTTGTACAAAATATCTACAAAAATATGTCATCACTCTTTGAAATGTGGCCGACATATTGTACAATCTAAAAGATATTTCTACATAGAAAAATTCATCTCGAGGTGTTGTGAATGCAGTTTCATACCAATTATTTTGTACAATTTAAATTTAATTATACTCAGAATATTCATTTACAAATGAATACATAACATATTAAACTAATTTCTTAAAAATATTACTCATAAAAATATTTTTTTAATACAACCTTGTTCAATATAAACCATTAATTAGCTATTCTTACGTTTTTCTTGAAATAACAATCATCATTAGTGAAACCCATGTCATAAGTTCAACAAGTTGGATAAAATTGGATGGATCAAATTTTCAAGTTCCTTCTTCACCAACAACTAAAGTCGATGATTCAATGACATTTATATTTGTCTTATGAAATTTGGCTAAGAAATAAAATGGATAGAATGACTTGCAACTTCAATTGGTATTTTATTCTTTACATGTTCATACGACTAAGAAACCATGTTATGAGATTCTCTTACCAATAATTTTATACCTACCACTTCTTTATCATTTAATTGCCTGCTTACTCATTAGTGGATTCAATTTCGTGTTTGGCACATTTCAAAATTTGAAGTTTTGTACTCACCTTGGTACATCTATTACTGTTTCCATAAATAATATAAATGTTATCCGAATCCGCAATCGCATTAGTAAGCTTTAATCAAGGGCAATCCAAAATATTGTGTAAAAAGGACTAAATTTTTTAAATATAAAAATTTAGAAATCCAACTCATAAATATCATTCCCCATATAAATTTTTAATTTGTTTTTTATTAATTTAGATCAAACATTTTGTTGATCTGTCATAGTGATGTTGATTGTCGACCATTTGCTAAGTTTCAAGCGTAACTTCTTTGTATAACCAAATTCGTTATTTTGAGACAATATCAGAATTTTGAGACTTTTTGCCTACAATTTCAACAATTGTTTAGAGACAATTTTCATATTTTTTGACTTTCTAATTATAGACTATCCTCGACTCGAGGATAATCTTCCCATATATAGTCAAAAAATCACTTACAAATATAGATTCAATCAAGAAATTAATGAAAAACATGAAATTAAGCATTAAATCGAGACTATGAAAAGTCTCAATTTAACGAATTTGGTCATTTGTACTCTACTACGATATAATATTTACTGCATTTTCTCCATCTACAAGGAAAAATGAAACCATCTTGTTTACAATGAAAAATTCCAGCAATAGATCTCGAATCTACCTTCGCATCCATACAAGTCATATTATACAAGTGAGATAAAATTTAACCCACTATTGTGTTGATGAGTCACGTCTATTTGAATTGTTTAAGTACTGGAGTGCTCCAAGAATCTCTAGTTTGTAAAAACCTAGAACCCAAATACAAACCCTAACACAAATGATAGGGTAGTTATTGGGGACTATTACTATATGAAAATAATGGATGAAAATGTCAATTGGATGAAACTAACATATCTATTGTCAATATTTCTCTATAAACCTTACAACCCCCTTTATGGACATCTACCTTTACTTCAAAATTTTGATATACATTTTTTTAATGTACACACTCCAGAAAAATAATACATGTCCTTTATGTATACTATGTATCCTAATGCCTCAAACATTACCCCTTTCTACACTCATATTAGTTCGTATGTGGTGTAAAACCATTTTTTTGGCCATCGCCTGTCCGAATTGGGCTATTTTCGACATTTGATGACTTTCATCCGGCAATAGGCAGTTGGAGGCCATCCAGATCAAGAAACTAAGGCGATTGCCGTTCGGAAGCGGTTACAGAGTCTAACCGACTCTTTCCCTTCTCCAACTTGATGAGGAGGTGGCTGCCGAAGGAAGAGCAGGCTATTTTCAGTATTGCAGATATCTTACATAGTCTCAAATCATAGCGTAGCTTTAGCAATAGTCTTAGGAGGCCGAGACTCAGTGATTGAGTCAGGCCATAGTCGTATCCCAGAGCGTGAGGCTTGCAGGGATTAGCCATAGGCTGAGAGTCGAGTGATTCGAACTCTGAGATGTCTTACAAACTTTGATGAGTAAAGACATAGATTGTATGAGCAATTGTCTGAGTTACTTTGGAAGAGAAATCAAATTATGATTGTTACTTGGCTGTGTGTGAGTTGTGATCTGGAACTTGTCTGTGTTGATGTGAATCAGGGCGAGTAGTCATGTGTTGTGTCAGCGAGTGAATCAGTAAAATTTGAGCAAGTAATATTGAGCAGATAGAGAAATGCACTTAGGCTATTGGCCGAGAGTCGTAATGTCTTAGAGGCAATTAGCCAAGAGAAATACCTAAAGTGTGGATGAACCATGAAGGTTGAGTAATAGCAAGGCAATGTGTGAGGCAATAATCTAATAAGTGAAGCCAGAGAGTGGCCAGGCAACTAGTCCGAGGAAGGAAGATGACGGATGCTAAGAGCCTGTCGGAAAGAAGGCAATTGTTGAGTGAACTTAGTGAGGCGTATGAGAGGCAATAATCTTAGCCTGAGACAATCAGCAAAGTGAGGAGTGAGAAAGGCCATAGTCTTGAGAGAGCAATCAAGAAGGTAGGGAGCAATTGTCTATGGCCAGTTAAGAAGGCAATAAGCTTAGGGTTAGGCTATAGCCGAGGGCAGTGAGTGCAGGCGATTAGTCAAGCTAAGAGGGCTGAGAGCCATAGTCATGAAAGAAGGTTGAGAGAACCCTGGGTAAGGACTAGTAGCCATCCGAGAGGGCGATAGCCTTACAGGAAGAGAAGCTTGAGAGACAGTGAGAGGCTATAGCCAAGACAAGTGGAGATATCCCACTGGCTACTAGCCGAGAGACTAGAGAAATTCAGAGAGAGAGAGAGAGATAGGACCATTGCCTGTGAGCAAGATATGGAAGGGCTGATGGCAGGCTATAGGCTGTCAAGATGCTACCTTCCCGAGAAGGAGAAATTACCATATTGGAGTAAGACTTTACCATTTACATGCTATTATTAGTTGAAATAGACTAAAGCCTTAAGTAAAGGATATCGCCTAGCTGTTGATGTATTGATTTCATATTAACATGTGGATGCTTGCTTGAGATGAGTCACCAGATGATTGAAGATGAAGGTGGTGACTTTGGCATTATGAAGACATGCATGATAATTGTAAGTTGTTAAATAAGGAAGTAATTAAGGAACATTTCCAATTATGTACATGGCATTTTCAAGACTATGCGGTTACAAAAAGACATTACCCCGGACTTCGGTCCTGACAAATTGCCAATGACAACTTGCCAAGCTATTGAGCTCACGACTGAATAGGTCAAAGACATAGAGTGATAGAGAATTCCCTAAGATAGGACGGAAATCACTCACTACGGAAATATCACAAATGAACCATAAGAGTGGAGAGTAAGCCGAGTAATGAAGGAACTAGAGAGTAAAAGACGTAGATTGTTATTGTAATCCTTAATCCAATGTGACATTAACCCTTATAGACACTAGCTCAGTCTTCCCTGTGACCTAGTTCCCTGGGTTGTTGTTTTTAAGTGATAGCAAAAAACTAACTACATGTGGTATGAAGAGTCCACCATCTGGCTTTGAAGTATGTAGCATAGTTCATGCGTTCAAATTATTTTTTATTCATCTCTCCATTTTAGGCCATACATCATTTTATATAGCTAAACAATAGGGTCAAGTTGCTCTTACCTTACCATGCAATTATTTCTTATTCATCTCTCTCATTGCCTAAACTATAGTACATGGTAGTTCAGACTTTGTACCTCTTACAATAATTTCTCTAATTACCTTGCCCTTCTCTTGGCTATACACCTAGCTTGTTGGCTGTGATTGACCTTGCTCATTCAACTATCATGTTGTAAGAACATTGCCAATATCTACTGAACTTTCCAAATTTACAAAGATTTTCATCTTAACTTATAAATATGTTTGGCTATACTCTCGCCAACTTACAAATTGCTTAATTAACACATAATCAGTCCCAAATAAATCTCCTAAAGCCTTCTAGAATTTACCAAGCAATGGCCATAGTTAATTTGTTGTGGAACAAATTGGTTCATGTTCAATTATGAGTAAGGACTCATCTTGTCACATCAACCACTGTCCTTCTTCTTTACGGGTGGCTCGCTTTTGGCCATATTGCCCACCAACTTAAATGACTATAGCCAAAAAAAACATATATCAATCATGACAACATCTTTATCAAAACACCAAACTCACTGACACAACACAACTTCAACAATTTCTTCATGAAATTTCCTTAACCTCACATAATCACATCAAAATCATAAAAAACAAAGATCATGTTTTTGATTTGTATCACTCAATGTATCAAAAGTATTACTAGGCTATATCATGGTTCACTGACTTTTCTATCCTATAAAAGGAAATTCTTGCCTATAGCCTACGCTCCTATCACAAGATTATGTAGCTACTTCTTCCTTGTTCTATCTCTCTCACACACTCAACCATGACATGAGCTAATTCTTTCTAGTCGTCACAACTATAATGTGATTTCTCAATTGCAAAATTATATGCTTGTGGCATCAAAGAGGCCAGTCTTATAATGTTGATCCAACGTGTAACCTCCAATGAATTGAAAACTGGTGGCAACCGCTTATAGCCTCTAATTCACACCGCTTTTAGGTTTAAAACATCTTTTGTGAATCAATTATTAGTAATCAACTTCTACATCTAATATGAATTGGCTATAGCCAAAAAACAATTATACTACAACCATCAACAAGTATAGTATTCAAAACACAAAATTGAGCATCATGTGCGTTTCTTAATGAAAACATCCATATCACCGTATTGCAGTATATTTACTGAGTGGTGCTCTACACTATGTATTATCACTAGATGCATTGCATCAGTTGCCTCCAATGCTTCTACTTGCAAATAAACTAAAACACGCAGATTGTAAGATTGCTCCCGTGAGCAACTAGGTGGAGTGGATGCATGGCCATGGCCATGGCAGCGTGTTCAGCATAATATGGCAGCACATGCATGGAAGGTGGGGATGAAATAGATGCTAATTGTCTACACATACAAATTCACATACATGTTGGTTATGATGTATATATCGAAATGTCAATATTGTTGAAGCACTCACAACAAACTTAGACTTACGTAGTCAAGTGGGTACAATTCACTCAATGCTAAATTGGTTTAGCATCGTCAATGAGGGAGGGCATTTTCATCATTAGGACGTCCTTGGCATGTACTTCTTTGTCTTTGAGAGGCACATGCACCTTCTTTGAATATGGAAACCTCCTCTTCATATGCAATCAAATTGAGTCTACTTTGTCGGAAAGCATGTATGCATGTAATAACATTTGATTTCAAGGTCACATCAACATCAACAATATTCAAATCACCCTCAACAAAGCGTGAAATTAAATTCAATACACAATTACATTTGGATGCCAAGACGTCAAGAAACAAAATCTCCATGTTTCGCACATGCCTCAATGAAGACTTGCAACAAAAGAGGGTCCTTCTCTTAGAGACCTCTCTTAATGTTTACCTTTATTTCAGAAGATGGGTGTCCTTTGTGATGTGGTTAAAAAGAATGTCATCGTCCTCCACATTAACGTTTGCATTCACATTCATATCCTTTTGGAATTTGAATGTGCTATGTGTTCCATTAGTACAAATAAAGAGGAGGATGCGGAAACGTTTAGTCTGCCATTGATAAAAGACACAAAATACTAAAGTAAAATTTTGAAAACAAACATAAGAATGTCAATAATATTACATTGCTCATAAACTTCAAAGGTTTGGATTTGTTAAATACTTTTCAAGAGTTTTTCAGTGGAGAACATCATTTCATCTTGTTGACACCCACCAATCATGTCTAAGCTTGAAGAGATAAGTTAGAGCAAAACTTCTATTGTCATCTCTTACTTTTTGAATTTGGGAACAAGAATAAGCATTGTTGCATCATCGTGCGAAATGAAGTATGCGAACTCAAAATTGGCCTCTACTTTATATGTGACATGTTCATTCCAAACTAGGACCATATTGGGAGGGGAGGACATATTGAGCATTGGGAGTGTCTTTGGGATATCTGCCATCATCAAATGAATGCCTCCATGCACCAAAGAACTAGAGGAACATCTAGTTTTCCATGCATTGCCCACCTACGCACTGGAACAAATTCAATGTAAACAATCATGAATGGTAAACACAATCAAATCCACGTCGATCATGCCTAAAA
This sequence comes from Polytrichum formosum, assembly GCA_964035585.1. Lineage (NCBI taxonomy): Eukaryota > Viridiplantae > Streptophyta > Polytrichopsida > Polytrichales > Polytrichaceae > Polytrichum > Polytrichum formosum. Next base: position 27,318,087 of record OZ037939.1, on the reverse strand, counting down.
CCCTTGCCCCTTACTATTTTGATGAAGTTGTAAGTATTCACAAGGATCATACCACCAGAGCCTTACGGTATTATCTTCGTGATAGATGCGTTCTCAATCAAAACACAAATCTTAGGAACAACATGATGTTCTTATGGATGCATATGCACATGTTGAGATTGTTGGAAGGATGGGGAAGGATTTGTCTCCAAGGTTTAGAGTTGTACAATGGCTTCGGATGGTGGCAACACCACTGACATAGGCTAGATTTGTACCACAAGTGAGCATCCTTAGATCCATGCTTCCTTGTCTTTTTTTGGGTGTGGCCTCCCTTGATTGCATAGCAACCGACGTTGAAATCTCATCCTCATCATGGGATGGTTGATATTGGGATGAGAGAGGGCCATCAAATGAGTGATGCTCTACCTCCTCCTCAACGGGGTAAAAGGTGAACAGGCAATCGATAAACCAAGGACTATATTCCAAAATGCCCAATGTGCAAGTTTTAAACTAAGCATGTCCAATAACACACGTGCCACTAGATTTATCAATCCATGAAGCCAAGTATGGAGGAAGAGACTTCTTCGCGATTGCATTCCTAATCACAAGATCGCTCTTCAAATGCCTAATCAATGAACTCAATTTAAAATACAGATGACATACACATCCATGGTTGTTTGTTGAATTACAACAACACATGAAACACATCACATCCAAAACATCACATGTAAATGACATGCTTGATGGCAGCATCGCCACTGGTGAACTCTGCTAAGGCAATGTATAATAGGCATAATACTATGTAGAATGCGCAATCTCTTAGGACTTCCATGGAAAGAGAAGTTGTGCCCATAATGCACCACCCAAAAGAAAGAAAGAAAAGTCGAGTACAAACGAAGCGTGAAAACTAAAGTCGTCATGGCCACGAACTCAAATTGGGTGGGCTTCCGTGGCCCACCTACATACATCAAACCCTCCCCTCAAAACCCGCCACAAAAACATACGGTCTTATTAGGGTCAAGTTCCATGGGAGCGGTCTCCCAAGTCCAAGCCAAAACCCACCAAAATAACAAAGCTCTTTATTATTAGGGTACTACTTCATAATCATCCCCCACAAAACCAAAAGAAGGAAGGAGGAATGAAATTTTCTTTTTTGACTTTTCCCCCATTTTTTCTTTAGCTTTGGGCCGCTTGTCTTTTGCATGAAGCATGATGATGGGGGTAAGTTAATAACGAAAATAACTGAAGAGCGGTGGGGCCCATTAATACAGTTAAGTAGTTGCCCCTACAGTTAGGATTCCCGTTACTGACTCTCCACGTGGCACCTGCTCCCTGGCCGCGGTTACCGAGGAAAGGACAAAATAATGTGGGCGGCAGTCAGTGGCTGGGCCCCACCTTCACCTGGACGGTAGCGAGCGCCCAGGAATCTTCCCGAAACGTAGATTTTGACAGACTTCTTCACGCGGCTTCCATGACGACGTTCCCATCTGCAAGAGAACGTGGGAACGTCCTTCCCTAATGCCCATCCCCCTTCTTTATTATGCATCTTCAGTATTCACCCCTCCGGCTCCTCCTTTCCTTAAGGTTATTGTTCTTTGTATAAGATTAAAAATTTGACAGTTCTCGGTCGGCGCGGGCGCAAAGGGCCAAGAGTTTGTGCCACTCAAGCAAGTCGAGGGTGGAAACATTTGGAACCCGTAGGAGCTTGGAGATCTCTTATTATTACCAACCAAATTTGAACCCGGAATTCGCATAAAATGGCTCCGAACAACACCCGTTATCCCAATTAGTGTGTGTTACTATTCAGAGTTACGCAGTGCACTACGCTTGAGTGAGGAGTTCAATTTTACTAATGAAAGTCCAATAGGTTGTTCGGACACTATAGAACATAAAACGACTTTGCTTTGTAAAATATTACATAGTTATAGCACTATGTAACTCCAAATAGTAACACGCACTCAACGGGATCATCAATGCAGTCTACACAGTTAGTGATATTGAGTGTCACTCATCCTAATTTGAGGCACGTCTTAGGTTACACTAGGGACCAACAAGGTTGACCATTAGCGTAACCATGTGACACTTGTCATTTTGCATGCTCAATAAGACCTCTTCTTTGTAATTTAGTGGGAGTAAACGGGGATGAATCAACCATAAGCTTATGAACCCTGAGCTTCCGAAAAAGCAGGTGTACTAAAAACTCCGTATGTGAAGTCCTTTTCCATAGCACAAATAGTATAGAAATCGGTGTATAACCCACCCTCTTCCAAAATGTTTCAAACGCGGAGTCGGGTTATGACATCTTATGGATCTCGTGTATCTTGGATGAAGAGGATCTAGTATAGAGAAGTCCACGTTAAGTTGGGGGCCAATTCATTTCCACTACATTATATATGGTACTTAGTGTCACTTACTATTTGGAATTTACATGTTATTCATTCAAGAGCAATCCCTATAAGTTTGTGATTCACTCATCCCCGATGACTTGGATAACTCTAATTCATTATGTTTAAAGCCAATTCCAATGTCAAATCAACCTAATTTCCTCCCTAATGTCAAATACGAATTGTCTCCGTGCGTACTATTTCGTGGGTTTGTATGTTCGATAAAAGGAGAGGTACGCTATATGCAATAATTCCCTCTAGCCATTACACGGGTTCCATCATGTGGCTCCGCCAAGTCATAGGAGCTCGGGGGTGACACATGGAAAGCCCTTTGTGAATCTTCAAGGGTCTTCTTTTACCTTTTCACCCTCCTATTCTACTTTGGGGCGATCATTGGGAGGGATTTGACGGTGCTCGGGTGGCTTCTCGGAGGTTATTATTGACATGGCTTCTTGATGTTGAAAGGTAGGTCCATCGGGGAAAGCGAAGGAATGGAACGCCGGAGGGTTCCCAATAAAGAGTCCACCCTCGGGAACGAAACAAACCCATGAAAAGGAAGTGCTAGGAATGTTTGAGAGTTCAAAAGGGTCTCAAGAGATTGATGTGCTCAATCCTAGGACTTTGATCCTACCTTATACGAGGTATAAGGTATGTGGGTGTTATTTGGGTTTGATTTTCATGTTCTCCAACTTCTATGGATCATATATACGCAATGAAACTTGTGTTGCATTAGCAATTTCATAATGAACATCAGCATAAATCGTATTCAAGATCGGACGTCCTTTTCTTTAGTTATAATTCTAAAAAGGGCATGTATGCTCATCCTTTTAAATGAATAACTAAGCCCTCCCGATTGTGTAGATTGTGAGTCTAGAGTTCATAAGTTTTGAGCACTTAGTCCAATCTCTCTTAAATGTATGAACTTTTGTTGGATGTTTGTTCTAAGATGTAACATGGAGACACATCACTCAAGTATAGGTGTCCGATTAAGACAAATAACCAAATAAGACCCGCGTACCTTGTTGGTAATTTGTTGCATGCAAGTGTATCTCTCAATTGTGTGATTTGTTTCACTTCTACATGGTCCCACCAAACGAATGCGAGACCTTGCATGATGATTCGGGTGTCAAATAAGCCTTGTAAAGGAAGCTCCGATTTAATAATTCACACATTTTTCACTTGATGGATGATAGGTGGGCTTGGATCCAATAATTCTCCATGACCCGGTGTAAGGTACGCTCGTATGCGATAGTTCCCTCTCCCTCCATGTGTGGAGGAGTCACCCCCAAATATGCGAAACTCGGAAGGTAATGTTCGCTTGTAAATAATGGAGTTATGATCCTATGGGCAAAAACTAGGGATCTAAAAGTAACCATGGCATACTAATGTTCTCTTTTTCAAGTAAAAGTTGGTCTTCCGTAAGATATGTGCCCCTATTGTGAGCACTTCCAACTTCACATATAATTTTGACCGTTAGATTGGATTGGGGAATGTCTCATTCAATTATCGATTGCAAATCATAAAGCTGGTTGTTTTAAAATAGATTCGAGTTGGAATGCAATAAATCATAGGAGATCAAAGGGAAGACCTTTTTTTAATGGTTAGCATATAAGTTTGAGCGCATAGTCCAATCTCATTGTAATACATGACTATTTGGTGTACGCTTATAACCATACCATTTCGCACTCAAATATAGGTGTTCGATTAGGAAGAGTGACCACCTAATTAAGGCCCGTGCTTATTCCTTATCGAACACAAGTTGTGTGATTGATAGGGAAGTGTCAACCTACTTGGACAAAAGCCATGAATGTATGTCGATTCAATGAATTTTGGTAGATGGTTGTCACGAATGGTCCATGTAAACCAAATATATTACTCATCCGGTCTCCTATTTAACGTGGATGTGTCTTCAATGGCTACCTTTTTCCAACTAACCCACTTATCCCGGGACTTGAAACACACAATTAGTTTGAGGTGGTCGCAGATCCAATCGAAGCCGTGGCCATTTCCCCTCATAAGTTTTGGAGTTTATATGAATATCCTATTCATTATCAAAATGAAGAGTTCTTGTGCTCATTAATTGGTCACATAGTCCCCCCAATGGCATTGCCTATTGAACATAGAATGGTTATCATATTTCGAACGCACACTCCAATCTCTTCAAACACATGTCCTTTTGGTGTTTGTTCTTGGAGCTATACCAAACCACGTACCACTCAAATATAGGTGGCCTAAGATAGATGGGTCTTAAGTGGGTTCATTTTCTTAATCAGACCTCTATATTTGATTCGTACGTGGTTCGGCGAGGATCAAAGAGCAAACATCATAAAAACACATGTTTAAAATAGATCGGACTACATCTCCTGGAGGACCTATGTATCCAGTTAAGAAATCAACAAACACGCACTTCCGATAATCATGACTAAATTGAAGACCTGATTTTGAATCCCGTTTTACCAGATGTTTCATCGTAGATCTGCTAAATGCAACACAAGTTTTGATATGTAAATCGAATTGGTAGAAGTTGGAGAACACGAAAAACTAACCAAATAACACCCACCCACCTCACGAACGATGAAAAGTAACCTAAGAAACGTTGTCTACCTTATGTGTAAATCGGTGTAGTTTGCTTGGAAACCTACGGTCTATGATTGAAGAGGCACGGTGGTTTCGAGGCAAACGGGGTTGGCCGGGGTCAAGTTTGTTATGAAGCGCGGCCCACCCACCCCACCCCCCGGACCTGCACGTCCTTTTCTAGCTTTGTCCACGGCCACGGGCGGGGCCGACAAACCGAGTTGAATCCTTCAAAAACATATTCAATTGGGATTTAGTATTATTAGTAAGGCTTTGTTACGATATGATAGTGGAGATTTCATTTCATGGTGGGTCCACTTAGTACCTAGTAGTAGCCATGTAGCTATGGGGGTCATGTATGTCACATGGGCGTCCATCATGAGCCCCACATGCATACCACATGCGTCATGACACATGGGGCACCTACCATCCCTCATCGCCATCATTTAGCCTACCCAACATTGATGAACATAAATTAACGCCAAAGTAAGGCTTGACCGTGCCTCACAAAAGCAATACCCCCGTATAATAACCTAGACATGCCTAATCCTCCCAACACAAACAAAAATATATGGACACTCTATTAGGTTAGGTGTGGATCTAAGAACAGACACCAAATTGACACGTGCTTAAAAGAGATTGGACTACGTGTTCGAAACATGCTCGTCATTCTAGATTCAATAATCAACATGAATTTTTTTTTGGGGGGGGATATATGATCATTTGATGAGCATGAGAAACTTCATTTTGATAATGAATATCTGAACTCCAAATTGTATGAGACATATGGCTACATACATGATTTGAATGTGTTCATCATCTCGCACTAATTTTGTGTTTAATATCCTACGAGAAGTGGGTGCAAAAAGAAGATGTATCCACATAACACACATCTACCTTATACTGGATAGAAGGAATTATTGCATATGAGTGCACCTCTTATCCATTCAACATGAACACCTGATCTCCAATAGGTTTGTGGTCAAGCCATCTCAAATGACATGGACTAAACTAATTTTAAATTTTTAAAATCAATTAGGGTATCAAATCAACTAAAACAATAACATTCGGGCTACATATTATTCAAGGGCTTCTATGTTGGATGAATTAGAGACACACTTCTTGTATGCAATAATGCCTTTTCCGTTTTCCCCATGAAAACCTCTAACTACTTAGCTCAAACCATCAAGTCAACAGTCAACGGAATATTAACCCTTAAAGATCCGAGAACCCTCCACGGGGCTCTTTGGATGCGTTTTAAGTATTTTGACATTTTACATGCTTATTACATGTACATAGGTGTATTTTCTAGTTTCCTTTGTTATTTAAAACCATGAATAAATCTGCACACTATATGTATTCTTTGAACGATGGGACAAATTATATCTTAAATGAGAAGTGGATTCAAAAGATTGATACACACATTTAAAGTTTTTCCTTTTATGTATTATATGACCCCCATGGTCATTTATTATTGTATTATGTATCCCAAACTTTATGGCATGCTAGGCTAAATATAGGAAAGTATATCATGTGCACAGTTATATAGTTCTATACGAATTGTTCATACAATATTAGTGTGTTTGAGTTCATACATAACAAATTCAAATTATGAAACATTGTTTTCTCCATACCACAACTTTAAGTACAAACTTCCAAGCATATGAATGTTAAAAGGAATGGAATTGACCTACATATTTCCTATAACATCAATTTAAACAGTTCCCATAACATCAATGACACATATTTACATGAATGGACAAGTTTCTTCTAATGTTTTGTCACCTCCTACCATCTTATGTTTAAAACAAAATCAATTGACCTTTTTAAGGGCTAACCTCACATTCCAAATAATAATAATAATAATAATAATATTATTATTATTATTATTATTATTGAGCAATCGGACGTGAATTTGAGCCCATTGGCCCTACCCTGCTCAAGGATCCCTTTGGTGCAGGGTGGGTTTCACTGCCTACCTTGCGGTGGGTGGGCTTGGTTTTTCCATCAAATAGAGAGAAGATTTCACAGCTGGAAATCAAACCACCAGCCCCTCTGTTCGGATTTGGGCACCTCTCCACCGTCATTTGGTAGTTTAGGGTCATCTCAAACCCTCGCACTCCAACAATCTTTGTATATAAAGCAAAGGATAATTGATGTGCCTATGGTATCACATGTGCATGTTTTTATGATTGCCTATGATGGTGCATAACATTTCTTAGAGGGTATTGGTTGTTATATGGGGTCCCGGGTCAAAGCTAGGGGATGATGCTAGAATCTTTATCGCTAACTCATTTGGAATCTTAGTCGAGGGCTCTCTCCTTGCCCCGTTTAGAAAGCGGACAAACAATACCTACTAATATTATGTGTTTGCATTCCATTGAAAAAATTGGAAAGGCATGATTCAATGAAAAGGCTCGATTGGTATTCATTGCATCATTACAATACACATTTCCTAAACCATCGAAGTCTACATTTTTGGAAGGTAAGCGTGATCTTGGTTCATGACATTTGCCCCGGGGGATCATGCGGTTTAACCATACCCCTCCCGAGTTGTTGGTGGTTAATTCCAATTAGGTCTCACTAGACTAAACTGGGGTCTTTATCCCAAATTAGGGGTCAAATAAAATTGTAAAGTCAAAGTAACTCCACATAACATTTGCCAAGCTATACAATGGTTCTAAGGTAGAAATACCATAACCCGTTAAAATAAGGTGATTCGCATTGAAGATCTGGTCCGACAATCATGAGATAATTTTCCAAGATAGACGAGAAGGATTCATGAAGAATGCAAGTTGTTTCGTATTTTTCTGCCTTGTGCAAAAAATTCCATAATTTTTCAAAGTGGAAAGTTTGTCCAACCCACTTCCCGTTCACTAGGTACTCCGCATTTCGATACAGAACATCACCTAAACCGGTTAATCATGAGTACATTAGACCTTGCCTCCCATTGGCTACACCGCATTGAAGTTGCCGCCGAGACATGCTCCATTTAATACATGGCACTTCACCATTATGAGGCGGTCTAGTGCACCGCTAGTGGGTGGTTAACGGGTTATGGTATTTCTACCTTCTATGTTTTCACCCTCCCCTGTGGTAGGTGCCATGAAACTGTCCATGTAAGGATGGCCCATCAGTGGCCAAGGATTCGTGGCACTCACTTAAAATCATCCATGAGGATGAAAAAAACGCAGGAATCCTCTAAATGACTATATTTAGGCAATTTGATTCCGGAAATAGAGTCAAAGGCCCCGAATTAGTCTAGTGATGTCACATTCGAATGAATCGGCCCTCAACCTCATAGGGGGGCTTTTTTTTATTGGAGCCACTTCATCCACGATATCTAGGATGGATGATTTTAAGTGAGTGCCACGAATCCCCAGCCCCCATCAGTCCCCTTATAAACTCCATGCAATCTATGTGGGGCCATACTCGCGGATGAAAAACATCATATGCTTGGATGGAAACCGTGAGGGATACATGCCTTGCTCGTCAAGGGATAACATTACCCAACCCAAACGTTTTAACTCCGGCGCGGAGTTCGATGCGGCTCCGATGCGGCTCCGGGGAGGTTCGGATGCCAGCTCCGGTGGGTTCGGGTGGGTTGGGGCAAAAATTGCCCCCTATTTTTTTGATTGGGTGGGGCCTTACTTGATCTCATAAGGGGCCTCCTAGAGTAATTTGGGGCCGTAGAACCCAAATTTAGCAAAAAAAAACCAAAAAAAGCCATCGAGGGGCCAAAACGGGGAGGGCCAGAAAAATGGACCCACCGGAGCTGGCATCCGAACCTCCCCGGAGCCGCATCGGAGCCGCATCGAACTCCGCGCCCGGAGTTAAGACGTTTGGGTTGGGTAATGTTAGGGCTCGTCAAGCAAGGCCCCACCAACTTTACCGGGGTAAAAGGAGGGAGACGGGGGATCTAAGAACAACATGTGCACCCATAGGTTTGTGGTTGCTTCATCCCAATCATGTCCCTTGACTACTCAGTAATTTTAATGTTGGTGCAAGGGTTGAATCGATCAAAGATCATACTTTATGGTTATAATATTGTTGAATGAGATTCTGAACTATCTAAGATGGGTGGGCCAATCTCAAAGAGCAAGCAAGATATCTACATTGTTTGAGATATTTGGTGCCGCATACATTATTTGCAATGGGTTAGATTAGATCGTCGACAACTTTAGATATATCACATTCATTGATTGTTGATATGAGACTACACCACATCGTCCTATTAGTGTGGGTTACCATTCGGAGTTACGTGTTGCTATAATGGGGTAAATATGATACTCTCGGTAAAATGTTATAGCAATGCGTGCTCCAAATGGCAACCCAGACTAATTAGAAGAAGAAAAAGTGTAGTTCTGAGCATAAGTGATGATTGAGATGAATATTTTCTTACAATTGGACATTTAGTGTAAGGAGTAAGAACTGAGAAATGAAATAAAGAGTCATGTGACAACTTAAAGTTGTCTTTTTCGGGTTTGTGTATACTTGAAAATACTATGCGATACTACTTTATAGATAACATCGATTTAAAAAAATGATTACTAGTGGTTCCACCAACACAAATCCGAAACTCACTTTGTATCTGATTTTACACTAATTGGAAACATCTACACAAAATACTGTGACTTATGGCCACTTTACACACCACGGGCAATGCCCTTGAAATTGGGAGGGCTCTTGAAACTCATCTCAAGTTTGTGCCATGGAAAATTTTGTGTGAGCATGGGCCTCCAAGTGTATTTTGGACACATATGCAACACAATTGGGCTCTCAATCAAATTTCTATTTTGAAACAAACATGTTCATGTGGGCCATGAATCTACACAATAAGCCATTGTAAATCAAAGGTTGTGAGATTTTGAGGTGTTGTTGTCTCCCAATCCGGTGCTAGACCCACCTTCTTGAGATGGGCTTGACACAAATCCCAATAGACCATGCAACATCATGCATTTGCATGTCATGTAGGACTCCATGTAGGTTTGTTCATGCATTCAAACCTCCATGGTCCCTTACCCCCTCAAACTCTAGTGTAAAGTGGGACGGTCTTGGAAGTTCCCGACACTTAGAAATTTTCAATTTTAATTGTCACATGCCCTCAAGCTCAAGTGTAAAGTGCCTCTAATTAGAAACATCTATACAAATGATCTCTCTCTCTCTCTCTCTCTCTCTCTCTCTCTCTCTCTCTATGCCATGCAACTAAAACATGTAATTGTAAACTCGTACATGAATATACATAACAATTGTCTTATTTTATAAATAGACAACTAGATGCTCAAAAGATCCTAAAGATACACACATGGAAAATGGTCATATTTACCATGGTGGAAGTGTAACAAGGATGTAGATGAATGGAGCAAAACAACTATAGTTACAGATGTAACCCACATCTCTAACACGTGGTAAAAATTAGGTTTGGGAGAACTTACCATAGGTAAGAACTCCAATATAAACCCCTAACCCTAAAAGGAGTCTCATTTTTTACCATTCATGCAAGAGTGAGGTGGGGTTAGACTTGTGTATACTCATTGGAGTGGCAAATACGTGAGAGAAACTAGGGCTAATCGCCAAGAGGAGTATTCTACTTGGAGTGACCCAATCATGGCCAAAGAATAGGTTTGAACACCCATATGTCATTCTGCAATGAGTGTTATCTTTTGAAATACTACAATGCATTTGATGTGGTTTAAATGTGTGTGACATGGATAACAACTAGGTCCTGCTGTTATTTACCTCGTGTACGTAACTAATCCTCAAATGTTTGTTGGTTGGTTGCATGGGCACAGGTGAAGCATGCCCTTCACACTTTCAATACAATGATGTATTGTGATTATGACATTTTATGCATATCTATTGGTTGAAGTTACTAGGAACATTTCCTTTGTAAGTACTCCATACATGTGGTGGATTAGTTATTTATGCTTTGAGGTGAAGCATGAAGATAGGTGATTAAACTTCCAAGGTATGGGACAGTCAAGTTCAATTTTTTGTTGTTGGATACAATTTAGTAGCAGAAACCCTAAGTAGGATACATATTTTTGCAAAGCAAAGCAGGTTGTGACCAATGTTGGATTGGTATTACTATTTTATGGTACCAGTGGGGTCATGGTATGCAATGACTTTGTAGCTCACTATTAGGCCTTGTCAAGGTACTAGGGAGGGAAGCTAAGACATGAGCAATGAGCAATGAGCGGTGAGCGGTGAGCGATAACACATGAGCAGTGAGCGGTAACACATGAGCAGTGAGCGATAACTCGTGAGCAATGATGCCAAATTTAGTAATTGGACACGGTTTTAGGATATATACTCTAAAATTAGAATTTGTATTTTTACAATTTAGAAAATATAAAGTACCCGCATTTTGATTGAAGAAGAGTGAAAGGAACCTATTACCATGGATACTTTCAAAATCATTAGTCCATTGTTGGTTTTTATTATAAAAATCCACACTAATACATGTCACTTTATGCCATGATACTATCCATCGTGTCCATTTTGCTACGAACAAAATGTTTTGAGCCCAATATGAAGTTACGATAATTTGGAGAGGCAAGAGTACTGAATTTATCCATAACGACCTCCATGGACAAACCTGCCAAGTGATGTCCTTCACCGTTTGATGGACATTTTAGGAAATAGTCTGTTAAGAATGGTTTGCTCATTGTTATTACTATAGTAGAGTTCTTGGCAGTGGATGTTTTCATGACCTCATTGGCAACGCATTGGGAAGTCATGTCAAGTGACTCACGGCATGTACCATTTTATATAGGGTGTTCATAAATACCAAGATGTATTTAAGCCCTTGACAGCCCAGGGATGTAGAGTGAACATATATTATGCGAGCATAGCACAACATAATACGTACTAGTATGGAACGACATACCTTATATTCTAGTCTTGATTATTCTTGGACGATATTTCCCACATAAAATGGGTTAGAAGTTGATCCAATCCATTCCGTACAATTGTGGACACCTCCATTGCGATACATATAATCATAATATTTGTTTGTGCATTGTAAATGACCGGCACAAGAATAACGTCTAAAAGAAAGTTCAAAATTATTTTGGATATTTATCATTTTTGTTGTGCATGAAGGATGTCCATCGCACATCTTATTCATTCCATTTATAGAATGGTCATACACACCTGGAACACCCATATTTACTAGGGGCAAAATAAATAAAACATCACCATCAATATCCATAGAAAACAAATTGAATTGGGAGTCCTAGTTCTATAAGAAAAATATGATGTGATAGAAATATGAACAACATGACAAACATCATCATCCGAATCTAACAACAACAATAAAAAAAATTATCGTCACTTAGTTCTATTTTAATAGTAGCCACATAGGTACATGGACAATAGATGTGTCAGATTTGTTTTTTAATACTTGCATCTAGAAATCAGGAACACCTACAACTCCATATGATCTTAGACCCAAATACAAACATGGCCATCTTTACACATGTTTTTCTAAATCAAGTTTGTTTCAAAGATATCACTGTCCACGGAATACATCTTTTGCTCCACGTACATGGTTTCTATCCGAGATTAAATCTCAAACTAAGTATCCTCTAAGACACTCACATGATCATCATCTTCAAAAGACAAAGTGAAGGGCATAAATAATTCATAAGCTCTAATGGCAACCATTTGGAAGTAAGGGAAAAATGAGAGACTTTAAATGTGTGGGTGAGACGCTATTTGTATTGGTAGTATAAGGCTAATATTTCTTGAATTAAAATACGGTTACTGTATAAATTGGTAGAATGTGAACATAACACGAGAATATCAATGAAAAAATGCAACCCAATAATTTATTCTATAAGTTTCTATTAAACATAAAATTTAAATTAACATTGTTATTAATAGGATAATTATAATAAGGGTTTGCGCAATAAACCATAAATGTAAAAAAAATCCAAATATCCAACAGCTATTAAGCTAACCATTTATAAACCATAAAAAATACACTTGGTAAATCTCTGCGTAAAAATAAATGAAAAACGATTATAATAGATGCCCAAAAATGAATGTTCAAGTTTTTGCTTGTAAAAATCATTTTGATTGTATATCACAAAAAAATAAAGAAATTGTACATTGTCAAAATCTTTCCAAATAAATATTACAATCAATAGAATAAAAATGGACATTGATAAATTTTAATACATATAAGTACAAATATGCATCAAAATACATGTGAATATTATACAGAGTAGGTTGCATAATGTTTAAATTTTACCATCATAGATAAAACAGACAGAACATCATGAACTAATATACAACTGATTGGAAAATAACATAAAAATGACTACATTTCACTATAAAAAATTCAAAAATAAAAAAGTACTATGAAGAAAACAATCCCATATTGTAGTGCACAAATATATTGGCGATTTAACAGAAACACAAATGACTAGCCTGTGAGCACCAAAATTGCCCCCAACGGCAATTTGGCTCACAATTGAGGGCTTTTTGCAAAATCATTAGATTAGACTAGGAAAATTTGGCCAAAAAGCCATTTAGATTAAGGTAGGTTGGCTAGAAGTGTTTTATCTTTGGGGTAAAACTCTTGGACAAGTAGAAATTAGAAACCGAAGGGGTAAAAGGGAAATGCCCTTTACCCGAATCGGAAGTATGAAAGTAGTGGGCTAGTAAATAGGTAGGTTAAGTTAGGAACAACTAATTCAAGCAAGCAAAGTCAAGCGGCGGCAAAAAAAGAGTGCTTCCGGTAGCGGCCAACGAAGAAAAAAAAAGGTGACAACTACAAATGTAAAGGATTTTGCCAACTAGGGCAAGGGGGCCATGTTGCCACCCTTGCCACCAAAAATGAAATTCAAACCAAAATGGAAAAGCCTTTCTAAGGGCTTAGACAAGTGGGTGCGAGGTGGCCTTTCCCCACTTCATTCACCACCGAGGGCTTCGTTGCCACCGTTCAAGGGACGGGACCCCTCGGTTGAACGGAAGGGAGAAGGGGTCCGACCCTTCATTGAAGGGTGATAAAAACCCCCTCTTCTTCTCTTCGTTCTCTCTCCGAATTTTCATTTTAACACGGCGAAGCCCTCTAGGATTGTAGCTAGAAGGAGAGAGCATTTTCATTCATACAATATAGGCATAAGTTAGAATTCTATGGTTAGAACTCTTGAGAGAAGGTAGTGTGTTTTTGAACACACCCCTAAGTAGCTGTACCACATTCAATCAAGTGTAGTAGACACACAAATTGCAATTTAGCTTTCAGATTTTGAGTGGATATAGCCCTTTATGTTAGCTTCCCAAAAAGCCTAAGCTTATTAGAATCAGAGTTAGGGATCAAAAGTTATGAGTGTTTGAGTAGAGGTATCTCAGCTGCCACTCAATTTACAAGCGCTGACTTTGCAAGCGCATAACTAAACGACATTTTGTTCAATTGTTTTGGTATTTAAGTATGTTATAGATGTTGTTATTAGCTTTCTAGAATGTGTAAGCTTATAGAAATCTAAGTTGATGTGTAAAAGTTATGAGTAGTTGAGTGAAGATGTCTCAAACTGCCTCTTAAATTGTAAGCGCTGACTTTGCAAGCGCATAACTAAGAGAAAATTTATTCAGTTGTTTTGGTATTTAAGTATGTTATAGATGTTGTTGTTAGCTTTCTAGAATGTGTAAGCTTATAGAAATCTAAGTTGATGTGTAAAAGTTATGAGTAGTTGAGTGAAGATGTCTCAAACTGCCTCTTAAATTGTAAGCGCTGACTTTGCAAGCGCATAACTAAGAGAAAATTTATTCAGTTGTTTTGGTATTTAAGTATGTTATAGATGTTGTTGTTAGCTTTCTAGAATGTGTAAGCTTATAGAAATCTAAGTTGATGTGTAAAAGTTATGAGTAGTTGAGTGAAGATGTCTCAAACTGCCTCTTAAATTGTAAGCGCTGACTTTGCAAGCGCATAACTAAGAGAAAATTTATTCAGTTGTTTTGGTATTTAAGTATGTTATAGATGTTGTTGTTAGCTTTCTAGAATGTATAAGCTTGCTGGAATCTAATTTGATGTGTAAAAGTTATAAGTGTTTTAATGAAGGTGTCTCAGCTACCTCCCCAACTATAAGTACTAACTTTACAAGCGCATAACTAAAAGAGAAATTATTCAGTTGCTTTGAGACTTAGATGCATTATAGTTCTTCTTGTTAGCTTTTTAGAAAGTATAAGTTTGTGACAATCGGATTTAAGGAGTGAGAGTTATGAATTTTTGAATGAAGGTATCCCAGCTGCCTCTTGAATTCTAAGAGCCGACTTTGTGAGCTCATATCTTTAAGGGGATACATGCAGTTATTTTGATAATTGGATGGGTTATAGTTATTGTTGTTAGCTTTCCAAATTACTAACAATTGTTCCAATTGAGGCTTGTGAGAGGAAGTTGTGGCCGTTCAAGCAAAGGGGTGTCTACTGCCTTACGATAAGAGGTTCGTCCATCCAAGGTTGGCGAGTTGGCGTTGTGGGCGGCCGAACGTTGGAGTAGGGGTTCCGCACCAACCATCGCCAAATCAAGATGGGAGCCAATCGGTAAGTCTTTTTTGCCCTACACCTTTCGATTTAGGAATGGAGGGAGCGCGGCAAAGGTATATTCTAAACCCAATCCAACTATCCATGTAAGGCTAGGGGGGCATCACCCACCTAGCCGCCGAGGGGGGATTCCAACTCCCATGTGTGCGGAGCCCCTCGGTTAAGTGTTGTGGTAGTAGCTTCCATTCATAGCTCGTTCGTGTGTGGTGAAGCCGGGTTAATCACCGGCATGACCACTCTGCGTGTTTGTAGGTGGTAAGGTGGGAGTAATGACCCACGAAACCACCATCATGTTGTTGGCCCCAAGGGTTGGAGGTGATGGCCCCAACCCTTGAAGATTGTGCAACAGGTCGAACACACAGGTTGCCTTATTCCCCGGTCCCATTAAGTTGAATTTTTGTGGTCAACCCGTGTTAAACTAATTAATAACCAACAAAATTCGTACAACCCCCGTGGGCAAAAAACCAACCGGGAATTTAACTCGGAAGATTGATACTACCCCTTCGGCGGCAAAGATCGGAGGGTGTAAGTATCAATCAACCTTCAAGAGACCCGCACAGGGCCTTGAAGGGTTCGGATTAAGGTGTGCACCAACCAGGTAAGCGGTGATGCCATAATTTATGAACTTTGTAACCTAGGTTTTGTTCAATCAACCATAACTAAGAATGAAGGTTGGAAAGGTGGTACTTAATCAAGGTCCCCTTTAGAGAATTTAATCCATAAGAATTAAGGAATTAGGTGTGGCCAAGGTAAGAGGTAAGGTTCTTTTATCCATTAGAGTTAGGTTGCCTTGATTTCAAGGCTGGTGCGTCTGCGCGTAGACTAGGATAGATTAGGCATTAGATAAGAGAAATTGATAATCACCTTAGATACTTATGATCTAGGCACAACCTACCGGAAGGATACGACGCGATTATCAAATCCCTCCACAACCCAAAACATTCATTAAATACTGGGTTCGGCTTAGGCACCTGCTAAGGCAGGCCACCCTCACCGAAGGGCTTATGCGGTACTTTTAGGCTCCCTCGGAGGGGGGTGCCCAAAAACACCACATAGCCAAAGAATGAATTAGCCAAAGAAATTGAGGGACCATGAAAATATCTTAAAGTTTGAAGTTCAAGAATAAAAAACAAATACACCAATATATCAGAAGAAGATGTAAACATTTTCAAGCATGTAAAATAGATATAGCCGGAGACCAAATCCAAATTGTAAGTATTCACCCTAATCATTTTATGTTTTAAACAATTTATAACAAATCATAGCCAATTTCAATAAGGACTCACAAGATATGAGCGGCTGTAACCATATCCCTCGTGATACAAAACAAAACAAACAAATAAAACCACAACGGTGATTGGCGGCACCACCAATATCCCTAGATAAAAAACAAAAAATATTTGCCAAAGCGCTAAAGGTATTGGGGCACCACCAATATCCTTCGGAATATGAAACGAAAAATACATATGAACGCTTAAAAATATAGATAGCACTGCAAATATTGCCTTGATACAAAATAAAAAATCCTTGTGAGAATACAAGCGTATTGCACATACCGCTTATATTCCTCGGAATAAAAAATAAAAAATATGTGTGTGAGCTCAAAGAACTTGGCGCCACCCCCAATATCCATCATGATGGGAAATAAAAAATTAATACAACAACACAAACGTATTGGTAGCAATGCCAATACCCTTTGGATACAAAATGACAAAACAATTATTAGAGCCCAAGAAGTATTGGCGGCACCGCCAATACCTTTCGCATACAAAACGAAACACATTTGTAACAACCCAAGGGATGTTGGCGGCACCGCTAATATCTTTTGGATACAAAACTAAAAATATTTGACAGACCCAAGGAGTATTGGCAGTGACGCCAATACCCTCCGGATACAAAATGAAAAATATTTTACAAAGTTCAAATGGTATTGGCGGCACCGCCAATACCCTTCCGATACAAAATGAAAAATATTTGTCAGAGCCTAACAGATATTGGCGACACCGCTAATACCATTCGAATACAAAACGAAAAATATTTGTTAGAGCCCAAGGGGTATTGGCGGTGCCGCCAATACCTTCGGATATAAAACAAAATATATTTGTCAGAGTTCAAATGGTAATCGCGTCACCACCAATATCCCCCCGATAAAAAATGAATTTTTTTTGTCAGAACCCAAGAGGTATTGGCGGTGCCGCCAATACCTTTCAGACGCAAAACAAAAAATATTTGTTAGAGTTCAAATGGTATTGGCGGCACCGTCAATACCCTTCGGATACAAAACGAAAAATATTTGTAATAGCTTAAAAGGTATTGGCAGCACCGCCAATACCTTCCGGATACAAAACGAAAAACATTTGTCAGAGCCCAAGGGGTATTGGCGGTGCCGCCAATACCCTTCGGATACAAAACAAAAAATATTTGTCAGAATCCAAATGGTATTGGCAGCACCGCCAATACCCTTCGGAAACAAAACGAAAAATATTTGTCAGAGCCTAAAAGATATTGGCGGCACCGCCAATACCCTACGGATACAAAACGAAAAATATTTGTCAAAGCCCAAAGGGTATTGGCGGTGCCGCCAATACCCTTGGGATACAAAACAAAAAATATTTTTTAGAGTCCAAATGGTATTGGCGGCACCGCCAATACCCTTCGGATACAAAACAAAAAATATTTTTCAGAGTCCAAATGATATTGGCGGCACCGCCAATACCTTTTGGATACAAAACGAACAATATTTCTCAGAGCCCGAGGGGTATTGGCGGCACCGCCAATAACCCCCAAATAAGAAGAATAAAATAATTCTGAGAGTGCAAAAGGTACTGGCGGTGCCGCCAATACCCCCAGATACCAAATAAAAATACTTGTGAGAACGAAAGGGGTATTGGCGGCACCTCCAATACCTCCGGATATGAAAAAAAGACTTGGTCAGAGTGCTAGAGGTATTCGCGGTGCATCCAATATCCCTCGGGATACTAATTGGCAAATATGTATGACAACGAAAGGGTATTGGCGGCACCGCCAATACCCCCGGATACGAAACAAAGATAACTTCTAAGAACACAAGGGGTATTGGCGGCACCGCCAATATCCCTAGGGATACAAATTGGAAAGTACGTATGATGGCGCAAGGGTATTGGCGGCACCGCCAATACCCCCGGAATACAAAATAAATTATATTTGTGAGGGCACATGAGATATTGGCGGCACCGCCAATACCCCCGTGATATAAAATAAAATATACTTGGGAAACAACCTGGGGTACTGGCGGCACCGCCAATACCCCTGGGATATAAAATAAAATATATTTGGGAGGGAACCTGGAGTATTGGCGGCACCGCCAATACCCCGGGATATAAAATAAAATATAGTTGGGGAGGAACCTGGGGTATTGGCGGCACCGCCAATACCCCTGGGATACAAAATATAATATATTTATGAAGGCACCTAGGGTATTGGCGGCACCGCCAATACCCTTGGGATGCAAACTAAACAGTGTCCAAGATTAGTAGATTTGAGCAATTGAAGATGAATTTTGAAAATTATAAATTGTTTTTGGATCGAGTCGGAAAAAATACATGAATACATAAAGATGATTTGAAGATACTTGATTTTTTGTTTGAATTTACAAGTTAATGTCAATTTTTGGGAAATTTACAAAGTCTACAATTTTTGTTTGGATATCCTAGAATTCATCTTTTGTGATACATTTTTCGTATAAGCAACTTTCAAGGTCCATAAAAATTTGAGATTTTTATAAAATTATATGAAATATTTTTTATTATGTTTGTTTTGTTTGGTTGTACCTCTCATCTAAATAAATATTTTTTATATGACATCATCTTCTACTATTAAACAATTGTTAAATGTCTATGTGTGAGGGGTATTGGCGGCACCGCCAATACCCTAGGGATGCAAACTAAACAGTGTCCAAGATTGGTAGATTAAGGCAATTGAAGATGAATTTTGAAAATTATAAAAATTTCTTGGATCGAGTCGAAAAAAAATACATTTATACATAAAGATGATTTGAAGATACTTGATTTTTTGTTTGAATTTACAAGTTAATTTCAATTTTTGGGAAATTTACGAAGTCTACAATTTTTGTTTGGATATCCTAGTATTCATCTTTTGTGATACATTTTTCGTATAAGCAATTTTCAAGGTCTATAAAAATTTGAGATTTTTATAAAATTATGTGAAATATCTTTTATTATGTTTGTTTTGTTTGGTTATACCTCTTATCTAAATAAATATTTTTTATATGACGTCATCTTCTATTATTAAACAATTGTTAAATGTCTACATGTGAGGGGTATTGGCGGCACCGCCAATACCCCCGGGATACAAAATATAATATATTTATGAGGGCATCTAGGGTATTGGCGGCACCGCCAATACCCTTGGGATGCAAACTAAACAGTGTCCAAGATTGGTAGATTAAGGCAATTGAAGATGAATTTTGAAAATTATAAAAATTTCTTGGATCGAGTCGAAAAAAAATACATTTATACATAAAGATGATTTGAAGATACTTGATTTTTTTCTTGAATTTACAAGTTAATTTCAATTTTTGGGAAATTTACAAAGTCTAGAATTTTTGTTTGGATATCCTAGAATTCATCTTTTGTAATACATTTTTCGTATAAGCAACTTTCAAGGTCCATAAAAATTTGAGATTTTTTAAAATTATATGAAATATTTTTTATTATGGTTTTTTTGTTTGGTTGTACCTCTTATCTAAATAAATATTTTTTATATGACGTCATCTTCTACTACTAGACAATTGTTAAATGTCTACATGTGAGGGGTATTGGCGGCACCGCCAATATCCCCGGGATATAAAATAAAATATATTTGTGAAGACACCTAGGGTATTGGCGGCACCGCCAATACCCTTGGGATGCAAACTAAACAATGTCTAAGATTGGTAGATTTGGGATTTTGAATATGAATTTTCAAAATTATGAGAATTTCTTGGATCGAGTTGAAAAAACTTAAGTATATACATAAAGATGATTTAAACATACATGATTTCTTTTAGGAATTTATACGTTAATGTCAATTTGTATGAAATTTCTAAAGTCTACAATTTTTGTTTGGATATCCTAGAATTCATCTTTTGTAATACAGTTTTCGGATAGGTAATTTGAAGGTCTTTAACAATTTGGGATTTTGATAAAAAAATATGAAATAATTTTTATTATGTTTTTTGTATGGTTGTACGTGTTATCTAAATAAATGTTTTTATATGACTTCATCTTCTACTATTAAAAATTTGTTAAATATCTTTATGTGACACATTTTTTGTCTTGATTTCATTTAAATGGATCGAGAGTTTCTTACTTTATAAGTTTTACATCTTTTTGTGATCATACATTTTATTCAAAATATGTGATTGAAACTCTGTAATTGTAACCACCTTTAAAGTCATGTGTCTTTATTTTGTTATGTCATTTGTTCTTAATACTTTTATCATATTTTGGGATTCAAACACATATTTTTGTCTTTTTAAATGTATATTGACAAAAATCTTTTGGATAATGGTATGGATCTGGATGATGATATTTAATACAACATCACGGATGTTATTTCTCAACTGATGAGAGATGATTGCATCACACCATGGAGAAGCCCACGAGAAAACATCCATTGTTCTTCCAAATTTGATTGATGCTTTGTCAAATCATGAAGGCATTGTTACAAACCTCACTGCCGCCACAAGTATAAATCAATTTTTTTTTTTTTAGAATTTTTTAATATCATTTTTATACAAACTAATATGCTCTCATTGATTATTCTCTTGATAATTATTTATTATCACTTTCATAGGACCCCTTTATACATGCTTGTTGCTCTATGAAGCATCACCTCTTGGTATAAGAAGGTGACAAAGATGTTTTTCATTCCATCTTGAAGCCTTTTATTATACAATCCCCTTTACCTATTGGCAAAGACACCAATTCTGAAGACTTGAATCATTCTCCACTTGTTAATCGCAAGGCCATCAATTTATTTTGTGAATAATTTTATTTATTTATCTTGTTCGAAAATTTCATATGGCTGATTTCATAATTTTGACTTGAAGTATATTGTATATGTGTTTTTTTGGATTATTATGGACATTAGTAATTATTAAGACATCTATGTTGTCATGTGCTAGGAATGTGATACCACAATGGCGCCGACATTGGCGACAATTTTTTGAAGATCCATGATTTGTAGCAAGTCACCCCCGCGAAGCCTCCTTATCTATGTTGCAACCATGGCTTCCGTTCTTGTTGCTCAATCTTCCCCTTCTTCTACCCATAACAAAACTAGACATTATGATTGTTAAGTTCTGAATTTCATAGTTTTAGAGTGTGAATCATGATCAACATCCATTACTTCAAGTTATAATGATGATTAGTTTTTTGTTAGCAAGTGTTCAATTGCCAGAACGGAAGGTTTTATTATTGGTACCGTTTCTTTAATATACATTCACTTATGCTATACCTTGAAGAACTTATACATGTTTTGTGTCCAACTCTATTTTCTTTGCACTCTCTATATTTGTGTCGTATAATTGACCTAGTACAAAATTGAGTTTCATTTGCAACATGTTTTGTTTATTTTTTAATGTGTTCATATTATGAATGTCAATGATAATCTTTATCATGAGCATCATTTACTTCAACTTTGTCCATTCCACTCTCATTCGGCATGCAATACAACTATAAAAATTTGTAAATGATAAACACATATATGCCCATAGGCGTGCATATATTGTTTTTTTCTCGTTGCTCACTGCTCACAATCTAGCATTCATTTTATTTGTCCTCCCCAATCTTATTACTGAACCCTAAAATTATATTTCTTTAGGCCACGGTTATAGGATATTAGTGGTCCTATTACCAAAGTTTTTTCTTTCTTCACCGCTCACAAATTACCGCTCATCGCTCACCGCTCACCGCTCACTGCTCACAAGATAGCACTCCCCAGGTACTAGGGGGGGTCATGAAATGTAGAGCATGGTATAATATTAAACATGCAAGAATTATGGCTCTGCAATGGTATCAAATACCAGTTCAAGCGCCTTGTTGATAACATCCAAGGCTAAACAATGGTATGTTATGATTTTAAGTCTTACTTTTCAATGCGTGATGAAGTTCAATAAAATTTTCAAGCTCCAATTGTTGTTGAATTAAAAGTTTAAGACAAACATATTGGCCCATGTTACCAAAACAAATGAAACTTCATCAAAAAAATTTTACACATGTGAACATACAAATACAAGTGGTGAAAAAATGCATCTTGGTTTGTTGGCGATGAAATAAAATGTTTCATTTGTCTAAAAAAAACAAAAATGCATCTTGGCCATCCAACATCTTGAACTAGACGTTATACTAATTATACTCATCTAATTCATCATCTGAGCAAGTAGGGTCTTCCTCAAAGCAACCTACTACTTATAATTCATCTTCATGAGCATCTATTAATTCAGCCTTGTCAACAAAAAATTCACTAAGATCAGATTTTGCAAAAGAGTTGCACTCATCTCTAGCATCTATGGGCCAATTTTTGAATATCATGACGAGTGCATCTAAATTTTGGATGCCCAACCTACAACAACACAAGGCACACAAAAGTCCAACAACATTAAAAATTCTTACTGTCTCGATCTGAGAACCTGGTCTTGCTAAAATCTGCCTCGCAAGAAATGATACGTGCGGAAATCGAGGGGCATTATCCCTCCACCAAGCAAGTGGAGCCATGTCTTTATCTGCAGGTACAAAAAGCTTCCGAAATAAAATGAGCTCTGATTTCAGCATGCCTTCACTAGCCTCCTCTATAGAACTCGTGTGCCCAAAAAAAGAATCAATTGTAGCCTCCAATGTGGGTGCCAAGTTATTCTCCAAGCTCAGATTCAGCAACGGTGACACCTTTACAAGCAAAGACACCAAAACAAGTTGATCATATTCTGCCACAATGTGTATGGCCTTCTCGCGTCCCACGTAGTCAATAATCACCTGCAACCCCTTATACCTAGGTTCTAACATCAACGACAACATATTATGTGCCTTCTCACGAGTGAAATCAACTGCAATTGTAAGACATGGTTTGATAACTTCAATTGATTCAAAAGTCATGTGGCCATAAAGTAGTTGCAGCTTCGAGTCCATCTGCCCATATCGAAGTCTTGGCACCGCAAGCATCCTCCGATCATACTCATTTTGTAGCTGGATGCTTATATGGAAGGTTGCATACAATGCATCGCTCAAAAGCCAATACCCGCGAGATTGGTTTAAAATGCATTGTTGCACGACAGGGCGCAAAGTCTTTGTGACCACCTTTGCCACAACCCAAGTCAACCCACTTGGGACTCGGACTTGCAAGGCTGCAGTCTGCCTACCACAACATATATTAATTGCCGTTGCATACTCTTATGTTTCCTGTAACATAACAACAAAATTCAATAAATTATGTACGTCTTACATGGTCATTCTTCATAATTATATGATCATTATAATTGTTAAGTCTGCAATTAGTAGTCCATGAGGGAAGCACATCAAATTACATCAACTTACATATAAATCAAAGCACATTAGATTACATATAAGACCAAGCACTTCCCATAACCATTGTACATTCCCTTTTAGGTACCATTTTAGAAGAAGAAAAATGGAGAATGAGAAGGCGAAGGTGAAGGCGTAGATTCAGGTTCAGGTTTAGGTTCAGGTTCTCACCTGAAAAAACATGACTTTACTTGCGAATCTTGTTTTCACATGTGTCTTTAACTTTCGAGAGGCAAGTCCCGCTTCAACGCACACTTTATCCCACTCTGCTCTTCCTTTTTTGGATTTTTTAGTCCATGTAATTGTTTTCTGCAAGTTAGTTTGAGCCTCTTTAATGGACACCTTCTTCATTCCAATACAAACTTTTGTGTCGTCTATAGAATATTGGCATGCCTTTGATATAATGTGTCCAAAACAATATATGATGCTTCAAAATACCTACAGTGATATGTCGGGGTTTCCAATCGCTATCTATGAAGTTCACAACCAAACAGAATGTGTCCACCCCCGTACGCAACATCCACAGATCGAAAGTCATTGCAATTGGTGCACAACTTGCCAATGCCGGCAACACAAAACGTTCCATAGTCTTTTGCAACATAGAAGGGATGATCTCTTTCACCAACTATTTTCGTGTGGGAAACCTGACCTTCGGATCGCGTCACAGCACCAAATGCCGCAACCATGGATTCTCTACTGCAAACAATGCAATGCATCATTTTGTAATATAAAGAACAAGATCCTCCAAAAACCTTTGTTGTGCTACATCATTCTTCCCATAAGGGCTAGTACTACCATAGTATTCAGTTATGGCACTAGGGTTCACATGTGTCATTTTCTTGCATTTTTGTTTATTTCCCCTCTGCATCAATGGTTGCCACAACTTCCTTATATCTCTCCATATCAGTAGCGTGGTTATTCATCACATGTTTCATCATAGAGGTAGATTCATGTGCAGGGTTGTAGTTAAGGATACCTTTCTTGGAACGAGTAGTAGGTTGCGAGGCAGTGGAGCTTTGTCCTTCAGACACAGTTGGAGTGGATGATGTTGGATGGCACAAAACACACCTCATTATTTGTGACACCTTTACATCAACCTTTATTCCTTACAGATGCAACAAGAAAAATGCCCACACTAAAGAGGTTCTATGATAAGGTATCCAAAACCTGTGGTTGTTTTGTAAATGAGTGAGTCGCACACGCCAAACTGCCAACTCCTCTGCAACATGCAACTCTTCTATTGTAACTCCAGCATCCGCAATGGTGTTGTGTGTATCTTCTGTTGTTTTTGGCTCTGTGTTGGAAGGCTTTCCTCCTGGTAAACCCTATCCTCCCCATTCATATTGAACCAAAGTTGCTGTCATATTTGTTGAAATCTAACTACGAAACCCTAAAAGGGGAACCCTAGTCTTTGAGAACTAATCTTTGTAAATAGATCACATCTTATTCATGCGACCTTCCAAGCCATGAACACAAGGATCTTGTTAACATGTGTTGGTCACAACTAGAAAACGAAAATGACACCCATCAACCAAGGAAAAATAACATGAAATCTTGAACTAAAATAGGTGATACAAGTTTAGGGCCAAACCTCAACAACCACCATGAAGGCAGCGACGGCTTGAATCTTCAACAAGTAGTGCAACAAATCTCTTCCCATTCTGCATCAAAACCAAGGTGGGCCGCCAATATCTTCCATCCCTATCTGCTTAACTACAACCTTCGAATGCAACCCTAAGAAAGTAAGGAACAATATTGTGGAGAAATGACGTGACCATGTGCACAAGAATGGTCTTAGTATTGCATTCTAAACCCCTCCTTGGTATTGGTATGTTCACAAATATCTCCTGCCCATGATGCACATGTATGAGCTAGTGTACTGCCCCCTTTGATGGCAATTGGGTATGGTTTGCAATACCCTACTTGATACCAGTGCTTATACCAGGCCCTAACATATATACAAGACCAACATTGGTTGTGACAGGACATATCTGTATTTACACAAAACATCCAACTAGGCATAATTGCAGCTCTATTATGCAAGATATTTTTATGTCACCAAGTAGGCAAATACAAAGGAAATAGAAAGAGTCTAGTGGAAATTCCCACCCACCCTTGTAAGTGCAATGAGGAAGAAATTAAAGGATTTGGCCTCTGAGAAAAGGAAGCTCAAACTTTGCAAAAGTTTTGAACAAAGTCAGCTCACTCTCTCTCTCTCTGTGCCAAAGCCAAAGCCAAAATTGCTTGTTTGTTTGTTTTTAGAGTCATAAGGCCAATAAATCAACATCAAAAATGAACCAAGATAGCCACTCTTATCAAAGATCAATTAGTTTTGATACATATTGGAGTTCTAATTTTTTTTTCTAAGAAAATCACTTCTAAAGTTATTTGGTGGAGATCAAAGATACAAATTCATATTTCAACCATAGGGCTGTAGTCTAAAATCCATTTTCTACACCATTCCTTTTAGTATCCAAGGAGAGTTCCGGGCGTAATCGGTCGACATCCAAGTGCTTCCAACCAAGTCCAACAAGTTACATGTTGGCATTTTACGGGTTTTTTAATTTGTATTTTTATGAAACTGGGTAATAATCTACCTACAAACTCCTCTGAACCGATGGGTAATTTTCCTCAAGTTTTGAACTTCAACCGGTTATCTTTCAAACTCCGGTGGTTCACCTATACCTAAGCATCATGTTCTCCCCGTTCATTGATTCCTCCGTATATTATAATACATCTTTGATTCAAGCCATACACCTCTAGATCTAGAGGTGTATTTTAAGGGTATTTTAAGAACCAAGAAGACCCACCCACATAGCGGATACCAATAATGGATAAGTAAGTTATTGGGCCGTGCGTTCTTGCGGACCGAACCTTTATAATGCTCGCACATGCGGCCACGGGGCCCACAACATGAGGCAACTCTTCTTGGATTGGAAGTTGGGACGTCAATTTGAGAGTGGGGAATCGAGTTCATGGGGCCGCACGTGTTGGCACGAAGCTTAATTAATTAGCTACTAATTAAGCCCATGCCTAATGACTTGGGATATGACCAAATTAAGGGAACTCATATTGATGCCACACAACTAATCGTGTGACGACTTGATTTAAGTTAAGGTAGAGGGTGCTTAAACCAACACTTTAAGCTATTGCACATACATATGGGTATGTGATTGATATAAAAAATATATATTCATATTAGCCTTTGGGCTAAACATAGGTATCAAGAAGGAAAAAACATTTTTAGTCTCAATTGAATATTTGATGAATATTCAAAGCCAAAACTACTAGCTTCCTTAAACCAATCCATAGGCCCCGTGTGTGGCAACCTTGCATATGATGAGGACCCCCACCTTCATTGCCTAGAACCATCACAACATAGTTGGGTACTAGACCCAAACTACGTCAAAACCCAAGTAGTAATGGTATGCAAAGCCACACGGCTACCTCCATGATCCCACCCGGTTCGCTTGCAAAACCATCACCTTGCATCCTTGGAACCAACCCCCTTGCATCCCGGGGAATGACCCTTTTGTGCTTTGTGGGCCTACCTCCTTGGCGTTGTGAATAGAATGGCTAGAATAGGCATTGACAAGCCACCCTAATCCCACCTTGAACCAACCCGAGATAGAGTGGAGCCCGTTACCTACCCTACATGAAAGTAGTGGAGGCCGCTATGAGGTGGCACCACTAATGGCACCGAAAACCGTCACTCCGTGGGCCCAGACACTCTTACACCGCCGGGTAACGGCTCAAGGTTGTAGAGTGTTGGCAATTGGGAGGCGTTTATAGGTGTTGGTTTTGGATGGGGTGTTGGATTTAGCACCCTCTACCTTAAGTGAAGTAAGGCAAGGGGGGAAGAACTTCCTAGTTCATTGAAGCCCCCTTGTTCAACCCAACAAATACTAATAATGTCCACACATTAAGTTACCAATAAGTCGGTACTTGGTTCGGTGAGTGCATGTCACATGTGGCTACTAGGAAAAACTTGATTATTCTATTTACAAAACTTCCTAATATTGTCATTGTGAAAGCGCATGTGCATTTGTGCCCTGGGCTAGATCACATTTTCATTCGGTTGGGTCCCGCCCCTCCCACGCCTCCTTCATTGCCCGGTCATCCTGCCTGCACATGTGTGGGAACTCTTCCCCGTTGGGAACCAATGTGATAATAATACCCGGTCACTTAAGTCATTAAGCTCCTTTGGCATGTGAAGGAACTCCATCAACTAACTTGGGCATAATGAAAGTGATCTCAACTTGAATATTTGTAATTTTGACCAGGTATTGTCACATTGGTTCCCAACGAAGAAGAGTTCCTACGCAAGTGCGGGCATGAAGATCGGGCAATGAACAAGGCATGGGAGGGGCAAGGCCCAACCGAATGAAGATGTGATCTGGCACAGGGTGTTACATGGCATGGATTTTGTTTATAAGTAGAATAGAATACTCCACATATGCATACATATATATTTAAGGTGCGAAGAGTGCATGTCACGGTGTTAATTTATTTTGAACATTAAAAACGTCTAGGTTCATAATGATCAACATTTTCACCCTCCGAGTTGGTGACTGCTACAAAACATCAACCCTAGCGGTTTGGCCAAGGATTTGTGCCACTCAAGTAAGTTGAAGGTGAAATATTGGGAGCCTCTACATTTTGGATAGTTGTATTACGAGTTCATTTTGATCCCAAATTAGCATCATAAAACTTCAAATTAGTTCAATGAGAGTAAGTTGGGATGGATCAACCATGAGCCTACCACATGGATATTATTATTAAATTTCGACTTGACTCATAAAATGGCATCAAAGACCGACTTAGTAGACCGACTTAGTTGGGTATACTTGGAATGGAATCAACGCTCAATGTATGGGGGGCTTGTTTTTACTTTAATTCATTCATCCAAGATAGATGAGTTTACTAAGACATCACAAAGGATTGGCCAAGGGTAAGGTATGTGACCCTAATTTGGACACTTCCAACTCCATATACAATTTTGAACCTTTGATCAAATCGTTAAATCCCTAGTCATGGTAGTAATCGAAGATTCTCTTTCTCTTAAATCAATCACATCCCGATCACACAAATCCTTCCAAATGTGTAAAAATATTTGAACTTGTAATGATTAATATATTTATAACACTGAGTCCCAATATTGTTGCAGCACATTCATGACAACAAACCTTGTCAAACGCCACTCAAATATAGGTGTCCAATTAGGAAGAGATTGGAGAACGACCACATAAGGCCCACATACATGCCTTCTTTGTGCAATGTTGCTTGGCTCAGTCTTTTTTCATGAAGGATTTGAGTGGGTCCCAAACAATATGAAATTGACACACAAATATCAAACCTTCAAAGATACACTCTACACTCCGTAATATCATACTTGTGGCAACCAAAGTGTGCGTGATATTATGGAGTTATGTAGTGTTAACATGAGTGTGTGATAACAGATAATTAGTGTAGCATGCGACATCATGGAATAACATAGAGTCAATGTTGCAATAATAAAAATAATTATAATGATGACAATGTGATGCGTGCGAGTGTGTGGTTTGAATTCTTTGGTGGTTGATTTTATGTCAAAATCCATGATATATGAGAGGGAAACATGACAACAAGGAGTGAGATTTACACTGAGAACATCCATTCCCTAGGGTTTCAGGATATAAGAGAAGGAGTGACATCAAGGAGGTTGATATTACAGAGTTTAGAGTGTAGTTTTGAATTCAAAGCCAAAGGTTAAAAAAACACACCATGCAATTTCAAAATGCCCAACCAAAATGCTCAAGTTAACCTCAAGATATACCTTTCAACTTCAACATTTCTTTGATTCAATGGTTGATGATGTGGTCATACAAGAACCATCATCAGCTCGTGTCTAAAATTGAAGATGATTTGAACGTTGCACCAAACATATTTGTTCAACTTTGTCATGCAAGTGTGAAGATACTTTATTGTCCTTTTCTAGTAAACAACTTCTTCTTCTTTTTTGAGACAGAAGACCAAAGAACCAACGCCAAATGCATTAAGAACCAAAGTAAAACGCACCCACTACGAGGGGAGTAAACAACTTCTCGGATACATAAGTTCTTCAAGACATTAAACAACAATCTTGAAATTTGTGAGGCAGAAGTACTAAGTTACATTACATGTTATTAAGCGCGGGAGTCTTTCGGAAGAATATACATCTATATTTGCAACATTATACAGTACTGTACATTATATTAGTACTGTGTATTATAGTTGGGAAAAAGCAACAGTTTGTCCTCTAAACTGGCATGGGATTCATGGAACCCACGTTTGGGATCCTCTGAAGTAAACGGTGCTAGAATTGTCACTTTAAGTCGTGAGCATAGATATTGTAGTAATATTTTATGAATGTTCTTCATAACATTACTTAGCGATCATAATATAACAATAAGATGTTGAGGGTTGAATTTGAATATGAGTTTCCCAATGCAACTTTTTGAGCATCTCGCTGTTATATTTTGAGGGTCCACAAAACAAGAGTTGAACGTTGAGTAATGTTATGTTGTTAACAACATTGAATTGTCTTATTAGTGCGGGTTACCATTTGGAGTTACATGTTGTTATAACTTTCTACCAACATTGGTTTTTTTTACCAAGTAAGTTATATCATGTTCTTTGATGCACATACTAACTATATATCTAGCTTGAGTGAAAATCATACGCTCAGTAAAATGTTATAGCATTGCATGACTCTAAATGGTAACCCACACCAATAGGACAATTCAATGTAATGGTGAGAGATTTCAGTACACCACACCATGTCTTAATTGAATTTCGTATGCAAATTATGAGCGAGTACATTTGATTGGTAGATGATTTAACACCAACACGGGAGCATGATGTTAAGGTGGTGGACATTCTCAAAAGTCAAGAATGTACTTATTGTTCATGATTTCGAGATGTTGGGTTAAGAACCATCTCTCTTACCCCGTGTATGTTTAGGGTTGATTTTGTTTTTGTCTAGTCTAACTCGGGGTCTCATGCTACACTAAACATCCCTTATTGAGTTCAACAAACATCACGATTAGGAGGCTGGTCAAAAATTCCAAGCATGTTTCCTTGGTGCTTGCACTTTATCCTCTTGCAATTGATGTTCTTCAACTTGTATTAAAAAACAACCATTTTCATGGAGAAAAAAAACATACTTTCAAAATTAGCCTCTTGGATTTTGTAAGGGTTGATTCACATAGATAAGGCATGATCATGCACTTACAATTCCATATATTAAGTTTGTTGTAAATTTTATGTTAAACATCCCATGTGAACTAGAGAGGGGGGCGGGATGGTCAACAAAGACATTCTTGGTACTCGCGTTAGAAAACCCTCGACGGATTGGGTGTCGTAGACAAATGACTAATTCCTGCATAGAAGCGTACTTAAGTTGAAAATGTTGTGACCCATATATAGCCTCCCAATGATGTTTTATACTTTCTAGTCAAAGGGCATTGATATACATCTTGCTAGGTACGTGGGGGTACACATCGTAGCATTAGTTTGTTTAGAATGATTGTAAAACCAAGCATATTCCAATACATCAATATATCTCATCAATGAGAAATGAAACAAGTTGGTTTAAAGGGACTACAATGTCATGGCATGTAACGTCACGAGCCTAATAGTATCAGTTATCCTATGCCATGGATAATGGCCTATGCCCAAGTGACACTAATGATCAAGAAGTTGACCATCAATGTACCCCACATGACACATGACATTAGTATGCTCAACATTATATTCTTCTTGCATACTAGAACGGAAGACCATCATCATACATACTCCAATGTGTTATGTTAAATGTCATCCCATCCAAATTTTCAGTTTCAAATAATTACTAATATTCACAAATAGTGTCATGTTGACAATTAACATACTAACATTTCTACGCACCGGGCTACATCACGTCTTCATTCGGCTCGGGCCCGCCCCTCCCACGCCTTCTACACTGCCCGGTCTTCCTGTCTACACCTGCATGGGAACTCTTCCCCGTTGGGAACCAATGTGACAATACCTGGTCACTTAAGCCATTAAGTGCCCGGTTCATTTAACACTAGAAGAAATCTTGTCCATTTCAACCCTCCTTGCGACTAGGCCATCAAGACTAAACCAAGAAAATGCATAAACAAATCAATTCGGTTGGGAATCGGGGGGCACCTTCCATGGGTACACCACGGGCACCTTCCGGTTGCCTACCAATTGAATTGTTTATGCATTTTCTTGGTGCGAGTCGCGATGGCCTACGGTTGAAATGGACACGATTTCTTCTAGTGTAAGTCATTAAGCTCCTTTGGCAGTGAAGGAACTCCATCAATTAATTTGGGAATAATGAAAGTTTAAAAAAAAATCTTAGACAGAAGGCCGACATACCAACGCCAAAGCACAGGAGGCAGTTAACCACATGGCAAGTTTATGTCAAGTGGAGAGGAGATTTCACAGCCAGGAATCGAATCGCCAACCTTCCTTGAGATTTGGGTATCTCTCCACCATCATCCAGTAGTTTAGGGTCGTCTCGGACCATGAGTAAATGAAAGTGATGTCAACTTGAATATTTGTAATTTTGACCGGGTATTGTCACATTGGTTCCCAACGAGGAGGAGTTCCCACACAGGTGCGGGCAAGAAGGCTGGGCAGTGAAAGAGGCATGGGAGGGCTGGGGCCCAGCTGAATGAAGATGTGATCTAGCCTGGGGCCATTTCTACACCTCGACACAATCTAGTATAACCCCTTTACAAATGATAGCATACATGCCACTACTTATCATAAACAACGAGCATCGATTCAACTTGTCCATCCAATATTAAACACCATTATTTGCATGCTACTCTCAGTGGCAGTACATCATTAGGTCACCATTGTAGACCACTAGTTTACCCGCAAAATTCACCGGATTTTCAAAGTCCATCTCATCGAATGTTGGCAAAATGAATAGTATACTACTAATGATACCAAACCCACCCAATATTGAACATCCCCAAAACTCTTACGGGTGCACATGCAAGAAGCACCTCTTCGAAATCCCATCCGCTTTTCACACAAACTCGTGCCCTCAAGTAACTTAAGTTAGTTAGAGTACACCATTTGTGGTGTTTAGTGTCACCTACTATTTGGCATTACGCAATGCAATAATAGTTTACTCTACAATTCGATTTTTACTCTATAAAAAGAGAGTTGAAAAAATTGTTGGGACATTAGAGAACATAAATGACTTTTCTTGGTAAAACATTATATTCTCAGTAAACAGTTATAGCATATTGTGTAACAGTTATAATAGTAAGTGACACTACTGAATAGGACCATAAAAAGGTGTACCAAAAATATAGTAAGTTAAAGAACGTATTTAATATCCGCCGTTGAAGGGTGGCTCCCCAACTCCTCAAAGGAGGTCCAATGGTAATTTAAAAATACCCTAATACCTACGCCGTACTCTATTGGTCTACAGGACACCTACGATCCAGATACAATACTCCCTAGTTTTTACGCATGGTCTTGGGTTGCGGGCGGGCGCGTGCATGGCCGTATATATACGTATTCTCACCGTATGCGGTATATCTTCATGTATATACGATCCACCGCCAGGGACGTGGCGACTGACCTGCTTTTTCACTGGC
The DNA here is from genome assembly GCA_964035585.1 of Polytrichum formosum. Lineage (NCBI taxonomy): Eukaryota > Viridiplantae > Streptophyta > Polytrichopsida > Polytrichales > Polytrichaceae > Polytrichum > Polytrichum formosum. The sequence continues at coordinate 27,284,400 of OZ037939.1, read as the reverse complement.
TAGGGCTACCTGTCCTGCTCTTTGAGTTGAGCCACCACCAATCTTTCCAAGGTAAAGGGGGGATAGTAGGAATATGCCAACTAAAGTAGATGAATTTCATGGATGAAGTTTTTAGTAATTGATAGGGGATTTTAGCACACCAAAGAGCGTTTCATTTGAAATGTGTGTGTAAAAGTTTTCATTTTTCTAAGTTTGATTTGTAGAGAGTCCCAAAATCAATATGGCAGCCTGATGTTAAGGTGGTGCCATAACACTATCCAGCAGAAGAGGGAGGTTGGGTGGGGTGGGGTGAGGAATATGTCATACTAGGTTCGGGAACTATACCTTTCAGATGCTTGACTCAATAGATTCAGTGTGAACAACTTTGAAGTTGTAGGGTGAAACACTCCTATTGTATGTGACATGTGACATCTACAATTGTGATCCTTGATCCTTGTGCATGGGGTGTGAATATTCGTCATTGCTATTTTGAACCCAGTTGAGATGGAAATTAAACCACTCCTTGTGGTTGAATCAATGCTATGTTATATAAATGGCCATTGAAATTGGTTGGTGGCCAACTATCCAACAAATTGTGCCGCTTTTGCTCTTGCAACATATTTGAAAATGAGGCACACTAGGTATGTATTGGAATGCCCTTGTTACAGCTCCATTAAAGATAAGTCCACTTTGTATGTGAAAAACATAAGGCTAGGTTGTCTCATGTCATTCTACCAACTTGACATCAACCATTATTTCACATAAGCCATTGCACTCCATTGCTCCAGGAAATTGCATTTTTGACTCCACCTTAATTCTACGAGCACTTTGGTTTCCTAGATTTCGAAAGGAATTTCTTTTCATCTATAACATCCAAGCTACCTACTCGTACTTTGTTTGTAAAATGTGAAATTTTAGTATCAAGTTACTATAGCGTCATTGGTATTGTCACGTTGGTTCCCAACGGGGAAGAGTTCTTACACAGGTGCGTGCATGAAGACCATGCAGTGAAGGAGGCATAGGAGGGGCGGGGCCCAGCCGAATGAAGATGTGATCTAGCCCAGGGCATTGCGTAACCTCACAATTAGGTTATAGTATGAAGCTACTCACAAGTTTGTGATAAGAACCCTTCAATCTTTGCAAGTTTTCTCAACCGGAACTGGGATTCCGTGAAGTGTACTTCTGTGCATCTTTCGAGACCTATTGAGCGGAAGAGTACTCAAATTGAAGAGGATTGTGAGTTAGGTGATGTTTGCTTGAGCAAACACCCTGCTGCGTGGTATAGATTTGTGCGTTTCGGTTTTGAGACCCAGACTTGAAGCTCTGCTCCACTCCCATGAGTCGTAGATATTTCTAGTGCCTTGGAAGGTAATGTTCGACTTTCATTGTCCATTTGAAGATTCATAGAAACAAAAACTTGGCGTCTTTGATTGGGGTTTTGGTGGTGATTCTATAGTTTCAAGGGTGTTAGTAACTTTGAAACCATCGTGGACTCCAGAGAATTCAGAGTCACAACGCCAAATTGGAGGTCAGTTGAAGAGTGCGGGTGACTGACTCCTTCAGTATAAGATTTGTGAGTTGATTCAATTTTTAGAACCTAAATCAAACAAAGCTTCAAAGCTCTGTTGGACTCCTGGAAGTTCGTGTGATGCCTTGGAGTCTTGGTTTGAAGCTTTAGTATGGGAGGACCAAAGAGAAGATTGGCAAGAGTGATTGAGTGAATCAAAGGAGGCCATGTGTGATTGCCACCAAGAGGTTTAGGCCTTAAGTTGGAGTTGGAGGATTTTGGGAAGGGATGGCGAGCGGGGGGAAGTGGGAGCGAGGAAGATGCTACACTAGTGGCAAGAACCAATCTAAGTTTAACTTAGACCCATGCAGGTCCCATCACGACCCAGGCAAGCCTTTGTTGGCACTCTTGCCCTTGCCACATTGGATTGCTGAGGCCCTTGCACGTAACCCACGACCACACAAGGCCTATTTACAACGTCTTAGTGACCCAGGTTCATCATGTCTTGTGACGGTGACGTGATGCCGGACTCAAAACGTCATGCCACAGGGGAGGAGGTCAAACAATTTACCCAAGGTTAAAACATCATGGTCAACCCGGCCCCTTGGTCAACAACAACTATGGTGATTGTTGTGTCAACTGCAAAAGCACATTTGATGACAAAATTGCAGTCGACATGGTAGTAGACCGGAAAGAGACAGTCGACTTCCAACATGCCTTACTAATCTTCAACACTCATTTGCCATTTGTTGACTCTTTGTGCATCCCCCCCCATGGACATGTGTTGTTATGGGTTGGCCAAGGAGGGAGGGATCACATCCAATGGATGCCCTCCCCGTGGGTATATATGGACCCCACAACCTCATTTCACCCTCACTTTGGTGGGCCCGAGTTGCATAATAATTGTTGCCATTTAGAAACCAAGGTGAGTTGGAGAAGCCCCGTTGGGGGTTTGTGACCGAATTGTTCTATATACTACACCACATTACATTATCCATTGCACACCACATTTTGGCATCACATTGTAGCATCCACAAATCGATAGATATATATATATATATATATATATATATATATATATATATATATATATATATATATATATATATATATATATATATAGAGAGAGAGAGAGAGAGAGAGAGAGAGAGAGAGAGAGAGAGAGAGAGAGAGAGAGAGAGAGAGAGAGAGAGAGAGAGATTTTTTGTGTTGTTTTGCAAACTTGGCTCCGAACAATTGTTACTGTTGAGATTGATGGCATTTTTGGATATTTCTTGTACATATATCTATGTACATTTTCGAAAATCCAAAGACTAGCGAGGATGGATTTGGCACAAACCTTGGCACAAGATGTTGATGAGCTTCTAGCAGGTTGTAATTCCTATCTACATATATGATGAACTTGGCAATAATATGTAGGATTTTTTGTTGGCCTAATTGAAGACAATATTGGTTAAGAAATTACTCGCTTCTCATGTGATTTTGTACGTGCAAATATTCATTTTGGACGTGGTTGTTGTATTGTACACAATAGAAGACATCAATTCTGCAGGAAATACTGAAAACCAAAATTTGAATGTACCCCTGGGCGACCTCGAAATGAACGATGAGAGAAGGTTATGTTCATTGCAATAGGTTTGCACAAAGCCACAACGAAAAGAGGTGGTAAATTGGATGGTGATGGACTCTGAGGTAAATGGTGAAGAACATGTCATATCATGGGCTGTGGTTGCATTTCCGCTTTATTTTCGTGGACACACGAAGGCAAATCTTCAGAAGATATCACGTTGGTGGAAAAATGTAGACCAAATTTTTGAAGACAACATCAATATAGCAGGTTGTAGTCATGCTACAAGATGTCAACTTTATGGACGACATAAACTCCAGTTCAAGACTTTTGCAGGGCGAGATCGAAAGAGGGCAAACTGGGTTGTATGACTCTATCCCTTACTCCTCAATGAATTTGAACGACTTTGAAAAACTGGAATCAAATTTTCTCCTTCAATGTTGATTGACGTTGCTCATCACATTATTCAAATTTCAGAATGTGAATTCAATGGCTCTTATCTTGATCCTAAGGATCAAATGTTGATATCCATGAAGATCAGTCATGCATGGGTGAAATGTTTTATGGATATTCATAATATTGTCGTTCTTCGACAAAGAGGGAGGCTGAGTTGCAGTCCCCAAAAAAAAATATTGAGATGTTCGCAACATTCTATTTGGGTGCACTTTGTAGAGGTTTTCTAAATGGTATTTACAATGAAGACTTGGTTGAGAATATAGATGAGACACACTTTGTCATCAATTGCGATAATGGACGAACTCTTGGAATACGAGGGGATTCAATTGTAAAATACGTTGATGTTGTTTCGGGTGGAGAAATCATGACCATGGTAGTGAGGATCATTGGGGGACAACAAGCAAATTTGCAGGGGAACCCGTACATGAGATTCAAGGAAGTCGATATCATATTTTGAAAACATGTTTTAGTCGGAATTTAACTGGACACAAATAAACATTATGTCAATATAGATAGTTGTGAGGGTACTTCTTTTTTGAAGGTTTAGTATACTTCAATATGCAATCACGTAAAGTTCGGGTTTTTATGGGATTATTACCGCAGGTCCGCCTATATGGGCGTCCGGCAAAAAGTAAAAATAAATTGTTGGTTGGCTCATGCCTCTCGAAGGGCTGAAGTAGTTAATGGAAATTTTGTACTTGGAGTTTATGAAACTGTGCACATGGTTAGAATTCCAACAATATGCACCATGTGCAATCCACACCTAGTATGTATGGCATAGAAGTTTGAGGTTTCCGCTCACGAGTCAAATATAAAGTTTCAATGTGGGGAAAGTCTTAAAACACAATTGGATGGAATTATGAAGTTTCATCCAATTGTGGAAACGACAAAGCCCACACAAATTTGTCACCTTTGAAATTAACGTGTTTTATTGGAAATTAGTGTGGCCCACACTAATTAGACAAAATGGTGTAGTTGGCTAGCAGTGAGTATGTTTGACAAATTTAATTTGACGTTCAACTTCAAATCCAAAACATCACATGATGTTTTCAAAAACAAAAGTGAATGTCGATTGACATCTACATTTTCTTCTAAAATGTCACCTCAATGTCACATGCCTAGTAGTATGTATCATTTCAAATTCCAAAGTGTCAATTGATGTCTGGTTTTTTTCTTTACAAGTCACGCTACAAGTCAAATTCTAATTTGCACGTGTCAATTGACATGCATTTTTCTTTTGTGCAAGTTTTTACGAGTCAAATGTCAAAAACTTGCATAATCTTTGTCAAAACACACACTGCTAGCCAGTAGAGGGGGGGGGTCTTTATTAGGCCCAACCAGTTTGACCGAGAATGGGAGGCTGGGTATGAAAGAGGGGACCCGTGAGTTGAATCCCACCACCTAAGTTATATCCGGTAGATCTGCCTTCTGTACCTTTTTTTTCTTTTTTCTTTTTTGAGCCACAAGGCCAACACAGCCAACGCCAAAAAAGCTTAAAACCAAGAAGAAGAACACACGCCCTCACCGAGGGGATCTGCCTTCTGTACTTTGGGCACCCTTGCTTTTGTTTGCACATCTTGTGATCAGCATGTGGTAAACGGGCTCGCATTCATGCCGGTATATTATACGTGCGTTATTTTTAATTTTTAATTTAATTTAATTTCTTTGCGCATTGTGGCCTCCTACGCTTCATCTCCCCTTATCATATGACGGCATAATATAGATAGATAGATAGATAGAAACTCCGGACCTTTTTTGCAAGGCCGGCCTGATTAAAGTGTATGTTCGTAGTGTTAATGGCCCGGTGTCCACCGGGCAACGGCATAATATACTTGCCATGATAACCTAGACTTAGTAATGCGGGGAAAATAAGGGAGTTACAAAAACCCTCATGCATGAGCCCTCTAGATAAGCACCGTGAATGAGGACATATCGCATTTGATAGATGATTAGCTTCCGTAGGTTGAATCTGACTGAATGGGATCATTTGAGGTAAGGTATGTGGTCATGTTTTTGGGACCTCCACATTCACAAATAATTTTGATTGTTGGAAATAAACTTGAATCGGGAATTGTCTCGTCGACTTAAGATAGAGGGTGCTAAAACCAACACCCCATTCAAAAGCAACAATATTAAACGTCTCTCAATCGCCAACATTCCACCACCTTGAATTGTTCCCCATGAAAAAGGTGTGCCCAAGCCCACGGAATGACAAGTTTAGGTGTCATTAGTGGCGCCACCTCGTACTGGGGTCCACTACCTCCATATAGGATTGGTCCACTCTATCTTGGGTCAGTTCAAGGTGGGTTAGGGTGGTTTGTCAGTACTTATTCTAGCCACTCTATTCACCGCGAGGGGGGGGGGGAGGGAAAGGAAGGGGTTGGTTGTGGGCACAAAAGGGGTCAGTTCTAGGCATAATGGGTCCTCATCTTATCCAAGGCCGTTGTACATGGGGCCTAAGGATCGGATTAGAAGCTAGTGGTTTTGACTTTGAATATTCATCAAATATTCAATTGAGACTTTTTTTTTTAATATCAACCACATAGTCATATGTATGTATAATAGCTTAAAGTGTTGGTGTAAACACCCTTCACCTTAGAGCATCCCCAGGAGAGGATGCAACGCCATCACTAACTTTAAAGTATAGCAATGGAGATGGGTGGTTGCCTTGGGTCACATGACCACTACATCATAGACTAGCCTAGGAGACCCGCTAAGGTGTAGCCATTCGACCTTCCCCGTTCTGCTTCGGCCCACCCACAATGGCGTTTGCATCGTGTGACCTTGACATACCTAAAATTGGCATATTTGGTTAGTAGCGGTCAGTGTTCAAGATTGAAGCCCTCGTATGAGTTTCATTTTGAAGGGCTCTCAAATTTTAGCCCTTCAGTTGAAACGCTGATTCAAATCCAAGACATCAATCCAAGAATATAGAAATGAAATACAAAACTCATATTAAACTTGTGGATGAATTATATGGTATATGTTTCCAGTACAATGTGAAGAATTAAGAATCAACCATCTAACTCCACTTCTTGTAGTGACGATGCCCTACGCTTGTTGGTTCTTGTGGTGGGCAGATTATATTGAGGACTTCAAGTGACGTCTTCATTTTCAATTTGGAGTTGCGTTTTGAAGGGTTGTTTTGAGAGAGGTATATTTTGAAGGGCCAAATCGCATTTGAAGGGCATTGAAGACTTCAATCTTGAACACCGGTAGCGGTGGAAAGGTGAGCACTATCAAAGCCAATTTGGTGGAAAGCTTGTATGATTATGCATGCCCTCTCTCGCATTTTCCTACCATTTGATAATGTTGATTAAGTATGTTTTATTATCAATTAAAGCGTGGTCTCCCCCAAAATGTAACCGAGCAGCAACCTGGCTACTCTGAACCTCTTGTGGCATTGGTAAGCCTTTCAGGGGATCCATCTTTGGCGATCCTGATCACTATAAAACCAACATGCCATTGCCCACTAGCCTGGCGAGGCTCATGGGAACGCTCGTATAGCATGATTACCATCCTTGTACACCAAATGCTAATACAAAGGGGTGTTAAATGGGGTAACATTGTTTTAGAGGGAAGTATACCGTTTATGGTATTTAGTCTCACATGCATAATAGTGTCACTTACCCTATTTTGAGGCGTATAATAGGTTACATTGATGATTAAAAACTTCACCAGAAGTGTGACGTCATGACACTTGGCATTCAAGTGTGCTTACTAATATCTTGGCATGAGTATGTTCAATAGTTGTTATGAGGTGCATGCCTATGTTACACAATGATCTACAAGTTGACTAAAGTGTACACAAATGACACTTGTCATAAGTATGCTCGAGAATAATTTCCTCTTACATACTAAAATGTAAACACATGACACTTGTCATTAGTACGCTCAAAAATATATTCCCATTGCATACTAAAGTGCAAGACTATCATCTAAAGTATCCCAATGTGCTACTCTAAATGTCATAATGCAGATACTTTTTCACTTTAAAAAGTATAGTATGTTGCCGAATGGAATCATGTTGGCAATTAGCGGGCGTGACACTTTAAGACCTCCAAGCATCTAGTCTATTCGCTTCGCAAATAGTGTACGTGACACTAAATACCATAAATGGTGTAGTCTCCTTATATGTCCCACACACTCACTCTATATGAGCTTCATAAATGTGGGTCTCACAATCAAAACTAATATCTTACAAATACACATGGCTTTACATAGGAATAGTTGAAGCTAAGATTCATGTGGTCAAAGATTGCGAGGTATTCATAGTTGATACTCTTATAGAGGAGTTGAAAGCCCCTTACCACAATATACCCAAGCTATTCTGTCCAGGGAGGACTTTTCGAGCCCGCCAACAATCCAACTCACGGGCTAAACCTGACATTGCCATGTTGCGGGGTTTGTAATGATAACATGTGGTCATCCTTTTAGGGTCATCTTACATTAGAGCTTGAGGGCCCTTGAGCCATGTGGTATACAAATTATGTGATTGGTAAAAGCCAGAGATAGTCAAAGTTCACTTTACACTAGACCCTAAGGGCCCAAGGGACTAAGGAAATTTGAATGGATGAAAAATCTACATGGCATCTTACATGGCACCAAGTGGACAATGTTTCATGGTCTACCGATATTGCGTTAAGCCAACCATAAAACTAGGGGCCATGGCAAGCAACCAAATTGGCATTGGCTTTTGAAAACATTATATTATTGTAATGCGGTCTCGAACTACCTATTACTTTGGATTGTCCATGAAATAAGTTGCGGTCCTTCAACATGGTCCACTTTCACATTACAATGGCAAAGTTGGAATTCTATTTCCCACAGTTCAACCTCTGGATGATTTTCAAGGAGCCTTAGGTTTTCATGGTTATGGCTTTTGGTCCGTGTGTACATAGACCCTTAGTGATTGCAAATCACACATAATGCATGTCATGTTTCATAATCGGGGTTGAGATGCATAAGATTGTGGAGAACAAAACGAGGATTCTCCTTGTGCTTAAGAGATCACATAGGCCCTCTCAACTTTTAGCAATCAAACTTATACCAAATTTTTAATATTCATGGCATGTGCTACAATTTGACCATGACACGTGTAATTTTGATGGTCATTTTTCATTGCAGACCTTGTCATATGCCACTAAATTATAGGTGTCCAATTAAACGAAGTGACCACATAAGACCCATGTACTTCATGTGCCCTTAAGACATCTTATATTCAAGTGGTATTATGGCAAGGCTTATCGTTTATGAGATTGGACACTAAAAACAATGAGAGTTATGTCATATGCAATAATTTCATAACCACGTGTGTAGGATAGTAGGGGCACAAGTTCATTTGTGAGCTAAATAGGTATTGGGGGTGTCTTTCTTATTGATGAACTTGTTCGATTTTCTATACTTTGTTGAAGTAGTTAATGTCATTGTTTTTCATATGATATGAAATTTTATTTTATTTAATGGAACAATTAGACAAAACCGTTTTCAATGAAGAGCATTTACATTCATATAGTATGAGTAGCAGTTAGTAACATTTTATCAAACCTTAATATCGGTATTCTAGTCGCTACACTACTATCCCATTTAGTGAGCATGGCTTAAGAATAGTGCATGTGGGAAACTAGCGAAAGTGGTACTAGATTTCTCTACACTATGAAATTAGTGCCACTAGAAGATCTAGGGTTTTGAGAGTTGAAAGTCTCTCATCGCTTGGCTCAAGCTTAAAAGCACCTTGGAATGTGCACTACGTTTTCTGATGCATATGGTAGATGAGCATGTATTCATAAATTTACTATCACTCAATACAAATTTTAATCCTCACTACTTTTGAGATTTGACAAAATAGTGTGTGTTTTGGGTATTAATACCACATGCACTAAATGGTTTATTAAGTGTAGTCATATTTTGGGCAACATTTTAGTATAATCAATTTAGTACAACAACATTGCAAATTGTTAAAGGTCAAAGTTTTTCTAGATTCCTCAAAAAGTGGGAATTATAGTTTGTTATGAATATTATCCTTCAAATTTGCATATATATATATATATATATATCCAAAGCATTGTAAAGTGAATAAAAGTTGTACCTTGTCGGTTTAGAGGCGCAAGTAGCCACATTTCCTAGTTATATAACTCAAAACAATAGTAATGATTCATATTGAAGTTACTAATAAAGTGGATCGTGATCTTTTCATAAATATATTTGCAAACTACATGATTTACATCCATAAGAATAGATTCTAAAGTTTGTAGAATCTACTTCCATAATTGTCAATTTTTGGAAAGTGAGGGTGAAGTAGACTTTCTTCAAAATTTGTGGCGCACTAAGATACAATATGATATTGCCAAATACTTAAACTAGACAAACAAATCATAACATGAAATGAAGCAGGTTTTAGCTCAAATCTATTCATAGCTCTATCTTTGGTTCTACTATGAATCTTCTATCTCTTGGCTCAATCACAATCCACTAGTTGGAATTGTCTAATTCCAACTTTATGCAATCATATATTCTTCTAGTTGGAACTGTCTATTTCAAACTTGATCCAATCATCCATTTTCTAATTGGAATTGTCTAATTCCTATTTGATAATTCATTCATACATTCTTCTAGTTGGAAGTATCTAATTCCAACTAGATTTACTCATGGAGAGTTGTCTAGCTCTAATGAATAACATCCATCCGCTAGGAGTTGTCTAACTCCCATTCATATCTTCTAGTTTGAGTTGTCTAACTCCGACACAACGATCTTCTCGAGGGAGGTGTCTAACTCCATTGCACAATTCTTTCATGGGTTGTCTAGCCCTTGTGCACCATTCTCTCTTGGGTCGTATGACCCAATTCTTTCTTTGGAGTTGTTTGACTCCAAACACCATCTGCTCACATGCTAAGTACAACAAAATATGGTTAGTCTTTCTTTTTTGCATAATCCAACCTTAAATCTTTTAATCCGGGTATTTCATAGGCACTCACCGCTATTCATGGTACTTTGTCAAGTTCAAACTATAAGTTACGGAGTGATCCAATTATTGTGTCGATCATCTTGTTAGATTAGCCTCTCAATGTAGATTCCAAAGCTATGCAACTCAGAACATTTAAATTATATCTCAATTTCTTATAGATCAATTCAAACATAATATTTCAAAACCCATTGTTTCATACATGAATGCATATTTGTGCTACCCATCTAGGTCATGCCCTGCCTTGCATTGGATATAATGCTTCTTAAATAATGTTTTATGGTTGCACATAAAACATCATCCGGCAAGATTTAGGACCAAATTGGTCGAGGTCCAAGTGTTTCCAAGTCCAACCAATTACATGTTGATATCTTTTGGTTTTCCTTTATTAGCTTAAAGGTTTGTTCTAGAATGATCATCGATTTGCCTAAAGTCTTGAACGTGAACTAGTTATTTCTCAAACTTAGCCGACCCACATGTAACAAGCGACGGATCTCATGGGTGTACCATCATGGGACCACTCTTCACATGCCACACACACTTGCGATGCCTTACTTATACATTGTTTATTCAAGTAGGCCGCTAGAAACCCATGATCCTAACTTACATATTATGTCGGAGCCTCCACTTCCATTTGGTGTGCTAGTGGTCGTTGTTTTATGTAAGTTATTCACAAAGGAGGCACAAACGTCATGCTATGCCGCCTCCACTTGAAATTTTTAGTTTGGTTGGAGAACGCTTTTTGTCCATTATACCGTTAACTTTAGGCATGAAGAATAGTACTAGGTGTGCCTACCAAAGTGCCACTTGTTACCAAGGATCTTCCACCAAGTGCTAGAGAAGACCAGATAAGAAACTCAAACATATTACACTTCAACAATTTTGGCATCAACTTAAGGCCACTTCACACACGAGACTGAGAGCCCGTGACCATTACACTTACCCCACATGTGAGCTAGCCAAGTATCCAAGTAGCGAAGCCGAACCACATGCATGTTGAGCATCGTTAGTTATTTAAACAATCATTTTGGTTATACAATTTCGATTATAGACTCCATAAGAGAGCCTCATCTAGTTGTCCACTATTTGAAAGTGAACAATATTCAGACCGAGTATTGATTCATTTTACAAAAGTGGCCCAACATAAGGGGATTTACTTTTCTCTCAAAATGCCCCAAATTCCCAACACTAGGAGAACAATGCCCTGGTATTGAGTAATGTTACGCCTTGGGCCTCGGTTTGAAAATAGAAAGTTATAAATGTTTAACACCATAATGGAGGCCAGGGCGAACCAACCCATACATTGGTACCTTACCGGATGTCTAGTGATGTCACATTCGAATGAATCGGCCCTCAACCCCATAGGGGGGCTTTTTTTTATTGAAGCCACTTCATCCACGATATCTAGGATGGATGATTTTAAGTGAGTGCCACGAATCCCCAGCCGTTCGCCCTCCCCGGTAAGGTACCAATATACGGGTTGGTTCGCCCCACCCCATAATGGACATGCGGCATTAGAAACCCCGAATCAAAAAGCATGTTGAGATGAATGAGCCGTAAACCTATAAAGAGTAGGTTCTTACTTCACCGGTAACATGGCTACCACCGCTCCGTGACCAACACTTGTTTGTCAACACAACCTCCAATGAAGCCCTTGCCATCACATGATGAGCAAATCAAATGTGTTTGAAAACCCCAATAATAAGGTAGTAGTTTATTGAGCGGCGTGCCCGCCGGGGCCCCGAATGTACGTAGCTTAAATTAGATGAGGATTTCCAACCAAGACCATAGCAAAGTCACGATGCCAACTTATTGACCTTTGTTTTTGGTGGGTCCCAAATCCTTGGGGCAAAAGTGGCGCTTCCGTCATGCCCATACATACGAACCCCAAGGGCCGTTTGAGGAGGTGAATGTGTGTATCACTATTTCCAAATAAAGGATGTGGAGTTATTAGGCACCTACCTAAAAAGCCACCTCAATTCCTCTAGGATGCAATAATATCGCATGGGAAGTAACTACACTAAATGTTGTATTTAGTGTCACATGGCACTTTATGTCACTCGTGGTAACTTTTCTAATGACACTTCTTATGAACGAGTTTACGGATATTATCATCACGTGTTACTTTTAGTTCATCCGCTTTCGGTGAGTTCTGCATCCTCACATTTTTGTCATGGAGTATTGTGATGGATGATTGAATTTTGGATGAAAATCCACTTACTAGTGACAATATTTGTAACATTGTGAATCTATAATGTTCAAATGTTTTTACATGGAATGACGAATTATCTTAGGTTTACATTTAGTGTTGGTGACACTACACGGGTGGTTTACGATTGGTATTGAGCAAGACAAATAGAGTTGGCGACAATGAATACAATATATTAGTGTGATTTGAACCCGTGCCGTATTGGCCATTGCACCTGCGCACATGAATTATGAAACGTTTCAACATGGTCCCATGTGGTCCAAGTTTTCCACTTTGTTGTTTTCGGCCACCATTCTTGGAATGGCTTGGAACGGTGGGGCGACGGCCTCGTCAGCATCAAATCTTCCATTTTGTATATAGATCATAATAGAATGAATTTGATTTCAAATTTTGGAGAGCCAAAACGCTTATGGGACTATGAGCACATCAAGGTGGTGTCAAAAAGGCTAAATTCTCTAGAGTGACGGAGTCACTCGCCTTTGTGAGATAAACGCTAATATCAACTTGTTAATCCAATTGGAAGAAAGACTTGAGGTTGCCAAGAGACTTGGCACTTGAGAATGAGGCATCCATGGTTCTTCCCAACTTGAAGTTCTTATCGATGTTTCAAATTCCACAAAACCTTATGTTCCCAACAAGTATTGAATTTTTTTAAGGGGTGGGGTCCGGGGTTTGAAGGTCTTTAACCCCAAAAAGTCAAAGAAAAACTCCCCAAAATTACCTTAAAAAGATAATCCTAATTTTTAAAATCGTTAAAAGAAAATATGTACCTCTATTGGCGGATTTGACCGTATGAATGATATCTTCGTAAAGTTATGAATTATTCGTAAAACATTTTAGCCACCCGTGTGCTTCATATCATAAGGTTATAATATTGTTAGCCATAGGTGGTTACCAAGACCCAAAAAAACACCCCCAATAAATAATAATAATAATAATAATAATAATAAAAACCTAAAAAACTAAAAAAATAAAAGAAAACAAACAAACAAACAAACAAACTTGGCCTTTAGGGCTTGATTGGGCCGAGGTGCTAGGAGGTGATGGTATTGCCGTTGGGGATGGCCGCAACAAGATCTTGGGTGACCTAACAAATGTGGCCTCTTGCAAGCACTCTGAACCCCACAAAGTATGACCAATGGATTGAATCAAGAATTGTCTCCTCTACACAAAAATATGGTATTTAGTGTCACATGAGTAATTATGTCACTTACCCTATTTTGAGGCATATGCTAGGTTACAGTAATGATCAACAACTTCATCATTAGTGTCAATCACATGGCACTTGGCGTTCAAGCGCGCTTACTAATATCTTGATATTAATAAGCTCAACAATGTTATGAGGTGCATCCCTATGTTACACAATGGTCTACAAGATACAAACAACATTTGGCATTAGTATGCTTAGTAATATCTTTCCCTTGCATACTAAAGCGCAAATTTATCATCTCAAGCATCCCAATGTGCTACGTTGAATGCCATAATGTAAATATTGATCCACTTGAAAAAGTTGCTTATGTTGGCGAATGAATATCATATTGGCAATTAGCAGACGTGATACTTTAAAACATCTAGGCATCTAGTTTAGGCCCCTCGCAAATAGTGTACCCGGCACTAAATATCAAAATGTGAAACATGCAAACTATCATTTCAAGTTGCACCATCGAAGTTGAGTTGCAATAGTTACATGAGGTCAAATAGAATGTGTGTTCCCTTTAAGTGATTACGTAGGCCCAACAATGAAATTAATTTCCTACCAAATCAAATTGTGCCACAAATTTTATGTTGGTTGAGACATACTTGAACCCCATGTAGAATCCTACTTTTGAGCACTAATAAATATAACTTACAATTCTACATGTCTCATTCAACTAGCAATTGTGGTTTAGGCACTTTGTCGTTACAAGTTCTATAATTGAAGTTGAGATACAAAGTTATAGAAGGTGAAAGTGAATATTTTCATTCTTTATCCTTTTATATTTTTGTAAGTGATCACATAACAATATATGAATTTTGAGCACATAGTCCATTTGCAACAACAACTTTTTGACATCTATTCTTAAATATGACAAACCTTGCCATATATCTATAATATAGATGTTCAATTAAGAAGAGTGACCACTCAACGCCCAATCATACTTTACCTCTTGGCATTGAAAGCACTTAGTTTTTTAACATGTCCCCAAAAATATATTAAAAGATAGGGATGCCAAAGGAAACATATTGGAAAATACAAAGTGAAAATAAAAGCAAAGCGTAATTCCAATTGTTCTTTCACAATATTACGTGTGTAAGGTGTAGTGGACATCTTACATGGACTAGCAACTGTGGCCTTCAAAAGCATTAGAATTATAATACGAAAATGAGGAGTATATTTTGTAATACGTGTTTTTGGCTTTGCTCGTGACATGGACCCCAAAATCACCTCCAAAATTAGCAGTCCCACTACACCGTTCATGGTATTTAGTGTCACGTACACTATTTGTGAAGGGCCTAGACTAGATGCCTAGAGGTCTCAAAGTGTCACACCCGTTAATTGTCCATATGATTCCATTCGCTAACATAAGTAACCTCTTTTAGTAGAAAAATATTTACATTATGACATTTAGAGTGGCACAATGGGATACTTTAGATGATAGTCTTGCATTTTAGTATTCAAGGCGAAGATATTTTTGAGCATACTACTGGCAAATGTCATTTACGTACACTTTAGTCAACTTGTAGACCATTGTGTAACATAGGCATGCACCTCATAACACTAGTGAACATGCTCATGCCAAGATATTCCTAAGCACACTTGAATGTCAAGTGTCATGAGGTGACAGTTATGGTGAACTTGTTAATCATCAATGTAACCTAGCATATGCCTCAAAATAGGGTAAGTGACTGTATTAGGCATGTGACACTAAATACCATAAATGGTGTACTAAAGTAGAGTGGTCCATACTAACTTAAGGTAACCAACTAATTCAATTACTTTTTGTGATTGGACACCTACATATGAGTGATACATGGTTAGTTGTGGCTCCAAGACCCAGGGGTGCACTCCATTGTCAAGTTGAACACCACGTGCGATAAAAAAAAATCTACTTTTTACATAAAGCATCACCAAAATGGGTCAGAATTTTATAAAAAATTTCATGAGTAGATATACACGGTATCTATTACATATTAAAAAATGGTAACCAAATTTGATGATTTGTTTTTTTAATAAAACATATCGTTTCTAACTAGAATGACGCGGAATTGAACTAAAACAATTACTAAACAAAATGAAGATGACTAAAAATTTCAAAAAATATATTAAAAATATATATTATCAATGGTTATGTATATGTAGAAAAAATATCATAATTTTTAAATTTATCTATGGCATATAATATAGGGTAGCGAACTTTTATCGCACGTGGTTATGAAACGTAAGGGGGTGTGATCGCCCCGAGCTCCAAGAACGGATACCAAAAATATACGTGTTTAATAGAGTGTGGACTGTATGTTCAGATTATGGTAACTATTCTAAACTCAACAAGGAGAACCTATATGACCATTTAATGAGCAAGTGATCTCCATTTTTAATTATGAATCTAAAAAATTCATATGAGCTCCACATGTTATGAGAAAAGTGGCGACGACCTCGATTTGGATTTCTTGATCATATTGTACTAATTGCGTGTCACATATCCAATGAGAAGTGGGCTAGTTGGAAAAAAATAACTACTTAAGGGTTGCTTCACATGGGGCCCCAAATCCCAAGTCCCACTCATGTTAGCAAGTCCCAACATGAAGGCAAAGGCCCAACGTTTGAGTCTCAAGAAAGCATGAAAACATGGTTTATATCCGTTGAAGTCAGATCTTGATTATTTTAAGCAAAAGATATTGGGACTTGTGTTGCGAGTTGGGTCTAGTTTTTTGCTTGACACAACTCTCAACACAAGTCTCAAGCTTCACCTCCAAAAAGTGTTGCCAAGTAGGCATCCATATCATACTTGGAACTTAGGACTTGAGACTGCGTGGTGAAGTGGTGAGTCCCAACTTCCATGGTCTCATAGTTGAGGGATTGATCACACCGGCCACTAATGGCACCATCCATCGGCATCTTTGGCTGTAACAGTGTGAAAATTGGTGGCCCAACATCCATTTCTCAACATAATCCCTAACAATTTCACAGCTGGAACTAGACGGAAACATTGGTGTGATCGGGGCACGAGTTTTGCATGGATTGACCTGAAGGGGATAAAGTGTGAACCAATCCTAAGATTCTACATGCCATGACCTAGCCATTGGCAATGGCTGGGGCGAACCAACCCATATATCCGTACCTTACCGGGGAGGGCGAACGGCTGGGGATTCGTGGCACTCACTTAAAATCAACCATCCTATATATTGTGGATGAAGTGGCTTCAATACAAAAAGACCCCCTATGAGGTTGAGGACCGATTCATTCGAATGTGACATCACTAGACATCCGGTAAGGTACCAATGTATGGGTCGGTTCACCCTAGCCCATTGGCAATGCCTTCCTTGAAGTGGGGACGACCACCACCTAACTGGGGATGGCCTCCATCTATACAATAGAGTTATATGTAAAGTAAAAAGACGAACCCGTGGGTTTAGTTCCAAACCTTGAGTTTATATAATTAACACAAAGTTACCAAGTTTTCTTAATGCTTAAGTTATCATACACAAAGAGTGGTGTCATGCTAATAAAAGTAAACTTCATAGCTTGTTCTACTAGGATAAGTGGGCCAAGCTAGCCTTGCATAGGTTGATTGTGGATTTATGACAATGGGATCATGCACATACCTTGTTTTAGATCCTAAGAATTTCTCAAAGTTTGAAAGGTGAAAAGATGAAGTCCCAAAAATTTCACCCACCTTTCAAAATAAGCTCCAAATGTACAACGAGTTAACAAGCTCTTAATAGAAAGTCTTCTTAAAGAAGGATCAAATCCCACAGTCTCATCCAATGTGTTTGAGGCATAACATTATTCAACCAAGTTGTGTTTCATACATATTTAGCGTATGACACAAGCCTCCACTATCTTACCTACATTGTCAACGGACCAAGGTCAGAACATCGATGTACTAGGGGAACATTGGTACAAAGAATTTGGATTTTGGGACATGGATTGAACCAATCGCACTCATTGATGTTGTTTCAATATTGAAATAATATAGTTCTTATGAAGTGCCAAGTATCCAATCACATGTTGGTGGACCATTGGGGGGGGGGATCTTGAGGTTTTTTGATGCACTCAAATACATATTTCAAATCTCACATCTCACAACTAGCACAAACATGCTTTGCATTATTTTTTTTAGTAGCTAGAGAACGATATAGGTTGTGAAGAAGAAAAATGATGATTTGATAGAATAATGTCAATGAAGGATATTTTAGTGACAACCAACAAGTGTCACATTTGATGAGAATGAAGTCAACATAGGTAAAAACCTATGAGGCAGCAATGATTAGGGTTTCCAAACAAGGTTGCAAGATATTTGAATGAGCAAACCTTCGTGTTACAATAGAATGCTTGAGGAAAAAATCAAAGTCTTATGCAAGAAGATGATACCTTACAAACCCTACGAGGCAACCTCAATGAGGGCTTCAAAATGAGGTTGGAAGGAGAAAACCTCACGATCCCCTTTGAGGTAGCAAGAACCATGGCTTCAAAACAAGTTAGCAAGAGGAAATATCCTCACTACAAGTGCTAATGTTAAAATCAAACACCACAATATGGTGCAATATCTACCACAACTCCACTAAATCCACTACAACACAAAATATAATGTGTCGCAATGTCTATATGCAAGCCTCGAACCATTGCATTTGGAGATATTTAGCTTTGGTCTTTAGGAGTTATTCCTCCAAAGTTTCATGCTACCATTGTAGAAACTACGTGGCTTTTTGAACAAAGCCCCCAGTGAGCCCCCATCGAGCCAACATGTGATAAGGTCATTGGGCCTAATTTAGTCGCTCCTTTTTAAACATGTGCATGTATTTAAGTGGTGTGTGGTTAAGTATGGTTCTAAGAACAAACACCAAAAGGAAATATGTTGAAAAGAGAGTGACCTACATTTCAAATAAACAAAATGAACCATTATAAGTGCAAACAATCAACATAATTGGAGGGGCATATATGATCTTTTGATAAAAAATAAGAAATCTCCACTTTGACAACTAATAAAATATTAGTATGGTCTCCAAAACAATGGGAAAAATGGCTATATGCACATATAGATTTGTCAATCACCTCGCACTATATTGTTCTAAAATTTTAGATTCTCATTAAATATGTACATATATATGCATGTATTTGTATACATCGGAGTGGTATTAAAAATACGTGGTGTCAATCCAATGTTGTCATTCACCCTTCAAGTTCAAAGGGTGTTCACAAGTCAATCAAAGATTCCATCCATGTGGTTGAAAACTAAATCTAACATCTTGAAATCATGTCCCAAAACCCATGTGTAACAATTTGATTGCAAACATTCACCCAAAACATCGTGGTAAAGCATTGTTCAATGAAAGTGCACCCCAAGGCTCAAAACTAAATGAGAGATTTTTAAAAATAAAATAAAATAAAATAAATCTTCCCTTTCCCACATCTTCATCCCGTAATTGGCTTTCATGTAGAATTATTAAGTGCTCAATTATTTTTTGGGTCCCGTATACACAACTTGATTTGTTAGCCCTAGTTCCCCTCAAACATGCCAAAAATATATCTAGCCTAAGGCAACAAATTAGAAAGCCCACATCATGGCATAGCTAAAACAATCCCCAATTACATGGATCAAGTGCAAACTTGTGATAACACAAAGAGTAAAGGAGGGCCAAAACGAAGAAGGCGCCGCCAAGTGCCGAAGCACTAGCAGGCTCCTATTGCGTAGCGAGATGAGTATTATTGCTAAGAAATGAAAAGTAGAGAATGAAAAGGGCTATAGCTCAGCGGTAGAGCGCCACCATACAAACATAGTATATAAAATCATAAGTCCATTTGAAGAACAATGTCCCATTGTAGTGTTGCCTTCAAACATGCTAGCATTCAAGTGTTGCAAGGATTGACCTGCTTGACATCCACCTTCCTTTTCAAGTATCTACACTAACATGTGCAATTAGGTTGCTTGTGCCAATAGGTTGCCTTCATGAATAGGTTTGACCCATGCAAATGACACATGAAAATCACCTCAGGTCATAATCAAATCACAAAATCGTATGACGTTGTTATTCAAAACGTATGGCAAGCATTGAAAAGTAAATAAACAAATTCACATATCATGTTATCCTGGTAGCATTGCTTGAAATAGCATGGGATGTCGAATACATTAGTGTGGGGCAACCAAATTGCACATATCAGAGTAAGTGTTGCAATGACTAGCCTACATGGGAATCAAGTTCCCTACATACAACTATCAACGTGTCGGTTACAAGTCACTTGTAAATGACACTCCCTCCATGCGATCCGCATGGTTCAATAAATTGATGGCCAAAAGAAGAGGAAGAAGAAAATATTGTGTGTTTTTTCCTACATCGAGTGGTCCCGTAGTTAATCGAAGAAACCTATTTCCGATCGTGGCCCCTTTTGAAAAAGGATGTTGGTGATAATGAGCTCAATTGCTTCAAAGACAACCTTGGGTGGTGTACAAGTTCTAAGACGACCTTGGCATGCACCCAGGCAAAGTAAGGGTTATTCTAACCCTTACTGATAGGGTCACTGGTGGTTTCATGACACTTGGCAGCGGCGGATTGGTGGGCGAGTCCTTTTAGGAAATTCGAGTGTGATGAATTTAAGGCCCCATGCACTGATATTAAGGCCATTTTCTTTACTTTTTTACCTTTTCCCTACTTCTTCTCCCCCTTTTAGAAATGGTCAATCCAATCATGGAAAGAAAAAGCCTGGGTACTAACGGACGGAGTTACCAAAGTTCAAATTCATCCATCGTTCGTTGACAAGGAGATATTCACTATGTGTTTAACCCAAAATGCATGTGTGTTTCGATATCTTGACTTCAATCATAACTGGATGGTTGATATGAACCACTACACTCATTATGGCATATAGTGTCACATGTGTAATAGTGTGCAGTGTTCAAGATTGAAGCCTTCATATGAGTTTCATTTTGAAGGGCTCTCAAATTTCAACCCTTTCAGTTGAAGGGTTGGTTCAAATCCAAGACGTCAATCCAAGAATATAGAAATGAAATACAAAACTCATATTAAACTTGTGCATGAATTATATGGTACATGTTTCCAGTATAATGTTAAGAATCAAGAATCAACCATCTAACTCCACTTCTTGTAGTGACAATGCCCTACGCTTGTTGATTCTTGTGATGGGCAAATTAGATTGAGGACTTCAAGTGACATCTTCATTTTCAATTTGGGGTTGCGTTTTGAAAGGTTGTTTTGCGAGAGGTATATTTTGAAGGGCCAAATCGCGTTTGAAGGGCATTGAAGACTTCAATCTTGAACACTGATAGTGTCGCTTACCCTATTTTGAGCCATATGCTAGGTTACATGAATGATTGGCAACTTCATCATTAGTCTTACCTAATGACACTTGGTGTCCAAGTGTGCTTCCTACAATCTTGGCATGGGTATGTTGAATAGTGTTATGAGATCTATTCTTCTATGTGACAATGGTCTACAATTCGACTGAAGGGTTAGTTTCCATTTAGGCCGCTTGCCCATGAGATTCTAGTGGAAATGTAGATTTCACATGGTGGAATCTACATTTTCACTAGTATATGGTGGGTGAGAGCAGTCTACATAGATACTAACCCCAAAATGTGTATACAAATGACACTTTGGCATTAGTGTGCTCAAGAACATCATCCCCTTGCATGCTAAAATGTAAACACCTGATGCTTGCCATTAGTATGCTCAACAATATTTCACCTTGCATACCAAAACACAAAAATATTATCTCAAGTATCCCAATGTGCTACACTAAATGTCATAATGCAAATAATTTATCAATTAGATATGTTACTTATGTTTACAAACAATATCATACTAGCACTTAGCGGACGTGACAATTCAAGACCTTTAAGCATCTAGTTTAGGCCCTTCAAAAATAGTGTACGTGACATTAAATATTATAAACGTTGTAGATTCACACATTCCGTCATCCACTTCATCTTACCAATTACTTGGTAAATAAGGTACACGCCCGGGGAAGTCACTCCATTGGTCAAGTTGACGCCATGTGCGATAAAAGTGAATCTACTTTTTCTAAAGGCATCACCAAAATGGGTCAAATTTTATCAATTTTTTTCTCTAGTAGATATATATGGTATCTATTACATAGTAAAAAATGGTAACCAAATTTGATGATCTCTTTTTTGTATAAAACATACCGTTTCTAACTAGAATGATGCAGAATTGAACTAAAACAATTACTACAAAAATTAAAGATGACTAAATTTTTTGAAAAAATATAAAAAAGATATTATCAATGGTTTTGTATCTCTAGTAAAAATATCATCATTTTAAAAATTATTTATGACATATAATATAGGGGCAACAAACTTTTATTGCACGTAGTGGCCTAATGTGCATGGAGTGACTTCCCCGGGGGTACACGAGCATATTATGGGCACTTCCATGAGGTTTGGCTTCCTTTTGTGTGCAATTAATGACGGTCCCATTTTGTTTTACACAAGGACACTAGAAAATAAGAGTGACCATGTCAACAAAATGAAAGATGGCGAGAAAGTGACATGAAATCCTCCATGTTCAAACATGTATAATTAATGTTTGATGGTCACCCAAATTTTGCCACAAGAGAACCCAAATAGGTTGTCCCATTAGAAGATGAAGGCTACACGCGCGCGCACACACACACACACATAATATCACTATATATTTCTAATTTTCCCCCATTAAAAAAAAGTATGTCATGTTCTAAGTCTGCATTACATTGTATCTCTTGATCAAGGCTTTTTAAAAGTGGTGTGGATTTCTCTTGGTCACGGTCGTGGGTGTATATTGGCCCTTTGGAAAGTAACAAATCATGTACATATTCAATGCTATAAGAATGAAATCAAGTGACTAAACTTCATGTTTTGGGGCGAATGCATGGTTGAGTGGACCACTTTTCGTGTCACAACCATTTTTCAGGATACCTCTTTGTATTGTAAGTTGAATTAAAAAAAATCTACCTGATAAATCCTTTTGAAACTTTGGGCATAGCTTGTTAACTTAAGTGTCTTTACAAATAAAATTTTGTCTTTAAATTTTGTTCTATAAATAAAGAATATGGGACTTTTAAAGTAAAAGTATGGACTGTCACAGGCAGGTATTCGTTTAGGATTTAGGTGTTTTGCATAAAGAAAAACAATTCCTTCTCGTAGGAGTGACTTTGTATGTGATGCGTTGGACTGTAAGGTCCATCATACTTTTTTCTTTTTTTTCATTATGTATATTAATATACTACTTATGGACTTTTAAGTACACTAAAATGGGCCAAATTCTCGGAAGTCCATAATAGGTCCATAATATAGGTTTGCGGAGGCAAGTTTTTTTATGAGTGTTAAGATCTATACGCTTTAGGTGGGCTTCTATTTAGAAATACTTAATTGTCTTTAGAATTATTTATATATTTAAAGCAAATTTTGATCAGTTTTTCAAAATATTATAACTAAATATAAAATGAAGGTATTACAATTTTTTCTTTTGATTTGAGTTTTATATGCTTCAAAGAATGTGTGTAAAATAAATTTAAAAATAATCAATTGCATATACAAAAAATGGGTATGGACTTCAAAAAATGGATATGGACCGGTATTGGTCCACTCAACCATGCATCCACCCTTTGACTAAATTTCAAAGAGCATGCAAGCGATCTTAGGTGGTTACATTGGTGTGCCTTAAGTGCTTAGTGTTAGACGGATGTTGAGCATTGATAATTTGGCTATCCTGATCAATGAGACGTTGTGTGACTAACACAAAAAAACAATAACATAAGTGTTTGTAAGAGGATATAATCGCGACATTTTGCATGCAGAAGTATGTGTTTGAAATGATGTTGGTGTTAGACTAAAACACATCTACATGTCTACCTTAGATCCCATTTGGCAACTTTCACAACATGGTTGTGTATATGGGAACCTCAAGGAAGCAAAAAATGTGCAATGAATTGTCATGTGCCACACAACACACATTCGAAGATCTTGGCACTTTAAGAATCAATGTACAATTCTTTTATTGTTTCAATTCGTGCTAAAATTCTAAGCAATCACTTTGGTTTTCATGATATGCATGTATGTGTGACGCATCGTAATTTTCATGTCACAATGTAGAGTACATTGCACACATGCCATGAAAAAAAAATCTACGATGCTCTAATTAGGTGGACATGTCTAAAACCCCTCCTCCACTCAAACCCTAGCTAAAACTTGTCATATTTGCTATAAAAATTGAACCACTTTTCCAAAGTGCAAGTTCACACTGCAAGTGCGATGAACTAGTTCCCAAGCCTTGGAGGTTCTATAATTTAAATAGCTCTTCTCATGTGATAAAGGTTTTATTCCAAGAAGCCGCCACGTCACCAAAAACATCTTTGCATATTTGCGTGCATTCTTACATGCTAGCATCTAAAACTCCTTTCCCTCATGTATATGTGCTTAATATAGTTACTTATCTTAATTGACACTTAGTACACTTAATTGATGTTTATGGTACATGGTTAGTTTTGGTTCCAATAATGGATACCAAAAGCACATGTATTTACAAGAAATTGGACTATGTGCTCTAAACATGATAACCATTCTTGACTCATTAGCGAGCATAATTGGTGGTCCACCTATATGGCCACTTAATGAGCACGAGAAACTTCACATTGATAATGAATACAATACATTCATATAAGCTTTAAAAATTTACGAAATAAGTAGCTACAATCTTGATTTGAATTTGCCAACCGTCTCGTACTAATCACATGTTTCATATCTTTGAAGAAGCGGGCTAGTCCAAAGAAGTAACTATTTAAGACCCATCTACCTCAATTCAAAAAAGTAATCACTCAAGACCTATGAAATGTTGCCATTAAACTACCATTTTTTTTCTTCTAGATGTGGTTATTTATTAATGGTTTTGCATGGGCAATCTTAGTCGGAACCCTCTATGGAAGTTCTTAGGTTTAGGGTTTAGGGTTTCATCCTAAACCAATCATGATATACTTTCCCACTTAACAAGTAACTACGAAACACTACCTCATGTGGTCGGGTAAATTCAGGCTTAATATTGGCAATATTGACTCGGCCACATCAGACGCCACGTAGGCATGGAGGTAGTACCAATGCAAAAAAATGAAAGGCAACAAGCTAAAAGCCCTGGAAGCACTAAAAAAAACCCTCACTTACTTATCATAACCATGCACCTATATTTGAGTGGCATGTAGATTGGTGTGGCTCCAAAGAATGGATATAAAAATCACACGTGTGTTGAAAAGAGATTGGATAGCATGATCCAAATATGATAACCATTATAGGATTAGTAGTCAACATAATTTGGAGGAACCTATATGACAATTTAATGAGCACAAGAATCTTCACTTTGATAATGAAGAAGATATTCATATGAGATCCGAAAATTATTAGGAAAGTGACTACGGCCTTGATGTGGATTCGGTAACCATGTCATAAGAAGCGGGCTAGTAAAAAACAAAGGAACCATTTAAGACCCATCTACCTTACAAATGAAAGGTAAGAAGTTAGGTGGCATTTTGGTTGCAAGAAAGTGCCAACTTGGGCAACAAGTGACAAGCTTTAATTCGAGTTATGCTCTTGGCCACTCGGTCACATTCAAAGTGACCGGTGGAAGCACCCGTTTTGTAGGCCTACTACAAACCGAGAAGGTGGAAGTGTGATGATGATTCCGCCACACCAATTTGTACCCTAAAAAATACCTAACCATTACCCGCCGATCCCCAAAGCCGACAACAATTTCTAGGTCACAATAACATTGTCCGTACAATCTCTCGGAGAGGGCCTAAACTAACTAGGAGTTTGGTGTGAATTTGAGAGACTCTTCTATAAAATAATAATTTATAGCTTGTCTTATATTAGAAGCCTAGCTTTGAAGTTGGGGGATTTTTTTTGAGTTCCGTTGTTCAATCCTCCAGAGCTTTGAGAGAACGTTAAGATCTAAAATAGGGTCTTGTCCATGGGGGCATGTACATCACCCTACATCTTGATTCATCCTATGTAAGGTCAGCTTGGTTCATCCATCATAGTATGATAAGCTAGAGAATTGATAACTTCATATAGCCCATTTATTTTAGACCACTATTTTAGCAAGTTAATATAGGCCTTTAATTAACTTGATGACTTTACAAATACTCCCTCAAATCTCACCTTTTAACCAACTCACATGGAGTTTGATCTGGACATAATTTGAATAACCCGAACATTCGCTACAATGATATTGTATGCACAGAACATAAAAGTGAATGTAAGGACCACTTCACACACGAGACTGAGAGCCCGTGACCATTACACTTCAAGCACTCTCATTGGTGGAAAAGGCGGAGCCGGTCCAAGTTCGCTTCACACCGCTTAAGGGACCAACGGAGTACAGTGAAACCTGTTAGATTGAACACCTCCTGTGAATGAATACCTCTTTACTTTGAACGGTTTGTGGACGTACACTCAACTTTGTCATACAATGCACCTTTTCTTAATAGACACCCCAATCTTGAACATTGGACGCTTTTTTTGAACACTCCTCTCAAAATTTCCTTGTGTATTGCGTCCCAAAATAGAACAACCTCCAATTCTCAAAATAGTGCACCTTTCACACTCCACCACGGCATGCGGCGAGATGGAACAATCGAAACTACATACACTTGAGATTCGCCCTGCGCGTGTGTGTGTGTGTCTATGTGTTTTTAGGGTTTGTGTGTGTGTGTGGGTGCACGCTTTGAAAGGACTTCAGATTCTTACGGATTATGCTACAACTAATCATTTGGATGATCTTGCTCCATTCATCATCCAAACTCACAAGCAACTTGTACAATTGTGAATGGAGAAATCAAAGATTGTGACACTTCATGAGTTCTTCCAAAAGAAGCAATAAAAAATGACTTTTTGAGTGTCCCTCTTAGATTGAACACCTGCCTACATTGAACAATATGGCCGATACACAGGGGTGTTCAATGTAAGCATGTTTCATTGTATGTGAATGCAAGATGGATGTAAAATCTACATGGATTCCTACATGGCATCGAATGGATCATGTTTCATGGTCACTTGGACTATTTTCATTAAACCGCCTCTTGGAGGTAGGCCTAACACAAAACCGGGAGACCATGGCACTCTGAACACTCACAACTATTGATTTATTCTATTTTATCATGTGTGAGGACCCATATGAATAGAAATTCATTGAAATAGTGGGTTGAGGGCCTGGTCACATATGACTTCACACTACACTTGAGGATCCATGACCATACTACATAATTTTGGAGGTGTGTTGGGACGGCCTTTGGACACTTTCTTTTGGGCTCTCACAATTTCATGGTCACGGCTCTTGGCTCGTGTGTGAAGTGGCCCCAATATACACTACAAATGAAAAGAAAAGAAGTTGGATGGCATTCCAGTTGCAAGAAAGTGCCAATGAAGGCAACAAGTGACAAGCGACAACTTCGATTTAGGTTTTGCTATTGTCCGCAAAATTGCGACGAAGCGACTTTTGGAAGCACCCATTTTGTGAGCCTACAACCAACTAACCTAGTGGCTCTTGTTCCCGTCATGCAGCCAATTTGTACCAATAAACCACTTATTTACTAACCCTCAGCCGCCGATTCCCAAACCCCATGGGACGCACTTTGGCAGTTGGATGTATATATCTTGGGTATCATAGCCTAGATCGTGAAAAGTACTTAATTAGCTGTACGTGTGTAGGGCTTGGACGGTGCCCAAATAAGGCAAATGTCAGATCTCAAGTTGGAAGACCGTTCCCAATCAGTGTTCAAGATTGAAGTCTTCAATGCCCTTCAAACGCGATTTGGCCCTTCAAAATACACCTCTCTCAAAACAACCCTTCAAAACGCAACCCCAAATTGAAAATGAAGACGTCACTTGAAGTCCTCAATATAATCTGCCCGCCACAAGAACCAACAAGCGTAGGGCATTGTCACTACAAGAAGTGGAGTTAGATGGTTGATTCTTAATTCTTCACATTGTATTGGAAACATGTACCGTATAATTCATGCACAAGTTTAATATGAGTTTTGTATTTCATTTCTATATTCTTAGATTGACGTTTTGGATTTGAACCAACCCTTCAGTTGAAGGGCCGAAATTTGAGAGCCCTTCAAAATGAAAGTCATATGAGGGCTTCAATCTTGAACACTGTTCCCAATCAATATCATTGGGACTTCTTCTCAATGGATAGGTGGGTTTAAGGGCCGCTTCACACCATGGACCATGAAGTTAGACCATGGAAGATGACCTTTTTCCATGGTCCAACTTCCATGGTCTGATTTCTTAAAAAACCAATTTACAAAGTCTTTGGGTCCCTCACTAGGTGTAAACCGAACGTGGACCAAGAGGATTGACCATGCACCAAAAAGTGGATGTGTTGATTTTTTTTAATATATGTTCAAAAAGGACAGTTTTGCAAGAAAAAATAATAATGTTTGACTATTCTTGTGTCTTCCATTGCTTTCATCTTTTCTTCCCCAAAATAACTTTCATTAAAAATTTATTATAACAATTTTTCTTTGCCATGGGCCCTTGCCTTTTTCTACCAGAGCACCTCTTTTGCCTCTCCCACCACAAAACTTGTTGGACCATGTCAATGGATAATGTAGGCCTTAAAATATTTCTTATGGGGACCTCGAACTCCATGATTACTCTGACATTTTTTTCTTAGTGTAAACCGAAGTGATCCTGGGATGAGTTCAACAACTAGTGTGAGCACAATATGGTGCCCACATGTGTGTTTTATCTCAAAAGTTCATTAAATCTCTACTTTGACATTAAGTCAACTACTCAAAAATTTAAAGAGAGTGAAGCTTTTATGTTTGGATTTGAGTTAAGATTAAAGGTTGCGTGGGTGTGACCTTTGGGTCGAGGGTCGAATGATTAGTGGGGTGTTGATTAAGTGTTAAGGGTAGTTGGAGTTGGGATTAGGTATTCATTTGAGTGTAATTGGTTCCAAGCGCGGCTTAGGCCTTGTTATGTTGTTCGTTTTGGGTAGGGGGATGCTCATGTTAAGGGGCAGGGCATCACAAACATGTGGGATTGGGCTGGGATTTTGAATCCAGGGGGGAGCTCCCTAGATAAGCCGCCCACCCGGAGGAACTCTGGCTCTCTCGCAGACAGAGTGTTGGGCAGGCTAGATAGAAGGGATTCGGCAACTCTGAATTAGATTTCAGGTTAGACAAAAGGGATTCGGCAACTTTGAATTAGATTTCAGGTTAGACAGAAGGGGCTTCGGCGACTCTGAATTGGATTTCAGGTTAGACAAAAGGGGCTTTGGCGACTCTGAATTGGATTTCAGGTTAGACAGAAGGGGCTTCGGCGACTCTGCATCAGATTTCAGGTTAGACAGAAGGGATTCGGCAACTCTGAGACAGAGTTTGGGTTAAACATAAGGGGCTTCGGCGACTCTGCATCATATTTCAGGCTAGACAGAAGGAATTCGGCGACTCAGAGACAAAGTTTGGGGCTGGGCCAACGAGGGGAATTTGAGCTGGGACTGCAAGTCAGAAGTGAAAAGTGAATTCAGCAGCTCGAAGATTGAGGGTGAAGCGAGGGGGAGAATGTGGGGGTTCTAAGTGGGGTTTAGAGTTGCAAAAATCTCAGCATCCAGCAATGTAGTAGGGCAGGGAGTGAGAACAGTAAAGGATGTGGCTAGGTAGGGTTAAATGTACCTTCAAAGTGTGGGAAGGTGCCTTAGGGCTTAGTGGTTAGGTTACGTGTTCCGTTAGCACGTGCAATGTGTAGAAGATTAGGAGGGAGGAAACGGATGTTGTGTGGCAGTGTGTAATAATCCTCATAGGTGTATAAGTATTTTTCAATGCTAATGCCTTATGGGGTTTAATAAAAAGAGTGTGTTTTGCATTTAAATTCATTGGAGCATGAGCATGGGTTTCCAAGGCTAAGAGTCAACAAAGACATGTGAGCCATAGACTTCCACTCGGACTACATACGCATGAGGGTGGGGGTTTATGACTGACAACTAGTCACAAATTTTACAGGTCCTTGGGACAACTTCATGGTCCATGGTGTAACCAACCCCTAAGGTAAGTTAAGGTGGACATGTCTAATTCGGTTTCTTATGTATCTTAATTGGACACCTATATTTGAGTGGTACGTGATTGGATGTGGCTTCAAGAACAAAAACCAAAGATACATGTGTTTAAACAAAATTGGACACCCGTATTTAAGTGGTATGGTTACAGGTGGCTTCAAGAATGGAAACCTAAGTTAAAAGAGATCGGGACATGTGTTCAAAATATGATAACCATTTTAAGCTCAATAGTTGATAGAATTGGGGGAACATGTATGATTGCTTAATGAGCATGAGAATCTTGACTTTGATAATGAATAAGGTATTTGTGTAAGCTCTAAAAACTATAAGGAAAATGGCCACAGCCTCAATTTGGATTTGCTAACCATTTTGTACTAAACGTGTGGTTCATATTCTAGGAGAAGTGAGCTGGTTGGATAAAGTAACCATTCCATACCAATTTTCCTTAAGTAGTGGCCTATTCATGGTCAATTTTTCTAAGACATGTGTTTAAAATAGATCGAGCTACATGCTCAAAACATGCTCAAAACATGGTAACCTTTCTAAGCTCAATAGCCTGTACTAGTGGGGAGACTTGTACGACTATTTAATGTCCGTGGGAAATTTCACTTTGACAATCGATAACGTATTCATACGAGCTCTAAAAATTATGAGAAAGATGGCGACGCACATGATTTGAAATTGGTGATTATCCCACACTAATTGCGTGTTTTGCAACCTAGGAGAAGCAAGTGCATAGCATTCAACAAATAATGGTTAACACATGTTTACCTTAGACAAGGGTCCAAGACAATAGAAACTCCAAGATCGTGCAATCATGTTGGTTTAGAGTAAAAGTTTATCTCATAACCCAATGGTGCAATTATGGACCTAGGGAGTTTATCGTGGCACCACTTTCCCGCCAAAGTCCCCCACCTAATTTGAAAAATCAAACTTCAAGCTTGGGTCTAATGTTAAGTCCAAAGATAAAGAAAGGGGTGTGTTGCACCCCAAGTTTCTTAGACCTTTATCTTAATGTAAATTTATCCTTATCCATGGTTAGTACTAGTTGTGAGCTTCTAAACCTCTTAGAAATTCATTGACAAATCTAAGAATAGTTACCACTTGACCTAAGATACTTATACCCAAAATCAACACTGAACTTAGAACCAACACAATGTACTACATGCATTGTATATTGGGGGACATCAAATGTAAGACAATGGTACATAGTGTTAGGCTCATGTTATGTATACGATTGGGTTGGTCTACCTTATGTTTGATCAATCCCAACATGGGCTATGGAAACCCAATTTATAGGTGCCATCTCCAAGTTGGGCCCATAAAAAGACTAGATTTTGTGATTAATTAATCCTAACGAAGTCATTCAATGTTTTTGACTTAGATATTTGGATTAACAATTTTTACTTTGTTTAATTTTCATTCAAGAGAAAAAAAATTGTTTTCAAAATTTCAAGAAAAGTGCATTGGGAAAAAAATAAGTGGAGTGATGAAGCCACACATGGAGGATGTCATGATTATATGCATTTTTATTTAAATTTGTACATATTCATCCCAAAGTTGGTGAATTTATGCAAATTCTACGATTTGCAGGAACTTTTTGGTGATTTCATCCATGAAAAATGAAAAACTCACATGATATTCCATTTTCTTCAAAAACGCACGAATTAGCGATAGATTGCCATATTTAAAATCATTGGTCATGAGCATTACAACCTCTTAGACCACTCATTGTATATGCGTGTCATTTGATTAATTTCCTCAATGCACCCACTTCTTATAGGATATGAAGCACGCAATTGATGCATGATAATTAGGAAATCCAAATTAGTGGCCATTTGCCTCGTAAATTTTGAGCTTTTATGAATATCTCTTTCATTATCAAAGTGAAGAGTCTTGTGCTCATTAAGTGATCATATAGGTCTCTC
Organism: Polytrichum formosum; assembly: GCA_964035585.1. NCBI lineage: Eukaryota > Viridiplantae > Streptophyta > Polytrichopsida > Polytrichales > Polytrichaceae > Polytrichum > Polytrichum formosum. Next base: position 27,252,528 of record OZ037939.1, on the reverse strand, counting down.
TCTCTCTCTCTCTCCCCCCCTTCCCCCTTCCCCTCTTATGTTGATTGTTGAGTTTAGATTAGTTAATATTTGAACACATAGTCCAATCCCTTTTGAACACGTGTCTTTTTGGTGTCCATTCTTAGACCGCACCTAACCACATACCACTTGCCATTACGTAGGTGTTTACTTTATTACTATATATTGGATTTAGGCACGTCTATGTTATTAGGAAGTGTTGCCACTTGACCCACGCTTCATGGAGGACGTTAAATACCCCCCCCACGAACTTCTAGGGGGCAGTTGGATGGGAATTCTAGGGCTGCCCGTTCGCAGGGGGTGACCGGTCGAGCCGGTCACGGACGGACGGACTCAGTATCTAGGACATGTACACTGCATGACATCTATAGTATGCATGACATCCATGGTTTCACAGGACATCCAGATATAGTTTCGCATGACATCCAAATATAGTATCACATAACATCTAAATAAAGTTTCACTAGACATCTAAATGTAGTTCCGCAGGGACATCCAAATATATTTTCGCAGGACATCCACATCTCGTCTCGTAGGACAGCCATCATCATGTTCCTCAACTGGGGCTTGTCCTCCACTTGTTGTGTTGTCCCTCAACTGTGGCCTGTCCTTCACATGGTGTGCTGCATTTCGCTTGTCGTGTGCTTGGTGTCATGTCCTTCACAAAATGTGTCCTGGGCAGTGCCTGTCCTGCGCGGCATGCGTTTTCATGATTGCAAGCAATTATGACGACGTGATTTGATTGCGTAGTTTAGGGTTGATGTTGACGTTGGTGGGAAAGGGACGTTTTGGGGAGGATTGTTTGTGGTTAGAGGAGGGTGCAAGGGTTTTCACATTGTGTGAATGAGTGCATTCGAAGAGGTTTGAGTGACATTTGAGTGTGCGCATGCGAAGGGGTGTGAGTGAGTGAGATTCAAAGAGGTTTTAGTGAGAATCGAATAGGTTTTCAGTGGGTTTCGTTAGGGTTTGAATATATGTGCACGTGTTGAATGCTGATTGTTGTGGGTAGTTATTGCACTTGTTATCCTCTTGTGCATTTCGCCACTTCATTGCAAACATACTAAACCTCTCAACCACTGCTTTTAATCTCGCATTATTATGTCGTGGCAGTCCATCTTGGGGAGAGTGTGCAGAAAAAAATTAGGGTTTGTAGTGAGGGTTGACAACTGATGTTTTTGGGCATTGGGTGATGTTCATTGCATTGCAATGTGTGTTGTGAGATGGCAGGTTGTATTTGGGATACAATTAATGCCCTAGAATGTATGTGGCAGACTCAATCTGTTGCAGATTGAATGCAAACATTCATGACTTAGGGTTTACTCATTCATTGTATAGTTTTCAAGGGTAGTTTTGAGTGTTTTTCCGTGAGTGATCATATTTCTTGCATGCATTTATGGTGACACCTGCAATGAAATCAATATCTAAAGCTCCCAAGAAGTGGACGACAACAAAACTCCTTCCTAAGGCGCTTGCGGTGGATTTGCACGTCCTCGAGGATGAAGATATGATAAGGTCTTTGGGCAGGGACAAGTCTGTGCAGTTGAACATACATGGTTCATAAGGTTGGCAACCTGGGGTAAGTGCGCCTTCAAAAAATTTGTTGATTTCTTTGTTTCTCCTTCACAAAATTTGCATGAATTCGTGTTTGCATGTTTGTGTTTTTGGGGTGATCAATTTGGCACATTTCTTGTGCGAGTGAAGTGCTGATATTTTTTGTTGATACATTTCTTGGCTACAATAACTTGTACATACCTGCACATTACATTAATGTCCCTGCAACTCCAAGAAACTCTCTCTGTGTATAGCATGCTCTTTAGTTCGTTTCTATGGCAACACACATATTAATGTTGAATTTTTTTCAGCCTATGAGACTGCCGTGCACACTCTTCATACATCTGTCTTGGCTCCTGGCAATTACTTTGTATATAAATTCCTCTCATGGCGATGTTCTATGGCCTTGTTGATGTTCTACAATACTTTTTAGGCCTTATTGCTATGCTCTTTATCATGCTCTCTAATCTATTTCTGATTCAACACCCTTGTCAATGTCATGTTTCGTCCAAAATTCGGATTCATGTAACACACTCCTTCCCACTCTCAAAATTTATTTCTTAGGATATGCCAACAACTTGTTATATGCATTGCTCACATGACGATGTTTTTTAGTCGTTTGTGTTCTGCATCGTTTTTATGTCCTCAATACTATTGTAGTCATTGTTATTTCAAAAAAAATTAATGACACTTAATGTTTTGCAATCTCCATACACACATGTGCTTTGTTCTGCATATTAAATAAATATTCCTTGCTCTTGTTTTGCAGGTGTTTGGTGGCGATGATAGACGTTCTAGGATTTTCCATTGTACAATGAAACAAAATTGTACAAACTGTGTTGCTATATATTGTAAAGAAGAGTATGAGAAACTCGTATTAGAGACATATTGGTAGGCAAGGGACAAAACCAAGATGGGAAACAACAGATACAGATTTATTTGTATTCATTGCAAGGAGTCACAGAAAGACAAAAACACGGTTTCGTACCACAAGATGTTCAACCTTTGCAGTAAACATAAGGGAGAACATCCATTGAAGATGTATCCTACATGGGAGCCTAGCAACCACAGAGAGAAGGCGAGGATTGCAGCCAAATATGGGAAGGTGCCGTCTCCAAGTGCTTCAAACTCTCCAGCCCCTACTGTATTTCCACCACCTCTACAATTGGATGCAGTTCCTATTTGTAGTACAACATTGGCAAGTGTCCATGCAGAACATTGTCCTACATCCCGGAAACGTAAGCTACCAACAAAGGCCCCTGCTCATTCCGTGGGTGGTTGGCTCGCAACCTTGTTGTGAAAGCACCGCCCAAGATCCTAAAGCCACCCCCTTCCCTAAGCGTCGACTGAAAGAAAAGAAATCGCCTTGCATAGCCATTATCTCCTCCAGCGAGGAACATTTGAGTTCGGACAGTTCACGTAGTGGGCACAAAGGAGGTGCCGACAGATTCCCATAACATTGGTCATGGTGAGTTCCATGTCATGAAGCATGAGCCTCTTCTTTGTGCCCAGCCTTTGCACGAGCCTATTCTTCATACCCAGTCTTTGCGCGAGGTTGTTCTTTGTGCTCTGCCTTTGCACGAGGCTGTTCTTTGTGCCCTGCCTTCGCCAGAAACTGATAATCCTGCCCAATCATCGCACGACCTTGTGCTTCGCACACAACCTTCACACGATGAGGTTCCTTGTGCCCAACATTTGCATGAACCTGTCAAGTCCCGACCCCTCTCACGTGAGGAGTGCAAATAAAAAGTGTACGAGGAGGCCACAACACTTTTCAGTGCGCAAACCGAGATTGCAAGCCCTCCGGAACCTGTACCCATCGATGGTCTCTACATCCTCATCACAGAGATTGATGAGCAATCGGTGCCTAAGGAGCTCTTAGATGACCCAGATGCTTGCATGCAGTACCTGCACAAGCAACTGGAGGATGGCACAATTGGACAACGTATTGGAAGTGCATTCGGGTAGTGGTACTTATATGGCAATGCACAGGTATTGCCATCACATGCCATGTTCTTCTGTTCTACCATGGTGTTCTGTTGTACTATTATTTTGGTGAAGATATAGATAATGAATTGTTTTACCTTCCTTTGCAAAACACAAAGAGTCCTAGGGAACACATCAAATTCTTGGATAGAATAAAGGCCTAGGTAAGGTGTTTTAAGAGCAATTCGGATGTGCAAGTGTATGAAGAACTGAAGAACCTCAAAAACTATCTTCATTACCGCATCCAACAAAGGGAGTACGACGCCAAGGTTGCTGCCGCCAAAGTCAGCTTCGAGGATTTCCGCAGAACTCATGTTGAAATCGAGCTATGGAAATTTGACCGCGCTGAGAAAGAGAAGGTGGAGGACACTAAGTGGAAATGGTCCCCATTGTACCAAATATTTAGGAAGTGGCCTCTTAGAAATTTGAAGGATGGCCCTTGGGACCACACAGAGAAAGAGTGGCTAGAGATGGTTGTTGTTATGCTGGAGAACACGAAGAGCGAGCCTCTATCACTTGAACGTGAATGCCCTCATATCTTGAGGGCCTTCTTGCAATTGGTTAGGACTCTAGAGGGGTTCAGTCGTCCACTCTCTCACCCAACTAAAGGTCTATATCTGTAGTACATATTGCAGCTTCCTCAGAACACGCACCACTCCGTCGCCTTGACAAAAGTTGCGCAGAATCTCCCAATAACAGGTTGAAGCACTTTCCCCGGCATCCAGATTGTCACAGATAGCTTTGACGATATGTTCTTAGACGTTGCAACTTTGATTGGATACGAACCATCAAAGCAAGTGGCAGTGGTTGAGAAGATGTAATCCTTCATTGGCAGGATGGCGCAACAAACCATCGCAGACATGGTCCACATGCATCGTCAAATCGAGCTTGCTAAGATGTGGTTCAACGGATACATCACCCAACAACAACAAGAGAAGTGTGAAGAAGTATTTTTTGACCCCCATGCAGTTTCCTTAGGTGCCATGCATGTTCATGGTTTGTTCTTCATGTGTGAGTCTTGTATGCCGCAGGGGTTTTTTAACAACATCACGCAAATCCGTTCTTATTTGCATGTTCTGCACATGTTCACCTATTTCAATTATGTGTACTTTATGTGAACCAACTTTGATGTAGTTGAATGCTTTGTGACGCAGGTTTTATGTTCTTCATTGATTTTCCGCGAAGACGTGGACGTGGGAATGTAGTTAGTTTTTTGCTGTCCCCTAAAAAACAACAACCCAGGGAACAAGGTCACAGGGAAGACTGAGCTAGTGTCTATAAGGATTAATGTCACATTGGATTAAGGTTTTAATAACAATCTAGGTCTTTTACTCCTTAGTTTCCTCTTCTTCAGGTTTAATCCCCACTCTTATGGTTCATTGGTGCTTTGAGTCGTGTGTGGGTCTGTCCTATGTGACGACTCCTATCACTCTAATTTCACACTTTCTAATTCCGTTGTGAAGCTCAAAAGCTTTGGCAATAGTCTTTTCGGATCTTGGCAATAGTCTTCCAATGGATTTTCATCCTATTGGGGTTAGTATCTTCTTCCTTAATTAAATGATCACTTAATGCCATCAATCATAATTCAAATTGCATTGCTCAAAGAATTTGTTCTTTCACTTTATCTCATTTACCATTTATTGATTATAATTAAAATTGACTTATCTCGTAATCTTCATTGTCACATAACACACACCGGCTTGCTTCGATTCCTGCAACATTCTTACATAATCACATAACTTATAGGCTATAGCCATTAGATTCCAACGTAATCTACTTCAATGGCTAGCCTAATTCCTCTCACATCAAACCATATCCTTCTCATTCCTAATCATGTCAAAGCACGCTCCTTGTGGATTAGATTACTTGTCGACTCAATGTCATCATGATATCCTACTTTCCGTCATGTCTCGTCACTCTCGCTAAACTTCTTATCTTTCCTAATAATGATAGCTCTAACCTCTCTTATCATCATTTCAGAATGGGTTACTTAATCTGGTGTCCCTGTCCACTCATCACTTCAGTTCGGGTGGTTACTTAGGACGTCTCTCTGTCTCACTTCTTCTGGCAGTTTCTACTTCGCCTCTATCAGTTTCCTTTCTCACAGGCGATAGTCTATTAGGTTGCTCTCGGCGGTATGTCTCTTCTGTTGTGCGATAATGAGACTCAACAGTCTCGACGGATCGCTCGCCCTTACACTAACTCTCATATCTTTGCAATCTTGACCATATTAGGACGCTCTTGGCCATGTTCTGACACTCTTGGCTATGGCCTCTATCTTGCTTTACTCTTAGGCGATAGTCCACGGCTCTTACAAGCTCTCCTTCAATTTCTCACAACGATGCTCATGGAATCAGACCTGTGCTACAGACTATGGCCCTCGCAATTCTATCTCCTTAGGCTATAGTCAGTCTCCTTCACCGTAAGATCTTCTTCTGATTTTGATTTAGGTTGAGACTCTTCAGGTTCTTGCGGTTATCTCTTTGCCTCGGGCAGTCGCTCTCAAGTTTCTGTTAACCCTGGCTATAGCCTGCATCTTCTTCGCGACAACTTGATCTCTTCTAATCAACCTGAAGTGGCATTTCGACTTCAACTCACCCTCTTTCTCTCACAATACATACTATTGCCTCTCTTTTTATTTTCAGTTATCTCAATCTTTGGACACAATTACACTGGTTCTTCCCGCAGATTCTTCCATCTTCTCTTTGCTTCACTCAACAATTTCTCACGTTTCACTTATTGGTTTTACTCACATTGGTTCTTCCTCACTTCATCTCTCTAACACAATCCTATCATGCATTGATTCAACTTACAAATGTCATACACAGAATATAGCCATTCTCATATCAATCAAATACTCCTCTTTACTCAATCGACTCAAAATCAGTTTATATGATTCGCATCCCCCTATCACAGGTGGTGATGCTACAATCCTAACTCTGAAAATCTAATGCCTTCGGCTTCTAACTCTAATGCCTATAGCCTGTCTCTCCGCGGCTATGGCCTCAGTAGATATAACGAGAAGTGTCTTCTCCTTGCCGATAGCCCACTTATCAAGCTTGGAGCTCCCGGCGGTTGCAACTCCTAAAACTACTTTCCTCGGGCTATAGCCTTCTGATTTCATCCTAAACTAACTTTCATCTATCATTTTAGTTACTTTATCATAAAAAAAAAAATTCTTTCTTACTACCAGGCTATGGCCAGAAAAATGGTATTACAGGGAACAAACATGTTGGGCGACTTGCACAAGAAGAGCCACTACGTGCAGTTGCGTATGAAAGAGATGGTACAGGGCCTGCAACATGCAAGGTCCACACAATTGCATTTGTTCAATTATGGATTGGGAGAGGAAGAGGCAACAGATGACATTGCACCCAACGTACACTGCACGAGGGCGTTGTTGGGCGAAGCGGTGCCGATGGCGTTGGAGAAAACATGTGGAACATCAATGGACTTCGTGGATGATGTATAGGAGGCCATGAGTTTGGAGAGTCTTAATACAATACCCATGCAGTGCGATATCGATGGCCTCAACCACATCAACACGCAGGACATCTCCCTCACACAACTGAACTCTGAGTTGCAGAACACCCTGTGAGCCCAAATTGATGCCCACATGTGTTGTTAACACTTGTAAAACATTACACGTAGTGTTTTGTTGATTTATGATTATTCACAAAAATATAAAAATAGTGAAGCTTGAAGAAAGCTAAGTTTGAAGCATTAGGCTTGTGTGGAGTGGATTTAAGTAGTATGAGGACATATCTTGGTAAAGTGTGGTAGGTAGAAAGCCAAGGTTAGTTAAATGTTTGAATTAGGATCTTTGTTGATCATTTGAGGGAGGAAGGCTTAGGAGATTAGATGAGAGCCTACAAAGTAGGAGGAGATTTCGAAGGCTTATCGAAAGCCTTGTGCATGGGATGAGTCCCTACTTAGAAGGAGAAGGTTAAGGGGTTGTGATTGGAGGCTCAAATCCTCTCACCCTATCCTTACCTCATGCCCTCTCTCCCTCTCAACTCACTATATAATCTCTCATTCTTCCCTCACTCATCCTCTCTTTCCTTCGTGCTCCTTAAGCACCCTACGGGTTATAAGTGTGGGTGTGTGGGAAGCAAGATAGGAGCACATGTGTGTGCTTAGTTCTTAGGAGAAGAGCCAAGGCTATTTAGCCTTGAAGAGGGATTGACCTCTTGTTAGAAGTAGATTGGGTTTAAGGAATTTGGAGTTTGATTGTAAACTTCAACTTGTTGCATTGAGATTCATATTGAAGTGAGAGAGTTCAAACTTGTTTAAACTTGTGGCATTTAGAGTGACTAGATTGTACTAGGTGCATTACTTGTAGTGTTTTATTAGTTATGAACTTGAGCAGAACTTTATAGTGAGAGATTTGTCAATTATGGATGATCATAGTGTTCAATGGGTATGAAAATTTGAGGGATTGTTTATTATAAAGTATGGGAGTTGTGGTAAAAATTTGAGAGCTTCAGTCATTGGAATGAAAAAATTATTAAAAGTTGAAGGGGAGGGTGTCTAGGAACAAAGCAGCAAGGTTTGAAAATATGTATCTCTTAGAGGGTTATAGATATGGATACCAAAATTTGACACTACCTTTTGAACTTATATATCTATCTTGTGTCAAAATTTTAGATTGATTGGACGTAGGAGTTGGAAGTTATTAGAGTTTTAATGACCGGATGCTTTATCACAACATTCATACTAAGTAGTTAGAGTTAGAATTTCATGCATAACTTTTGCATATGAACTCTGTTTGTGCCAAAATTTGGTGTGGAGATTTTTGATAAGGTACTTAACAAGTGTACCAAATTTCACTTGAAGAACATAAGTTGGGTGGGAGTTATACTATTCTGAAGTTTAGTAGGAAGACATTGATAGAGATTTACATCAAGAAGAACTTAGAGAAGGAAGGGCAATGATAAGTATATAAGTATTTTTTAATACTTGTATTTAAAGCCTATGTGCTCATGGAATCCACAAGCGAAGTGTCATGTACCAATACGGAATCAACCACGATGACATGTGATAGCACGGAATCAATAAGTGAGAACTCATGTAGTAGTGTGGAGTCGACGGCAAGGACTCGATTCACAAGAGGGATATCTTTGAAGGCATGCGTGGCCAAAGCGGCCGGGTGGACATTAGAAAAAGCTAAGGATATAACCTTGCCCGACATTAAGGAATGTAAAACTACATAGTGCGGTGTTAATCAAGTTGTGTATATTCCAAGGGTAGATTGGAATTATATATTGGGTTACAAAGAGAGAAGTCTCTACATGTCATTATAAACTTTTCCACTCGGACTAGGACGAAATCGAAAGGTGGAGGATTTTTGGTGACACACCCCCATGAGGTTCGTGTCTTGTCCCACACCCTTGTCACCCCAGGAGTTTTGTTACACCTTGTACTCTAACTACCCCTGCAACCTTACACCTCCAGCTAAAGGGTTAAGAAAAGGGCCGTAGTTTTCCAGGACTCCGTCTCTTACGTTTGCAATAGGGCCTCCGGGTGACAGGACAATGGTTTCGTCTGGACGGAGGATCAACCTCGACGACATTACCCTCTGCTTTTCCTTGCGACCCACCATTGGATTCATCCGAATACGAGCAGAACATAGGTGGTGCAGCGGAGGAGTTAGGCACACTCTTCCATGACGCGTATACAGTGATGAAGAATGTGGGTGCATGGTCGACGAACACAAAGGATGGCTCACCTTCAACTCCCACCACCTGCTCAGTTGTATCAGAGGTTGTGGAGCGTTATGCAGTTGTGAAGGTTAAGTCTCTTCCTCCCCCTCCTACGAAGGACACAACATTGAATGACGTGCTGGGAAAGACTACTAGTAGAAATCAGATGGAAGGTGAGTATTCTTTTGGGTTCAGCATGCAAAACATAAGATTGTACGTGTCCTTCATTGTCGGTCATAGAGTCTGACACGTTCATTTATGTTCTGCAGACTTGAAGAACTTGTGAATACCGTCATTGCTCAAGCAGGTAGGAAGAAGGTTCGAAGTTTTAAGTTTAAGTATCCGGGTGATAATTTGAGTTTGCAGTGGGAGGAGGATTTGAAACCTTTGGTACATAATCATGGGGAGTTGAACAACTACATGATAGAGTAGATTATGGCGTGGCTCAATCCCCAGATTGAGAATGTAAAGTATCACGTATGTTGTCTTTATGTTGCTCCACTACTCTATTCGCATTTGGAGGAGCAAGGAAATGAAAATTTAGAGGTGTATATAGAGTTCATACACGACAAATACACGGCTCTCCCTGTGTCGGACATTAACAGTCTATTAGTTCCTTACATATGTAGGGAACACTTGATCGTGTACGTAGTAAGGAATCATGGTTTCTTCCATTTCGATTCATTGGTCTCATCAGGAATGCACTCGGACACCAAGTTTCAGGTGAACCTCGCAAAGTTGTGGGATGCATGGAGAGGCTATGACGAGGATGCATATATGTGGATTAGGGTACAATCACCGCATGTGTGGATACAAGCGAGTGTGTCCCAGCAAAATTCAAGTTGGGCCTGCGGGTTCTACATGTTGAAGAACATTATGGAGTACACAAAGACCGTGAGAGATAGACCCCACATATTGTGTGAGGTAAATGAGTCATAGACCTCTAAGCCCATTGAAGCATAAATATAGAGCCTACGCATAGTAGTATATAGCGCATGAAGAAGATAAGTGGAAACGTTGCATAATGATGTGTCCTGCGATGTTCTTCAATACATCATTTGACTGTGGTTATGTTATTACAGGGATTTGCATTGAACTATAGTATGGTCGATGCATTACGAACAAGAAAAATAATTAGGAATGCAGTGATTGATGTGATCGAGAAGGGATGACGCACTACGACCGAGTGGAATGTCGAAGTTGTAATGCAGACTACAAAACAACTTGCCGCACGCCGAAGACCTGCAACGAAATGGCATCGCAGAGTTAGGAAGAAGATTAGACCTCTGAGAATAATCAACAGCTAATATGTGCAATTGTAACATGTGTAACATGTTGTAAAATACAGGCAAAATTTTCATTACAATGTACACATTCAAGTATTTTGTAGTCTTCTAGTTCAAGAAACACAGAACACTCAATGGTGAAAGACCACTTGTACTGCACTGATGCGCACCCATTTTGATATAAAACACAATCATTGCATATAGACAAGAGTGAATTGGGGGGGAACCTTTCGTCTACATTGCAATTGATTCAATACAATATGTTGCATGTTCTATGAACAATAGTCATTGTATGCTTTGCATAATAAAGATACTGGGGATGTTGTGGTGAAGGTCGAGAAGGTTAAGCATCCACTTGAAAGGGCAATCAAAAGTAGTGACGAAGAACACTGATAATACATGACATGCAACGGACACGAGGAGTGGCTGCATACATTAGGTAATATATGACCAACCTTGCTTGTAAATCCATTGCCTGATTCCTAACACACACTAATATGGAGAGCATGTAGAGCCCTCATGTACTGTACAATACTTAGTGTAAAACTTAATCTACGTAGAAAATGTTTCATAATCCATCATATATTGCAGAACATAATTTCAGATAATGTAGAACAAAGTTTCAAATATTGCAGAACAAAGTTTCAGACAATGCAGAACATAGTTTCTGGAAATGTAGAACATAGTATATCAATGATCCTAACTTGTAGATTATGGTTTCTAAACCATCATACCTTGTAGAACATATTTGGTAAACTCTTATATCTTGCAAAATATGCTACAAGGATAAGAAATGTATCCAATCCCTAAGAATAAGAAACAAGAACTAACAACTCTTATACAAAATTGACTTGTAGGACAGTGACCTGTACGACAATGACATGTATTGGGACAATATAAACGCTGAACTAAAAATGAATGAGGGGTATTATGCACGGTAGCGGCCGGAGCTGCTTGTGAAAAACTCTCATGGGAAAGGGTTATGTGGTTGAAGAAGTCCTCTTGCGTAAACTGAGAGGAGAACTGCGATGGGCGCTCTGAGTCAACAAAGATAGGCTCTACAGGAGGTAGAGAAGTATGTTCTTCATCAACATCAACACCAATAACATTGTTTTGCACCACAGGTTCAACTACAACGGGACTGCCCGCGTTGGACGGAACATGGAGGTGAGTAGTTTGTTGCAACATCCGCATGTAAACCCATTTATGGTAAACCCATTGCCTGATTACTAACAGACATTAATAGGAGAAACATGTCCTATAAGTGTAGAGCCCTCATATACAATAGAATACTTAGTGTCAACCCTAAACATTGTAGGAAGTGTTTTCTAATCCATCATATATTGTACAACATTTTACATAAACCAACATATCTTGTAGCACAGATATTGTAGAACAACGTTTCTGATATTGCAGAACACAGTTTCACATATTGAAGAACACAATTTCACATATTGAAGAACATAGTTTCAGATATTGCTGAACATATTTTATCAACAACCCTGCCTTGTAGATCATGGTTTCCAAACCATCCTACCTTGTAGAGCAAATTTTGTAAACTCTTATTACTAAGACATGCTATATGAATAAGAAATCGATTCAATATATAATAATAAGATATAACAAATAACAAATTTTATACAAGATTGATTGATTACATACGACAAAATATAACTGCAAAATACATAAAGGACATTATGACTCCGAGGATTATTGCAGGACCTCAAGTGTAGGCACAGTCACATGTAGGACACTGTATGGCTGGCAAATAACATGTATTGGTACTACATAGACATTGAACTAAAAATGAATGAGGGGTCTCATTTGCCATTGGATAGTCTATTCCTCGGCAACGGGAACTCCATAAAACTTTGGCGGCGTTTTAAAGAGTTGTTGCATGTCCTCTCTGGGAAGGAGGTTGTCGTAGGTGTCAATGGCATCCTTGTGACACCTTGTGCTATCAGCTGGTTTTGCTTGCCCCAAATTTGCCTAAGGCCAACAATCAAGTGATCTTGAAGAACATGATGTTGTTTGGCCTTCAGTGCAAGTGAGGTGTATATGTCGTGTGCGGTTTGTGAGCCAAATTTTTGGTCATTTAGTGAAACTATGGGCAAATAGTGAAATACTAGATGAAAGAGCATCCAAATGGATGAATATAGTGAAACCATAGGCTAGGAAGTTAGTTATAACTATAGGCACGGCCGTAGGCGGCCTAAGTTGGTTACTGTAACCATCGTCCTCTTCCCCGCCGAGCTAAGAGGGCTGGCGAGGGGGAAGAAGGCAGACATTCCTTAGATTATTTTTGAGCGCATAGTTGAACTTATGGGCTTGTCTCCCTCATCACAGAGTCGTGTGAGGTTTAGCGTGAAACTATCTTCTGAGTAAAGCTTAGTGATCACCGCAGTGATTGCGGGACACTGGTTTCTGTGAAGAACATTGTTATTTTTTATTTTGAGTTATTAAATGACCAGAGTGAGTCAAACTATTTCCTGTTTCTGAAGAGTGATGTGGATTGTGAACTATTGTCCATTGTTGAAGTTGTAATTGACAGACTGAGAGGTTGTGAGTATGTTTGAGCGAATCCGAGAGTGAAGCAGAATTGGTGAGTAATGCGATAAACAATTGTCGGTTCTTAGGATTGTAATTGACTGAGACCGAAGTCGAGAGTGGAATGGAGTGTATTTTGATTGCAGAGAGCAATGAGAGATTGAGAGAATCGATCAACCTCGAAGAGAGAGAGAGAATATGAATGAGAGTCGAGAAATCTGAGAGGATCAAGGAAAGGGAGAGAAATCCAAAGTGAAAACTATTGACGGATGAGAGTGAACATTGTGTAACCATTGTCGAAGCAAGAGTTCTCGAACATAGTTGAGCCTATTGGAATGGTGAATCAGGAGTGCGAAGATTGTTATGTGAGCGAACTATTATCCGAGCGTGGAAATACCTTCTGTTTGAGCGACATTGAATAACCAGAAAGTGTAGAGTGAGGAATTGAGTCAAACTATGAGCATTGAGTGTTAATGTGTTAATCTAAAGCAAAGGGAGAGGAAGAGTGGAACAATTGCCTGAGGAGAGGTAGGACAATCCAAGAATATAGTTCCGTGTCGATTCGAACTACCTTGTGAGAGACAAACCCTGAGAGAGGGAAGGCCGAGAGTTTAACTATTGGCGATTGTTTAGGTCTGTGATAGGCAGCGTGAGATGAATACGTTTGGCCAAGTGTCAGCCTGGGAGTTACACTATTGACTATTGTTTACCTGTATCAGACAGAGTGAGGAAGCCGAAGAGTCCAGAGTCTATGAGTCGAACAATTGACTATTGTTGACCTATGAAAGGCAGTGAGGAAGAAGAAAGAGCAAATAGTTCAGCCAATAGAGACTATTGTTGAAATCAACATGATTTTAGGCTGATAGATTTATAATTTAGAAGAATGGAATTTATGAGAGAATTTCAATCAATTGATATGATGAGAGAAAGATTCTGATCAATTGATTAATGAAGGGATTAAGGAATATAAGTTAGGATAAACTTTGGATTATCAATGTGATTTAGGCATAAGTTATCCTAGAATTAAATGGAGTTTTATATTGAGAGGTAGTCTACTTTGAGTATGAAGTGCAAGCTAACCCAAACAACTATTGTCTTGTGTGTTACCCTGGTTGTTGTTGCAGGTTGTGCAGGGCCACTAAGACTATAGCTTGACTTTGCTAATTGTTGTTAGTTGCATGAGTTGTGAGTAATGATTAAATCTTGGAATTAATAAATAAACAATTTGTCTTGCATTGAAATTAACATTGACCAATTAATGAAGGAGTTGTTGTGATTTGAAGATGCATTGCCCAATGGTTACCAAAGACAATTGTGATACTCAAAGACTATTGTTCTCGAAAGACTATTGTTATACAATCTCATGACGAGATGGTTACTACTGTGACAGACACACATACCCCACTGAATGAGAAGCAGTGAGAGGAAACCCTGTGAGAAAGGAGAGTAAAAGATGGATAAGAGATGTTTTAGAGTGAAGATAGCATACCTATTGTCTGATTAATGAACTATAATGTGACAGATGCTTGTAATAGACACTAGTTAAGCCTTCCTTGAGAGTCTGTACCCTGGGTTTTTGTTTATTCAGTCATAGCAAAAAACTAACTACACGGTTGCAGTCGGAGCTGCCTGCAAACACGGGGGGGTCACTCCATTGTCAAGTTGAACACCACGTGTGGCCAAAAAAAATCTACTTTTGGTAAGTTGCATCACCAAAATGGGTCAAAATTTTATCAATTTTTTTTCATGGGTAGATATACACGGTATCTATTACATAGTAAAAAATGGTAACCAAATTTCATGATATGTTTTTTTTAATAAAACATACCGTTTCTAACTAGAATGACGCAGAATTGAACTAAAATAATTACTACAAAAAATGAAGATGACTAAAACTTTCAAAAAAATACACAAAAGATATTATCAATGGTTATGTATATGTAGAAAAAATATCATAATTTTTAAATTTATCTATTCCATGTAATATAGGGGTAGCAAACTTTGGCCGCACGTGGTGTTCAACTTGACATGGAGTGAACCCCCCGTGCCTGCAAAGAACTCTCCTGGGAAAGGATAATGGGGTTCAAGGAGTCCACGTGTGGAAACTGAGAGGAAAATTGCAAAGGGTGCTCTAAGTCATCAAACATAGGGTCTACATAAGGTAGAGGAATATGTTCTTCATCAACATCAATACGAATAATATTGTCTTGCACCACAGGTTCAAGTTCAACGGGGTTGCCCACGTCGGACGGGACATGAAGCTGAGTGGTTTTGTTGCGACATCCGCGTGTAGCAATGTGCCATGGGAGTGGCACGTTTGGTTCCGTGTTTTGTACCCGCTTCACGAACTATGACACCATCTTCAACTCTAGGGTGGAGCATCTTGAACACTTTAACGGTATGTTTGCAAATCATGCCCTCCTTGGCGACAGGGCAGTTGCATTGTGCCCATTCGGAGTCCGGACATTTGATGGTCCACACCTTTGGGCAGTTGTTTACAAACCCAACATATGCAACATCTTCGTCCATACAAATCAAGACGTTCATGTCAGGTATGTCATTGGTTCTTATAATTGCCGATGCAACAATACCCTCTTGCTTCTTGTTGCGTATGAATCCATATGCTTTGCACTGGACACTGTACCAATAATGAGTCAAAACATCACCTGTTAGATGGTATATAAGTCAATTCATACGCCTACCCACAAACCTCTCCTTGGAGGAGTTTATAATACTCTTCAAGTTGCAGTGGTAGGATTCAATAGCAGCGTTCGTGTTCTGTCCTGCATGTGGTAAGACTGAAAGATTGTTATATCACTGTGAAGGACATAAATATTGATGTGAAAATACAAATAAATCAATGAAGAACAAACACAAAAATCGCTTACCCCAACGTATTAATTTCGGCCTGAGCATTGTCAACAATAATAAAGGATGGATTCCAGTCAGAATTGATGCTTTGAACCCTGTGATGTAGAGCCAGAAGAATTGGGCGGAGGTCTTGTTCACATGCCCGCAAAATGACAAAGAAAGCCACAGGTATGTAATTTCTCCAATCGTCGAACACCATAACCGTGTAGAGTGGGTACTGTTGAAAACTTGCAGCATCATGGTTAGAATGGGGGCGAAACATGGTGGAAACATAATTAATGACCCTAAACACAATTAAAGATAGTAGCAAGCGTCAATTACATGGAAGAACACAACGACAAGAGTGAAGGACATAGATGACTATCTCACCTTAGTTTGGCTGGTGCCAAATGTGGCGTCAATCGACAAAGGGCTGTTGTGGCCAAACTTTGCTATCATCTCTAGTTGCCATTCAGTTTGAATGCATATTGTGAAAGGTGAGTCATATTGTGTTTGAGAATTAAGATCCATTAGCGAGTGCTCTTGGTAGTAGAACACGCTGTTTGGATTCTCGGTTGCCCACATACGGACGCTAACGGGATCGGATGGATGTTTCTCCCACAGATCTTCCGCCCTCTTACGACAAATGTTCCTAACATCCAACGGCAACAAGAATGTGTCGCGCGTGACCAATCCGTTGGACATGGCCAACTCCTTAACCTCTTTGGTGTGTTGTTGCATAATTTGTGCAGGAGATAACCCATAAGAATGCATTTGAGCAATTTCAGTTTCATTTCCTCTGATAGCCCAGCACTAAGTGCATATCTAAATCCACTGACCATGGTACCATGGCAATGTTCTCCAACGGCATTCAAGTGTTCTGCATTTTTGTAAATGAGCGAACACAACGAGTGGTTTAGGTAGGGCTTCTTCGCAACAAAACAACGTTGGCACCTTCGCTTCACGGAGTTGCCTGCTAATATCTTGCCAATGCGCGTTGCCTTTGGACAGGTTGATTTGGTCACAGGGAAAGACTCGTATTCCGGTACAACCTTCTTGCCTCGCTTTTTCTTTTGCAACATCTTCTGTTTGTTCTTTTTTTGAGTGGATTTCAGTAGAGCTTGCATATCATGTGGCATTGTATCAGTGTAATCTTTAGGGCCAAAGTTGCACCTGTATTTGGGATGGCCATGGAAGAATGACATTAATGATAATATATATGGATTGGATGTGTGGTATATGGGAACGATGGGTGGTACTAGTTTATGGAGATCCAATTGCACATAATGGTATATGAAGAACACACCTACAACACCACTGCAAGGACACATTGAAGAGATATGGCTTCATGAGCATCTTCATGTACAACAATAGAGAACCATTCAAGGACATGAAATTGATGCACCCTCATGATCTGTGAGTACAATGTACTCCCAATCCTTTACTGTAGAATGAAATGCATATTACTAGTGAGCACATTATGACACGCAGATTATAAAGAATAGTGGGTGTGGTTCCAATGCCGGAGTAGGCAGTAGGTCAAACCTCAGTACAAGTGTCAGATTGTGTGCACGAGGTGTTCGCAAGGAGTGTGGCAAGTTAACACGTACGATGGCCTTGGTGATTTGAAGGGAAATTGAGGATGTTGTTGCTCGCCTTCAATGAAATCCTCAAGTCTATCCCACAATATGACGGTGTCAGCCATAAACCCCCACCCTTGTGCGTCTGTGGTCCAGGTGGAAGTCTATGGCTCACATGTCTTTGTCGACTCTTAGCCTTGGAGACCCCATGCTCATGCTCCAATAAATTCAAATACAAAGCACACTCTTTTTATTTAAACACACAGGGCATTAGCATTGAAAAATACTTGTGCACCCATGATGATTATTACACACAATCACCCTAGCATCCTCTTCCTATTCTAATCTTCTACCTCATGTGTGTGCCATCCCACTGATCAATCTGATTAATGGCACCTTAAGACACCTTCTTACACCCCATAGGTTGATCAACCTAGGTTAACTGTCCTCCTCACTAAGCTCCCACCCTTTATTGCCACGTCACTTGAAGATTCGGCTCACAGCCCTCGGTCCATTTCAGTGCCTCACTTCCTTCCTTGCGGCCTTAGAGTCCAGATTTGAGCCTCCCCTCCACCTAGGGGCTTCGAACCCATCTTGAAGGCCTCTAAACCCACACTAGGCCGTGAATTCCCAAAATCCACCCTTAGTAGCCACTGCTGCAGTCTCTGGATTCCATCAGAGCTTCAAATCTGAACCGGCACCTTGAATTCCAGACTCCCAGCTTCGAACCCACCTTGAAAGCTTCCGAACCCACCTCAGGGCCTTGAATCCGAACCCGAGTCCTGAATCCCGAAATGTCAACTTCTCAACCACTGCCGCACTCTCTGAACTCACATCAGAGCTTCCAAACCCACCTCAGGGCCTTAAATTCCAAGAATTCCAGCCTCACACCCAATGCTGCAATCTCTTAATCACATCAGAGCTTCAAATCTGAATTCAAACATGAGAATCTAAATCAAAATTCTAAAATCCCTGAGTTCAGTGTCGCCACCAATGCCGAAGTCCCTGAATCACATCAGAGCTTCAAATCTGAATCCAAACCTAAAAATCTAAATCTAAATTCTAAAATCCATGAGTTCAGTGTCGCCACCAATGCCGAAGTCCCTGAATCACATCAGAGCTTCAAATCTGAATCCGAACCCCGTTCCCGCTCTCCGCTTCCAAAAATCAGATTTTTTTGGTAGAACCCAGCAAAACGGAGAGAGCATGTGTCAGGCCTCTCGGCCTTCCCTAACCACAGAGTTTAGAGATCATCCCCTTAAACCCAGGCCCCCCCCTTAAATGAATAATTTAACAAGGTCCTAGCCCTCTAGGATTGCATACACTAAACTTATAACCTAAAACTAATTTACTTACTTCATTTTGTTTTGATTTTCTTTTCCTCTCATAATCCCTAAACCTGGAACCAATAATTCAATTTAATCTAACTTGAGACTTCACCCCGTTGGCATACAATTCAATAACGCAATTAAATGCAATTTCGAACTTTTTGACAATTTAAAAGCTAAAATCACTTGTGAACACCCAATTGGGCTCACAGACGGTTAGCATAGAGGTTTTGTGTATCCCCTGGCCCTGCGTAGCGTGGCTGGTCCACACCAAGTCGTCCATGGCAAATGCACTTGGAGGAGGATTTTGAACTCCCTCTCTCTCAACGAAATTATTAGATTAGCCTGCTTTGCACGAAATGTTGCTGGAGCAAATTCAGCGAGGTCGTCATCATACTCTACAATAGATTCAAGATGAGACATATTGCGAGGAAAATGGGCGATCGCCATCTGAGGGACATAAGTTGATGAAAAAAACAGTAGTTTAAAGACCCAGCTACTTCACTTCACATGCCCCTAAAGCTTCTCATTCTTCAAAAAACGCTCCAAAGAACTGGAAAATGAAGTGCAAAGAACTGAACATCAAAAAACCAGAGCACAAATGACGAACACAGTGAATAATTGTGCCGCATAGCACACACAATGCAAAAAATTGTGTGCTTTGCGTTAGAACAACCCTAAAACCTAGATCCGCAAATCATGGTGCATCCAAATCTACATAACATGTAGAACATGTTATGTAGAACAATGTATGTAGGAACAAATTTGTAGAACAAGCTCCTATAGAACCAGATCTTTAGTACAAGGTATGTGGGACATGATATGTGGGACAAAATCTGTAGGACATGATATGTGGAACAAAATCTGTAGGACATGGATCTGTAGGACAGTGTATGTGGGACATGGATCTGTAGGACATGGATTTGTAGGACAGTGTCTGTGGGACATGATCTGTGGTACTAGATAACTGCCTTCAACGCGGACGTTTATGGACATGAAAGTGGTGTGGACGGAAAAGGCTTTCGTTGCTGACGTCACTTCACAAGCAACCTTGGCGCTGTCAGAGAGAATCCCTAGAAATTCGTGTTGGGGTATTTAACGTCCTCCACACTTCATCGATCCCAACTATGAATACCCTCCTATTAGGAGACCTACTATGTTCAATTCGGGGCGATACAAATATCAACTTTTGTGATTAATTTGTCCTAATCCGGGATTTGTGGCCCCTTTAGAACATGTTTTGACTTTCATTGGTTTTGAATGGGTTTCAACAAGTGAGAGGATCTACACTAATAACCCAAAAAAGGACTTAAAAGAACTAAGTTAACAAAGACTATATTTAGTTTGTGATTTCCAACAATGTGGGAACTCACCTTCATGTATACATAGCTCAGAATCCACCAGAACCTTGTTTTTTTTGTTTTTTTATATTTATCCTATGAGGAATAGAAATACCAACCTTGGAAATCTCTTGGATACAAATCATCCTTTGTTACATCAAATGCTTGTAATACATGGTTCATGTCCTTAAGGTAAATGAGTTGGGCATTGCAGTTCACACTCTAAACTCCATAATATCATGCTTGTGGCAACCAAAGTGCACATTGCAGTAAGGAGTTTTGTAGTGTTAACATGGATGCGTTGAATGTAAGTATGTAGGTAACATCCCATGTAGACTCAGTCTATGTCAAATCGATTCGACAATGATCTAAAGGTTGAGGCAAAACGTGTAGATTACTTCCGCGGTCCCTAGAGTGAGGATTGCGATTAGTATTTCGGTAATTGGGAAGTGATAGAAGATATAGGTCACAGTTTTGGAGTATTAGACCTAGAAAATGCACTCAAAAGAGTAAAATCACACCCAAACACGGAAAGGGTGCAAAATCAAACATGGACACGTGAATGTATGCGCACCAACCAATAGGCAATGGGCAACAACAATACTAGGTTTCCCGACAATTTAATCCTCTTCTAAAGAAGGTATGTAACCGGGGTAAAGATACAAGAGAACGCTCACTTTAGGATCCATAAATTACTGGACTAAAGCACTCTCAATCCATTTGTGACATTTTTTCAGTGACTCTTACTTGCTCAACAAAGCACTAAGGCACAAATTCACTGCAAGTCTTTCTGCCTACGCTTATCTCCATATTGCATACGGCAACATCTCAGCTCAGTAAAGAGTTTGCATCAAGAATTCCTTTGTGAGGCAACCTTATCATCAACACTCTCTCCATAAGAACCTAAACACATGATAGAGCAACACACTCATACTCATCCCCACACAAATCGATGTGTTATTCCATAATGTCATGTGCTACACCGATTCTCTGTTATCACACATCCATGTTAACACTACAAACCTCCTTTAATATCACGTGCACTTTGGTTGTGTCAGCCATAAACCCCCACCCTTATGCGTCGTAATCCGGATGGAAGCCCATGACCAACATGTGACCAAACAATCTCTCCTAACCCTCAGCACCTAACTGCCAATGCTCCAACAGTACAACCATAAACACACAATCACCAATTTTATTTTAATAATACAAGGTTCAAGTATTGAGAAATACTCTTTTCCCTTGTGTTGGATTCAACCTAGTCACTCCACACCCATTAACCTACACTTCCAATTACATTAGGCAACCCAACTCATGCCATTGGCTTGCTCATGTCTTTGTCTTCTATTACTATCTAATCCCTAATCATTACCTAAGTATGCTCTAATTAGGCCTTCGAAATTCAGTCCCACATCCTCCTTCAGCCTGTGGAACCAATGCTTCTACCAGCCATGCCGTTCTCGGTCCAGTTGGACCCTGTAGCACCCCCCATCTAGCCACGTGTCGCAGCTCAGTTGCCTCAAGTTCGTTCAGCTTACGGCTCAGTCTCGGCAGCTCACTTGTTGGCTGCCCAGCAGCCTTCAACCTCAGATTCGGCAGACTGCAACCTCCACCTGCTTGATCTCCTGCTCACAAAGCTACTCTGCCTCTGCACTGATTCCGAGTGCGAGTGCGCGGCGGTAGCAGGTGTATCCGAGCGAGCACAAATTCGCAAATTTGCGGTGGCCTGATTTTGAGCCTGCGGCAGCTTGAGCATCCGCACCTAATCAACCCCCACCCTTCGGTGCCGCAGCCACCTGATTTCTGTTGCCAAAGCAACTCCAGCAGCATTCCTCCTTCCTATCCTACTCCTACACTGCTTGCAGGCTCAGTCCCCGCATCTGATCATCGCAGCATCCACTCCCCCACTGCCGAGAGTTTGTCTGTGTCTGTCCTCCTCCGCTGGCCGAACAGCTTCCCCGCCTAACCTCTGCCCAGATCAGAAAATCCCGGCCTTACCCACCCGCAAGCAACGGCCTGCCCCCTTAAATGAACTCATCCCAAGCCCTAAATGAACACCCAAACACTCAAAAACGGATGCTTGATACAGGCTCAAGCCGCCCCCCTTCCTAACATTACTCTAATTAAATAAAACCATTTAAGTGTTTAAATCCTAAAACCCAATGCCTAACTCCAATTGCAACCATAATAATTTGATGCCACTTAAATCCCTTCAACCTACAAAGCTAACCCAATAACATGGCGATTTTAACTTCCTCATGTAATTTTGGGTTAACTAGAAATGTGAACACAAAATTGGGCTCACAGGTTGTCACAAGCATGATATTATAGAGTGTATATCATAGAACATGCCAATAGAAACTACATGTATACAATTTCATTGTGTCCAAAAGTCATGCATATGTCTAGATTTACTTAATGCCTATTTATATGTAAATTTGAAACTTCCTCCGTCGTTTTAAGCGCAAAAGTTTTTTGCACCATGGAATGGAGTTGTAAACCCGCTACAAGCCTCTCAACAATCCCGATTCATGTACAATTTTTTATTACAATATGCATGTGGTTTGGGACTCAAAATTTCACAAGGTGCACACTTAGATGAAAGTTGCTAGTATGGACACATGGACTCTAAAGCTTTGACGAAGGAGTTTCTTGAAGAGACTTGGCATGCTTGGCTTCATTGTGGTCTTGTCATGTGCTTTTTGACCATGTAATCCAATGCGGAAGTTGCCCGGCTCTTGAAATGGCTTGTGGCTCGTGACAACTAAGTTACAATAACTTAGATGACCACATTTTAGTACCCTCGCGGTGGACTTTGCCACGACTTTATAAAAAAGGGGAATCACCAAAGTTACGGATGAACGCTATACTAAGTTTGGGAAAATTGGACACAAATGGTGTTCTTCTCCATGATCTCGTCGTGTGTTGCCATCGATGACGTATTTCGATGTTCTACTCACGTGGCAAGCTAGTTATTTCCCTTGTCATGAATCTCTTGAATCAACCAAGGATAAGATAAGCATGCTTATTTTGGTTACTTGTTTTAAGTGAACCCTACACTCCACCTACATTTGTGTGGTGCATATTTAGGTGTGGATGTAAGAACGGACATCCAAAAAGATTTGACTTCATGCTCAAAATTCGTCAATTGATTTAGGCTCAATACTTAACATAAATGAATGGACTTATATGATCAAATGATAAGACAAATAATTTATTTCTTGGACAATAAATAAGACTATCACACAAGTTAAACAAATTGCGAGGAAAACATTTTCCGGGCAACATTGTTTGTCAATCATCTCTCACTAACTGTGTGTTTTCATTGACCTTCACCAACCTTGGTTCAATACAATGTGAGGGTCAGATGGAGGTTTAGAAAACATGTTTTGGGCAAAGATCAAAATCCTAATATGTCAATAACTTAATCATGATCATTCAAGAGACCGATTTTAGGTGCGTCCATGGACAAAAACGTGTGTTTGAGTTGCATACTTTCATTCCTAGCTTATTGTGTCCCAAGACTATATTGTAATTTTTCCTTAACATGAGATAATGCATTTATTAAAGTTTCGAGCCCATAGAATATACAAATGTTACATTGAGACTTGGTGAGGCTTGTGGATGTTGTGTATATAGGCTGTACATTGAGCTCACCTAAACACCACGCCAAAACCATTTACTCAGCTACCAAAAACCCTCGGATGAATACTATCACAAATCAACTACACCCAAACCAACTTCATTAGCTAAGTGAACATGATGGACACCCAACTTGAGGTTAGGTCTCATGATTCAAACACAACATTGTGAAACCAATAAATACACCTCACCGCCATAACACACAACCTCAAGGTATCAACATATACACACATACAAATATACACTGTGAAATCAATAATACATCTCGGCCATCATAACACACAACCTACATGTACCTACACAAACACATGTACTAATATACAATTGTAGACCACCAAAAGGCCCTCCCAAGTCCATCTGCTTGCTTGAAACGGTGGTGATGACACTTACCCCATAGCCATGCTCCGTAAACCCGCCCTGATCCACATGTGAGTCCACAACTATGATCAAAGGCAAAGCACCCCTTGTTCACACCACATCACTCTTCAGAGCTTGGACAACTGCCAAAATAACTATAGTTAACTAGATTTTTTTCAATACATTTTAGGGAACAACTATAGTTAACTAGAAAAAATTCAAACCAATTTGAAAAACAACTATAGTTAACTAAAAAAATTTAAGACCAAATTCAAAAACAACCACAGTTAACTAGAATTTTTTTAGATAACTATAACTTGAGAGTACCAAAACCTGTAAGGAACCAACCGGCAAATTCTTTCATTTATCTCAAAAAATGAAATGAAATACATTACAATAACTTTTTTAAAGAGACCTTATGTAAGAATCAATGCTTGTCACCCATGCCGGTCCATCCCAAGAAGGAATAGCACCCACTGTTCCTTGCGGTAATTGAACCCATTAAGGTAGAGATACCATAAACCGTGAACTACCCTCTACCCGTGCATTAGACTTCCGTCAGAATAGTGAAGTGCCATTTCTGAAAGCGAGGTTGGTAACTTGAATGCATGTACAATCAGTTTAGCCAAATTTAGTAATGTTTGACTATCATTAATCATAGTTTAATGTACTCATGAGTTAACCGGTTTAGGTGATGTTCTGTGTGGAAATGAGGATTACCGTGTTTGGCATAAGGAGAATCTAGTGAACGAGTAGGGGTTTGACAAACTTTCCACTTTGAAAAATTGTAGAATTTTTTTACAGGGAATAAAAATATGAAACAACTTGCATTCTTCATGAATCCTTCTCTTCTATCTTGGAAAATTATCTCATGATTGTAAGACCATAACTTCAATGCGAATCACCTTATTTTCATGGTTTATGGTATGTCTACCTTATACTCTAAGTTACTTATAGAGAATGAGGTCGTACTCATTGGGTGTTGATTGAGTCCAAGTCACAAATGGAATCAAGTCCCAAATTTTGAATTTTGAATTAAAGAAAAAGGAAAAGATATAGATGCTCTAAACTATCATGGTACTACACTGCAAGTTAACTAGATATAACTATAGTTAACTAGATCTTTTGGCAGACCCAAATTAAAACAACTATAGTTAACTACATTTTTTGGTAGGTCAAATCACGAACAACTATAGTTATGAAAGGCAAGTAGTTAACTAATAGTTGAACTAGTTGGTTAGTTGTCCAAGGTCTGTCACTCTTCCTCCCTCCTTCCCTTCCTTTAAAGATAATATCCCCACCCACACACACACAATCAAAAATATAAAGTCAAAACAAAATAAATGGAATTTGAATTGAACAGTCCCATATGCATGTGGGGGGTATGAACTTAGTCAACCAGTGTGGGTGAAGGGACCTTAATTAAGGTACAATAGCCTACATGGACACTCATTGTAAGATGGTCAAAGTTTCGCGCCCAAGGGGTCCCGCCTCCCCTCGGTGTGGGCGTGTTTTCTTTTTGATTTTATTCATTCTTGGCATTGGCCGTGTTGGCCTTCTGTCTCAAAAAAAAAAAAAAAAAAGATGGTCAAAGTCCTCTAAAAATGTAGCACTTATCTTCACATTAGAAGGCAAATGTAGGGAGTGTTCAAGATTGAAGCCCTCATATGACTTTCATTTTGAAGGGCTCTTAAATTTCGGCCCTTCAACTGAAGGGTTGGTTCAAATCCAAGACGTCAATCTAAGAATATAGAAATGAAATACAAAACTCATATTAAACTTGTGCATGAATTATACGGTACATGTTTCCAATACAATGTGAAGAATTAAGAATCAACCATCTAACTCCACTTCTTGTAGTGACAATGCCCTACGCTTGTTGGTTCTTGTGGCGGGCAGATTATATTGAGGACTTCAAGTGACGTCTTCATTTTCAATTTGGGGTTGCGTTTTGGAGGGTTGTTTTGAGAGAGGTATATTTTGAAGGGCCAAATCGCGTTTGAAGGGCATTGAAGACTTCAATCTTGAACACTGGGGAGTGCTGTACATTGAAACCCGTTTGCAAAATCTAGTCCATTTTGGGACCATCCGAGTTTGGGCAATGCAACTTCTAACACCTGCTAATACTGACTGATAACTTCTTCACTTTTTATTTATAATTATAATAATAATAATTTATTTATTTATTTTAAAAAATTGGGCACAAAACACTGACTGATAACTTCATAAGTGGAGGCAGTAGTGCTACTACTAGGGATAAGGAAGGAGGTGAGGTCTGTCTACCATATCCAAACATGTCTTGTCTTGTTGGTGTCGTGTAAGTTATCTCCTTCTACAACATGCATTCCCAATGACAAAGCGCAGAGTAACCAACCATTTGGAGCATTTAATACTTGGTTGCGTCCTTTTGGACGCACATGCGCCATGGCACATGGCCCCTGCCCCTCCTCCCATGCATCGCCGCTTCCTTATTGTTCTTTACACATGACCTTCTCCACCATCGCATGAAGCCGGACCTTAACCCTTCTTCGGTTACTTCTCTTACAAAAACACTCACACATAAGGTAGACGACCCATTCCCGACCACCACCCCATTTCAAGGCTGGGGCAAAACAACCCATACACTGGTTCCTTGGAGGCAAGGGTTTAGGGGCTGGGGAGAAACAACCCGTACACTGGTTTCTTGGAGGCAAGGGTTTAGGCATCCAACAAGGAACGAGTGCATGGGTTAGTTCACCCAAATCCCCATTTCAATAGCTTAAGGTAGAAACACCATAAACCGTGAAAATAAGGTGATTCGCACTGAAGTTATGGTCTTACAATCATGAGATACTTTTCCAAGAGAGAAGAGAAGGATTCATGAAGAATGCAAGTTGTCTCATATTTTTATTCCCTATAAAAAAATAAATCTACAATTTTTCAAAGTGGAAAGTTTGTCAAACCCCCTACTCGTTCACTAGATTCTCCTTACACCGAACACGGTAGTCCTCATTTCCACACAGAACACCACCTAAACCAGTTAACTCATGAGTACATTAAATTGTGATTGATGGTAATCAAACATGACTAAATTTGGCTAAACTGATTGTACACGCATTCAAGCTGCCAACCTCGCAATGATCGGTTTCAGAAAAGAGTACTTCACTATTCTGACGGAAGTCTACTGCACGGGTAGAGGGTAGTTCATAGTTTATGGTTTTTCTACCTTAGGCCAACCTATTCATACGTGGCACAATATCAATCTTTGATCCATGATGGCATGTCATGGTCGAAATTCAACTTAGCCAAATGTCAGTGGCTGAGTTTACAACGAGGGTTAGATTGCAAGCATGATTAAGTGTCATGATCATTGATTATGGATATCAAGCATTATTGGTTTTGTAACCAATCAGTGATTAGAAATAGGGGGATTTATATCACATGTATAGGTTAAAGAGAATATCCACTTATAGAATTCTTGGTAATTCGGTTATTGCAAAAAAATAATGAAAAGTAAGAATATTAATTACTTCTTATTTTTATTTCTCTATCTAAGATTTTTTTCTTGATCATACTTAAACCACGAATACACTAAATTGAATAACTAGTCAAGAATGGGTCAACTACCTTATTTGAGTTGCATGTGGTTTGGAGTAGCTCCAAGAACATATACCTTAAAGACATGTGTTTAAAGAAAAGAAAAAAAAAAGAAAAAAAGAACACATTGGATTGCGTGCTCAAGATACAATAACCAAGTTGAGCTTAATAATCAATTATTGCAGGGGGCGTTCTATACCCAGTTGACGAGCATGAGAAACTTTGCTTTGATTGCTAATAAGGTATGCATATGAGCTTTGAAAATTATGAGGAAAGTGGCTACAACCTCGATTTAGAGTTGCGAACCATCTTCTACTAATCACATCTTTCATATATTAGGAGAAGTGAGTTCGTTGGAGAAATGAACCATTTTGGACCCATCTACTTCGGTGCTTTTATAGTCAAGCTAATATAATTGTTGGAGGGTGTTTCTACAAATAATGCTTGGACCATTTTTCTTTTATTTCTTTGATTTTACACAATTCAAAAACAAATTCAATTGCAAAAGAAAAGTACATGTCAACTCAGGAGAACCAGCGTAAAAACGAGGGGACTTAAGATATAATGCCCATCTAGGGTCTAACCTTTCAAGTAACTAACAAATTCCTACGAGTAACAATAAGACCTTTGACACACCATGCCGAGTCAAAATCATTAAGAACATCTTCATAGGCAACATCCGGGGTTTTTTCCAAGTCATGGAGAGTTTGTTGCCACTCCAATCTCCCATAGTCAAGTAAGGAGTGCCACATCATTTGGTGAATCTTTTCCAAAGGCCACTAACTAGCATTGACAACCAAATCATCACGTTGACACCAAATGATCCACGGGAGGCCACTTCTCAAGAAGAACCAAATTCTACTAGTGGTTACAAAGAGTGATTGATCAAAGAGGCATTGCATCATTGTGAAAGACTTCCGAGGGCCAAGGTTACCTTCTTTTCGCAAAGATTTGCCAAATGATGTTAGCTGCATAGCGCCACATTTTTTGAGCTAACCGACAATTAAAGAACATGTGCTCCATCGATTCCATGGCTCCTGAACCACAACGGGGACAACTTTTGTCAACCTCCGTTGAGATCCTTCCACACCATTAGTTCACCACCACTACTTTGTGAATTACTGACCAAAGGAAGGTTGCTTCCTTATGCGTCTTGTGTGTTTTGCCAAATGATGTTCCATCTAAGGGAAGTGGAGGGAGGAGTTCCATGCTACCACTTATCTAGGATCGATTTCCTAAGAGCCACTTGGGAAGTGATCCAAGTCTTGCCAAACTTGGCTGAGTATGCCATAAAAGGCGTAACTCTGGGCCATCACCATCGTGCCGGGTCAAAGAAAAGTTGATCCAATTTACCAAAGAACAATTTGAATTGAGTATGTGCACTTCCACAAAAGAGCCCATCCACCCTAACTATGGACATCCAACCTGAGAAAGCCGTAGGAGGTACAACATGCCTTGCATTAGGTTCCACCTCAACAAGGGTAAAGTATTACAACCCAATAATGGATTTAGGGAAGGAGCCCATGAATTATGCACTAAATTCCACTGGGCCAGAACCGAAAGCCTTGAGGTATCCGGCGCAAACTACCCATTCCAGCATTGTATCCTCTACATTTTTATACAAACCAACCCATTCACGTGAGGTAGGTTTAGCATCATGTTGGCAAAACAACCTCTCACAGAACAAGCCATGGTGTTCCACTAGCTTGATCCAAAAATCATAGTAAACCTCGACAAGGGGAAATTTAAGTCGTGCATCCTCCCATCTCAAAAAAGTCATTCCTACCAGGATCCTAAATATCTCGGAAAAATCTCAAACCTTTCTTGTAAAGGGACCATAATTCTTTCACTTTCATTGAAGCAAGTAAAATTTGGCCCATCCAAATTTCACATTTTGGGCTTTGTTTTGTTGACCGCCATCTTAGACCAGTATCATATGAGTTGCACATTAAACACTAGAAGAAATGAATACAACATTTGAATTGAGATGTTCATCTTCAACGCTCATCCATCCCGTCTTGAAATTATAACCCCCATAGCCTTGTAGTTAATTTATTTGAAATTTGTACCACTAGAATAATTTCACGGTCTTCGAAGAAGCCTATTCCAATATGAAATGATATGAAATAAGTTACATGTGACTTCCAAACTACAATTTCACATCATTTTTAATGGTTGTACAAGGTACGTTCACATGCGATAATTCCCTCTTGCCGTACTTAAGCCAATATGGTGGGTTGGAGCTTGCCGGTGGCCACTCAAACTCGCTCGTGCATCGTGGATGACTGAGCTCTAGTAAGACCAAACTCCTTTTAGGTCGAGAGCCAATATATTCCAACCGGATCCCACCAAAGTAAATCAGGGCTCGGATACCATTTTCATAGTGAAATTCTCTTCTAATATAAAATTTCAACTCTAGAATTAGTCATTTAGTTCTCACTTTTTTCATTTGCCCAATGGATGAGTTACATCCATAACCGAACACTTAAAGAGACTATGCACTAGATGTAGAGAAGTATAAGGTGGTGAATTTTTTTTCCTGTGTAGGAAGATAGAAATCATGAGAGCTACAAAAATTTTGATGACTTTATTCCTTCAATTGAAATTACTGTGAATTTTTGAAGCCAGCATTTGGCGTGAGCATATTACCAATGTCGTGAGTTTTCCTTAACTGCTCGTTTCAATCATTCGTTCCTCCTCATTGATCACTCAAACCAGGGTCACGTGTCATGACATTATTGGTTCCGGTCTTATCAAAATGCAATCCTAGCATGATAAAAATTTATGGCACCCTATAGGTTCTCAATGGGGACCTGATTGAGAATAGGTGTCCCTACTCTAGATAGCCCAGCCTCATCGTACTACACACATGGCATGTATTTTATATCGACATGCAACAAGAAAGATATCATGTAAGGTCAAGGCATCCATAGTGGACTAGGTCCATTTAACGAGATCTATAGTTTTTAGGCACAAGGAGTTAAGGTTTATGTGGTGGCGATGTGTGATTGATTGCCCTCGTAAGAATTTTGACAGTTGTCATAGCCAAGCATTAGAATTTAGATGCACCTCCTAAACAGATGCAAACTCTCTTATTTTATTGGTTATAGATGCCTCAACCTTAATGACATGAAGCATGAGTTTGTTATACAAGTTGTATGATAAATCAATATTTAACTTCCATTCTTTGTAGCCATGGGCCTTCAAATTTTGCCAATTAGTAATACACTACACATTCACAGGTGCCATCAGTATAAACATTTTGTAAAACTAAAGGTAGCTAGGGTGGTGAACAGGGAGAGTTTTTACTGTGGAGCGGTAAAACTTTTTGGAACAAAATTTCACGAAAAAAGAAAAGAAGAGATATATGGCGACACAATTTTTAGGACCAATGCTTTTGTGGGTAATTTGGCACATGAAGAAACTTTGATAATTCTTGCATGCCTATATAATCACTAGTTGGGCGACCATCCCTCAACGAAATGAACAAACAAGCAAATTTGGCCATCGTTTTTCTTCTTTCCATGGTAACACCATAAGCAAGTTGCAACAACCGTGTCACGGTTTTGTTGCAAGACAAAATCTCTCATTCTTGACACTAATGCAACTTCTAAAGATAAAATATTGACCAACAACACACACACACACACCAACAATGGTCAACTTAGCTTTGTGGTGACCATGTTTCATCAAGGAGACTAGTTTGGGGACTAAGTTTTTCACGACCCTCTATCTTAGTGCACATCAAACACCTAATATGGTGATTCCCCATCCTCCCCAATGACCGATTTTGCCCACAATAGTTTTGCGGCTCAAGTGTCCTAGAATACATGACTACCTTCATAAGATTTTGATGACATTTTGTTTATGCCATTATGGCTAACCCAAGGCTCAGATGGACCAACATCCTCATCATAAACATTTGGGAGAGTAGCAAGAGGACTAGCAATATGTGAAAAGAATATGCATAAGTGGAAATTAGCATGTACATCCAAGAGACCGATTGCCAAGAGTCTCCCGAAAGCAAAATGCACAAGCATGAGATTCACAATGCACAAGAACTCAAGGAAGTGGCATAATCCAATAAGGAAATAACAACCATGTACAAACACAACACATTCATAATGCACAATGCCACCAAGTGCTCACAAACACTGATAGATGGAAGGGGTAAGGCAAAATGTTGAAAAAACTTGGGTGAGCCATTTGCCTGAACCCAAGGACTAGGTGCCTCACACATGAGTTGGGCAACCTCTCGAACTCGCCAAATCTACAAGTCCAAGTGCCCACAACCACCACATGTGTTCACAACCACCTAGCAGCGTATCTCAATCTCAATCACCCCAAACTTGCCAAGTACTGAAAATTTGCAATCAAAACAAATTCCACATCTAGTGTTCACATTAAACTTGAACTCAAACTCCCCAAAACCTCTCGGACTTCCCGAATCAACAAATGCATGTGCCCACAACCACCTTGTAGCTTGGCTCAATCTCAATCTCCCCTAAACTCATTTACTTCCACTGAAATGCTTGGAAAACTTGCAATAAATGCAAATCCCACATGCAACACTCTTGGCATACTTGAACTCAAACTTGCCAATTTCGTAACTGCATGTGCCCACACCTACCTAGCTCTCAAACTCGCCAAGATGCAATGAAATGCCTAGAAAACTTGTAGAAAACCTCTTGAACTTGCCGAAACCTCTCAAGCCATATTGGTCTCTCAAGCAACGCATATGGAAACTAAACCACTAGGATGAGGGTGTTGAATGGAAGAGAGAGAGAGGATAAGGTCTTCGTACTTGGTGGGCAACCCAAGTTGCAAGAACCAAACGTAAACCACAAACCAACTTGGTTAGTCGCCAAACATCTAGACTCCACCTGCAACCAACAAGAAAAAACTTAAGTGAGAAAATTGCCCAGAAATCAATCCCATATGGCCAATTGCTACAAGTGATAACAAATAAACGTATACAAAAATGCAAACCAACACACATGAATGGCGAACTTGGGTTTGGTGGAGGAGGCAAGGGCGGCGACATGACAATGATGCAACTCGGGTTTTGTTGGCGACAGAGGTAAGGTTTTGGGTTGAGATGGGGACTTCGACACCGAAAAAGGAAGGGATAGGCAAATAAACGTTTGAATGGGTCAACACTAGTTGGCGATGCGTGATAGGTGGGCACGTGTGAGTATTTGGCTACCCGGCCCTTTTTTCCAACCCCCAAAAACACACATGGGTGTTGAAACCCACATTTTTAGGTAGTTTTTTTGTGAAATTTTGCCAAAAACGTTTTCATTGGGTGCCATATGTTGGTTATGAACACATGCCAAACTACACTAAATATTGTATTTAGTGTCATTTGCTATGTGGAATTATGCAATTCTATAACTTTCTACTACATATCTCTTCCTTTTTTTGCCAACAAAGATCATATTGGTTATTTGAACATTCTAGAACATCTCTACTTGGTAAGAGAAAATATCAATAGTAAAGTTATACAATATTGTGTAACTCCAAATGGTAAGTGAGACTGCATACACTATTTCGTGTAGTGCTTTCATAAGGCATGTGGGGAGGGAGTCATGTTTCTCTATTTTATAAATTTTAAGGTTTTCAATTTTGTGGTGTGACGATGTGAGACTAAAATTTATCAGCGGAGTTAATAATATGCATGAGCCAATAACCTCGCACTTATTATCAAGGTGAAGTGTCCCTCATTCACGTTGGTGTCGTCTCTCTGCACAAGCCAACCTTTATGGTATTCAATGTCAATGCACACTATTTTGCAAATGCTTACACCAAATTGTTTGTGAGTTTAGCAATGTCACATCTCACGGTTTTAAACATACGTAATTCATCAATTGTTTAGGTTTTTATATTATTCAATCTTTCTTTGAAGTCCGGACTGAGAAAAGAAGAGTGAAGTAAAGAACTTAGGGCTTAACCACTACATGTGGGAGACCTCTCTCCACCTTTCTCTCTGACTTATAATGACATTCTAAATATTGATCAATAGTATTGAATACTAGAATATTAATGTCTTATACTAAACCAATATAATTATTTATAAATAAAATTACCAATTACCAATTTATATTTGCATCAAATGATTGAAAGTATTACACTTCTTAACATATCAAACACACACATTTTTTCTTAGTAGTTTCACCGATGCATCTGAGTCTTATTAAATTTCTAAAATTAAATTAGGATTATTTTAGCTAAATATTTATTGTGAAAACTAAATGAAAGCATTTCGACAACTAGAATATAGCCTTTACATAGCTTATGTATAGACCAACAATTATGTATAAACCAAAAATGTCGTAACATTGCTTTCCATATACAATGCATTGGTCCAATGTGTTAAACTTATGGTGAGGTTTTTTGAAATTCAACCAATGAATGAGGAAAACCAACTGCTATTTACATATGGACCAATTGAGTTTAAAAAAATAACTGGTTGAAGTTCAAGGCCTCATATGAATCATCCATTGTTATAGAGGAATCTATGGAATATACTACAATTAATAAACAAAAACCGGAAGATGTGAAGATGTAACCAGTCAAACTTGAAAACATTAGGATTTTTTAATTTTTAATTTATTTTTTTGGAACACATGAGATGCTTGACCACCTAGTTAATTTTTCGTCAAGTAGAGAGACAATTTCACAGCCGGGAATCGAACCGCCAACCATTCCATTCAGTTTGGAGAAACACTAGGGTTTTGATTAGTATTGCCCAACAATATCCCCAAACACTGGAAGAATTCAACCCACTATAACTTATCAATAGGTGTGTGAACCCATTAAAGTAGACTTTGATATTAAGCAACAAAATCCATTTGAATATAACATGTCTAATGATTCATCGCCATCGTAGAATGCAAAGTATAGGATACTCAGTCACACTTTAATTGGTGACCCTTGAGTCAAGTTTTGAAACATTACCTTGCTTATAGACACAACAACTTGGCACTTCTCTCTACGGCTTGAAAAGCGACAAAGCCATAAAGGTAGACTGGTCTTAAGTGGCTCGTTTTCTTAATTGGAGCCCTAGGTTTGATTGGTATGTGGTTTGGTGACAATCAAAGAGCAAACATCATAGAGACATATGTTTAAGAGAGATTGGACTACATCTTGAAATATTAATAACCATTCTACTCTCAATATTGAACACAACTGGGAGGACCTATGTATTCAATAAGAAATCAATAAATATGCGCTCCTAGTAACCATAACTAAATAAGAGGAGGTCTGATTTTCAATCCGTTTTTTTGGATATGTTTCATTGTAGATTTGTCGATGCAACACGAGTTTTGTTGTGTAAATCCAATCAATAAAAGTTGGAGAACATGAAAAATGAACCAAATAACACCCACATGCCTTAACAAATTCCTTTGTGGTGTGTGTTTGTCTACCATGCCTTAAATGGAAACAATGGTTTTCATCTCACGTCTAGAATCCAAGAATGTTAAAGGACAATACACAACACAACTCCCATGATACAAGTGTTGGTTGCATGCCATTCCAATCCATTGGACCTACCTCCAAAGGTTAGAAAGTTCGCATGTCCCTACCTATTTGTGTTAAAACGTTACTGAAAGTGTGGATCGTGTATATATGAAATTTTAGTTAGCAATTGAAATGATATGGCAATGCATCAAAGCATATCTCATTCAAATTCAATATGCAAACGTTACAAGGGTTTAAAAATTACGAGTAGGTGACCAAACCAACATGGGAGCATGATGTTATGGTGGACATTCTCCTACTCTACATGGACTTATTGTGCATTTTGTGTGGATTTTGGGTGTTGGTTTCAACACCATCTACCTTAAGTTGTTTGGGAAATCACATCACCTCAAAAGCAATGGAATCCATAATCGTTAGTTTCATGAGGGACATGGTATGCTTATACATATATTTTATGTAATAAAGAGTGACTCGTGTTGAAGAAAAAGAAAAAGGAAAGAAACTTCGGTGTTTGTGCACCAAAATGAATGAGGGTGTGTTCACCTTACACCGATCATGGGTGGCCGTTGATTCAAAATCCAAAATCCAATCCAAAATCCAATCCAAAATCAATGAATTTAGGGTGTTGACCTTTCCACCTTATCTAACACATGTGAACGCTAGTATAGGATATGGTTGGTTGTTAAGTTGGGTCAACGAAATAAATTGAAGCTCTTCGAGTTTGTGTGTCCTTTAGTAATTAGGAACCCCAAAATTATCATGTTATATGATGAGGTAAAAATATATGTAAATCTACATGTTCTTTTAATGACTCGTGTCTTCTTGAGATGTGAGACCCAAACAAAGTTTAAGGTGGTCGAGTATTGAAGTAGTAATACAAGGAGAAGCCCATAGTAAGTACGCTAAATTGTCCTATTATATGTGAACCACATGGATTCTTTATAATGGGAACTTTTGTGGGCCATGTCCATTTTCAACCCACACCAAATTTCTCATTTAAAGGTCGCGTGAGTCACATAAATTTGTTTGTTTTTTTAAGGGAAATCAACATGGGCGAATGGTTTTATTCTACGTTACTTTTGATGCACGGCAACTTTTATTATTCTATGTAATGTGTTGGTTGGAAGTTTCAAGGAAGATTGAGGAAGACCCAAAGCCTTGGACCCACATGGTTTTCATCCGACTAGATATTAGAGTAGCTCGCATTAACGATTTCACACCAATCTTCCACCCACACTACTAATGTTTTCTTTTTCTTTTTCCTTTTTTAGTGTAGTAGCTACATCATTCACACCTTTTCGTGTGGTTTACTATTTGGATTTATGCGTTGCTAAAACTCTTTTTATTGGGAGCATCAATTTTACCAAGTAAGTTGTATAATGTTTCTCGATGTGAGTACGTAACACTACTTAATTAATGAGTTGTGTTCATGAGTTCAATAATATATTCAAGAATAAAGACACTAGATGCCAAAATCCTAGTGCTTCAGACTAAATATGAAGTCAGGGCAGCTGAGTAATGTTATGTATTATATATTTACATTATATAAAGTAAAATATTGATAGCGTTAGTAAAATGTTATAACAATGCAAAGCTCCAAACGGTAAACCGCGGTGATATGTATAAACGGTGGGTGCAACTTGCCTTGTTTGTGTAGGAAACAAAAGAAGCGGCCATGGACAACTAAAGGTGCAATGCATTGGGAGGCGGCCCACAACGGGAGAAAGGTGAGGCTAAGACCTAGCCCACTTTGTAAAGGAGTGCATTAAGACCCGGGACCAATGAAAAGGGGCCATGCCACGAGCCTCATCCACCGTGACCCAAATTCGGACAGAGCAATTAAGTTAATTAATGCCAAAAGTGCCGATGATGATCGCGGCTACAAGGTGAATAATAACAACTTAAGGCGCGGGCCTCCACCGTCACATGTCGCCCTTTGACCCACATCCTAAACATTCATCCATCTTGATTTCAACGTGTTTGAGTGACTTACGTAAAGTCATCCATTGCCAAAGGTGACATGCATCAAATTATATTATAACGTGTTTGAGTAACTTACGTAAACTCGTCCATTGCAAAGGTGAAATGCATCAAATTGTATTATAACATGTGAATGGTCAGCTTTAGACGATTGGATTTCAAAAATAGAGTTAGGGACCCCAAATTAGTGTAGTGATGTTGCATCGGTCCTCAATCTTACAAGGGATTTTATTTATATTTATTTTTGAATGGAATCCCTTCATCCACGATGGATGAGTCTGCATAGACGACACATATCCCAAGCTTACTCGCATGGTTCTGCTATCTTCCTTGTGTGTAAGTAAGTAAGTAAGTACGTTACTCGACTTTCAGACGACCACCGGTTTTGGTATGGTGTGGCAATACACTATTGGTGGTGTAAATAGCATCATTTGCTATTTGGAGTTGCATAACGATATAATTCCTTATTCTATAGTTCACTTTTTTTTCTTCCAAACAACCTACAAGGTAGACCATCTCCACTATATATATATTATGGCCCATTATAATCTTGTCATACCATGATAATTTTTGCCTATGTAACTTTTCTTGATGCATGTCATTTTTGAACCCACATTATTATATGTTTAAAACTAGGAATATGGGATCAAAATATTCTACATGAACATGAATTAACATGGTTTTAAAATATTACATCAATATTATTCAAAATATTAGTATCTTTTTAGTAAATTGTCGTCTTATATCTAAATATTGGATTTTTTCCACCCAAATTTTCAATCCACACATGAAATATGGTGGACCACAATATTTCTACCCACGCTAACTTTCAACCCATAGTAATAAGCATAAAAAATGTAGTTGGAGCATAAAATAAATACAAAAAATTAAGTGTAAAATACAACATTTTGAAATTTTAAATAAAAAACAACACCAAAATATCACAACAATGTAGTAGAAATGAGATATTTTTCTCACCCGCTCCATTTGACAAATTGCCACCTAGAGATTGTAAAAAATAACGCGTTTTGGGTCAAATTGGTCCATTTTGATACAAAATTGTAAATTTTTGTCCCCTGTGGATCCTAGGTGACAAATGTCAAAGGGGTTGTGTTTACAAGACCCCCTTCTTTCTTTCTAGTCTAGCTTGGGTTCATTTCCCAGTTGAGTTCATATTCTATGAAGAAACGCCATAATGGCTAAAGTGAATAAGCTAGTATAAGGAGCATGGGTCCCATTTCAATGCACGACCATGATGTTGATATAGAAGTGTTGGGCTCTAATGATGTTGTTGTTGCCGCATCCACATCAAATTGTTGTCCATCTAAAAACATGACCTTAGTTTTGTTTTCCTTTTCATTTCAATGCAATCCTCAAACCAAATGCCATTGTCTTTTGAAACTTATGATCTTACTCCATGTGTTTCTTAGCAATAATATGCATCGATGGGTTCTTGAGGGGGGGGGGCTCTACGTAGTATGATGTCACGTATCGATGAGGGTTTTGGATATTATGGGGCTTAGGAGCGAGGTGTAGGCTTCAACCTCCAAAATTCACAATGATTTATTTGCTCAAGTGAAATAACCAAGACTTTGACCGGGTATGGAAATGAAGCTATTCTAGTTCAATGCTTTGCATGACACAGATGGCATATGTAATTTTTTATAGTAATTTTTGAGTTCATTGTTCTAAGAAATTTAAAAGCAAACCCTAAATGCATATATGTTTATGAGATTTTTTAAAATTGAATTGTATATGTGTTATTGGTTTTTTAGATGCAAGGTAACATAACATTTGTAATGCTTGGGAGGGGAATTTATTTGAAACTAACTAGGAATGTGTGTGATTTTGTTTTTTAATTGCACAACGATTGAGTTTTGGGACATATTCACAAATGGGCCGTGACCATGTGTCCCATGCCCGCACATTCTTAGTCAAAATGATAAGGTAATCTTCCTCAATCCATTAATTTTTTCCGATGTGTTTTGCCGGATTTTTTTGTATTATTTGGGTCACGTCTACCATTGGAATATGCTATATGTGCATCTTAAGTACATGTCCCAAAACACAAGTTTTTTGTCTGACAATGTCCGATTTGAAAGCATTGGTTTGCGAGAAAAACCAAAATGTGGTCATCTTGGAAGCTGAAAGTTGTACGTGTGTGGAACTTTCATAAGCTTTCTAATGGTGTCTTTTGTTGGCTCAATTGGTGCCCTATAAGATATGCAACTTGATAAGAAATTGTAACAAGAATTTCTCAAATTTTGGGACACCTCATCATTTTTCCCTTATTAAATTCCACGTAGAAGTATTTGGACGGTTGAAGAGTAAAAGTACTCTACATGATCTAAACATCTACATGGCATTCAACTAATCAATGTGAATATATAAAATTGTCAAAATTTATTTTCAGGCAAAGGGGCTTTGAAGGCCATTTCATGATAGCCGATGGGCACATGAATTCTAACATGTGAGCAGTGAGCGGTGAGCAATGAACTTTGAGTGTTGAGACTAGTAACAAACTTTGGTAATGCACGCTATTGTATCCTATAACCGTGGCTACTTTAGTCGACAACGTATAAGCCCAATTAATATAATATGTTTTTGAACATGCTTCTTAGTGGAATAATGGGTACATACGCACACGTAATGAAGGGTGGAGAAAAACAAAGGCTATGAGAGAAATCTCCAATATAGATTTCACCAACAAGTGAAATAATGAGAATACTAAGAAATATATCTTGTGAGTTTATTATTGAAAACATAGCCACATATTGCAATATATTTGTTGCAATATATATTTATAACTACACTTACTCTCTACCACACTATGTAGTATCACTAGATGAATTGTCACCCTTTCACTAGAATGCCTCTATCTCCATATAAACCACAACTTTGGGATCAAAAGACAACTCCCACAATTGACGAGGTAGAGTGGATGCCTTGACCTGGCCATGGCAATGTCTTCGACATAATGTGGAAGGACATACTTGCAAAGCAGGGATGCAATAGCTGATGGGCACATGAATTCTAACATGTGAGCAGTGAGCGGTGAGCAATGAACTTTGAGTGCTGAGTTTGCACATACGATGTGACATACATGTGGTTTAGGATTTACGAATTAAATCAACAACACTTTCAAATAACAACTGCAAAACAAAACTTATGTACCCAAACATGAACACTTCAAGTGAGGTTAAATTGGTCCTCCTTCGTCATCGAGTGAGGATCTCGCACGGGGGGTTCACTCCATGTAAAGTTGAACACCACGTGCGGCCAAAGTTTGCTACCCCTATATTACATGGAATAGATAAATTTAAAAATTATGATATTTTTTCTACATATACATAATCATTGATAGTATCTTTTGTATAGTTTTTTGAAAGTTTTAGTCATCTTCATTTTTTGTAGCAATTATTTTAGTTCAATTCTGTGTCATTCTAGTTAGAAACGGTATGTTTTATTAAAAAAACATATCATCAAATTTGGTTACCATTTTTTACTATGTAATAGATACCGTGTATATCTACCCATGAAAAAAATTTGATAAAATTTTGACCCATTTTGGCGATGCAACTTACCAAAAGTAGATTTTTTTTGGCCGCACGTGGTGTTCAACTTGACAATGGAGTGACCCCCCCGTGGGATCTCGACCTCACTCCAACGCCAATGGCAATTGTTTCTTGTCATGGAGTTGAATAAACACCTCCTCAAATATGGAAACATCGTATTCATTTGCAATCACATTGCGTCCACTTCACCGACAAGCAATAATAGAAGCACATGCAAGGACATTGAAAAATGAGGTCATACAATGTTATATTATTGACACGTGAATGAAAGGAAAGAAATGAAAACATGTTCACATGTGGATGCCAAGGCATCAAAAACAACAATGCCATGTTTTGTGCAAGCCTCGATGAAAATCTACAATAAGAGAGGGTCCTTCTTGCGGGCACCTTGCCATGGCTTAGCTCCATCCATGAGTTGTGTTTCTTCAGTTAATGGCCCCCAATGAGGAGGTTGTGGGTTCTATTCCCCATGCCGGCGTGGTGCTCACCACCTTAGTCCACCCAACTATGGTGGGGGGTCCTTGGACCTTGTTGTATGGGTACCTCAAAGCCCTTTGGGGGGATGCCATGTCTGGTATCTTCAAGGCACTTGTGGCTAGCTAGGAACTAGTATGGTGTGTCACTATAGTGCCCATCCTCGAAAGGGGAGAGTAGTATTGTCCCAATGTCCCCTTGTCCGGTGGGCATCTCATTGGCATTACGAACGGACACTTTATTCACGCCAACCCCTTGCTAAAAAGGGACCGGAGTTTCTATCTATCTATCTATATGTTTCTTCAGTATTGGAGTTGAAATGAATATCATCATCATCAACATTGCTTTGGATTTTGAATGCACTCCCAACCCTATTGCCACGAATAAATAGAAGGATGCGGAAATGTTTAGTATATCATTCACAAAAGCAAACTCAACATAGTATAGAGAATAGAAATCGATGTAATTTGCAATCAGTAACATACTAGCATTCTTGAACTTGAGGATTCTTGATATGTTCAATACTGTGAAAGAGTTGTCCAAAGGTGAAGATAGCCTCATCTCGTTGATTCACCACTAATCATGGAGAAAGTTGAAGTTATAAGTGAATGCAAAACTCATGACATCGTCTCTAACTTTCTTGAATATTGAGACAAAAACAATCAATGTTATATTGTTGTGCAAAAGAGAGCATGCAAACTCAAAATTTGCCTCTACTTTGTCAATGGCATGTTCATTCTACATTGGGATAATATTGGAAGGGGAGGATCTGTTAGGAATTGGCACTCCCTCGTGAATATTTGCCACCATCAAATCAACACCTCCACGAGCCAAAGTAGTAGATGAACGTTTGGTTTCATGTGCACTCCCCACCTGCGTACCAAACCAAATTCAATTCAATCAAACACAAAGGATAAAAGGAAAACATATCATAAAGAAACCATTTTCCACTTCAATGATGCCAAAAACACATAGCCACTTACCGTTTGTATGAACTCATGAATTTTGACAAGAATCCCATCACTAGGACCTTCTTGTATTATCTTCAAGAATGAGGTATTCTCAATCAAAACACAAATCGCAAGCACATCTTGTTGCACTTGAGGTAGGCTTACCAAACATTGAAATTCTTGAATTGACATGCATTGTATATTGTTCAATGATGTGGATTTTCTGACATTCCTAGGTGTTGCAACTACCACAAGGACCACAAAGAAGACCATCCTTAGTTTATTGCTCCCTTGTTTTCTTTTGTATAGCCTCACTTCATTGAGTAGTGTCATGTGTGGAAATAGATTCATTATCATTGCCATGTTGTTATTGGGATGGCATAGTACCATCTAATAATTTTCACTCGTCTTCGTCCTTTGCAAGGTAAAAATCAAATGGACACTCCATAAACCAAGGACAATATTGCAATATGCCCAAAGTCCAATATTTCAACTGTGCTTGTGTATATATACACATTCCATTGGACTTGTTAATCCATGATGCCAAGAAAAGAGGAAGGGCGTTCTCTACAACTGTTTTCCTTGCCAAAAGTTCTTGCTTCAAATACCTAAGCATTGAAATCATGTTAGAACATAATGGACCGATTCATCCCCCCCCCCCTCGGTAAGTATTGTGAACTTTCCACCTGCATCGGGTGCCTAAATTTACGGCGGGGCATCCACTACTTCAAAGGTTAACAAACTTAGGAAATTTGTGGTTAAAATTTTAGAATTTGAGCCAAGAAGGGGAGAGAAGTAACTATTGTATACGAGCATACCCATCCATCCAACATAAAAACTTGGCCCCCTATAGGTTTGTTGTCAGTTCATCTCAAACGACCTCGAATAAAATGATTAAGGTTCTTCAAATCTAATCAGCGTGTCAAAGCAACTTAAAATAATAACCTTTGGGTTGCATACTATTTTAAGGCTTTTTATGTTGGATGAAGGAGAGGTATGTTTGTGTATAATAATTCATTCTCTCCCCCTCGGGGAGATCACTCCATTGTAAAGTTGAACAACCACGTGCGAACACTTACATGTAAAAAATCCTACTTTTTACATAAAGCATCACCAAAATGGATCAAATTTTTATCAATTTTTTTTCATGAGTAGATATACACGGTACCTATTACATAGTAAAAAATGGTAACTAAATTTGATGATTTGTTTTTTTTATGAAACATACCGTTTCTAACTAGAATGACGCAAAATTGAACTAAAACAATTACTACAAAAATGAAGACGACTAAAATTTTCAAAAAATATATATACAAAAGATACTATCAATGGTTATGTATATGTAGAAAAAAATCATAAAATTTAAAATTATACATGGCATGTAATATAGGGGTAACAAACTTTGTTCGCACGTGGTGTTCAACTCGACAATGGAGTGATCTCCCTTAGCTCTCCCCAAGAATGAGCCCAATGTCACTAAAGTGATGCGAATGGCACATGTGGGGTTGTGGGCATATAGATTTGGCACATGGTGATATGCTCGGCTACTTTTGGACCCGTCACGTTGGTAGTTGCCTCGCCCCCATGGGTTGCAGGCCTCAATTGTTGGCTTGAGTAGCCCATATGTTAATCCTCCCCACATCCAAGGGCCGGTTTACACTATGGACCATGAAGTCGGACCATGGAAGATGGCAATTGTGAATGGTCCGAGTTCGTGGTCCGACTTCCATGGTCCGAGTTCATAAAAAATTAGTTTTATGAGCCATGGGCCCCTCACTAGGTGTAAACCGAATGTGGGCCAAGAAGAATGACCATGCACCAAAAAGTGAAGGTGTTGATTTTTTTAATACATGCCCAAAAAGGGCAATTTTGAAAAAAAATCAGGTTTGACCATTCTCTTGTCTTCTCTTGGGCTTCACTTGTCTTCACTTCTTGTTAAATGTGTCAAAGATGTGGCTTGCAAATCTTCTCACAACAATTTTTACAAAAAAAAATGAGCGATTTAATTTGTACATGTTCAATGTAATTTACATGTGACATGTACCTTGTGTTGTCACTACACTAAATAGGATATTTAGTGTTTGATTATATTTAATGATGTTACCACCCTACCTTGCTCAACACTAAAGTTCAATTCTTTGATAATTAGTGTTAGAAGATTTCCCATTACGGTTCTTTTGACCACCCTGATCTACCATCACTAAACAACTACATATTTTTCTTTTTCGTTTTGCAACTGTAATTTTAAATTTTTTGGGGCGTGTAATATACCATTGGAAAGGTATTTTCAAGACCT
The DNA here is from genome assembly GCA_964035585.1 of Polytrichum formosum. Classification (NCBI taxonomy): domain Eukaryota; kingdom Viridiplantae; phylum Streptophyta; class Polytrichopsida; order Polytrichales; family Polytrichaceae; genus Polytrichum; species Polytrichum formosum. Next base: position 27,208,008 of record OZ037939.1, on the reverse strand, counting down.
TTCCAACGGTATATTACAAGCCCCCAAATTCCAAACATTGCAGTTGGTAGAGCAAAAAAACAAATCTGCACTCAAATTCTTGAGTTCTAGATGTCCCACGTTGTTTGGTGAAACACGTGGGAGCCGGTTTAAGGAGACAAACAAGGTAGTAATGGTATGTCTCATGGGCTATGCTATGATTAAGGCACATAGAGGGTAGATTCATTAAAGAATTATTAAAATGGCATTTCTCTGTCATGCGCCCTTGCCTTTTCCTACCAGACCACCTCTCTTGCCTCTCTCACCGCAAAACCCGGTGGACCATGTCAGTGCATTTATTAGGCCTTAAAATTATATTTTGGGGACCTCGACCTCCATGGTCCCTCTGACATTTTTTCCTTAGTGTAAACCGAAGTTGTCCCGGGACAACTTCAACAGCCAATCAGGTGCCTTGCAGAGCCCTGGTCCAACTTCATGGTCCATAGTGTAAACCGGCCCTAAGGTAGAGGGTGCTTAAACCAACACTTTAAGCTATTGCACATGCATATGGCTACATGGTTGATATATAAAAAATATTCATATTAGCCTTTTTCTAAACATAAGTATAAAGAAAGAAAAAATATTTTTAGCCTCGATTAGATATTTGATGAATATTCAAAGTCAAAACCACTAGCTTCCTTAAACCAATATATAGGCCCCGTATATGACGCGCTTGGATATGATGAGGACCCCCACCTTTGTTGCCTAGAACCAACACAACATAGTTGGGTACTAGACCCAAACTAGATCAAAGACCAACTAGTAACAGTGCGCAAAGCCACATGGCCACCTCCATTATCCCACCTAGTTCGCTTGCGAAACCATCACCTTGCATCCTGGGTACCAACCCCCTTTGTGCTTTGTGGGCCTACCTCCGTGACTTTGTGAATAGAATGGCTATACCCCCCTACAATGTATAGAATGGCTAAAATAAGCATTGACAAGCCACCCTAAACCCGCCTTGAACCAACCCGAGATAGAGTGGAGCCCATTACCAACCCTACATGGAGGCAGTGGAGGTCGCTATGAGGTGGCGCCACTAATGGCACCTAAAAGTGTCACTTCGTGGGCCTATACACTCCTACACCATGGGGGACGCTTCAAGGTAGTAGAGTGTTGGTGATTGGGAGGCGTTTATAAGTGTTTGTTTTAGCATCCTCTACCTTACTTCTTCTTTGTGTATTTTGTTCCTTTGTTCATTGCATTTGCAGGGCCCACACAGGCAAAGGAAGGCTTGCCTCGACTACATTGGTCTCATGTGCCAAGGCCTATAGGCAATCCGATCTATCTCCAAAATTTAAAAGGCTGCTAATTTTCCACTTTATACAAGTTGGGCAATCACATCCATGTGGATGTGGTTGGGCAAAAGAAATTGTTTCTAGATGAAAATCCCAAATAGGTTCCCTACGTTCCTTTCAAAATGTATCAACTCAAGGCATGCCTCCCATAACATTACTCATGATACAACTCTCGTTCCGTGGGCCCTCATAATATAATAGTGAGATGCTCGAAAAGTTGTGCAAGAAGAGTTATATTCAAACTAAAGTCCCAACATCTCATTGTTATATTTTGAGGACCTACATTGTTGAGTAATGTTATGCATTCCCTTTATCAATGGTTTAAAACAAGTGTCTCCATTGGTACCCATGATGAAACAATTGGAAGATCCATGCAGGTGCATCCTCAACTTCTAGAGGGTGGTGTATAGGTATAAGATACATAAGAATCTTAAATTTTTATTTTTATTTTAAAAATCCCCTGATTAGCCCACTTCTTCTAAGTATGAAATACACAATTTATACAAGATGGTTAGCATATTCAAATTGAGGTTGTAGCCACTTTCCTCATAATTTTTGGAGTTCGTATGAATATCTTCTACAATATCAAATTGAAAATTCTCATGTTTATTAAATGGTCATACATGTCCCTAAGTATGTTGAAAGTTGAACCTAGAATGATTATCTTATTTTGTCCACACATGCTACATTAAACCACATGCCACTCCAATATAGGTGTTCGATAAAGAGAGATAACCAAATTAGGTATGTGTATTGGCCAACTTCTTCATCATTTCATTGGAGATGCTCTAATCCACATTCAAAATCCCATATGCTTGCAATTATATGGGTATACATTTACAAAAACGTATGGGATCATGCCAAAGCAAGCATGAATAAAGAGCCTAGAAATTTAAGGGAATGGAGCAATATGTTTGTCCACAGATTGGGTTCTTCACCAACTAGGGTCACACGACGGTGAAGACTTCTCCAATGGAGATCTTCAAGCACATATGAGAAAAGTACATGGTTGCCAACATGGCAATATTTTTCGCTAGGGGAGTTCTCTAGAGGTCAAGATTCTTGGGCAACCTTAAACCCTTATACAAGAAACTTGGCCTCCAACGGGATCCAACTTGAAGCATTTTATTCATTTAAAATTTGTTTTCCCATTTGTCCTCCGCCATAGCAACCGTTGCCTCAAATAACCTTGTCTTGGGGCTGATATTCTTGACCCTCCGGTGCACTTCTTCACCATAGTCTAACCCAACCTTTAATAGTTCCTTGGAGGCTCCTCTCTTTGCAAGTCAAAATTGTACACTAAGTTTTTGCCTAGATCGTAATCAATCTTTGAAAAATCCCCACACCATCCCGAGCTCCAACCAATGGGATTGTTCCAACCCGAAGCGTAATTGGTGTGCATTGGTTGTGTAAGAAGTAGTATTGTATTAGTGTTGAATTATCTTGTATAAACTCGTGCTAAATATAAAGATCGAGTCGTGGGGATAAGGCTAGGAGGAGTGGGGTAGAGACTTATTAGGTCACATGCATGTTCATTAGACAATCGTGACCATTGAAGCCGACTTGAAATATGTATTGGACAATCAAGGATGTCAATGTATAATTTAATATGTTCATTGCATTGAAGTGATAAAACTTAACATGGCATCAACATTGGTGTGTTATGTGACACCCTCTCTAAGTGGGTACATGACAATTAGTGTGGGTTGATGATAAGTAGTGTGGACCACGTTAAATCACATTTGTAGTGTAGTAATTGCATGTGATTTACTTTCCTTAGTTGTTTTGTTATTTTTTGGATGCTCGCTTCTCGTGTTTTGCTTGGATCACATACCGTAGTACCTTAAACATCCAGGTTATTTATAGGCAACTGATTAATAAACAATGTTTTTAGATTCAACAATTCCGGGTTTGATTTTTCCCATATTCAAATTTTAGATTTAAAAATACACTTTCCAAACAAATTTGGTTTTTCTAAAATTAGTTTAATTAGTACCGAAGTGGCAAAGGTACTACGGTAGTCATCATCTTGAAACTTACTAGAGGCTACTTGAACATGATGCATGCTATGCATGGGGGCAAAGGAACACCCAAGGAGTACGGTGGAGGGAGAAGGAGGAGGAAGAAGAGTGGTTGGGAGGGGATGATGGGAGGTGGGAAGGTAGATTCTTACTTGTTATTTTGTTAGACTACATGCACACTAATTTAGACATATGATTTAGGGGATCGTTTGACCACGTACTTTGTTAAAACGATCACAAAGACATGTTGCGCAGTCGCGTGACCTGTAAAATTTCGATTTTTCATTGCACACGTGAAGAGGAGCACAGTATGTAGTTGGGCTTCCTCGTTCTTTACAATTGAGCTTATAATTAGATTTGTTCCAATTTTGACAAGACACGTGATTGCGCGACGTGTCTCTATGGTTGTTCTAACCAGTGTGTGGTCGATTTAACAATCCCCGTGATTTTATGTGGCACACGCTTATTCATCATCGGATCAATCCATGGAGATGATATTGCAATCAATGGGTGGCAACCAATTGGCTTGAAAGGGTTACTACCAATGATCGGTGAGAACCGACAGTTAGTTACAAATGAACCGGTTGAAGTTCAAGACTGCATGAAAATTACCGATCATTTTAGAGGAATTTATAGAATATGCCCCAATTTAGTAAAGGAAAATCGGAGGATGTCAACATATAACCGGTTGGACTTGCAAATGCTAGGAACTCAACCGATTATGCCCAAAATTCTCCCCGATCACTGGTTACTACGACGTGATAAGCCATGAAGTCCATAGAGATAGAGATGATGCGCCGACTACACTATTGTGTCTAATTAGTGTGGGTGGAAAATGCACGTGGGTTGGAAATTAGTGTGGCCCACACTAAATTTCAAGTGTTTGGGTCACTTTGGATGAAAAATGTAATGTCATCCATCCGTGTGTGTTAGGGTTCTCCGCAAACAACCTCCGTTAGGTCAATGTGGGGAAAGTCTTCAAACACAATTGGATGGAATTATGAAGTTTCATCCAATTGTGGAAATGACAATACCCACACAAATTTTTCACCTTTGAAATTAGTGTGGGCCACTCTAAATTATAATTTGAAATTAGCGTGTTTTATTAGGAATTAGTGTGGCCCACACTAATTAGACACAATAGTGTAGTGTCCGGGGAGATTTCGGGCAAAACCGGTCGAGATCCAATTGTTTCCCGGTCCAACCGGTTAATGATAAATTTCATTCTTACTTTAATAATTTAAGATACATGTTTAATATCTTATTAACATAATCGCCAACTTTCTTAAAGTCTTTCACTTGAATAAATAATTTCTCAAACTCAACTGGCCCATCTGAACACTACACTAAATATTGTATTTAGTGTCACTTACTATTTGGAATTCCGCAATGCTATAACTATTTACTTTATATTTCATTTGACTAACAAAAGTCAAATTGGTTGTTTGAGCATGTAGAATGTTATTAGCATCTTTACTTGGTAGAACAAAAGTACATTAATAGTAAGAAGATATAGCATTGTGTAATCCCAAACAGTAAGTGACACTAAATACAATATTTAGTGTAGTGATCGGATCTCCATGTTTGTAGACGCCAACCATGTGTTGGTAGGAACAGGGGACGTCTCACCTTGATCATAACCACGAGCTCATATGTGAACCCAAAAACATTTCCATAACATGATCACGAAGACCACTCTAATGAACATAACACATCAATCTCAAGTACGTCACTTTATCATTCTTCCAGTGATGTTGTGCCTCATTCAAATGTATTTCTCTAACTATACACATGATATTATTAACGGGTTCCATACACTTGGTACTGGGAGCAGAGGTGAACAAGAAGAGGGGTACACAAAGTCTCCATGAAGACTTTCCACCAACATATTGAATATTAGTTATAGCACACAAATTAGCACGTACTAAAATATTCACCCACATTGTTTTCTAGAAAAATAGGTAACGTGGCCCACATTAATTATCTACTAAGAATTCAACATCAGCTTAAAAAAACAATGTGGCCCATAGTCATGGGACCATTTAGTGTCACTTACTATTTGGAATCACACAGTGTTGTATCTTTTTACTATTGATGTACTTTTTTACCAAGTAAAGTTGTTAATGTTCTATAATGTACAAACACCCAATATGACATTTGTTGGTAAAGTGTGAAACATATAGTAAACATATATAACATTATGTGATTCCAAATAGTAAGTGACACTAAACACAATATTTAGTGTAGTTTTGTGAGGAAAAAGGACAAGGTACTAGGTGACTTTCTCCCCACATGCAAGGGAGGCCAAATAATGGAACGTGGGACATGGAGCCCTCTAGCAGGTGTTACCTAAGTAGCTAACCTATGCTATGCTATGCTATAGTGTATTTCCCCCTATAGTGCTATAGTGTAACCCCCACTAGTTTAGTAGGTGCCACACCCCTCTAGGCCAATCCCTTGTTTGTTTGTTTATTTATTTATAACGCCCACATAATTTTGGCATTGGTCCAACTTATGCAGTCTCAACTTAGTCCACATATTGGCACTGTACTAGCCTCCTCTTTTACTTTTATTATATTTCTCCAAAGAAGTACACTATTTATTGTATATAATGTCACTTACTATTTGGACTTACATTGTGCTATAACTTTCTTATATATATATATATATATATATATACCAACAAAGGTCAAATTGGTTGTTTGGACACCATATAGCATTAATATCCATACTTAATAAAAACGTACATCAACAATACATTGTTGCAGTAGTGTGTAACTCCAAATAGTAAGTGACACTAAATACCATTAACAATGTAATATTATTGCATGTTCCTTTTAGTATTCAAATGACCATCACGAGCCTAGTGTTCTTGAGTTCCTCAATATGTGCACATTAGAGTTGATCGTAGAGTTATGGTTGAACTTGGGTCGAAATTCCCTATGTAACAGTCCCTTGTTTGAGCACCACCTGCAAGATTTGGAGTGTTTCTTTGAGTTTTAGGCACCAACATGCTTCGTGTTTGTATAACTATGAATCTTTTCAAATTGTTTGCCACCTATTTGCACACATCTATCTAGGCGCTCTTTGATGGCCCTTGTTATTGCACACACATCTTGGGGTGGACATAAATATGCGGCTCTCGTTGTGGGTAGCTTGTGGAACAATAAAAATGGGATGAGAGTTTATTGTTGGATGAAAACAAGTTGTAAGATAACCTCTACATGAGAGTGAGGCAATAACACTTGTCCCATTGCCATGCTCTGTAAACAAGTAAAAAAACTATTAGTTGTGTTCCTGCAACATTAACGGTGTTCCTATGTAGTCTTGAATGTTCCCGAGAGGGATATCGTGAATTGTGGGAGACATGCCACTCCAATAGTCTCCAAAATTGTGGCATCCATTTTATCGTACTTTAGTAATCATATGCATTGGAATGTTGAGGTATGTCCATAGCATATGTTCACCTTTGAATATCCAAGGATTTGTGGTGTCTACGTAAACTCCTCCACAAGGTAAGTGAAATGCAATAAACTATCTTGTAGTACGTAGTTAGGTTTCTGCCAAAAAACTATCTTGTAGTATGTTATTAGGTTTTTGCCAACAAACCATTTAGTAGTACATAGCTAGGGTTTTGTATTTTGTATGTTTTATTTCTTGGTTGTAGTATGTAAGTTCCATTTCCTAATTCTAAGTAGAACCAAAATATTTCGTAACAAGGATCTCGAGTGGAACAATCATCTTTCTAATCACATGCCAATGCATTTTCAAATAACATCAAGTTCCTTCATTGATTGGTCAATGTTAATTTCAATACAAGACAATTTGTTTACTCAACAAATCCAATGCATAATTATAGCTTGCAACCATGCAATAAGTAATCAATCTTAAAGTCAAGCTATAGTCTTGATTGCCTTGGAACAACCTACACATCAACTATAAGCAAGATAGCACCACCAAGACCATTGTTAATATAGTTAACTCTCTTATTAACTCTCACATATCATCATTCTTGGACTAGGTATCAATGTCTAAGATGATTTATGACTAGGTTGCCATGACCAACCAGAGTTCATCCACTTGTTACAACAAGCCATAATTCTATAGTTGGAACTTTCCTATCTCTACAATCTACCATCTCCACAATTGTACAACTAAACAGTAGGTTATTCTTCCCTCATCATGTTCAATTGGTAAAGGGTCCTATCATTCAACATCCCAACACAAGTACGACTATGGTTCTCTCATCGACCATAGCTATAATTTTGTAATAGGAATCACTTTATCTCATGTAACTCCTTCCTCTTGCAAAGATCAACAATCTTCAAATGGTTCCTTTCTCATACCAACCCTTGGTAACTTTATTATATATACTTTGGATACTTAGCACAACACTTCACCTAAGCGTAAAGAGGATAAAACCCTAATAGATTGATGATCGAGGTTGTAACTTTTTACTTTTAGGAGACATACTTATATGAGAAAGCACCAAGTTAGGGAAGATAGTTAGATAAAGATTTTCCTTGAGGGATGTTCCCACCCATCCTCCCGAGTATTGAAGGATACACAAATATGTAGGAGAATGCAATGGCCTCTAAACAAGAGAACGTGCTAAGAAGCGATAAGCTTGAAAGTAAGCATAAAATCTCTCTCTCTCTCTCTCTCTCTCTCTCTCTCTCTCTCTCTCTCTACAATTGTCATTTGGTTGGCATGCAATCTAGAGTCTGCCACAAATCTTTCACATCTATGTTAATTCATGCAGTTTGCTTTTCAATGCAACAACTTCAATTCAAACAATCTATAAAGTCTAAGCTTCATCGTAATTACCCTAAAAGGCACCAATATACTTAACATAGTCCATGTGATAATTTCTACATGTCCTAAACAAATATGAACATCAATCCATTATGAGGTCTACAAGACTAACAACTATATTGAACACAACTTAGGGCCATGTCGCACATAAGGGTCACCAAACTAGAGATGTGGATGAGTTTATTTTTATAAGGCCCACTTCACACACAAGACTGAGAGCCCGTGACCAGTACACTTCAAGTACCCTCATCGGTGGAAAAGGAGGAGCCAGTCCAAGTTCGCTTCACACTACGCTTGAGGGACCACCGGAGTATGTGAATGCAAGATGGATGTAAAGTCTACATGGATTCCTACATGGCATCGAATGGATAATGTTTCATGGTCACTCGGACTATTTTCAAAAACCATCTCTTGAAGGTAGGCCTGACACAAAACCAAGAGGCCATGGCACTCCGAACGCTCCTAACTGTTGTTTTATTCTATTTTATCATGCGTGAAGACCCCGCATGAATAGACATTCATTGAAATGGCATTTAGTTGAGGGCCCGGTCACATATGACTTCACACTACACTTGAGGGCCCGTGACCACACTACATGATTCTGGAGGTGTCTTAGGACGGCCTTTGGACACTTTCTTTTGGGCTCTCACAATTTCATGGTCATGGCTCTTGGCTTGTGTGTAAAGTAGCCCTAAGTTATGGGTAGCACAATCAAGGAGAGAATGTCTAATCATGTTCAACATGTCAAGTTGTTTCTTAAAGGACTTCTTTTGCACCTTTAGCTAACCAAAGACTCACCTAATACTCTTGGTTAATTCTTATATAGTAAGCTAAACGAGGGGATCAAGGTCTTGGGGCTGGGCCAAGGAGGGCACAAGATAGGTAAAGGTGGGACCAAGTTGGCCTTTACAATAGTGCTTAAAGCCTCATGTGCAAACACAACTAACATGAACTCTATTAAGGTAGAGGATGCTAAAACCAACACCGCACCCAAAACCAACACCTATAAGCGCCTCCCAATCCCCAACACTCTACTACTTTCAACCGTTTCCCATAGTGTAGGAGTGCATGGGCCCACGGAGTGACGGTTTTAGGTGCCATTGGTAACGCCACTTCATACCGGGCTCCACTACTTTCATGTAGGGTAGGTAATGGGCTTCACTCTATCTTGGGTCGGTCCAAGGTGGGTTTAGGGTGGCTTGCCGGTGCCTAGTTTAGCCATTCTATTCACGTGGGGGAGGGGGGGAATGGTTATGGCCAAGGAGGTAGGCCCACAAACCACAAGGGGGGTCAGATTTAGGAATACATGTCGATACATGGGATGCAAGGTGACGGTTTTGCAACCGAATTGGGTGGGATCATGGAGCTGACCATGTGGCTTTGCACACCATTACTAGCTGGGTTTTGATCTAGCTTGGGTCTAGTACCCAACTATGTTGTATTGGTTCTAGGCAATCTTGTCTTGGTTATAGGCAATGAAGGTGGGGGTCCTCATCATATGTAAGGTCGTCATAGACAAGGCCTAGGGATTGGTTTAAGGAAGCTCGTGGTTTAGAGTTTGAATATTCATCAAATATTCAATTGAGTTTTTTTCTTTTTCTTTTCTTTGTACCTATGATGTTTATCCCAAAGGCTAATATGATATTTTTTATCAACCACATAGCCATATGTATGTGCAATAGCTTAAAGTGTTGGTTTAAGCACCCTCTACCTTAGGTAACCCTTAACTTTCTAAGAGGCCATATTCTGGCTTGATGACTCTTGAAGGCAAATTCATCCAAAAGGAGGGTGCTAGAAATATCAAAATAGGTATCATCATGTTCCTCATGAAATTTTACTGTCAATGGCGATGATCCCATTCCAATATGCCAAGATGGTTGTTCATAAGAGATTTTTAAAGTCAAGAATGAACTAACTTTCCCTCTATTGACAAAATTTTAATATATACAATAATCTCGACTGAAAATGGTGATTTTTTATGGACCTTTTTTCTTACCTCGAGGTGTATATTTATTCTTTGATATAATCTTGACATTTTGGACCATGGATTTTATTGCACATATTTATCACAATTTCTTAAGTTTAAATATATTAAACCGATTATAAAGAAATTATTAAATTACTAAACATTGCTACCATATTGATGTGATCTTAAGTTAGTAGCAACAACTTTGCTTTTAGGTGCAATAGAAATTGAGGTCTAGTTTTTTAGATAGTATAATGAAACAACAATATGTTAAGGATTCAAAGTCAATGTTATGATAGGGCTAACTAACCAATACGACGCTGTGGTGTTTGGAAACCCCTATGTGTGACATGGCCCTTATTACAAAAGAACGAGAAAAGACATCCACAGGTGGGAACAATTTTACAATAAGATATACCTATGTGGAATATTTGGCTCTGGTCTACACAAAAGTTTGTGGGTGTGGTCAAGGGTGAAGCATCTCTCATTCACATCAAGTGGAGGTTCTTGCCAACTTCTTTATGTGGTGCATATGTATTTGAACATGTTATTTATTAACCTTGTATCTTCTAATATTCCCAACCACGAGAATGCAATTAATAAACATGTTATTATCGAGATGGTTGTGTTTTTACCTTATGTGCTAGAATGGCAAATTGTGGCACTAAAGATGATTATACAACATCTAGTTGAGGCCCCATTTGGGCTTTTTGGAAATTTGGTGCGTTAAGGAGTTTTGAACTAGTAAATTTTAGGGGTGAGAAGGAGTTTATTTGGAAGGGAAAAGGCAACTTGGGGATCTATGTATGTAAATTGTTTAGACTAATGCACATGCCCTCTTTGAGACTTCAAATAAGAAGAGAGAGACATCACCATGACCCAATTTTTCTTAAATAAAAATCACCGCAAGGGCGATGTCAACTCAACCCATTTTTGCTTGTATAAAAACAATGTCGACAATTGGGGTGGTTGATCGGCTTGAACTCATGAATGGGCCCAAACTCGTGGGTTGGCCCCTCTTCTTCACACATGATTCAATATATTTTGGAGGACTTGACATGTTGTACTAAAAAACATTGGGAGTAGTTTCCTCAAACCTCTCAAGTTAACCTTCCCTTTTGCAACATCATGAATAAACTTAATGAGATTGATGTATGGTGTTTGAAACTTCGAACAAGTAGAGAAATAAGTGTAGACCTCATAGGGGCCATGATGGAGGTGTAATGGGCATGTTCAAGGCTACCTCCATCATAGTCCCTATGTTGGTCATATTATCGTGGCCTCGAGCTTGTTTTGTGTAGCAACCAACCCACCAACTTCAAAAACACAACAAAATAAAATAAAATCCTAAACCATAAACCGTAAACACTGTGACTATTGAAACTGATTATAATGGCCCTTGGCCATTACATGTTCATACTAAGAGGACTGCGGGATGCAAGTCTAGCTTGAATCATATGGGAATCATTCTCCCTATGTGTCGGCCCCGCTAAGATATGTAAGTGTTGTTCACATGGGGGGTCACTCTATAGGAATTTTGTGCACCACGTGCGGCGGAGGGGTATTTGTTTAGGGGCTATTTACCTCCAAGGCACAAATTAAAAGCTTCCTATAACTACTTAATTTTCTAAAATGGCCTTTTTTTTTGCACCCTACAGTTACTTATAATGCCCATGTCATTGCAATTTTTTGTAGTCTACATTCCTTATAATTAAAAAAATTAATTTAAAAGTGCATGCAATGCAAAAGTGGTGGGAAAAAACATGGCAACAAAAAGGTATAAAGAATACATACCATTGCAAAAATTAAGTGCAAAAATTTAAGGTGGAAGCACAACAAGAAGGCTTAGGATGGAAACACAACAAGAGTGAGTGTGTGTTTACAAACACAACACCCGCTCCGTAAAAATCCTTCATTCAAAGTTGATGTACGTACTAGTGAAGACCAAAAACATAGTGGTACAATACTAACATAGTGTGAAACATTCCAAGATGAATTGGGCTTGGTCATGAACCCTATATGCTTCGTTTTGTCACAAACTTGAACAATTGCCTTTAATCATTCTTATCTAGAGTGTACACTTCATTTGTAGAATTGTAGCTCATGGTTACAATAGATATAATGCAATCTACATCAATCCATTTGCTATCCGTGTGATCATACTTGAACTTGTTACGGCCAGGATGTTTTCTATAATATTGCAACATTACTTTGATGTGGGGATTGTTAGGATTTCTCCTCCCTGATTCCTCTGTTCAGGCAAGGAGGTCAACCGCCTGCCTTAGTACCCCAGATTGTTTCCCATTGCGTCGCCGCATAGCCTGCACCCTACCCACCCACCATGAATTGGCATCTACTCCATTCAATATGTTACTAGTAGCATTTACAACTTTAATTTGCCTCATGAATAAGTTGAGGCCAACGATGTTGCCACACTTCAGTGTAGAAGACTGACCCTTAATATTTTCCGAATGCTTGATGATATTGATTGGGAGATAGGGAGCCATATTCACCTTGCCTCGGGCAGATAGAACCTAGATCTTGCCTCAAGATGCATGAATGTGTGCAAACAAGCTTGGCAAGAGATAATGCAACTGAATCCTGGCAGCAACAAGACGCCAAAGAAAATATGTCAACAACACATTTAGAGAGTGCAATAATCTACCTACAAGACGTTGAGATTGCACGATGAGAGAGAGTTTAAAGCGATCAAAGATGGAAGTTGGATTGAAGGCAACATCACAAATGATCTCGCAAAAAGATTGCAAAATAAGTGTAACGTGTATTTACTTATTTATGATTTATTTACTATTTACAACCTCTAGTTTGACTAAACTCCTTTGCTATAAGACTAGAGGCTCCACCCTAGGTGCTCTAGTAGTTCTACAAGGTAAAGGGAGTTACTACTAGTTGAGTCTATGGTGTTACACTAGGTTATCACCTCGTAAGTAACAACCATGAGTTAATTATACTTAGAGTTATCCTAAAGGCATGGAGGGAGAACTAGTGGTATATCTTGCACTACTAGTTGAAGGGAGCCTCAACTCATAGTAGTAGCAAGTATATAAGCTCTAAGGTTGGGTGGAACATGCCTCTTGAATCTCATTATTTATGAGATTCGTTACACACTTACTATTCAAAGTTACACAATACTACAACATTTTAGTAAGAAGGTAAGCTTTTACCAAGTAAAAGTCATATATGTTATATAATGTCCATATAACATATTTAATCTTTGTAGATACACAACAAAACCTATCGTAAGAAGTTATAATGTTGTGTAATCCCAAATCCGAAGTGACACAAAAGCCATAAACGGTGCAGCGGTGTAAAACCTTCATTCAAGTTATTCACATGTCCACATCCAATGTCCAAGGAAGTTTTTGGGGTGTTTCCAAGGCCAACCGGTCACGTGTTGTAATCTTTTGGATTTCTTTCACTAGTTCGAGTTATATTCCATAGAGTCCTCTAAAAGGATCGGTAATTTTCCTGGAAGTCTTGAACATCAAAAGGTTATTTCTTCAAACTCAACTGGTTCATATGCAACTACTGATTGGTTCTTTCCATTCATTGCCCACATACATGGGAAGGGCAAGTTTTTTCCTGCAGTCGGAACCGTCTCCCGGTCGCAAACAAAAAGCACCGCCCCTCCATGTATAATACATGGTGTTATTTGGGAGATCCTCGACTTTCCGAGGCATTGCATTGGGAGCATGATGTGTAGAGACTTCTATACCAGTTCTATTCACGGTGCCCGAGAACGGCAAGGACTTTGTTGTTTATGGTATTTAAGTGTCACTTGCTGTTTGGGAATACAATTCATTTTGAAATGTAAAGTATACAAAGCTTTACTTGGTAACTTACCTAACATCCTAAGGAAAGCGGCCATCGCACTGTGTAATTTTGAACAACAAGTGACATTGATTAAGTATCACAAATTATATGATTTTGTTTGAGTTGCACTCCCACTAATCTCATTGAAGTAGAGGCGACACAATAGAAAACTCATGGTCTGGATGTGGAAAGATGCACTAATTATCCCAATTAGTGTGTGTTACTATTCGGAGTTACGTAGTGCTATAACTATTTTACCAAGCAAATTCATTCATGTTCTATAATGTCCGAACAACTTATTAAACCTTTGTTAGTAGAAATTGTACTTTTGAATAAGACATTACTGCATTGAGTAACTCTGAATAGCAACACACACTAGTTGGGATAATCAACGTAGTGATAAATGAAGAAGAAGGAACATAATAATAGCACCATATATACTTTCTTGAAACGATTCGACTCCAAAAATAACAAGCAACGACCCAAATTATCATAGTAAGAACCAATTGGGAAGAATGAATAAACAAAGAATTTAATTTCACGAGCTGCATTGGCTAAAGAAATTACAACTTTCCCCATGTCATAATATGATTGTCGGTTGCATTTTTTTTTATCTATCTATGTTAGGTAAGATGGGTGGGGCCCCAACTCCAAGACACCACCAACCGAGCCAGCCACCCGCGGCCCTCGATAAGTTAACAAAGGGTTTTCTAGAGACGAATGGGCCTTGAAAACATGGGATGCATGTGGGAAGGTCGCGGGAGAGGAAGGCGATGGGACCCACCATGTGCCCTCCAATAGTGAAGGTACATGTGCTCCAGTATGTGAATTTTGGGAATATACATGGCCCCTTGACCGGCCCTCAAATGAAGGGGAAAGGCAAAGGGAGAAAGCTAGGAAAGCCTCATTAAACACCATCACTATGCATCATTAACACTCTGCATTAATTTCCCTAAGGAGTCATTAAGTATGGACACTTTGCTAAGTAGGGACCTACTACATGGTGCTATTATGTATTGATGCATCCCCCCAAAACCCCCCCCCCGCCCCGTGGAGCCGCCGGGATTCGAACCCGCGATTCTAGCCACCTCAACAAAACCTCCCACTCCTTCTGCCCACCTTCTAGGCTCTTCTTCTTCTTCTTCTTCTTCGTGTCTCGTTCCTTTCCGCCCTCTTCTCTCTTCTTCCGCTCTTCTCTCTCATTTTCCCTTTTCTCTCATCTGTGTCTTTCTGTCTCTCTATTTCTCGTCCACTCGCATCGCGTCAGGTTTCCATAACGGATAACTGCTTCCCCTTCTCCTCCTGGACTCCACTACCCGCGCGCATCTTCACCCCCACGCTCGGCTCGTTCCAGCGAGCCTCTCAGTGCGGGGCTTGGTGAGTTTCCAACGGAGTTCAGTGGATTGTGGCGGAGTGCACTGTAGCTTAGTGTGTGAGAGTAGTTTGGTTTTTCTTTTTTCTTTTATTGTGTGAGAGGTGGATGTTAGTGTGTTGGCCGTGGTGTAGCTGTGAGTCTGTGGTGTGTAGCGAGTTCCGTGTACGGGACTGCTGGTGCTCCGTTTGTTGCGCCGGAGTTGGGGGAGTTGAGAGTGGACGACGTTGTGTTGGTGAGCAGGTCGTTCGAGTTGCGAGTCGCTCCGGTAGGGCTTCCCACTGCGTCTGTCTGTCTGTTGTCCGTCCGTCCTTCTTTGTGGTTTTAGTTCGTCTCGCGGCCTGTCTGGTGTGTTGAGAGTATGAAAAAGTACACTGCAAAAAAACAGGTTGGAGTTGGTAGTTTGTGGTAGCGTCTGGTGTGATAGAGTGTTTTAGTGGTTGCGGTTTTGTCTGTACTGTGGTTGTCAGGTGTTTTGCATGTGCTATCGAGTGATATATGTTGTGGCAGTGGGAAGCCTGATATGATAGTGTATGTAGTAGAAGGTCGTAGAGGCGGACGTGGCAGCTCCACGCCCCTTCGTTAGCTTCGTTTTCCTCCTCGTGTGCGTGGAGAGGGAATGCATGATCGTGTAGAAATTTTTGTATAGATCCGTACTCAGGGGCAATATCCACATTTTCCGTCGCGGCGCTATTTTTCAATGAGGTGCGCGGGAAGAGCTTGAGATATCGTGAATGTAGGTAGATCTTGCACAGTTCAACTTTTCAAATGCCCGTGCAGTTTCTGTCTTTTTTGTAGCCAGCTGTGCACCCCTCGCTTCTTTCCCTCGATCCATCAGAAGAACATTTTAGCTTGACAAAGGTAACGCTGGCTCACCTTATTTCGTCAAGAACTCGGTCAAGAAGTATCATCGCGCCTGGGAATATACCTCCAGCACATCAATATTCTGCTCCATCTCCACTTGATGGCTTCAATCGCGATGCGTACTTCTTGCTACGAAAATACGGAATGTGCACTCATCATGGATGAATGTCGGCAAGTTGGCGCACGGTGGTAGGTGATTATCCCGGGATTTGCTTTGCTACCACTTCGACCTCTTCTCCACCGCAGAGGTGCGCCACACATTTACCAGAAAGTTGAGCAGATGTGTAACCTGAGATCTCGGAAAAGACCCCTTGAAACTGAAACGGCTATGGAAGGCTCTTTGGCGGCGCTCAACGGCAGCATATCTGGATCGACGAGTTCGTTATTCCACCTCGGCCATGGTGGCATCTCGAGTTCCGGACCTATGTTCTCGCCCGATCTGTGTGCATCATCGTGTGCATCACCAATGGATGTAATAACCTTTCTCCTCTCCTGTTTCTTTTCACCTCGCCGGATTTATTGATTTGTACAGTTGAAGTTAGGAGTAAGTGTGGTCTGTCTTTACCTGCTGCTCTTTGAATCATCAGGTTGTATGTATAATATGCTCAAGTAAGCGTAGGACCAGTCCAGATATGTGAGCCACATCTGCGTCAAAGTTGCGTTTGGCGTCTGGGCTTGCGGGGACCTATGTGCTCTGCCGACATTATTTGAACTATTTGAGCTTCATGTGGACGCTCCAAGTTGAGTCAAGTAATATTTTAGCAGTTTTATATTGTCGCGAGGTCTTTGTTCTCCTTCATCTTTCGCGGCGGTTTGGCTCGCCGGTTCTCTCTTGTAAGGTGTATAATAGCTGGCTTGTAGCCTGCTAGGCATGATAGTGGTTCAGATGATTTAATGTCTTCGGTGAAAGAAATGCTTTGAATTTTGCTTAAAAATGCATCTTTCATGATGTTAAAAGAACATTCTTGATACCAGTTCGTCTCTCCAGGAGACTTCGCCTATTAACGGAAAAAGATATGTCATGGATGGCTACAAGCACTTTGTGGGGACCGGTTACCTACTACCTGGAATGTAGGTTTGTGAGGTATGGTGAGGTTCTAACACGTGTAGCTTCACCGTTTGTAGAGAGGTGAGTGTGCTACATGTAGAATACCGTAACATGCGCAACCCTTGTAATGACTAGGTGTGAACTGGATGTGTGCAGAGAAGCGAAGATCTAAAGCACTTGCTATTCTGTGCAACACACGAGCTAGAGTCTGCCCGAACTGTTGCAAATGCTCAAAGCCGACTACACGAAGCGCGTGTGCTACACTTGGAAGAGCAACTGAAAGCAACCAGACGAGAGAGGGATGAAGCACTGGAGACCGTGATGCAACTGCGAGGTCGTCTGTCTCGTTCGCCTAGCAGGAATGGCTCATGTCTCATCGATAGCATTCCAAGCGCCGTGGATGCAGCAGTGGAAGCACGCAAGCAGCAACAGCAACAGCAGCAACAGCAGCAATTAGAAGAGCTTCAACAACATTTAGAGCTTCACGACCATGACTTCTCTTCTCCCCAGGTGCAAACAATGCAGCTCGACCAGCACATGGAGGATGTTTCTCAAGTCAACCACCAGCTCTCCTCTCCACACGCACAGCTCATGCGCCATGAAAGCCACATGGAGCAGTTGGAAGAAGCATCTCAGGTTCTTCAAGATTTAGGCCTTCCATCGCCTGATGCCTGCTCAAATGGCCTACTCCCGCAAATGCACTCGCCAGAAGATCACTCCGCGTTGAGCCGGTCTTATCAGGGTCCCACATCACCAGTCTTACAACGGAGCTGCAGTAGGCTCCAAGATATGCAGCAGGCGCCTTCGTCACCGGAACTACAGCATGTGGAGCAGCAGTATCAACTGGAGCAGAATGTTCATCTTCGTCAACATCATCAACTGAACCACATGGGTCTTTCTCAGCAGTTCACAGAAGGGCACCTGGAGCAGATGCAGCAGCAGAATGAAGAATGCAGAATGCAGGCAGCAGCAGCAGAATGCAGGCAGCAGCAGCAGCGTCAGGCAGAACAGCAAGCACTACTCCATCAACAGATAATGCGCAAGTTGCCAGCAATTTCTGTGAAGCGGCATCGGGATCCAACCTCCGTCTTGTCAGTGATGCAGCACCGAGAGTCGCCTTCAGGATTATCAGGGCGCCTTCACCGGGAAACACCACTTGGAATGTCAGCCATGCAACATCGGGACTCCCCAACTGCTATGTCCGTCATGCAACATCGTGATTCACCATCAGCCATGTCTATGATGCAGCCACGTCGGGACTCTCCAACAGCATTGGGTGCCATGCAACATCGAGAATCACCATCTGCGATGTCATTTATGCAGCACAGAGAATCACCTTCAACAATGTCTGTTATGCAGCACCCTGCATGGCAAGCTATACCAGGAGGCAATTCTCCTTACTCCTCTCCAGGCATGAGCTCGCCTCCGTTGTCCAGCAGCCTTGGTTTACCTTCTGTAAACCTCCACAGTGGGTCAGCTGTTGCAGCGCTTTTGAGCCCACTGGAACGATTTGAAACTATGGGGGTTTCTAGCCCAATGCATCTCTCTTCACGACCAGTTCATCTTCCAGAGCCCCCTGAGGCCGACCTCCAGGTGATGCTCAAGTCCCTTCCAGAGAAGGGGAAACTCCTTCAAGCCGTAATGCAAGCCGGGCCACTGCTACAAACACTGCTTGTGGCTGGGCCACTACCACAATGGAGGCATCCCCCACCAGCACTGGATACACTTGACATCCCACGAGTGTCAATGTCTTCTTCAACTTCGTGTGACATGTCTCAAACATCACTTAGCAACACGGGTTTGATGGCCGGGAGTGGTCTTGACCAACACAATGGCATGTACCTCCCTGTGCCAATCCCCTCGCAGGAGAGCATGCTCTCCCATCTTTCATTACCACTTTCGACAATGTCTACAGGTGCATCACAGGGTATGGTTCGCGTAAGCAGTATGGGCCAACTGGGTCCTGACATGAGGATGTTAAGCCAGCCCCATAAGTATGCTAAAATTCATTGAGTGTATATGTACACTATGCTGAAGTAGTCAACCCCAGTCAAGTCATCCATCATACTGTGGAATTCACTCTCGTGTGTTGGCTTTGTAGTCAACCCCAGTGGAGTTACTGTGATGAGTTTGGACTTGCACTTGTGGTGTTGGATTCGAGTCGACCCCAGTCAAGTTACTTAAGACTTGCACTTGGTGTGTTGTTTTGATTTTATTCAGGGAGGCAGATTCAGTTGCACTTTCTGCAAATAGTTATTAGAGCTATTTGCTTGATCAACCCCAGTCAAGTTTCTCCTGGTGTGGGAGGTTTTACTTGCACTAGGTGTGTTGTATTCTTCCGTCAACAGTTCCACTTTCTTGTGGCTGTTTGTAGATAGAGTTGCAGACAGTCACTTCCGTGTCACATCGTCAACCCCGGGCAAGTTTTTCGCGACGCGAAGTTTTACTGGCACCTGGAGTGTTGTATTTGCCACTCTCCGGATAAGAATAGAAGTCTTTGCAGGGATCCTATTTTCTTTGCACCAATCAGTCAACCCCAGGCAGATCTCATATCTGCTCTTGGTGTGTTGTTTTCTAGCATCACGCAATTTTTAGTTGGTCTACGATTTTAGTAGCTCACCTTGGTATCTTGACGGGTACCGCAGCAGCCCAGCATCATGTTATCGATGTCTTAACTCTACTCCTGTTGTACACATGGACTCGATGCAGTTTGTGGCGGAGCTAATTTTTAGTGTAGGCATACCAGCAGATCGCATTGTATCTCTTTTCTTTCAATGAAAACGCAAAAAATTAGCCTCTATGGGCGAAAGGTCACCTTGTCAGAGTTGGCATTGTCTTCTGATTTGTCTTTACTGGTTATGGCGGTGCCCATTCCGTCCCAGACTCCAGGGAGACACTTTCCCATGTCGTGCTTGTGATTCACTTTGCATGTGCCAATTTGCACCTTTTCATCGTTGTATGTTTCACAACATTGTGTTATGTCCGTCCATTTGTATCTGTGATACAATGTGATGCTGCATGTTCACAGTTGTGTGTTTCACAACAGTGTATTTTGTCCGTCTATTTGCATCTGTGGTAGAATGTGACTGCATTTTTATGTGCCTGTGGCAACTCGATCAACCATCGGTATTGGAGATGTCTGAAGTCAGGTGACTCTGCAACCAAAATGAGTTTTGGTCTTGTGCAGATGGAAGCAGATCTAGATTTCTCTCTTGAGATAGCAACCGGATAAATGGTGAGGTTGCTCAAGGCAGCATGCATCTCAACATCTCCAATCGAGGCTTCACTTCCTACGAAGTCTGGTAGGTAATGTTCTCTCCTCGAAACCCTCGCAGTTTTTAACAGTTCCTCTGAACCCAGCGCACAAGCTTTGACTTGTTGCCATATTCATTACCTTCCTATCAAAATTGCATAATTGTGAGTTAAAAGCCGCACAGGATGGTGTCAAATAGATAGATGTAGTGTGCGAGTTGTCGGTTCAATACGCTGCAGATAGGGCCAAAGTGGGGTCGGGAGTGAACTTACAAGTAGATTTGTGGGACCAATTCAAAGAGTTCCAAAGAGGAAGATAAGTTAAATGTATGCCATGAGTATGTGCGTGGGTTCCAAGAGTGCTTTTACCAACAAAATCTTCAAGTGCCAATCCATTGGGCCATTCCTCAGCCCAGAGGCTCTGCACCTACTTGCATTGGAGAACCTTCAGGCATCTTTTAATGCGTATGGTTGGACCTGTTCATACATTTTAGTGAGTCTTCAAGTGAGACTTCCGCATTTGTTTTAAGTTGTTCAGCTACCGTACTAATAATCTTCGTTTGCAAAACATGATGACAGTGAAATGGCTGAGCATATCTCAATTTTTGCCCCATTGATGTTTATCCCTCAACGACACCTTCAACGGCAACTCGAGTCGCACAAACTACCAAGTCAACTCGTTCTCTCCAACACAACCCTGTTAATATCAATAATATGGGTTTGCTAACACATTCAAGAATAAGATGGAATGCGGTTAGATTTGGTGCCTCTCGCTCTTGAAGTCACCTTTTGAATTCATTGTTTGAATTCATCTTGTGCGTGAGGTGTGTGACCCTAAATGTGGGCACTTCAAACCCCACACAATTTTGGCTGTTGGAACAATTCTCAATTCCGGTTAACATTTGTGAATCACAAACAGTGCAAAAGTCATAAGAGGTCAAAGTGAGGATTCTCTTTCACTTTCCCTTAAAGTTATCCGAGAGGCCCTCCCAAATTCCCATCTTTCTATCTACTGAACCGAGATTAATCAATAGTCCAATCTCATCATGTTTACTTGATGTCCATTCTTAACTACAATCCTTGTTATAAATCACTCACATAGGTGTCCAAATAGTGGCCATGTAAGGCCTATGCAATGGTAACTCGTTGCTCTCTACATCTCAAAATTCATACATCAACACCGATTTCACAATGATTCAATCACATCAATCAATGCCCATCAAACATACGATTCTCTTTTCATTTTTTGTTTCTGTGTTTTAGAGTTGCAAGATTTAAAAGGTTGAGTTAGGATTTGAATCAAAGTTAAGTGCTTCATTGGGTAAATGTCAATCTCATAGTCCAATCTCATTGTAAAACGTGCCATTTAGTGTCCATTTATAACTCACCAGCCTTGTCATATGCCACTCAAATGTAGTTGTGTGCATAAGACTAGTGCCCGATTAAGGCCCGCATACCTCAGTTCTCTACTTAGCTATGTCCTTGCACTCCTTTCGCTTGAATTCCAATTTAGAAATCAGTGAGACCCTGCAGTAGTTTACTGCATTATTATTATTATTATTATTATTATTATTATTATTATTGGTGGGGTAATTGCCTTGATTGAATTTGATGATAATTGTTGGTGACAAAATTTTAGAGTGTCAAAATGCACACTATGTGATATTGCAAACTGATTAAAGCAAATTCTAAAGAAACTAGACACCCAATTGTGAATGGAATGCCTGCTGAAGCATGGGTACTGTAGGATGCTGTCTGGTTTAACACTTGATTGCCGAAAGCTGATTTCCACATTCGATTGAACATGGTCTTGACGAATGTGGATACGACATGTGGCAGAAAAAAAATCCTAGGAAATAATTGTTTTGTGTTGAACTAAACGACACCTTGCATTATCTTGCGTCATTTATATCTTGTGTCATTTATAGGGCAAGGACAAGTTTCTAGTGAGGCATGACAATTGCTCAAGGCTCATGCTTGTAGTGTATAAACTGGCACATGGAGCTAATTTGAACACATGTAGCGAACTGTTTGCCGTTGGATGGTAACATGAGATGATTAGAGCGATCAATATCATGCTAAGGCGTTAACCCCTAAACGCTTTTGCCATATTCAGATTGATTGTGTAGTCTCTCTTAATAATGGACCATATGAAAATCTTAATCAAACCCTTTTCAAATTTGTGTAAGTGTCAAGAAGAATGACCTTGCAAAGCAACAAGCTATCAATATCTACCAAAAGTCCATCACAATATATATTTAAGTTGTAAAGTCTTAAAATACCATGATATATTGAGAGGTCCAAATCGGGCTCAAAAAGCGTTTGGGGGTAAACCTTCCAGGTTTGAGAGGCCCAAGGTGTCTCAAGGTGTCATATGGAGGGGCCTAAAACCCCTCCTCCACTTGACCCAAGCTAAAACTTGTCATATTTCTCACCCTCCACGGAAAAACCAAACTGGTTAAAAATAGCATGCGTCCAAAAGGGCGTCAAGAATGTAGTAAAACAATAAAACTCGATTTCTAACAAAGGAAAAAGTAAACTGGCTAAACATAGCCATGCGTCCAAAAGGGCATCAAGAATGCAACAACCAATAAAACACGATTTTTAGCAAAGTCAACCCAGCTTCTATTTTTAACCAGTTTGGTTTTTCCGTGGAGGGTGAGATTTGCTAAAAGGTTTGCACCACTTTTTCAAAGTGCGAATTCACATTGCCAATGCGATGAACCGGTTCCCGAGCCTTGCGCATTTCAGAATTTTAATGGCTCTTCCCATGTGACCAAGGGTTATGTCCCAAGAAGTTGCCATGTCATCAGACATCTTTGCAAAGTTGCGCGCATTCTCACATGCTTGTGTCTAAAACTTCATCCGCTTAGTAGTAGTGTCTAATATGGTTACTTATCTTAATTGAACACCTATATTCGAGTGGTATATGGTTAGCTTTGGCTCCAAGGATGGATACTAAAAGGACAAGTGTTTTTAAGAGATTGCACTACGTGCTCCAAATTTGATAACCATTCAAGGTTCAATAGTGAGCATAATTGGGGGTCCACCTATATGGCCACTTAATGAGCACGAGAATCTTCACATTGATATTGGATACAAGATATTCATATACGCTCCAAAAATTATGAGGAGAGTGGCCATGGCCTCAATTTGGATTTTCCAACCATCTTGTGCTAATTGCATGTTTCATATCCTAGGAGAAGTGGGTTAGTTAGAAGAAGCAACCATTTAGGACCCATCTACCTTAGTTGGAAGAAACAACCAATCAAAACCGGGTTAGTCATGGAGCCAAAGAGCTTGGAATCCTCCAACACACGATTGCATGTATTGTCATGTTTTGCCCCTGGGTAAGACTTCATGGCCTGGGCCAATAGGTTTGGATCTCTATTCCTTGCAACAATTTTAAGTTTCAAAGATATAGAATATGGACCTTTGCATGTAGAACCCCCTTTCAACCATGAAATGTGATTTGAAATCTGCATGAAAGCATAGATCATGTCATCCCCTGTGGCTTCGTACAAGCAAGTGATCTTGTTGCCAGGTTTTTGCAGCCACTTGTTGTGCACCACCTCTGCGAGGTTGCATGTGGGCATTTTCGCCCATTCATCTAAGCAGTTGGCCATCTAGTCGATTGCTAATGGGAGCAGTTGGCTCTCTAGTTGACTGCTTTCATTAGCGATTGATTAGGGAGTCAACTACTCATTAGTACTCGTTTAGGCAATCTACTGCACCCATTAGCAGTTGATTAAGAGAATTTAAAAAAATAAGAAATAGGGTGGACGTGATGAAGTATGCGGAAACGTATGATTTTGCAATTGCAAAAGATTGGTGGGGCATCAATGAGTTGCCATTGCCATTGGGTGTTGACAGAACTCATAGGGCATGTGCTTAATGTTTTTCATTTCCATAAATTGCTATGTTTATGGGTTTCAAGGTTCATGTCAAGCAAGTTATATTTTTTGGTTCTAGCTTCCATTTGTGGTTTTCAGACAAGGGGAAGGCCACATCAGGTTTTGTTTTCATAAGAGCATTGGTATGCCTGCAATGGATGTCAAAGAAACCAATGTGTTCGTTAATCTAACCACTACAAATACTCAACTAATGAACAAAGGTGTCCCTTGGAGAGGAGGCCATGAGAAAGACTTCACATCTTTGCAAGTCTTCATCGAGGCATTAACTAAATCTGCAGAGGTGGTTCTTGATGCACATGCATCCACAGCAGAGCCCGACATTTTCCTTCGAATTTGTACCCATACCCAGACCATAACCATCAGCAGCGACCTATGCCCACCCATGCCCACCCATGCTATTAAAATTGCGCCCATGTATTCAAAAATTGTGTAATGTGTATCACCCGCCTACACCAAATCTTGGTTGGATCAAACAAATAAAAGGTCGTTCACTGTCGCTGGCTTCAGCCCGGAGCGCTTCTTGGTTAGCGTATTCCCTGCATCCGAGAAGTTTGACTCCGATTTGGAGCTGGATGCCCACCCATGAACAATAATATCGAACCCATGCCCACCCAAAACCCATGGGCATGGGTGGGTTTGGGCATGGGCATGGGTATGGGCACCCAATGTAGGGCTCTAATCCACAAGTGATTGCATCCGTTGTCTTTCTAACAAAACAATTTTGGAACAAGTTGATTTGTTTTTTGAATGCTAATGGTTGGTGTTCATTGTGGTTTACAAGGGCTTCTATACATGCATGTAATCATCGCAGTCATCACCTTGTCGCACTTGAAGGTGACACTACCACACCCGATGCAATATTGGCTCCTATGTGCGGTGGTAATTTCCTTGTGACATGTGGAAGTTTGCCTCACACTATCAACCTTGCAGATGACAATGAACTTGTTCGGAAGGTGGCGAAGCGTTCTTGCATAAGTAAGTATGCCATTGCGTAAATCAAGTTACTCGTTGTTCAATGTCTTTTGTTTGGTTTTTGTTGGTTTGTGCATCTAAATATTTGTTGTTGTGTCTTGCAAAAGATCCGGAGTTTTTATCTATCTACCTTGTTGTGTCAATAGAAGCATGATAGCAAAGGCTTCACCCCCTCCCAACTGGAAGCTTCCTCTACATGTAGAGGTTGTTGCTAAGGTTATGGTATCCACCTTGTCACCTGTCCTATGGAGGATTAAACGGAGGGTTCATAACCCTTATGTAGATGACGAGACCAGTGCCTGGGAAGTTTTGGGGCATAGTCGGTCAAGATCCTAGTGATTCTAAATCCAACAGGATACATGTTGACATCTTCCGGTTTTGCTTTATTCATTTGAGGAATATTCTATAGATACCTCTAAAATGATCGGTTATTTTCCTGAAGTCTCGAACTTCAACCGGTTATTTCTCAAACTCAATCGGTTCGTTTGTAACTAATTGTTGGTTCTCCCCGGACATAGGACAAGACATAGGTGGGAAAAGAAGACGATAGTGAATGTAGCAGTTCGTAAACATTGTGTCGATTTGGTTCGATTCCATTTTGATATCCTTACTTGGAATTTCTTTGAATAAACCACATATAGCAAACATAATTTTGTGTGCACATTTAAAACCCATGTTGTTGCTACATGTCATTCAATTTGTTTACACACCTCTCACAATGTTTATGTGCAAATTTTATATTTTCAATGTGTTAAGATTGGAGATTCTTTTGTTCGATCCCCAAGGCCACTACTATAGCAATTATATAATCAATCAATACAATCTTGTTCAATTTCAGTTCATAATGGTTAGGTTGCCATGGTGGAAATCTAGTTTGACCAACAAAAAGCCTTGGGGGGCTCCTCGGGAAATAAAAGGTTAAAATCTTGTGGGAGAGCTCGGGAGAGGTCCCACAAGCTTGGAAAGGAGTGTGAGGTTCAGCTCGGCACAAAAGCGTCCCCTCTAGGAAGTAGTGCCCCAAGAATGGCTCTAGTCCCTAGCCAATTGACTCAACAAATTTAAATATGTGGTTGAGGATATAGGAACCAAATACCTATCTAAATCCACTTTGCAAGCCCAATTTGATGACACGTTGGATCTTTTCATCACAAATACAAAGACACACAAAACATAGATGTGATGGCAAGTGGCATGACCTAATACTTTCTCTCGTGCAATCACAAATTGTAGGGGTCCATGTGCACGGGGCTAACAAACTCACCAAAATATCTATCTAAACTGATATGTGCAATTAGGTTGTCTTTGCAAATATGTTTCTTTTTAACCATGAAAATTACCTTGGGTCGAAATCAAATCAAATCACAGAACTTATAACTTTGTTTATTCATCCATATAGCAATCATAGTAAAAACTTATCTTTTGTAGTTTTTTTCACCGTGATAGCAAATATTTGAAATAGTGTGGAACATGGATTGCACGTCACGTCACATCACGTCACATTTTGTGATAGCGACGTGACGGCTGACCAAAAAACGTCACGTCCGAGGGGGGGTAAATCCGGCAGTTACCCCAAGGGTAAACTGACGTGGTCAACCCCCTGGTCGACTACTCAGTCGACTGCAAATAGCAGTCGACTTAGCAAACGATTGCAAATAGCAGTCGACCTAGCAGTCGACTGCAAGAAAAAAATTTAAATTCCAAAAAAATTCTGGACCGTCAGATCTTCTTGGCAAGAAGATCTGACGGTCCAGAATTTTTTTGGAATTTAAATTTTTTTCTTGCAGTCGACTGCTAGGTCGACTGCTATTTGCAATCGATCTAGCAGTCGACTGCAAAAAAATTAAAAAAAAATTAAAAAATTCTGGACCGTCAGATCTTCTTGCCAAGAAGATCTGACGGTCCAATTTTTTTTTTGGAATTTGTTTGTTTTTTTTTTTTTGCAGTCGACTGCTAGGTCGACTGCTATTTGCAGTCGTTTGCTAAGTCGACTGCAATAAATTACTTTTGCAGTCGACCAAGACCAGTCGACTGTAATTAGCAGTCGGCTAGCTGGTCGACTGCTAAAAGCAGTCGACTTCAAGGAAAACCTAAAAAAAACAAAATAAAAAATTCTAAAAAAAATCATGGACCATTAGATCTTCAATCCAAGAAGATCTAACGGTTCAGATTTTTTAATAGATTTTTTAATTTTTTTTAATTTTTGTTTTATGAAGTCGACTGCTCGTAGCAGTCGTCCAAAAAAGTTTAAAAAAAGTTACAAAAATTGGTACAGTAACTTTTTTTACCACGTCAGTGCGCATCACGCCCCGACGTGACGCGACGTGATGCAAAAAGGCCGCGTCACGTCCATTTGCACATCCCTAGTGTGGAATGTCAATAACTTAACATGGAGCAACCTAATTGCATAAGGGGTTCCAATTTGATGAATCGGAATAACCCCAAGTTTGGAATAGTAGATTTGGGGGGGGGGGTTAGGGGATGGAGGGAACTATCGCTTATGAGCGTACCCACCATTCATGTACCAATTAACCCCTAACTTCCCACACCCAATTTCCTTCAGATCTACCCAAAAAATGTGACCTCAATTTCAGCAATTTTAACTAAAGATCTAAAGTTTTTTTAAAAAAAAAATCCAACCACATAGATGTTTGCAAGTTAGAGGTGACTACTCACAATCAAAATTTATATTGTTGAAGTTCTATTATGTAGGAGATTATAATAGGAATGTCAATAGTGGTCTTGAGGGGCAACAATTTATAAATTAAATTAGGGTTGGTTTTTTGATCGAACCTGCACTCAAATCATCTCCAAATGACAAAATGTCACCCTCATTTGAAAGAGGGGCAATATACCTACTTAAATCAGCTCACAAATCTTGAAACCATTATTTTGTGATTTTTTTGGGAAGCTTTGCAATTTGAAGCAATGGTGCCACAATTGCACACCTTCCACATGGTTTTACACCCACCAACACATGTCCAACTAAAAATTCCAATGATAGATGTTAGGATATGCTACATTTGAGTGTCATGCAGAATCTCAAATCAATTGGGAATCATTTGCACATAGGGATCAACAAAAAAATGTTTGGGATATGCCGCCCCTAAACCGTAGAGGTGACAAATTTCAAGTTATGGTTTGCGAACCAGTTGCATTGTAAACCAATTGAGAGCATACTCCCAAATCTAAATTTATCCAAAAGCAGCTAACTTTGTTGAATCAAAATTATCCACGTGAAAGATTATAGCATACTTCAACATGAACAAGAGGAGTAGTTGAAATAGTCAAGAAACCCATCCGAACTAGTGTCAAAGGGGTTAGAGAAAACTGCTCATGACCATATTATGGTTGCATAGGACATTAGGGGATAAGGGATGTTGCTATTTTTATTTTTATTTTAAGTTCTTTCCTCATAAAGGAAAATTTAGTGGGTCATGCCTCTTTTAAAAGAAGATTAGATTGTAACAACAACACAATTGCACACAAGGGGTGTTCACCTTTGAACATGTGTAATGATGTGAAAGGATTATATTGAGAGGTCGAGTGTGAAAGCTTGTGAGAGGTCAACAATGTTATTATATTGAAATCGACTGCAACTTTAAAGTAAATGGATTCCCTAGACCAGACACTTTTATCTTTTCCTCTAGGGATATTAACCCTTAATTGCCCGTGGGTGCATTCCAATGAACTTGGAACTCTCATATTACTCTTGATGTTGAAGGCAAGTCGACCCACTATTACCAATGTACTCTATGATCAACCACTTATATATGGAAACCAACTCAATCATGAAGATCCGAGAAGGAAAATCTCTTCGTTTCAACATAATTTGAGGAGATCCAACGGTCTCAAAGTTGAAGTTCTCAACTTGGGACTATTAGTGATTTTTTTTTTGTGTGGGTAAATTTGGGTGATGAAATGGATGAGAAGTTCAATAAGAAAAAAAAATTTATATATGTACACACACACACACACACACACACACACACACTTACACTTGTATCTATCTAGAATAAATAAGTGTTAGAGGTTTATTCAACTACTAAAGATGGTTGATCCTTGCACCCTCCAAGTCTTAAAAGTGAGACATCAAGGGTTGTTGTTGGTTTGGGTTTTCTTATTATTTATTATATATTACAATATAAATATATGTTAGCAAATGGGTTGGTGACATGTCCATCACAAGAAATTGAAATTTGTATTTTTGTGACTCCAAATCGTCAAAGTGCACTATAGCATTTGGTATTTTGGTGTCACATTGGGGGGGGGGGTTTCCAAGAATGTTGGATTATTAGGTGAAAACCACCTCAAATTCAACCTTATTGTGTGTAAAAGTTCTTTATTGAACTAGGGTATTGTTCGCCTTTTGTGGAAATGTTTTTAACATTGCCTCATTGAGTGGGTAGATCCTAGATTAGTCACCGGGATGGGCCAAAGTTGGTGCATTTCTTAACCCTTAAATGCTCATGCAACCCGAAATAGGTCGCCACCTAATATTTTGATGGGTTTGCAACCAACTAGGTGGCAATCTACATGGATGGAAGGTATCCACTAGTGTAGGATGGTG
Source organism: Polytrichum formosum (assembly GCA_964035585.1). NCBI lineage: Eukaryota > Viridiplantae > Streptophyta > Polytrichopsida > Polytrichales > Polytrichaceae > Polytrichum > Polytrichum formosum. The sequence continues at coordinate 27,178,067 of OZ037939.1, read as the reverse complement.
CTCATTAGCATGTGGGCCAAAATAACATAAGCAAACCTCATACTCCAAGCATGTAGGATTTTTTGTTAGGTTGGCATTACTTGTTTTGGGAGGCGGTTCCATGTGTTACCCAAATGTATGAGCCAAATTTAGGAGCCAATATCTTTCACATATGATGCTCAATTTGGGTGGAGTTTTTTTCCCTTAGGACAAGGTGACGGTTGTACACAACTTGACCAGATGGATTCGGGAAAAAATGAGTGCACATGTTGCTTGCTCCATGAAAAAGGGGAAATCTTCCAAAATGACCTCATGTGGCCCCTCCAACTTTGAGGGTGACGGACTTCATCTAAATTTTCTCAAAAAACCACAAATATTTGTGAGTAGCTCATTTGTCATCGACATAACATATTATGGCAAAATTGCCGACTTTTTAAAATTTGTGGCATGACTGAAGTGGTCATGAAACGAAAAAATTCAAAATTTTCTCTGGTTGCCTTCTAGATGAAGGCCATGTTCATATGTCAATCCGACCTAGCAAATGTGGTCCGATTGACTTCAATATTCTCATAAAGAATATATGGTAATCTAGTTGAAATCTGTACGGTTGGATTGCCTACTATATTGATGAAACTATTCATCTACTAGGTGGATGCATATAAAATTGGAAAGAGAACATATTCATGAGACTGAAGAATGCCATGCCCAACCTTGACATTTGATTGTGATCAAAAACAAATATGGGTGTGATTTGCAGCAATGTGAAGAAGATGCAAGAATGCCTCCATAGTAGGTGGTTCAAAGAAGAATGTTGACTTTGAAATATGTCACCACCAACATATGCAGTGTGTTTTGAAGGCTACCAAAATTTCTCAATCTAATATTTGTGATTGATCCCAAGGTTGATTGAAAAGTATGCACCATCGCTTTCTTCAAGTCATAAATTGATCAAGGGTGCGTGTGCCTTATGGGGTCACTTGTCTTACATGGCTAGCTAATTTGGGATGTCAATTGGACTTTTAAGTGAAGTTAAGTTGTCCACATGCTGATTTCGTACATATCACCTTTTTAACATGTCATTCAAGCATTCAAAGCATATTCTCTCCATGGATGGAATCATTTTCATTCATGAAATTTGAATGAAACAATTCAAGAAACAGACTATTCTTTTGGAAGCATGACAAGACACATAGCATCAATTTTATTGTGTATCCATGTTGGGACAAGTTCCATGCATATTATGAAGGCTCCATAGGCAGTGTTTATAAAACAACACATGTTTGTTGAAACGTGGCAAAGTTTTCCTTTTGAACACCATGTGACACCTGTGTAGGCACACATATATGCCATTCTAATAAACACTGGTGAACCTTGAAATGAATCTCCCCCTACCTCCTACATGAGTTATTCAGCTCACTGATCCACTGGCCAAGAGCATGGCCAGGGGTGCTCCTTACAGGAGCCTCGCAAGGGGACACTCCCAGCTTTTGCAAAAAAAGGCTCCCTACAAGTTGGCCCAAACGGATTATTGTTGTTTGGGAGCCCTGCAATGAGCTCCCTGGCCGCAACCTCGAAGCCATATTGCAAGACCAGATTTAAGGCTGCATGCAATATACAGTCAACTGTTTCCCGGCTTATAACTGCCACTAAGAACACGCCAGCTTTTCTTCATGTGGCCCAACAACTGTTTAAGGGGTCCTAATACTACAGAACGGTTGGCTCCTGCTCAACCAGCCCTCTCCACAACCGGGATGCAAGAGAAAGGGCACTGAATTTCCAGTTTGATGTGCCACCAGTAATCATGCTCTTTAAGTGCCCACAATGTCTAACTCAAAGCAACTGCCATCAGACCTCAAATCTACGGAGTTTTTGGATAAAGCAACCAATAAGAACTCCAATCAGTTTTTGTCATCTACGGAGTCTTGGATAAGGCATCTAAATAGTCACACTTCTTTCCTCAAAACTTCTCATACAAGAAGCCCCAATATGTCTATCAAATTTCGACTAGAATCTCCAGGCAAATCAGAAATCCAACTACAGCAGAAAGGGTGTCGGTAAGTAGCAGTGAGAAGCCTCAAGATTTTTTCTAACAATCACACTCTTGTGCAATGACATCCTCCAAAGAATAACCAGAGCTATGCATGGCTAAGACCTATACGCGAAGGGGATCGTCACCCCCAGTATTAGTGTGTACAATACATGTATTTCATGCACCCACAAATACTTTCATTCAACAATTTCCTACTTTGTGTGTACAGTCTCTGCAGGTTTTGCAAGGGGGGAGCTTGCAATCCTGTACGAGGCCCTGAGAATCAGAGTTTCAGCCTGGATGGATGATCAAATCACAGAAAAAGAGAAGAATAATAATAATAATACAAGGAGGATCAAACCATTAATCAACTAGAGACGAAGAATTGTTCTTAGTGTGTCTGATAGGTTGTTGATGATCTGCTGTTCCTGAGCTGCCTGCCATCCCTGTGAGGGCATCTCTTCGTAACATCGTTTATGATACGCTAATGACCTCGCAAGGTTTGGGAGCGTCGTGCTAGTTGCAACCCGCTGAGAAACACTAGGCGGTAAGGGCATCTCACTAGTTGGCACTTTCTTGCCTCGCCTTACCTGCCCCTCCCCAACATAAAGCTCCTGTATAGCTTCAAGCGCCACCGTTGCACCATCAGGTTGGCCATCACCAAAATTATTGTCAAAGATCAATGCAATTGGTGAAAGATCTGTTGCTCTCAAGAAGGGAATTGGGACTGTGTTTCCAGCTGCATAGACAGACAAAAGCTTATCTTGTATGCCAAACCCTGGACGGTTGGCACCTACTCCCAAGGGTGTCCCTGGACCAAGAGTTACTTCCATTCCAGGACTCCGCCTCAGTACAGTGGAATGTATATCCATGGGTTGGGTAGGCTTGGGAGAAAGAAGGGAAGAGTGTGAAAGAGTGGGTGTAGGTGGATCCAAGGGGTTGATTGTCATGCCCTTGAACTGCTTTGTGGTCCCTCCAATGAAGACCTGACTGCTTTCAGGTGTCTGACTGCGAGATGGATCAGCTTCTGGGGCCTTGCTGTCAATGGCACTTTCATTATACAAAGGCTCTGAGAACAATGAACCATCAGGTGTCCCTCGTATTGATGCGGTCATGGATACAGTTCCATCAAACATTGCTCTCTCAGACTCAACCCCATCACTATTTTTGAGTTCCCCTGTAGTCAAACTTCTCATTGTACCACTAGGCTCAGCATATGAAGCTGTGGTACTAAACGCTTTAACAACAGTGTCTCGCACCAGCATAGTTCCTGCACTTGTGTCATGCATTTTGACTGTCTGACCCTTCTCCCAAGATGAATATTGGCCACCTGATGAGGCTGTTCCCTGTTCTTGAGTATAGTTTGCAGCTTGGGCAGCCATTTCAGCTCTGATATTCCGCGCTTTGTCAATTTGAGGGAGCATATGTGAGGCAGTCCCCTTGCACTTCTCAATGAACTTGTGAGAAAGCATTGAACTTGCAGTAGGTCGTAATCTGGGTTCCTTTGTCAAACACTTGGCTACAAAGTCGTGGAATATCAAAGACCATCTCTCTTTGTCTTCAAGCATTGGAGAAGGTTCTCGTGAAATCATGAATAGAACTCGCATGGGATGCACATTTGAGCGAGGTGGCAGTCCTTCTGCCATCTCAATTGCTGAAACGCCAAGAGCCCAGACATCTACCTGAATACATGAGAATCGTGTCATTTCAAAAGCCAGACATGGTCTTGTGATGCAAGATAGGCACCTGAAGGTGCTGTTCCTGTAAGCCAAATCCACCCTACATTTTAACGACCTGCCTGGGTATGGAGCCTGGACATACTTATTGAGAATACTATATCCATGCAGTTTAGGACTCACATGACTTGACCACGTGTGTGTGTGTGTGTATTGTGTGTACTGTTGAACCAAGTGCGCTAGAAATTCCAAAAACAATTGCCAAGAAAACAGACTCTTCAGGAGATCAGGGACCTGCTTTGAAAGTAGTACTTAAAGCAGTGTCCAGGGCAACAATTGTGCAGATTAATTCACCCAGATCTCCTGTAGTAGTTGCATTTTTGGATGACTTAGTTGGTCAAAACTGGCTAAACCCTGAAGAGCCACATATTCAAAACATCTACTCTAGAGCATTCTGCATAATCACATCATCGCCGTTCATACTTCTGCATGCGCAGAGCCAATGATAATTCAAAGTTGCTCGGACATGAGTTGCCACCATCGAAGTTCAGCTATAGACAATTACAATGGATTCGAAAGCGCCATCTATGTTTTTGCTTGCAAAGTACCTATTCAAACGTCAATTTCTATCTAAAAAGATGTCACCAATTCCCAATTTTCTTGAAGCCGCCAGAAGTAGAACGAACTTCCACCAACCCAAGTACCACATAGCCTTTAACAGAAGATTGACAGTTCTAAGCTTTACAGAGTAAGTCCGCATTTTGATCCGTTTGAGAGGGGTTGCCAAATTCCATATATTTGTCTTCAAAAGGCCTGTAAAGGTGGATTTGTGTATTGCGTACCTTGCCATCGTAGCGACTTTCTTGTATGACTTCAGGAGCCATCCAATGCGGGGTCCCAATGAACGTATTCCGTTTCGACATTGTTCTGGTGAGCTGGGCAGCCACTCCAAAATCTCCAAGCTTCACTTCCCCTTGCTCCGTGAGCAGAATATTCCCTCCCTTTATATCCCGGTGCACCTTGAATATAGAATGCAAATAGGTCAAGCCCTTCAACGCTTCCCGACAAATGTAAGCAATTTGCTGCTCCTCCAAGGCCTCATCGGTGATGTTCATCAAATCCGCCACACTCCCTCCCCCACAATACTCCATAACAATCCACAAGTAATCCTCCCCTTGAAACGAGCCCAAGTATCGCACCACATTCGGGTGGTTACATTGCTGTAACATGCCAATTTCACCTCGAATCTCCTCATACCCCTCCTCCCCCTCCGTCAACGAAATCACCTTCACCGCCACGAGCTCCGAGGTCACCAGATCCCTCGCCTTGTACACTGCTCCGTAGGAGCCTTTCCCAAGCTCATTCAGCAGCTCATATTTCAGGGATGGATCCTCAAACGGCACATTTTCTTGCAACAAGCTCGCGCTTCGGTTGCGCATCTCACTTCGTGGCAGAGTTGGCTTCTTCGTTTCTTCCTTAATCCCTCGGAAACTCTCGGCTGCCTTGTGCACCACCGTGGAGTAGGTGTCCCCCAAGCTCACCCCGTGCTGAATGACCGTGGAGAACTGCGAGGAAGACGAAACCTCGTCCGGCTTCGTGATCACGGTCGCGAAGATGGACGATGAGGATGTCGAGGTTGGAGACTCTGCTCCCTCTGTTCTCCCCGCCGCTAACCCTAGCTCTGGTGACGGTGACGGTGTTTGCACATGCCGCGAATTGCTACGCGCCAGGCCCCTCGAATTGCTCCGTGGCAGCATCATCCCCGGGCCCGACCTCGGATCCGACATCGCTCCCCAATCCCCTCCGACACACTACCACCTCCCTACCGATTCTCCAAACCCCTCCAAGCCATTCCCGCACATCGCCATTCCTCCACACTCCCCTGTTCCCATCCCCGCAGCTTCACTCCCTCGAACATCATCACATCATCTCATCTCACGCCTTAGGTAACCCTAATATCCGTCCACACCGGATGCGGGCACGGCGATCGAGCGCCATGGTCTGGATTCGAGGCTGCCGAGGAGGGATGAAAAACCCTAGAATAGCACGAATCTTCGGGCCATCGCAAGTAGTGACCAAATGTTCTTGTCCCCATGGTTGTAGGAGCCCTTATAAACATACACGACGAAACTCAGTGAGTTCGAGCCGGAGGTGGCTGCTGCTGCTGCTTCTTCTTCTTCATTATGCGAATCCCTCGCTCTTCTCTTCCTCCTCCTCTCCGTCTTGGAATCCGCCATCGCCTCCTTCCTCCCTTCCTCCCTATGCGTTGCGATTGCGAACGAGCTCGGCTGCCTCTAGCCTACATCTGTTTCTTGGTTGAGTCAGGGCCGGTTTACACTATGGACCATGAAGTCGGACCATGGAAGATGGCGTTTGTCAATGGTCCGAGTTCGTGGTCCGACTTCCATGGTCCGAGTTCATAAAAAATTAGTTTTAAGAGCCATGGGCTCCTCACTAGGTGTAAACCGAATGTGGACCAAGAAGAATGACCATGCACCAAAAAGTGAAGGTGCTGATTTTTTTAATACATGCTCAAAAAGGGCAATTTTGAAAAAAATCAAGTTTGACCATTCTCTTGTCTTCTCTTGGGTTTCACTTGTCTTCACTTCTTGTTAAATGTGTCGAAGATGTGGCTTGCAAATCTTCTCACAACAATTTTTACAAAAAAAAAATGAGCGATTTAATTTGTACATGTTCAATGTAATTTACATGTGACATGTACCTTGTGTTGTCACTACACTAAATAGGATATTTAGTGTTTGATTATATTTAATGTTGTTACCACCCTACCTTGCTCAACACTAAAGTTCAATTCTTTGATAATTAGTGTTAGAAGATTTCCCATTGCGGTTCTTTTGACCACCCTGATCTACAGTCACTAAACAACTACATATTTTTCTTTTTCGTTTTGCAACTATAATTTTTGGGGTGTGTAATATACCATTGGAAAGGTATTTTCAAGACCTTTCCAACGGTATATTACAAGCCCCCAAATTCCAAACATTGCAGTTGGTAGAGCAAAAAAACAAATCTGCACTCAAATTCTTGAGTTCTAGATGTCCCACGTTGTTTGGTGAAACACATGAGAGTTGGTTTAAAGGGAAAAACAAGGTAGTTATGGTATGTCTCATGGGCTATGCTATGATTAAGGCATATAGAGGGTAGATTCATTAAAGACTTATTAAAATGGCATTTCTCTATCATGGGCCCTTGCCTTTTCCTACCAAACCACCTCTCTTGCCTCTCTCACCGCAAAACCCGGTGGACCATGTCAGTGCATTTATTAGGCCTTAAAAATTATATCTTGGGGACCTCGACCTCCATGGTCCCTCTGACATTTTTTCCTTAGTGTAAACCAAAGTTGTCCTGAGACAACTTCAACAGCCAATCAGCTGCCTTGCAAAGCCCTGGTCCATCTTCATGGTCCATAGTGTAAACCGGCCCTCAGTGAGGCTGGACTCACTCACTGCCATTTCCTTTCCTTCCCCCTTTTTTTACATGGACCGTTCAATGCCCTTAGTATCTATACAATGGACAACTGCGATGGTGGTGAGGCAGTCGCCCTGCCGTTCCAATAACGGTGCACGGAAACGGTGAAGTGGTTTGGATTATATTATATTGGGACCATGTTAAAGTGGTTTACAATTAATATGCATGGGTGTAATGATCAGGACGGGGGTCCGCATGGATTGTGTTAAAGTGGTTCACAATTCATATGCATAGGGGTAATGATCGGGACAACAGGGGTCCAAATTGTTCTATATACAATGGACAACGTCGTGGTGGTGAGGTTTTTACCCCGCCATTTCAAAAACGTTCGGCTGTCCAAGGTGGGATGTCGAGCAAACAATTTGGGCATCGATTCATATGCATGAGTGCAATAGGCCGGGATGGCAAAAGTCCATACTAGTTTTGTTACATTGTGCTAAGGTGCCTTGATAACACATACCCGAAACACCACCCCCACCCCACACAAAGCACCATCAACAACGCCAAACCAACACCACATAGACCAACCCAACCACAAATCCTCTATCACCTCACCACACCATAGCCACACCCACCCACACAACACACTAAATACTATCCAACACACACCACAAGACATACCCACCCCCCCCCCCAATCCCATTCACCAATATCACAAACTACATAGGCAACATACACTACATCACTCACATACACTTAACAAACCAAAAACCATGACTATAAGATACTATATGTGGAACAACGCCACACTCATCTTCCTAAATGGAGACATAAAAACTAACATGGGCCCACTCACACATATCCTCAAAAATCTCCCACAAGACTACACACTAAGGCAAAGACAATACTTTATACCCAACACATTAACACTCAAAATCCACTACACCCACCTAGAAGATCTCTTTGAACCACACATAGTCAATAACACTTCCAACAACCGAAACCAAGACTTAGCCCACCTCAGCCGCCACAGCTCATCCCACTCAAAATACCCAACACAACACCAATTATATGTGTTTATAATAGCCTTTAACCCCATACCACAAGTTTGTAATCAACAAATGACCGGCAACTTAGACCCAAGATGCCTCACCATCCTACGAAGACTACATAGACTACCAGACAACACACAATTAAATGCACACCACATAAAAAACAACCCCATCCACCACACACAACCAACCACCATCGCACAAGCATATACTCACATCAACGAGAAAATTGCCAAAGGAGAACAAACTACCATGACCCACCTAAACAATGAAATGCCACACCTCCCCCAAAAACTATTGCAAGAACTCATCAAATGCACCCAAAAAATAAGGGGCTACCACTTCACCACGAACAAGGTAAATAATACCCACACACCACCTAACAACACAACTACAAATAACCATCAAGCCACAACCCTCAAGATCAGCACCTGGAATATTGGATGCATTAGCTCCAGTTTACCAGGTATCCAAGAACTCACACAAACACTACACACGGACCCCCACATCATACTCATACAAGAAACCAAAATCCACAAACTCAAATCCACAACATACATAGACCGCAAAATGCAAGACTACAAAATCATATATAATAATTCCAACAACACAACATACAAACAAAATAGATACTCCGGACCCACCCTGGCTAGAGGCGGCATATTAGCCATGATTCCCAAAATTATCTACACAAATGAAAACATCACCAAAATCCCAACCTCTAGCTCAATATCACAGCAATAAACCTATCACACCTATACTTATCTTGAACATGTATTTGCCGACACATCCCCAAGACGCACACCTCATACAAGAAATCCAACACCAAATTGAAACTCTAGTAAATCAACACCCAAGACACCAAATTGTCCTAGCAGGGGATTTTAACAGAGATATACTACTCAAAGGAAGGTCATCCAATGGTCTAACATCCCCCCCCCAACCAAAATGACTATGAATGGGCTCACTTCATACACAAGATTGGACTTAACACGGTCAACAACCAAGAAGATTTTACAAGGCAAGGAGGCCATAACTACGCCTCAACCAGCCTCATAGATGGCTTCTACACTAACCTCCCCAACAATCTACAATGTCACACAATCACTAACCTTAACCAAAACTCCGACCACTACCCTGTCCAACTACAACTAGCCCCTAACAGCATAATCCACAAAGGAGTAAAAATCCCCACAAATAACCCCCGGATCACATACCCAATACCCCCTACCAACCTACAAAAACTACAAACAACATTTTTGGAGGAACAAAGCCTAAACATAGCCAACCTCACACAAACACTACAACATGAACAACTCTCCCACACACAATGGCAGGAAACACAAAATAACTTCCAAGAAATCATAAACTCTTTTTGCCGATGCATTGAGCAAACCTGTATGACATAGCCCAGGCCCCCACTCCCCAATAGAGCAAGAACTCAAGGTGGATTCCTTCCCATAAAACAACATAATATATGGAAACAACAACTAAGAATTCACCACAACATTTGCAAAGCAATACGAGCTACATGCCAATACTCTCACACGCACCTTCAAAGCAACCAAGATATAAAAGCCCTACTCCTACTTAAAAACACCAATATCCCACCTCTCCCCACAAACCTCATAGAACAAAAACAGTGGATAGAAGACCTAACCAACATTGGCAAAAATGCTAAAGTCGAAGCACATAGAATCACCTCCAAACAGACCGCGATCAACTGCAGAACCGCCATCACAAAATATAGAGCCCTAGTAAACATAAAACCCAAAACCATCCACAAAAGGATATTCCATCCAACAAACGATAGTTCCCTTGATTGTATACAAAACTCACAAGGCAACATTTTAACCAAACCCACGGATATAGCCACAAAAATATACCACACCCAACAAACATCATTCCAAAGACAAGCACCCCTCTGCGAGGATACCATATGTAACGTGTATTTACTTATTTATTATTTATTTACTATTTACAACCTCTAGTTCAACTAAACTCCTTTGCTAGAAGACTAGAGGCTCCACCCTAGGTGCTCTAGTAGTTCTACAAAGTAAAGGGAGTTACTACTAGTTGAGACTATGGTGTTACACTAGGTTATCACCTCGTAAGTAATGACCATGAGTTATATATATATATAACTTAGAGTTATATATATATATATATATATATTTATCCTTAGAGTTATCCTAAAGGCATGGAGGGAGAGCTAGTTAAGATATCTAGAACTACTAGTTGAAGGGAGCCTCAACTCATAGTAGTATCTAGTATATAAGCTCTAAGGTTGGGTGGAACATGCCTCTTGAATCTCATTATTGTGAGATATGTTACATTGGTATCAGAGCTCTTGAACCTTGTTCATTTTTTTGGGTGTTGCTATTATTCCGCTGAGCATTTTGTTGTGTTGAGATTTGGGGAAAAGGGGAGCAAAATTTGGGGAATGGTGTAATTTTATTTTTTTGTATTCTGAGCCGCATACGCGTACGAACCGCCGCGTACTCATACGCGCAGCGCGACGGGCGACGGCCGCGAGCTCGCAGAAAAATCCCGTTGATCTCCACTCATATTATCGACTGCCGAGGTACTGATCGCATGTGGTCCGCATCACGAGGAAACGAAAGATCAAACGCTTCAGGTCAAGAATCTCACCTGTTTCAGTCTACGCAGGCGCGCGCAAGCAAATCGCAAGTCAAGCCTCTGAATTCGAGCCAGAGCAGGTTTTGAGAAATTTTGAGAAATTTTTCTAGTATTTTATTTCCGGTTTTCTTCAAAAATTTGAACGTTTTATTTGGGTTTTGGGTGTTTGTTTGGTCCAATGGCCATTGACATGGACACATCTGGTCCATCAACTGAGGGTAGACCTCCTGTAGTTCCTCCCATGGTCACATCTTCCACATCCGTAGATACGGATGAAGCTATGGGTCATCTGGTAGCCAGAAAGATCCGGGAATATTGTGAGGGGAAACTCATTGATGACCATGATCAATTTCAACGGATAGAGACGCAGTGTGACCAATTAATGGCTATGTATGCTAAACATGACGGGCGTTTGGATACGCATGAATGTAAGTTGATTGTCTTACAAGCATACCAAGACACGGACAAGGTCCGGTCCACCATTGCGTCTGCTAAACCGGAGAGATTCAAAGATAAGTCTAAGGTCATTATTCTGGCATGGCTGGCTCAAATGCATAAGTATTTGACAGCACGTCAGGTGCCCAATGCGGAATGGGTGGTCATTGCATCTACATATTTGGAGACCAATGTCGCACAACATTGGGACGTATTGGCAATGGAGCTCCGAACGGATAAGAAAGATCTGTTACTCTGGGACAATTTCCAAGATGCACTTATCACTGCCTATGGCAGTGTGAACCATGAAATGGTGGCCCGGAATAAGCTCCGCATTTTGAAACAGAAAGGTTATGTGGATGAGTACGCTAATGAGTTCCAACATATGTGTTCCCAGATTACGAAATCACCTATCTCCAGGGGCGACAAGGTAGAAAGATTTCTTTATGGGCTTAAAGAGGATGTTCGGAGCAAAGTCCTGGTGGATCCACGAGGTGACGGTGGGCCATGGGAGGACATCAAGCGTCTAATCAATTATGCTGTAACGATAGACGCTACCTATACCCAAGCTACGAAGGGACGAGACGATGTAAAGTGTCATTCAGATACAGCAGTTGCCAAAGGTGTTGGCAACACAGGGCCGGTACGGGACAAGGAGTCACGTCGCTCTAAAGGTCGTTCTTCAACCTTCTATAAGAAGAACAAACAATCTAAGGGGGATGACTCCGCGATTAAGAGCACCGATAAGAAGGACGGTCGTTATTTCCTCTGCCATAGGGAGGGACACATGGCTCGGGATTGTCCTGACAACAAAAAAGGTGCAGAGCAACAGACTGCTAAGAAAGGCAAGAAGCATTTTCCTAAGTCCGACACTTAGGCAATGGGCTAGTGTCAGGACTTGATCAAATTTTGGAGTTGTGTTTGATTTATCTAGTTATACACTGGAAGCTATCCAAGACAAAGTCAATAAGCAATTTGATGTAATCGTGTATGATATTTTGAATAAAGACATCATTTTGCCAACTCCGTTACTCCCACTTAGTGATGTATTTGATGAGAAGTCCAAGGTATATGGAGCTTTTTCATTAATTAGTGGACCAGCAAGTGCTTGTAAGTACTGCCAACATTAAGTTGAAGGTCCAAGGAGCTCGAAAGCTTTTACCAAGGTGGATTGGTTCATTTCGGATAGTCAAGAGGATAGGGGTTGTAGCATACCGCGTGCAACTGCCAAATGCATTTAAGATCCACGATGTCTTTCATGTATCATTTCTTAAGCCTTATGTGGCTGATGGCACGGTACAGCCTCCCCCTCCGCCAATCTTTGTGGAAGATGCATCTTATGAAGTAGAACGTGTGCTTTCACATGAAGATAGAGGGTCTCGTTCTCGCCCCAAGGAATTATATCTTATCAAATGGCTCGGATATGCACTTGAGCATAATTCATGGGAGCCGGAATGCAACTTGAGTGTAGAAGTCCTCAAGGAGTACTGGGATGCGGTAGCCAAGTCGGAGGACAAGCTAACACGTAAAGGTGTCAAGCGTGACCGCGAAGCCCCAGCTGCACAGAAACGTTTGAGGCGGAAAGAATCTTCAGGGTAGATGCCTTCTGTTCTTTCAGGCTTGCACAAGATCATGTAAACGGGGTGTTATTATTAAGTTGTTTCATCCTGCCAATTGGCATGGAGCATGGGTACATATACAGATCCCAGAGCACTACGATTTATGTCTTGACGCACTACGATTTGGGATAATACATGAATGCGGACGTTCATTCCTAAGTGGGGAGGTGTGTAGCGTGTATTTACTTATTTATTATTTATTTACTATTTACAACCTCTAGTTCAACTAAACTCCTTTGCTAGAAGACTAGAGGCTCCACCCTAGGTGCTCTAGTAGTTCTACAAAGTAAAGGGAGTTACTACTAGTTGAGACTATGGTGTTACACTAGGTTATCACCTCGTAAGTAATGACCATGAATTATATATATATATAACTTAGAGTTATATATATATAACTTAGAGTTATATATATATAACTTAGAGTTATATATATATAACTTATAGTTATATATATATAACTTAGAGTTATATATATATAACTTAGAGTTATATATATATAACTTAGAGTTATATATATATAACTTAGAGTTATATATATATAACTTAGAGTTATATATATATATATATTTATCCTTAGAGTTATCCTAAAGGCATGGAGGGAGAGCTAGTTAAGATATCTAGAACTACTAGTTGAAGGGAGCCTCAACTCATAGTAGTATCTAGTATATAAGCTCTAAGGTTGGGTGGAACATGCCTCTTGAATCTCATTATTGTGAGATATGTTACACCATAGACCACCCAAATGAATGTATGTGCGCAGTACGTAAATACCCCTGGCATACACAAAATGTTATCATACTTGAAAAAAAAAGGTCCCCCAAACACACAAATAAACACCCAATTTACCCGGGAAGTTTACGATAACTGTCTCAGAAGACTAACCCAAGGTAAAGCCCCCGGACCAGACAACATTCCCAACGACATTATCAAAATACTACCTCCACAATGTCATGACCTAATATTCCTATTCTTCCAACACTGCTACAAGCATAGATAAATCCCAACATACTGGAAACATAGTAAAACCATCCTCTTACAAAAAAAACAACCCCATACACCTCACCAACTATAGGCCGATTGCACTGGCCAATACCATATACAAGCTATACACAAGCACCATAACAACTCTTCTCACAAGCTACGGATAACAACACATATTACTGTACTTTAGCCAAGAAGGATTTCGGCCACAACAAAACACCTAAAGACAAATACAAATGATCATAGTAGCTCTCGAAGACGCACGACTCATCAACAAAGACATATACCTCACACACATCGACTTCCGCAATGCCTTCGGCTCCATTGACCATGCAAGACTACTAGCCATCATGGAAGACTTAGGATTCCCCCTAGACGCAGTTGATATAGTCGGTAACATATACACAAACTCCACCACATCCTTTACTTGAAACCACTTTGGAACAACACCTCCAATAGAAATCAGCCGGGAACCATACAAGGTGACACCCTTAGCCCGTACCTCTTTATCATATTCTTTGAACCCCTCCTGAGATGGTTGGAAAAAAACAACATGGGATACCACTTCAACACATCCCCCTCCACGTGCACCACCACAACATATGCAAACGATCTAGCAATAATTACCGACAACATACACCACATTCAACCACAAATACTCAAAGTACAAAAATCCGCGGAATGGTCATACATGGACCTCAACCTCTCAAAATGTGCCATCAAAGGATGCCCTAATAAATCCAAACTTAAACCAAACACCTTCAAAGCATACATACAATCGCAAAACATCACCTACAAATCAAAAAACTTCCCCACCCTTACACAAAATGAATCATACACATACATAGGAAACCAACTAATGCCATCGCTCAAGTGGAACCTGCAAAAGAAGCCACACTCCAAAAAGCCAAGCAACAAAGTAAACTACTCACCATTTCCCCAGCTAGCCTCAAACAAAACATCAAAATACTAAACACAATCATTAAACCCCGCATCGCATATGCCTACTATGCAATCCCATTCTCCAAACCTGACATCAAGAAACTAGATAAAATACTTAGTAAACTAACCAAAGAGATTTGTAACATACCCAAAAGCACTGCAAACATCCTCACACACCTCCCCCACAAAGATTTTGGCATAAATGTAACCTCCCTCCTCCCAGACTACATAAATTGCACAAGTCAACAACTAATACAAGCCCTCAATGACCCAAGACAACTAGGCACCACATATCAAGGACTAGCCAAGTACATATCTGCCAAATACGAGGGTTCACTACACCTCCCAAAACATAAACAACAAGCTTGCACAAGGTCACCCATAGCCAAAACACACTTCCTACTAGAAAGAGAATACGAAATACATTGTTCGGTTCCTCTCCATAAGGATTTCCCAAACACCATGGGCACAAAAGGGACCCCAGAGTGACACCTGAGACTTGTGGCGCCGTTGGTGAGATGGCCCAAGTGATCCTAGTGTGGGTGAGGGCCCCGGGCGTTGGAAACGCCTCCCACCCATGGAGACTAGGAGGCACGAGCGTAAAGCCATAAGCTATGCGTAGCTTATGGCGTGTCAATTCTAGAATGCTCAAGAACACCTCAAACGGAGGTGTGAGCTAGGAGATATGGCAATTTGAGTGGGGCGTTGTCCCGAGACAGCGCCCAGCTACAGCAGTGGCCTGGGACTGGCTCCCGGGACTGCGAAGCTTTGAACTCGCATAACTTCCTCAATACTTGCCCAAATGGGGCAAGTGAGTAGTCCATCAGCATTTACGTGAAACGTAGATGACAATGGAGTGGTTGCTTGTTAGCATTAGACAAGATATGAGGAAGTTAATGGGGTTCTGAAGCTGCTGGGGGCTTCCAGCCCCAGCGGCTAAGGGAAAATGTCTACTTGGCCCCAAGTCTTGGTAGAGAGACAGAAGGTTACTTGATGGTTGTGTAGGGGCCCTGCCTAGAGTCCTAGAGGCTTATATGGGTGAGGTGGTGTGGCCGAACCCACCCGAGGCCGAACGGCATGGCCTCCATGGGCATTGGCCCAATGTGAGGGCATAGTTGCCTAGTATGGCTCGGGTTGTTGTAGTGTTGCTCCGGCAACGTCATGATCAACATAAGATTGGACTTCCATGAATGGAAGTCCACATCTAAGAATTGGTTACCGATTAAGGGGTGAGTCCCGAATGAAAGAGTGGGAGGGTTGATCCCCCTCCTATGAACTAAGGGGTCTGCGGTATGGGGAGCTAACCATTCGCATCGCAGTATGCGAAGGGTTAGTGTTCATAATCCTTGCTAAAATGAAAAATGACCGAGTTACGTAAGGGGAGCTAGCAAAGGTTGCGACATACACGCCACCACCACTAACCACGCGTTCCCCATCAAACACACCTCATTCGAACAAGCATGGCGAAATAACCCAACATTCACCAATCTTTCAGACAACACAAAGGCAAAATCTCATAAATGCCTGGACAAATTATACACGTACGGCATAACAACACTAAAACAAATCCAAAACAAAGAAATATGTGCCATATTAACACCAGAGGAATTCCGGACCACATATACACATGCACCCAAAATCATCAAAGACGCACTACAACAAACCAAATCACTATTCCCCACCCTACCCCACCCCCACCCTCCCCGCCCACTAGGACCCAACTACGAACATCACCGCAAACACACACAATCATCACACCTAACCCAAACACCTCCACACAACTCCCCTTAGGACGAATAATCCAAACAACAACCAAAGAAAAAATCACCACCAGAAAAGACAAATGGGGAGCACAAGCCATCAAAATAACATACCTATGCCAATGGCAAACAAAGCAAGCAACCGCACAACAATGGCGAACAGAAGAAGACCTCCTACACCTAGACAACATCCTTTTAGACCACAATCTCCTTTTCATAACCCAATACCATAAAAAGATTCTAGAACAAAAAACCACCCAAACTTACGCTAACTATCTCAACTATACCCAAACAAAGGACAACAAATTTATACATCCCCCTTAAAAATCACCAACCTTAAACTATCCACACAATAGTGCAACCCTGATAAAAATATTCTTACAAATAAACCAACCATACAAATACACGACTTAGAGTCCAACATATATGACCAAGACATAAAATATATAACCACTATCATTACCGAAATACTGCATTGGCTATGGAATCGCTACACCCACAACAACCTCCCACAACTCACCAACTTCCTACAACCTCCACCACAAGACTTTGAAACTGAAATATTATGGCTCATACAACGATACATAACCATACTCCCCCAAAAAAAACCTAAAAAACATACAACCTAACAATCAACACCACACACTACACCCTGAAATCATTAAACTATTAATAAACTCCTTCAACATTACACACTCATACTACTTATCTCCACTCACATGCCCCACTCAACCCACACAATACAACTCGCCACATAATTGATATATACTATTCGGCTCACTAGGACACGCGAAATCCTCTAGGTGGATGGAATAGGGCTAGCATACCCCACAAACCACAACACGACCCTCGAAGCCATCCATTGGGGTAGAATGGCAGCCAAAGAAGATGCACGTACAATCACCATCCTAATAGTCAACCATAATGAGTGGACACCACAACAACTCCATTCACCACCAACGCAGACATACACACAATAACAACCATCCCACCCCATACTATACACTACAACCCTACACCAGAATGGCCAAAATACTACCAACAAGTAGAACCATTGCTAACAACAATAATATGCACACACAACCAAATAAACCTTCCACCAAATTTACAAACCCCACATGAACTACAAAGCGTCCTACAAAAAACAACTAACACCCATATAGACACATACCCCATCAAACCTACCCCCACACACTACCATGTCAAATTCTCTAACGCATGAAAAAATGCCCCCAAATCAAAAACTCCTACCCCTATAAACACCCCCACAACCCACTACCAGCCAAATACAACCACATCCACCCCCTCAGATTTCACCCAAAACAATGTATATACACGGATGGATCATTCATCCCACCCACCAAAAACTCCGAAGGCCAAATAGTGGGCAATACTGCTGGATCGGGAATATATAGCCCTAACAACAACACTAAAATATCAAAAAGACTCTTAAGCTACCAAAACATCCTATGTGCAGAGCTTAACGCAATACTCATTGCCATCACAACCACACAAAATACCCAACTAGACATGTACATATTTACAGATAGCCTCAATAGCATATTTTTAATCAATAACCACATTCAACACCCAGACAAACTATTAATAGCAGAAATCATAAAACAAATATATTGGACCCCACACATAATCCACATACACAAAGTACGCACACATTCGGGCCTTACCGGAAATGAAATTGGCCAATGAAGGAACACTTAAGGAAAAACCAACCACAACGCCCCAGATACACACAACCCACCCCACCCCCTATTGGCTAGCAAGCTGCCCAACAACCACACACAACGGGGCCATCCGCAACCTCCACACATTTATAACAAAAGAACATAGAAACTAAGAATCTATATTAGCCAAACACAAATTCCCATACGTGGACAAATGGCTATCCAATACGCCAGTAAACCAAACACTCCAAGAACTGAGCTGAGGGCGCACTCTTTTCTCACCTCAAGATTTTATCCCAAATGGGTTTTGCTTGAGGGAGTTTTTAACGAGGCGCACCTTCAACGTTCCTGCGGTCGAGGAGGAGTGTTGTGAGATTGATACGACCTAGGAACTCAGGAACAAAAAGAGAACTAGAGTTATAGAACTGCTAGTTATTGAATGTAAAAGAGCCTCGGTAGGCTCACCAAGTATATAAATATACATACCACCCTCATGGAGGGGACACAGTTGTTACAATATTTTTCTCTCTCTCCCTCTCGTTTCCTCCTCTGTCACAACATGGAAAAAGAAAAAGAAAAAAACCATCTACCTTAGCAAGAAAAGAAAAGAAAAAATAACGCCCGTAACTAGGTACCGGCGTGAATGTGAGCCCGTTAACCTAATGTTGATCACGGTTGTCCGTGATGCAACTTAAGGTATTTTACCTCTTTGAAGAGGTGGGCTCTGGTGGTATGTTAGTAGTTTCCAAGTTCATTAAGGTGGGGGGACGGGTGTTTGTTTATTGTCAAGTTTTCTTTTGTTTAGGACAAGGTATGTGAGGTATTTGATGGTGTTTTGATGTATATTTTCATAAGAGTTTTAATGTTGGGTTTTGGAATTTTAAGGTTGGTAAGTTTATTAATTGAGTGTTCGTGTATAGCTCCTCTTACTCCGGCTATAATAGTAATGAGGGGGTTGGTTTTCCAACCCTTGCTTTGTAAGTTGTGAATTAGTGGGTCATATTTGGTATGTTTATGTGTGAGAGCCTGGTCGGGGAATCTGTCGTGGCAATATGTGAATTCAATGAGTTGAACTATGAATGTAGGGGAAGGTGCGATTGGTGTTTGTGTTTGGTTCGGGACTCTTACTGTGCAAAGGATGTCTGGCCTCAGTTTAGCTTGGCATTGGCAAGCTGATTGTGAGCATGTGCATTTGAGGAGCCATTTTGGGATTGTTTGGTATGGTGGTTTGTTGTTGAAAGTGCCTGCATTAGTCAATGTGAGGAACCTCATGTTTTTGTTGGCTTGTAGCGTTTGGGTGATGAGGTGTACTGCTTTGTTGTGCCGTGCGATTTTTAGACCTTTTAGGCATGGGTGTTCACAGTTCGATAGTAGGTGTGGCCATGTGTCTTTGTTGTTACTATGGCACAGTGTGCAGTTAGGGTTTTAATGTGTGAGGGGCCAAAGTATATTCTTCATGTGGTTACCCATGTACTGGGCATATCTGAATTTTAGAGTCTTAGTGATTTGGGTGTCTGTCATGCTTTCATTTTTCTAGAAGTGGTTAGAGAGCTGCAGCTCGAACCAGTTCACGATGCTTATGTCCAGGAAGCGCCTTTGTCAACATGTCCGCCACATTGTGTGCTGAATCAATTTTCTTTACCTGGACCTGCTCTGACTCCACGAGATCCTGCATGAAGCCAAAGAGCGTAGGACTAATATGCTTCACTCTATCCGCTTTGATAAAACCTGTAGCAACCTGAGCGACAGCAGCAGCGTTGTCATCGTGGATGACAGTGGCGTTGGTGCTTCGAGTAGTATTACATTGTTCCGCAATCGCCTGCTCCATAGTTCGCAGCCACACAGCTTCCCTTGCAGCCTCGTGTAGTGCCAGCAACTCCGCGTGATTTGTAGACGTCGCGGTTATAGTCTGTTTGACAGATTTCCAAGAAATAGGAGCACCATTCTTAACAAAAATATAACCAGTCTGGGACTTACCGTTGGTTTCATCTGATTTAAATCTAGAGTCTGCATAACCCACGATATCTGATTCTGCACCTTTTGTGTAATGAAGCCCTAGATCCTCCGTGCCTCTAAGGTATCTCAGCAAGTGCTTGAATCCTGCCCACTGTCTATGCGTTGGCTTGGCGCTGTGACGAACGAGCACACTGACTGCAAAAGCAATGTCTGGTTTTGTTTGTGTGGCCAAATATAATAATGCACCGACCGCTGCGAGGTACCTTGTCTTATCCACTTCTTCCTCCTCCTCCTCGCAAGGACGGTACGGGTCATCACCAAGCTTGCTACGACCAATCATGGGAGCGCCGATGGGATTTGCATTAGCCATGTTGAAGTTCTTCAGCAACTTCTTTGTGTAGGCCTCTTGATGAAGTAAGATACTACCATCTGGAAGATGATGGACTTGTAGTCCCAAGCAAAATGTTGTCTTCCCCAGAAGCTTCATCTCGAACTTTGTAGTTAGAAGTCCCTCCACTTCAGTACACAGCTTTTGAGTACCCACCAAATTGATGTCATCAACATATACAGCAAGTATGACATAATGTGCATCTCTCCGAAGTACAAAGATGCACGGAAGTGCGGCATTGCACGTAAAGTCTTTGGAGATGAGAAAGCGTCTCAAGTGGTGGTACCATGCGCGCCCTGCTTGCTTCAATCCATACAAGGCCTTCCTTAATTTGAGACCACAATGTTTGCCCTCCTGAGGTGTGGGTGTATCTTGGAGAAAATTTGGAGGCGGGCGAATATAAATATCTTCTTCTAATTCGCCATAAAGATAAGCAGTGACCACATCAACAAGTCTTGTGGTTAAGGTACGCTGAACTGCAAAAGCCAACAAATAACGAAACGATGATGCATCCATAACCGGAGAATAGGTCTGATCAAAGTCTACTCCGGGGCGCTGGTTGAATCCTTGTGCCACACAACGCACCTTGTATCTGACTATTTGCCCTTGTTCATTCCTCTTCCGTGTGAATACTAGCTTGTACCCAATCGGTTTGGATTGAAGGTTAAGGACTAAGTCACCAAATACTTCACGTTTGCGGAGGGAGCTGTATTCAGCTTGTAATGCCTCCTCCCACTTGGGCCAATCTGGACTGGCTCTGGCTTGATCAAGTGTGGCCGGATCCTGGTCCAGACTAATAAGCTTCGTGACAAAAGCTTGGACGTCATACTGATCTTCATCCTCAGCTTCAACATGATGAACCTCCGGAAGAGAAGTAGATGGACCAGCTTCGTCTTTCTTCTTCCTGGTGACACGTGGTTTGGTTGGTTTAGGTATGGGTGGGACCTTAGGATTTCCAACACCAGGAAGAGGATTTCTAAGGATTCGCTCCGCAGGTTCGAAGCTATCAGGTAGAAACGCTGCAATTTTCTGAAGATGTAATATCTTCTGAACCTCAGTCTCAGTGAGTGCAGTGCGGGGATCAGGGTTCATGGTCATAGTTTGAGGAGCTTGAAACACCAATGGTGGCGAATTGGACTGAGAGGGTAGGGGTGGAAACACTGTTTCTATAAATCTACAGTTTTCAAACCTTGCTCTGCCAACTACCCCTGTACTTGGTACCAGGAATTTGATGATGTTGGGGGAATCAAATCCAACATAAATTCCTGACAACCTGTGTGCACCAATGGTCTTCATCTGCGGATTTGGAACATGAATCCAAACTTGACAACCAAATACACGTAAATGATTGATGTTGGGCACTCTTCCAGACAATAGTTCCAAAGAAGTTTGGGTCTGGAGTAAGGTAGGACGTAACCTCAGTAAAGTAGCGGCGTGCAGAACGGCATAGCCCCACATGGATGCAGGTAACCCAGCGTGTAAGAGCATTGGTCTAGTGATAAGCTGTACTTTCTTGATGAGCGCCTCTGCTAATCCGTTTTGTGCATGCTCATATGGAACTGAATAGGTTAGTTCAATTCCTGTTACTGTGCAATAATCCTCAAAAGCATGAGACCTAAATTCCTTGGCATTATCCATCCGAAGGGTCTTTATTTGCTTATCAGGAAAATGAGTCCTAAACTTGATGAGCATAGCCAGAAGTTTAGGAAACGCCATATTCCTAGTTGTGAGCAAAGATACCTCAGCGTGGATTCCGGATGCGTCCACCAAGACTAGAAAATATAGGAACTGACCTGAAGGGGGGTTAATCGGTCCACAGATATCCCCTTGCAATCGCTGAAGTGGTTGAGGAAACTCCGTTGGTAATTGCCAGCGAGATGGGTGCTTGGCATACTTCCCCTGAATACAAGCTGTGCAATCCTCAACCTTCTCTGCATCACTTGTACACAAGTTGTGACCTGTCAATACTGGTATCATCCTCCGGAATATCGTGGTGCCAGGATGTCCCAGACGTCTGTGCCAAAGCTATGCTTTGGGGACCATGGTCATGTTACACTGAGGCGCGTCCGCCATTATCCTAACCGGATAAAGCCCATTTGGACCTGCGCATATTGTAGCAATTTCATGCTTATCTTTTGTCAATATCAGCGCAGCTTCATCACTTGCTCCGCTAGTAGCAAGGTGGATCCCGTTGGCACGCAAGTCCCGGTAGCTGATCAGGCTACGGGGAGCGGCATGAGCAAACATAGCTCTTTGAATCCTGAGGGGGAATCCCCTGGGCAAGATTATTGTTGCCCGGCCCTCCCGAAACTTGAAGTTCCGGCTTCCGGCAATTGTAATTATATCACAACTCTGCCAGGGTCCCTTTAAGCATTCATTATTGAAGAATGACGGATCTCTTAAAATTGTGTGAGTGGACGTACTATCCAACAATGCAGTTTCATTAGACATAGACTCATCCCTGGACCTGACAACCATGTAGTTCTCAACATCAAGGTCATTGAAAGAAGGTGCATCAAGAGTATGCACTTCTCTCTTGCCTTCTTTTAATTCCTTCAATTCTTTGTACATGTCACGAATATATTGTGAAGAACGACACTCCCTAGTATAGTGACCATATCGTCCACATTCAAAGCATTCATCCCTTGACCGACCAGATTCACGTGACTGACTTGATTGACCATGAGAGGGTGGCGATTTATCGTATCTGCTGTTAGAAGTGCGTCTATCATCACGGTTGGAATTTATGAAATCACGTCGGTCATCACGGTTGGAATTACGGTCCTGACACCTGTTGTAACGGGAATCATCTTTATTGTTGTCGCGTCCACGGGAGTAGCGGTGATCTCGTCCCTTATCACGACCCCTTCCACCTCGTGATTGTCTTTTGGCTGCTTCTGTTGAATGCACCTCCGTAGTAGCAGCAGCAGCTGGCTTCGTGGTAGCTTTTGCGACTGGTACAGCAACTTCTGTTGCATGGACTTCCTTTGGAGGTCGGACTTCTGCGCTCTTGAGTTGAAGGGCCTGCTGTTTCTCAGCTGAAAGGAGATAGGACATCAGTTCCGTATGTGTCGCGAAGTGCATGTTCCTGTACTGCTGCGCAAGAATAATAGTAGCAGGAGGAAAGGTGGAGAGTGTCTTATCAATTAACTCTACGTCGGAAACATTCTCTCCACATAGACGGAGTAATGCACACAACCGATGTAGTTCGGTGTTGAAGGCTTGTAAGTTGGGGAAGTCCATGACACGCAAGTTCACCCATTCGTGGCGTGCTTGTGGCAGGTACAAGGTCTGATCGTACGCAAAGCGTGCCTGCACTTGTTGCCACAATTTTGCAGGGGTCTTCACCTCTATATATTGTTGACGTAGAGATGGGGCCAAGTGACGTCGGATAAACATTAAGGATGATGAAGGATATGACGGTTTCATTTCTGGTAAGGCTGCTGTGGCCTCATCCAAAGTACCGTCAAGTTCCTCCGCAACAAGATATGTCATCATATCAGTGTTCCATTCTAAGAAGTTACTACCATCTACCTCCAAAGCATCAAACATGAGTGCTTGGGTGCGGGGTTGATTATTGGGTTGAGTGTTAGCGGAGGTCGCCATTATAGAAGGGCGAAAAAAATAGACCAAAAGTTTGGCTAAAATAAGCTAGGTACTTGCAAAGACTCTCGAAAAGTTCTAAATGAAGAAAAAGTTGGTTAAAAGTTTTTTTTTGTTTTTTTTAATGAAGAAAAAGGTAGTTAAAAATTTTCTGAGAAAATTTTTGCAGCATAACAATAAGATTTATAGGAGAATTTCGACAGCATTTCGGTAAGAGAGAGTGCAATCTGAAAGAAGATTTGAAAAGTATAAAGGCTAGACTAGAAATGTAGACAACATAACATTTCTATGGATAGAATTTCTAAAGAAAATTGGGCAACATAACTCCTTTATAGACAAAAATCCTAGAAAAATTGGGACAACAGAACAATATAATAGTAGAAGCCAAAAATAGATATAAGAAGAGTTTGATGTAGATAATGAATATGAGTGAAGAAGAGCAAGAGCGAGAGCTACAAAAAACTATGGTGAAAGAGCTAACGATGTTGATAACGTGTTGTGACAGAGGAGGAAACGAGAGGGAGAGAGAGAAAAATATTGTAACAACTGTGTCCCCTCCATGAGGGTGGGTATGTATATTTATATACTTGGTGAGCTGTCACCAAAAATCCTCCACCCTTCGATTTCGTCCTAGCCCGAGTGGAAAAGTTTATAATGACATGTAGAGACTTCTCTCTTTGTAACCCAATATATAATTCTAATCTACCCTTGGAATATACACAACTTGATTAACACCACACTATGTAGTTTTACATTCCTTAATGTCGGGCAAGGTTATATCCTTAGCCTTTTCTAATGTCCACCCGGCCGCTTTGGCCACGCATGCCTTCAAAGATATCCCTCTTGTGAATCGAATCCTTGTCGTCGACTCCACACTACTACATGAGTTTTCGCTTATTGATTCCGTACTATCACATGTCATCGTGGTTGATTCCGTATTGGTACATGACACTTCGCTTGTGGATTCCATGAGCACATAAGCTTTAAATACAAGTATTAAAAAATACTTATATACTTATCCTTGCCCTTCCTTCTCTAAGTTCTTCTTGATGTAAATCTCTATCAATGTCTTCCTACTAAACTTCAGAATAGTATAACTCCCACCCAACTTATGTTCTTCAAGTGAAATTTGGTACACTTGTTAAGTACCTTATCAAAAATCTCCACACCAAATTTTGGCACAAACATAGTTCATATGCAAAAGTTATGCATGAAATTCTAACTCTAACTACTTAGTATGAATGCTGTGATAAAGCATCCGGTCATTAAAACTCTAATAACTTCCAACTCCTACGTCCAATCAATCTAAAATTTTGACACAAGATAGATATATAAGTTCAAAAGGTAGTGTCAAATTTTGGTATCCATATCTATAACCCTCTAAGAGATACATATTTTCAAACCTTGCTGCTTTGTTCCTAGACACCCTCCCCTTCAACTTTTAATAACTCTTTCATCCCAATGACTGAAGCTCTCAAATTTTTACCACAACTCCCATATTTTATAATAAACAATCCCTCAAATTTTCATACCCATTGAACACTCTGATCATCCATAATTGACAAATCTCTCACTATAAAGTTCTGCTCAAGTTCATAACTAATAAAACACTACAAGTAATGCACCTAGTACAATCTAGTCACTCTAAATGCCACAAGTTTAAACAAGTTTGAACTCTCTCACTTCAATATGAATCTCAATGCAACAAGTTGAAGTTTACAATCAAACTCCAAAATCCTTAAACCCAATCTTACTTCTAACAAGAGGTCAATCCCTCTTCAAGGCTAAATAGCCTTGGCTCTTCTCCTAAGAACTAAGCACACACATGTGCTCCTATCTTGCTTCCCACACACCCACACTTATAACCCGTGGGGTGCTTAAGGAGCACGAAGGAAAGAGAGGATGAGTGAGGGAAGAATGAGAGATTATATAGTAAGTTGAGAGGGAGAGAGGGCATGAGGTAAGGATAGGGTGAGAGGATTTGAGCCTCCAATCACAACTCCTTAATCTTCTCCTTCTAAGTAGGGACTCATCCCATCCACAAGGCTCTCGATAAGTCTTCGAAATCTCCTCCTACTTTGTAGGCTCTCATCTTATCTCCTAAGTCTTCCTCCCTCAAATGATCAACAAAGATTCTAATTCAAACATTTAACTAACCTTGGGTTTCTGCCTACCACACTTTACCAAGGTATGTCCTCATACTACTTAAATTCACTCCACACAAGCCTAATGCTTCAAACTTAGCTTTCTTCAAGCTTCACTATTTTTATATTTTTGTGAATAATCATAAATCAACAAAATACTACTTATAATGTTTTACAAGTGTTAACAACACATGTGGGCATCAATTTGGGCTCACATGAGCCTACCGAGGCTCTTTTACATTCAATAAGTAGCAGTTCTACAACTCTAGTTCTCTTTTTGTTCCTGAGTTCCTAGGTCGTATCAATCTCACAACATTCCAAATAGCCCGCTTCTCCTATGATACGAACCACACAATAAATACAAGATGATTAACAATCCAAATTGAGGCCATAACCATTCTCCTTGTAATTTTTGGAGCTCTTATGAACACCTTGCTTGTTATCTAAGTGAGGAATCTTGTGCTCGTTAAAAATGGTCATATAGGTCCCCCCCATTATGTTGATTATAGAGTCTAGAATGGTTATCATATTTTGAGCACATGGTCTAGTCTCTTTTACACACATGTCTTTTGGAGACATATCAAACCGCATACCACTCAAATGAAGGTGTCCAATTGATGTAAGTAACCAAATTAGGAATTTCTATCTTAAGTAGGTAGATGGGTCTTATTTGGATATTTTTTGTTGTTTGCTACCTTACTATACTACTCGTAGCAAGGTAATTGAAGAGGTCAAGATCAATTCCATAGAATTTTGGAATTGATCTCGCATTGTTATGAATCATTGAAGTCTACTACAATGTGTTGAGAAGGCTAGATAGGCACGCGCGTGCACACACACACACCAATCACGTTAACTATTGAACCTAGAATGGTTAGCAAAGTTTGAGTATATAGTCCAATCTCCTTTACCACGTGTCTTTTTGGTGTCCGTTCTTAGATTTGCACCTAACCTCCTACCACTCATATATAGGTGTCCGCTTAAGATAAGTAACCAAATCAGGCACGCTTACCTTATACATAAATTTGCATCAAAGGGTATAATTTCATGTGTCGACCAATGAAAGGAATTGTTGAAGCTTTGGATGGGATTTCGTTCCAATTTTGTTGGCAATGTACTTCTATGTTGAGTATTGGGGGGCAAAATGAAGCTCAGCAAGTGCTCTAGCCTAAATTCCCGATTGCTTGAGTTTGTGGTGGATTATTACACCCTAGCCTCCATAATGTCACCCCTCGTAATGCCGCTCCCTCTCTTGTATCCCGAAATCCTAGGAAACGGATGTGCTCGATTTAAATCTCCCTCCATGTTGTCACATTTCCCTCCCATACATCATAAATTTTGACATTCAACCAATCCACCAAAAATTCAAACCACACACTTGCATGCATCACATTGTCATCATTGTTATTATCACAATGTTGACTTTGTGTCCTTCCATAATGTCACATGCTACACTAATTCTCTTTTATCAAGCATCCATGTTAACAATACATATCTCCATAATATCACGTGCGCTTCAGTCGCCACAAGCATGATATTATGGAGGTTAGAGTGTTATTCTATTTTTATTTTGGATGCATGCTCATGTTTAGTATTTTGAGCCATCGTGGTGAATACATAAGCATATCTAAGTTTTGATTTCCATGTGTTATCGTTTTGGGCAAAAGAAATTAGACTTCACAACAAACTTCGGTAACCTTTGGACATGATCCCGTTACAAAACTATTGGTCGAGTACTTTATGTTGAGGAAGAGGGCGAACCAATGAACGGGGATGATTGGCTGCTAGTTGCAGATGAACTGGTTGAGTTTGAGAAATAACCGGTTGAAGTTCAAGACTTGAGGAATATTGCTGATCATTTTCTTTGGATTCATATCTAGATTTGATTTTTTTAAATAACATAACTTATTAATTACTAAAAAATAACATCATATATTTATTATATGTAATTTACAATCTTAAATTTTAGTTATAAATACCTCATTCTCATTTTCAAAATTCTGAAACATGTGACCCTCGTCCTCGTTTTAAAACCTTCAAAATTGGTATCCCTCATCTTCAATTTCAAAACTCTAAATTTTTTCCCTCTACCACAGTTCAAAAAATTGTATCACCCCTTATTAATAATTCTAAAATTTTGAACTTGTGGTTTAAGGTGAGATACATGCCTCACCTTTGTGAAGAAAAGAAAATGTTCTTGAACTTATGGTTTTAAGTAGAGGCACATGCTTTATCTTTTTTAACAAATCTGATTTATTTTTAACTTATGGTTTTCATGGTAAGAGACACACATCACCCTTGATAAAAAAAAAATCTATATTTTTTGAACTTGTATTTTTAGAGGGAGGTACATGCCTCACCCTTGTTTATAAATCTAAATTTATCTGAACTTATGTTTAAAGGGTGAGGCACGTGCCTCACCTTTGTAAAGAAAATAATTTTTTTTGAACTTGTGATTTTAAGGTGAGGCACATGCCTCACCTTTGTTAACAAATCTTATTTATTTTAAACTTATGGTTTCATGGTGAGGCACATACCTTATTCTTGTTAAAAAAAATCTATATTTTTTGAATTTATGTTTTTAGAAGGAGGCATATGCCTCACCCTTGTTTACAAATATGAATTTCTTTGAACTTGTGGTTTTAAGGTGAGGCACATGCTTTACCTTTGTTAACAAATCTGATTTATTTGTAACTTATGGTTTTCATGGTAAGTCACCCTTGTTAAAAAAAAAATTTTTTTTTTGAACTTGTATTTTTAGAGGGAGGCACATGCCTCACCTTTGTTTATAATCTGAATTTCTCTAAACTTGTGTTTTAAGAGTAAGACACATGCCTCACCTTTGTGAAGAAAACCAAATGTTCTTGAACTTGTGGTTTTAAGGTGAGGCACATGCCTCACCCTTGTGTAAAGATTTGTATTTTTTGAACTTGAGTTTTTAGGGTGAGGCGCATTCCTCACCCTTATTAACAAATATGTGTTTCACCCTTGTCTAAGAATGTGAAACACGATATAAATATGATGGTCATATAGTGTATAAGGTTTGTTTTGGAATTATTTGAAATTTTTATACCAAATTATGAATTTATTGCATATTCATTTCAAAATGTGAGAATAAAATATTAGAAATTAATCCCCCAAAAAAATGCACATGCTTATGTGCACTTTTAACGAAACCGGTGTTCTCTCCTAGTATGTGGACCCCCTAGACCCATGCCTACTTTTCCAACATATCAATAACAAGGTGTGAATCATGAGTATAACTTAGTATGAATTTAGACATGTTACCTGTTCTATATGCCCCCCCGGTAACCAACTACAACAAATATACGTTGGGCTCATGGCCCCAACCCGCCCTCCACAAAAGGCCTAGGATCAATTCGTAAGGCTTCGAAGAAGAGGAGAACATGTGAAGAAGATATTAACATGATTGGCCATCCAACATAAGCCCCATTCAACAATTTGCATCAATCTACAAACAATATTTCATTCATAAAATCTTATTCTACTCAAGTTTGACAACTATCCCAAGGCCACAAATTGGTTCTCTAGACTCGTCCAACCACTTCTTGGATCCAAAGGCCATGTCAAATTATGTCTCTAATCCGTTTTTTAATCCGCCACTCTTTTGACTTGCATGTCATGTAAAGACTTCCAACATGATTAAGGTTGTTTTGACCTTCTCATTGTATGAACAATCAACGCCAACAAGTTGAATCAACCTTGGGGCCTCATGTACAACGGGCCTTAAATACCACTCAAAGTACTTGAAGTTCTTTGTTGTGCAACCATTTTGGTGTTGGACAAACTTTGATGTTTTTGACTCAAGGGGTGGCTTAACCCATATCTCATGGGAACTCCAAGGTTAAGCGGCCCAAGGTAGAAATAGTACTTGGATGGTTGAGATTCCTAGCACTTCATTTCTGGTGCACCCTGCCAACTAAGGTCCGTCCCATCACAACAGGGGTATCTGCATAAATCAAATATTTTTAAAGCAAAATGTGAAAACCTAAGGGCTTGCTCAGGGCTCGAGGAGAACCGGCAGTTAGTTACAAATGAACCAGCTGAGTTTGAGAAATAACCAGTTGAAGTTTGAGACTTTAGAATAATTACTGATCATTTTAGAGGAATCTATAGAATATACCTCGAATAAATTAAGAAAAACCGGAAGACGTCAACATGTAACCGGTTGGATTTAGAATCACTAGGATCTTGACTGACTATGCCCAAAAACTTCCCGGGCATTGGGCTTACCCTTGGGGGAGACAAGGTACCGTATAGAGCTCTTATTCCCACAAAAATAAGTATTTCTCCTCAAAATTTGCTTGTCTCAATCCTACATTGATTGAGACCCTCTTTGAATCCCCCATGGAAACTACATCATATGGGTAAAGATGGAATAGAGCTTCATCTACATCATACATGTGCTATTTGACTACTTTTCTTAATTGGACCTTATATTTGATTGGTGGGTGGTTTGGTGAGGTCAAAGAACAAACACCATGAAGACGTATGTTTACAAGAGATTGGAGTACGTTGTCAAATTTTGTTAAGTAGCCCACAATTTTGTTAAATTGGGAGGATCTATACACTCAGTTAAGAAATCAACAACCATGCACTTCCAATAATCACGATTAATTAAGTGAAGGTCCAAGTATTGCTTATGCTTCATTGTAAAATTGCTAATGCAACACAAGTTCTGTTGTGGAAATCTATTCAATAGAGTTGGAGAACATGAAACACGAATTGTGAAACGCCCACATACCTTAGGTGTTGGTTGGCTTGTCTACGCCCGGTCCAAGGGTTTCACATTTGAAAGGAGGCAATGGTCTTTGAGGGCCCTTTAATTCTTGTAATGTCTATTTCATGATTACATATAGACCAACACAAAAACAAAGCGACATCATAATTCACACCAATAAAAAACATTAATGTCGTCTTTCTTGAAGAGAGGAATTATCACACACGAGCGTACCTCTCATCCATCGAACATTATAAACTTGACTCCTTGTAAGTTTGTAGTTGGTTCATCTCAAAATGTCTCGGACTAGACTAATTTGGAATCATTAAAAACTAATTCCAGTGTCAAATCAACTTAAAGTAGTAACATTTGGGTGGCATATTATTTCATGGTTTTTATGATGGATGAATGAGAGGTACGTGTTCGTATACAATAATGCCCTCTCTCCATCTTTCTTACTTTCTCCGTGCTTTTGACTCCCTCATAACCATGTACTAACAGTCAACCTTGCTAATACAAATACATTTTCCAAAGTATTCTCCATGAGTTGATTTCATGCCTTGTAATCAACGTGGAATGCGATCGATATGACCTACTTCAACTAGAATGACATTTAGTGTGGGTTGTCAGCCATAAACCCCCACCCTTTTGCGTCTGTAGTCCGGGTGGAAGTCTATGGTTCACATGTTTTTGTAGACTCTTAGGGGCGGTTTACACTATGGACCATGAAGTTGTCCCACGGCGATGTAAGAGCGTTGATTGGCTGCTGAACTCGTCCCGGGACAACTTCGGTTTACACTAGAGAAAAAATGGCAGAGGGACCACGGAGGTCGAGGTCCCCAAAATATAATTTTTAAAGCGTAATAAATGCACTGACATGGTCCAACGGGTTTTTCGTTGAGAGAGGCAAGAGAGGTGGTCTGTTAGGAAAAGGCAAGGGCCCATGGCAAAGAATCACCATTTTAATAATTCTTTAACAAATCTACCCTCTATGTGCCTTAATTATAGCATGGCCCATGAGACATACCAGCACTACCTTGTTTTTCCCCTTATACCGGCTCCCACGTGTTTCACCAAACAACGTGGGACATCTAGAACTCAAGAATTTGAGTGCAAATTTGTTTTTCTGCTCTACCAACTGCAATATTTGGAATTTTGGGGCTTGTAATATACCATTGGAAAGGTCTTGAAAATACCTTTCCAACGGTATATTACACGCCCCAAAAAAATTAAAATTATAGTTGAAAAACAAAAAAGAAAAATCTGTAGTTGTTTAGTGACTGCAGATCAGGGTGGTCAAAAGAACCGCAATGGGAAATCTTCTAACACTAATTAACACTATTTTTGCTCTACCAACTGCAATATTTGGAATTTTGGGGCTTGTAATATACCATTGGAAAGGTCTTGAAAATACCTTTTCGACGGTATATTACACGCCCCCAAAAATTACAATTATAGTTGAAAAACAAAAAACAAAAATTTGTAGTTGTTTAGTGACTGCAGATCAGGGTGGTCAAAAGAACCGCAATGGGAAATCTTCTAACACTAATTATCAAATAATTTAACTTTAGTGTTGAGCAAGGTAGGGTGGTAACAACATTAACTATAATCAAATACTAAATATCCTATTTAGTGTAGTGACAACACAAGGTATATGTCACATGTAAATTACATTGAACATGTGCAAATTTAATCGCTCATTTTTTTTGTAAAAATTGTTGTGAGAAGATTTGCAAGCCACATCTTCGACACAAATAACAAGAAGTGAAGACAAGTGAAGCCCAAGAGAAGACAAGAGAATGGTCAAACTTGAATTTTTTTCAAAATTGCCCTTTTTGGGCATGTATTAAAAAAATTAGCACCTTCACTTTTTGGTGCATGGTCATTCTTCTTGGTCCACATTCGGTTTACACCTAGTGAGGGGCCCAATGGCTTTGTAAATCATTTTTTTAAGAACTCGGACCATGAAATGTAGACCATGAACTCGTACCGCGGAATAAGGCATCTTCCGTGGGACGAGTTCATGGTCTATGGTGTAAACCGCCCCTTAGCCTTGGAACCCCCATACTCATGCTCCAATGAATTTAAATATAAAGCACACTCTTTTTTATTAAACCCCACAGGCATTAGTATTGAAAAATATTTATACACCTTTGATGATCATTACACACAACCACACTAACATCCTCTTCCTCTTCTAATCTCCTACATAATGTGTGTGCTATCCGACTAATCAACCTAACTCCTAGAGCCCTAAGTCAACCCCCCTTGCCTTGCCTTGTCTTGCCACATCGTTAATCCCACTCCTTGTCTTGCCACATTGCTGGGATCCTTAGCTTTGCAAATCTTGGCACAACTCAGAGCCTCACATTCCACCTTGGAGCATCATAGGTTGGCTTCAAGCCTCACCATTCACCCAGGAACCTCAGAACTCAACTTCTCACATAAAACTCTAGTTCGCAGCCTCTGGCTTAGCTTCGAAGCCCTTGAATTCGAAATTTCACATCAAATCTGGTTTCGGAGCCGCTAGCTCAACTTCGGAGCTCTGAATTTGAATTCTCACCCCATAATCTGATTCGAGCCACTGGCTCAGCTTTGGAGTTCTGACTTCGAATTCTCACCTCGGAATATGGTGTTGCAGCCTCTGGCTCACTTTCAAAGCACCTGAACTCGAATTCTCACCCCATAATCTGGTTCGAAGCCTCTGACTCACTCTGTGCATCAAAATTACA
This sequence comes from Polytrichum formosum, assembly GCA_964035585.1. Lineage (NCBI taxonomy): Eukaryota > Viridiplantae > Streptophyta > Polytrichopsida > Polytrichales > Polytrichaceae > Polytrichum > Polytrichum formosum. The sequence continues at coordinate 27,144,279 of OZ037939.1, read as the reverse complement.
GTTGCTACCTCAGAAACCGGTTGCTAGCCGCTGGCTCAGCTTCAGAGCTCCTTCGAAACCCCTGAATTCGCATTCCCACCCCAAAATCTGGTTCACAAACTCTGGCTCACTTCCGAAGCCCCTTCGAAACCCCTGAATTCGCATTCTCACATCAGATCTGGTTCGAAGCCTCTGGCTCACTTCTTGTATCAAGATTCCAGCTGCTACCTCAGGAACCGGTTGCGAGCCGCTGGCTCAACTTTGGAGCTCCTCACTCATCCATCCCAGCTTGGCATTCTCTTTCTTCCCGATAGGGCCCCCCGCATTCGAGAGCTCCCCTTGCCGCTGCCCATTTTTTGAACTTTGTCTCTCCCTCGCATCCTCGGAGCCTCAGATCCCATCCCGCACCAGCACCTGATCCTAAGTTGGAGGGATTTCCCCCTCCCTTAAACCACCAAATTCAAGGCTTTAAACGGACACTAACCCATCCCTAGCCGTTGCAACCGGAATAACCTAATCCCAAAACAATGCTTAATTTAATTTTTAATTTCCTTCTGTAATACTCAATTCAACCCCCTTAACCCTACTCAAATCTAACCCCTAAATCCACCCCCAACAAGGCATTCAACTAAATCAAAAATCACTAATTTTTATGTTTTTAATGTTTTTAAAATGTTACTCGAATTGTGAGCACGAATTTGAGCTCACATGGGTGCAAAGTTATCACATCATATTACATATAAGAGTATGCATGTTAGGGCCACTTAACACATGAGTCAAGGGCCGTGGCCGTGTAATTGTGAGAGTCCCTAACTTTCATCCAAAGGTTGTACTAAGTTGTTTCACTAACATGATCTACTGGGATTTGCATCAAGCCTACCTCTTGGAGGTGGGCATGACACAAATTTCAACAAACCATGAAACATTATCCATAGTTTGTTGTTGAGGGATCCATGTAGAATTTTCATCCAAGATAATTTCTCTGGTCCCTTAGGCCTTCACCTTCTAGTGTGAGGTGAACTTGGACAATCTTGCCCTTTTCGACTAATGAAAGATCTTAGAATGCAATGGTGACATGCTTTCAGTCTCGTGTGTGAAGTGGCCCTTGTTCAAAGAATGGTTTATCAAACTTTGAGCAGCTACAAAAAATCTTTGTGACATTGTGAGTTAGTTACCACTATTAGCACGATTGGACTGGGAGCAACTTGAACCAACCTTTGCAAGAAGGAGGTAATTATTGTATACAAGCACACCTCTCATTCATCCAACATGAATGGCCTTGAAATAGTATGTAGTCTAAAGGTTGCTATCTTTAGTTGAGTTGACATTGGAATTAGCTCTAAAGACGTTGAATTAATGTAGTCCAAGGCATTAGAGATGAATTGGCCACAAATCTTTAGGGGGTCAAGTTTTTATGTTGGATGGATGAGAGGCATGCTCTTATGCGATAATTCCTTCTCTCCAACCATTTTAAGGTTATTCATAGTGTTGCCTTTCACGGGTAAGGGAGGACTTATTTGGACCATTTGAGATTACCTACTATAAGTTAGTTAAATACACACCGTAACATTACTGAGTTGATGAGTTGTGTTCAACTGCCCTGACTTCATATTTAAGTATGAAGCACTAAGATTATGGCATCTAGAGGCTTTATTTCGGAATCTATCGCGGGGCCCATGAACACAACTCATTAGTTGAGCAATGTTATGATATGGGTGCGGGACTTGTAAATTATTATGTGCTCCAACTGACTGGGTAGGTGTGGCCATGTGATATCCAACAAGATGACTAGTGTTGCAGACAACCAACTTCCAACCATGAGACAACCAAGAAATATTGTTTCATGACAACTATACTAAATATGCAATTTGGCATGGGATCGAAATTGGTGTGCCATATTAACCCTTATCCTTGAAATACTTTGGCAACCACAAAGTGTTCGATTTATGGTCAAAGGGTCACATCATCAATTTCTGGACCTTTGTTGGAGAAACCCCTTTCACAAGATGTTTATGTTAGGCTATGATGCATCTTTTGACCGTTGGGATTGAGCAAAAGACCTAAATTGTAGATTTTACGCCATTGACAAAATTTGAAACTTGAGTGCTCAAAATGCAAACCGAGTTGTAGGGATACTTCAATCATGTGCCTCTTGTGACTTTTTCCGTTGCAAATTCTTACTTACTAATGGATACACACCATCTCCACCAAAAATGACTATTGGGATGAAATTTTATGCTTGTTGCACAAATAAAATGCTTGTATCTAAATTATTTCATCCACCTTTAATATCCGTGCGCATAATGGATGCACCTATGCACCTACTTCTTCATTTGATCGCTCCCTTTAACTTTGAGTATTGTTGAGGGTTGGCCTCAAAGAGTCCTCATTGAATAGTTAGGTCCTTTTGAATTCCATCAACTCTCTCTTGTTGGAATTTGGTTCTTGCAATCAATGTAGGCGTATGCTATTGCTTTACCATGTTGGATAATCTTGTGCATGGTCGGTGCCCGAGGAGTTTTTTTTGGGCATAATCGGTCAAAATCCTAGTGTTTCCAAGTCCATCCGGTTACATGTTGACATCTTTCAATTATATTGGGTACATTCCATAGATTCTTCTAAAACGATGTGTTATTTTTATGGAGTCTTGAACTTCAATTGGTTACTTCTCAAACTCAACCAGTTCATTTGTAACTAGCGGTTGGTTCTCCTCAATATTGCGCATGGTGTATGAATTTGTATTGAATACACGTTGAGATCATTATGGGCAGGGATTCGTGGCACTCAAGTTAAGTCATCTGGTAACAAGATTCGGATGAGTTCATCAAAAGGGTCGGATGAAGCTTATTGTACGTAAGTACCTTCGAGTTGGCGAGTATGACCCCTTGTCCCTTCCTAGCTATTATAGAGTTCTTGCTATTTTGTAAAAATCACAAATATGTGGCATAGAACCATGATGTGGCTTTAGGATACTCTAGCCCTATTTTTCTAGCCCAATTGAAGTTGTCCCGCAATGTGGCATTGGATTCCACATATCTATTTTGATTAATAATGTAAGTGTCAATGTGTATAACATGTGGTAAGTTGCTATGACATGTTGTTGCAACCAAAATTTATTTTATTTGATCCATCATTTATATTGCATGGGCAAGAATTTCGGTATGTTTTATGTGAAATTATAACATATTTGATTTTGATAAATATAAATACCTATAATCTTGATTTATAGGTATTTATCTTGATTAATTATTATGTTGATGTTGTGTGATTATTTAGAAATGATATTAGAAATCATCAAAATAAGATAAGTATAGTGATATTAAGACGAACGATCATCAATATGTCTTATTTCAATGAATGTATCATTTGATTGATTGATTGATTTATTTATTTTTTTATATCCCACTTGTCAAATAATAATGTTTTAAATTTTTATCTCATGATACACACCCAATTTTATCATCGAACAATCATAAAAATCAACCATGATGGATCATGTTATCATACATCCATGGATAGGGTATACTCATGAAATTCAAAATTTATGACGATACTTTATCCCCCCCCCACACACATATATATACATATTTTTGGGTCCTCCATGGCCGCAAGTTGGTGACTTTGCAAAGTCAACAACCTAGTGTGCTAGCTTAGACAATTTTAGATTTTGCCAACAAGTATATATTATTATCTTGCACTACACATAAAACCGTCTTATTGCTTACTCCTAATTTGCTTGAAACAAAATTAGCAATATTATTGACAAGATGAAAGCAAATGAAGAACACTATAGTAATGAAAATACTCGAGTGCCATAAATCCATGGGCGGATCATTCTTTCCCAATACTCCATCTCAATCTTGACCATAAACATTGATGAGCATCTTTGTTGACAGCTTGAACTCATAGAGAACACACATAACATTGTTAAGACACGAGTTTAATGACCTTTATTCAAAATTGGGAGCCTCTAACAATATATTTACACTTCACAACCAACTTGAAATTCCATATTCAAGCCGGAAAGGGCATGTCAAGGCCTATTATTATGGATAATGTGGCTTTCAATGTCATGTGATAGGGTCCCTTGGTACAAGGTTGTACACTATTATGCAATGAAAGTGAAATGAATATGGCATTCTACTTTGTGTTATAATGATGATGTCATTAACAAATCCTAAATGGGCGCCCCCCCAACAAAGAGAAAATGACATGCATTTGAAGAGTGGTTTCATATGTGCACTAAATCCATTGTATGTGTTTACCATTGATCTCCTACAATGTCAATCAAAATTTAGCATTTTCCATTGGAAAAATAAACATACATGTCCAAATTCAATTAACATCACTCGAGTTGCATGCTCATTGCATGACTTGGTGGAGAATGACAAAAATGTTAGGTCACATGCCTTCATGTCTCCTTGGGAAACTCCGATTGTATGTGAAACTTGTTTCCATGTCCATAAAGAAACCCAATAAGTATTTTTACCATTGCACTATCCAATTAGAGGCTAGTTGCGTGTCATGTTTCAAAAATGACTTGGAGAAGGGCCAAATTTATTGATGCAAGGGGTGGTGGAAAACATGTTTTCACATGACCGGTAGATAGTTCCAAGCCAAGTTAAGCCACTACCACGAGGTGACATCCTTTGTGTGGTGAAAAACAACCACCTCCCATACGATTGTTTCCTGGTCGCTGCGGTCAAGGACTTATGGGTAATACTTATGTAGTTCTCAGAAGTGCTAGGTTGTATTTACTTTCTCCCCCCATGTCAACACATTATGTGCCATGTAGGACTTTGAACCTTAAGGGAGTGTGTGACTCATCGTTGTCAATCCCCCTACGTATGTGATGGGATTGATCTGCTTGTATGGTAAGGGCCCCACTCACAAACTTCCAAAGGCATAATTGTATAAGAAAAGCAAAGAATACCACAAAATAAGAATCATTGTTATTAATGTCATGTAAATTATGCCACTTTCATCTATTATGCATCACATTATGTTATTTTGACGCAAATTTAATACATAAGAAACAAAATATTGGTATATCACAACAATAGATATTACCTTAATGCAATAATAGCATTATGGACACAGCCGGGGCTAGCACCCACTTTTTTATATGGGCCCTCGGGTGGATGCATGGTTGAGTGGACCAATACCGGACCATATCCATTTTTTGAAGTCCATACCCATTTTTTGTATATGTAATTGATTATTTTTAAATTTATTTACACACATTCTTTGAAGCATATAAAACTCAAATCAAAAGAAAAATTGTAATACCTTCATTTTATATTTAGTTATAATATTTTGAAAAACTGATCAAAATTTTCTTTAAATATATAAATAATTCTAAAGACAATTAAGTATTTCTAAATAAAAGCCCACCTAGAGCTTATAGATCTTAACACTCATAAAAAAACTTGCCTCCGCAAACCTCTATTATGGACCTATTATGGACTTCCGAAAATTTGGCCCATTTTAGTGTACTTAAAAGTCCATAAGCAGTATATTAATATACATAATGAAAAAAAGAAAAAAGTATGATGGACCTTACAGTCCAACGCATCACATACAAAGTCACTCCTACGAGAAGGAATTGTTTTTCTTTATGCAAAACACCTAAATCCTATACGAATACCTGCATGTGACAGTCCATACTTTTACTTTAAAAGTCCCATATTCTTTATTTATAGAACAAAATTTAAAGACAAAATTTTATTTGTAAAGACACTTAAGTTAACAAGCTATGCCCAAAGTTTCAAAAGGATTTATCAAGTAGATTTTTTTTAATTCAACTTACAATACAAAGAGGTATCCTAAAAAATGGTTGTGACACGAAAAGTGGTCCACTCAACCATGCATTCACCCCCTCACCAACATTACCAAGATAAATGGGATCTAGTAAAAACTTGACCCATAGATTTGCGGTTAATTCATCTCATGTTAGCCCCTCCAAACTAATTCAAGACCTCTGATGCTAATTATGGGATCAAATCGTCTTGGAAAAAAAGATCCATGCTAAAATATAATCGATTATGTTCTCACCTTGGGTAATGTTGGTAGGGGCCGACTCAAAGAGATGGGTGTCTAGCCCTAGCCATAACCAGTCGTTCATCCAAGTGGAAAGCACTTCCAACCAGTCTTTGAAGTTCTTTTGTCCACGTAAACTACATTTCATCCATAACCCTATAGCTTGCATCCACGAGCATGCTAACTATGACCAGTAAACAGTTGGAGGGGCTGGATGACTCGCGGCTTATGTGGCTCCTCGTCATCTCACTCTCCTCTCGATGGTTATCTAGTCCATAGACCACCCTTTGGTTGAAACATGAAGAGAATAAATCCAAGCTGGAGCTCTCATCCGCACTCTGATCAGTTTGGCCCCATTAAAAATGAAGCAGCCCTCCTCACTCTCAATCAGACAGTCTACAATCTGCAAAGTAAGTAATAAGTACCGTAAGGTGCTTCATGGTTTATCTTTTTCCTAATGCCAAGTGGTAATTAAGTGGTCGTAACCAACGGAAGACTGCCACGTCGGACCCGAAGCAGTCAGGTACGGTCATAGATCCATCCGCCCGTGATGGGTCTGGCCATTCAAGAGGCCACGCGAATCATGCCGGGGCGATAAATTGGGATCATCAGGTTGGAGGCTGTGTTTTGGAATCATCGTCATATCATGCCAAACAGCTTTAGTCAGAATCTCACGGTGATTCCTTTCACTCCGAAGTGTAGGTTGCAGGCTGATCCAATCGTCGATAAATTATAAATAATAAGTAGTTGCAGACAGTTCAGTTGCAAGTTGCACATCGAAGGGAATCGTCAGCGGAAGCCGCAAGTTTCAGCCGCTTATGTTTAACTTATAAGTCGTGCTGGGATTAATTGGAGCGGGTCACAGGGCCCTACTGTAATTATTCCGACACACCAAGCAGGCAGCTGGGTTTGACTTAAGTGGTCGTGTGATTCGCATTGCGAGCGAGAAACTGGATGCTTGCTGCGCTATCAATAGCCATTTTGAGGAGCACTTTGTATTTTGAGGTAGAGTCGCCGTTGTAAGTTAGGCTAATCCCATTCTCAGTGTTATCTCCGACCTCGCAGACTCGCACCGTAAGTTGTGATCGAAGTTCGTTCACTTCAAGGTTACTTATTGGATTGGGCAGATTGTTTGTTGCGCTTTGGGTAGTCGGATTGTGCCCGCTGTTTAATGTTGTTGCGATGACGAGTGAGTCATCAGGACTCAGGAGGCGGCTGGCGAGGAAACAGGCACGGCTATAATATTGCGACTTTGAAATATTCCAGGGTTTGGGTTTTGTTGTGTAAGTGTGGATTTTCTTGCCGGAAGTTCGGCAATCCCCAGGTAGTAGTAGTGGTAGTAGCATCCTTGGAGTACTATTACATCTGGATCTGCAAAGTGTTTGTATTGCTTTCGCAGAGGTTTCGAAGCTCGGATTAAGCGAGTGTGCATCAGTGGTTCAATCTTTGCAATAGTATGTTGGGGGCAGATTGATCAACGGGTGCACTTATCTTGAAAGCTTCACTACTCAGCTTCTTCCTCTCCGGAGGTGAACCTTTCGTTGCCAAATTACAAACAAGCAGCACAGAAATTCACGGGCGGGAAGCAATCAATGCGAATGGATTGCAGCGAGGTGGGAAACTCATCAGTTGGTTTTTAAGAGTTTCGTGTCCATGTAAATATGCATTGCATTGGCAAGGTCTAATAATCCCCTAGCCCGCCCCTTGCATTGGGGGTTCCGCCATAAGTAGGTGCTGGCGTGGACGCATTCGTCCTCGATCTGCAGTTCAGTGAAAGTCAACTTTCGAATGCCAAGGCGATTGCATGCGGGACTGGTTCTTCTCCTCCAGTTAGGTTCAGGTGAAGTATAAGAACACTGAATGTCTCCAAGCCCCTTAAAGGTTTCCTGCGAAGACGAAGAAGAAGCTGCCCAATTCCCACTCCCTACCTCCGCCCTGCAACGCTGCTTGCTCATTGGATTGCCGAAAGGGTAAGGGTGAGGATCAGGATCGGGTGAAGCATGACGAGAACACTGAATTTATTCAAGCCCCTTGATCTCCTGCGAAGACTACGAAGAAGATCCTGAGCTGCCCTGCAACGCTGCTTACTCAGGTATTGCATTGCAGAGAGGCTTAGGGTGAGGATCAGGGGGAGGTTGCAGCAGCAGCAATCATGTGTGAAAAGGTAGAGTCGGAGAGGATTCCACGGCGGGAGGTGGCAATGCACCCGAAAGTGCCACAGGATGATCACCACAATGTGACCAAAAAACTCTCACCCTCAAGAGGAAGAAGGTTCTCCCGGCCCGCATTTTTGAGCTGGAGACCAGCGGTCGCCCTGCGCATCGCAAGGGCGCACCCGCTTCTCGTCTTTCTCACCATCAATTTCGCACTGGTGATCCCCTTGGAGTACAGCATGAGCATGGTAGCTCCTGGCGGGGAGCCTTTCGATGCGGGATTTCTGGCTACTGAGAGGCTCCACAAGCTCCTCAAGGATCGGCCGGCTTGGAACCACGTGCTCGCGGCTGCCAACACCGTACGCCATCCAGCCAGTCGCATTTTCTTTGAATTCAGAGTCTTGTGTAGGATTTGAAACGATGAAGTTGGCTATGGTGTTTTATTCCTTCAGTGCCGGGAGGTGAAAGTGGACATTGCATGTTTTCGCTGGTGCTGCATCAAATTGCACACATTGCGTATTTTCTTTGAGTTTGACAGTCTTTGTGTAGTTTTTGGAAGATGTTGGGCATGGTGATGTTTTTTTGGGAGGGGAAAGTGAACATTTGCATGTTTTTCGTGACGATGATGCAGGTGCTGGTGCTGTATCAAATTGCGTACATTGCGTGGGTGTGGGTTGTGGAGGGCCGATTTCGCCCCACTCTCGCCTCGCTCTTCATGTACAGCAGCCGCGGCCTCCTTGGATACTCCACCCAACTCCCGGTTCCTCAGGTTTTTCGCTCCCCTCCCTCGCCGAAATGCATTCGATCGAGCCATGGTTTGGGGTTAGCATCGCCGAGTGTTCAATATCCCTTGAGCCTGTGACCTCTTCATTATGAAGAACTTTGGTTTATTGATTTGCATCAATTCAGAGTGCTTCTGGAGTCTCTACTGAACCCTACTGAAGATGTATTCAGTTCTCCAATTCTCTCGAGCAGTCTTTGCAACGTAGCTGATGCGAGAGAGAGAGAGAGAGAGAGAGAGAGAGAGAGAGAGAGAGAGAGAGAGAATCGCCGATATCCTTATCCTTTGAGCCTGTACATTTTCATCATGGGCAACTTTGGCCTATCAATCCGCATCACTTCAGAGTACTTCTGGAGTCTCACCATTTCTTGTGGATGTACAGTACCGAACATACACTCATTTTGAATGATAAATAGACATGCAAACAACATTGCGTGGCATGACCACTACAACTAGGCAATGGATGTGAGGAGCCTTGCCATGAGCTGTAGTAGGTGATTAGTCTACCGAGCTGCAGTAGTAGTGAGCATTGAGGGAGGTATTGGGTGCCTACTGTAGCCCGTGGCAAGGCAACAATTGTTCATTACTAGGCGTAATGGTTATGCCATTGTAGGGTCATCAATCACGTGTAATAACGTGCCTCCTTAAATAGACATAGAAGCAATATTGCTTGGCCTGACCATTACGGACTACATAACAGGCGAGAGAAGGGTGGAGGACGAGCTTTGATAGAATCGAGACATCCATCAACTCTCGCCCATCATGGGACATAACTGGTCTGCTTATGGTTGAAAATTATAGGTTATGGCTGAGAATGGCCTTTGCGTGGATTCAAAAAATGCAAGAGAGTTGTTGGAAGTGTAATGCACTTGGATGGGCGACCTGTCATGAGTAGATATCTGGAATCAATCTACTCAGAGCCTTTTTTTTAAATTTATTTTTCTCAACTGCACAATGATATTTTGTATATGCGGCAGGATTTTTTAGGTTCGGAGGTGGACTTCCCAGTCGGCAATGTCTCGTTCTTCCTCTTCTTTTCGGGTCACGTGGGCGCCTCTCTCATCGCCACTTTGGATCTGCGGCACATGCAGCGCAGACGGGCTGCCCTGACCATGGACACCCTTAATGTCCTCCAAATTCTCCGACTCTTGGCCACTCGAGGTCACTATACCATCGACCTCGTAGCGGGTGCTTTTGCAGGCTGGGCGTGTTACTATGTGGCGGGGGTTTACCAAGAGAGAATGCTTGTCAATATCTCCGGCGCATCCTCCATGGCCAACTCAGTACAGCCCTTGAAGCCCAAACTTACAGTTGACAACTAAACCCAAGGTAAGTGAGCTTCAAATAATAAAAGCGGGTGCTAAGAGTGTGTTAAAAGAGGCTTAACATCCACTTTAGAAGTGGGTGGTAAGCCTAAAGTGGACGGCGAGCCTAGAGATGCGTAAAGTTTTGATTTTGAAGCCGAAATGGCTAACCTAAAGTCACTCAAGTTAACACTAACTACAACTTGCAACCATTTGGGGGCAGATTAACCCTAAAAGACGTGTGACAAGGGAAGTGATTCTTCTCCTTAGATGCACGGATTTCCAGACTCTCGGACGGTGTTTGATCATGCTAACGATTACAAGACACTTGTCCCCAGAGCTAAAAGCGAGTAAACTCGCTTCTCTGCACCCACTTCTCCTAGGGTATTAAACACATGATTAGTACAAGATGATTAGCAATTCCAATTTGAGGTTGTAGCCATTCTCATAATTCTCAGAGGTCATATCCACTATCAAATTGAAGTCTCTTTATCTTCTCATGCCCCCCCCCAAAATAAAAGTAAAAATTAGGTTGACTCTTGAACTTAGAATAGTTAACAAATTTTGAACATGTCATCCAAACTATTTTAAATACATGTCTTTTGGGTGTCGGCTTTTAGATCTGCACCTAACCACACACCACTTAAAATACAGGTGTTTGATTAAGACAAGTGACTGAATTGATCCCAACATGATACTAACCTACACTTCCAAGCGTTTGGCCAGATCTACTCTACAGTTTGAAACGGTGAGGGCGCATGGATGGTGTCACAATTTAGCTTATGACGGTGGATGGATGGTGGGGTTCAGTGACTAGCATGTTGAGTGGACAACCCAACACATTAAATTCAAATTTATGGGTGCAATGGACTGGAATGGCACGGATCCAAGCCGGTTAAAACCTAAAAGATGTGTGACAAGGGTCTCTCCATGTCCACCAAGCAAGCATCTCTCTGTTCCAAGACTGCTAGATGTTGTCCGAGTACTCCTCTCAAGGAGTTTGCAATTTGCGGGGCTTCCCTGTTTCAAGAGGAATTGAAGATCTAACTTGCTCCTGGTGTCACAGTTTCATCATCAATGGTATTGTGCAAACTGTCTGACATTTGTCCCCTAAGTAAACGGCAAGAAATTTGAGCTGACCTGGCCGCTATCCTGAATTTCACTTCTATTAATTGGCTACCTCTTCATTGAAATGCTTCGGTTGTTCCTTGTATTTCTACCTAACATAGAAAATTTCATGAAACATGGTTCAGCAAGTTGCCTGAAGTTTGATTTTGAACTTTGGAGCTGAACGTTATAGTCGATGGCTATACACTTGCAGTCTTTTTGGGGCAGATTAAACCCTAAAAGATGTGACAAGGGAAGTGATTCTTCTCAGTTGCACAATTTTCCAATATAACATTTGAATGTAAATTGTGTACCCAATCATCTTGCCAGACTTGTAACCTATTCCCTTGCGTGCAATTCTTCCTTGATCTCACATAAGATGCCTACTTACCGAGTTTTGCCACAATGCTCTAGAGGGCACTGTGACAAGTGTTGAGTGTAGTTTCCACGTGGGACTCAAGCTGTCTCAACCAGTGTAGAAATGACATGTTTAAAGTTTGGGGGAGTTTAATTTTTTTTAGGGGTTCTGAATACAGAGCCTCTATGACATGATTGAAAAGTTTGATTTGATGTCATCAGTAGTATTGAATTTTCATAACATTTTGCCTTCGAAAAATTGCAGGTGACACACATCCAGGAATCTAGAGTTTACTCAAACAGAAATTCAGCGCGCAATTTTGTAATACTAGCATTCTTGCAGCATTTGCAAGTTGGCTCTACTGTACACCAAGAGCTTGCCCACCATTTCCTCCAAAATAAAATAAATTTGTTATCTGCTTTGAGGTTTTAAGTTATGGCAACATGAATGAATGTCCCTCCGTTTATAACCAATTAGGATGGAGTTACTAATGTAATTTTTCTCAGTTTCTGGCTTTGATAACCCAAAATGTTAGATTGAGCTCAAACAAATTATGAGGATAGTGTTTACAATCTCAATTTGGATTTGCTAATCATCTTGTACTAATTGCATGGTATGGTATCCTAGCCTATGACCGAGAGCTACACATTGGTGAATTTTCACAATGACCTCTTCTATGGTAATGAACGATTTAAAATTTTTCATGCAAGGTAAAATGAAATATTTGTCTATTTCAAAAATTTGGAAAATTTTAAATTTAATTTTGAATTAAATATGATTTTTTAAAGATGTTCCCTAGGGTATCTTATGATAGACCTAAAGAAGTTTGACGTCAATGCTAATACAACTTATGAGCATTCTATAATTATCCACAAGCAAGTAAGAGGTTGTAAGAAATCCAACATTACTAAGCCGTAGACTGACTTTGACCTTACTATGTCAAGAGACATCCTAAACGAACAACTAATCTCATCCAACACGTTGTGGCAAGGTCTCATGTGCCTTGAACCGAGACCTATGGGCCTCCTCCTCCTTCTTCCTCCTTCCCCCTCTCTCTCCTCCCCTCTCTCTCTCCCTCCACGTCATTAAATGCATTAATGTGAGGTTAGTTGAGCTAGGCACATGTCATCCACCTAGGGAACATTATTTCTAATTTGTTCCCTAGTGCTCGGTTTAAGGTCACATATCGGTAATAGGCTAGGATACCATGTATGTCGTAGAAGAAGTGGCGTGCAAGTGAAAAGTCTGTTTCAAGCCCACTTACCATAGATCCACACCTGATGATGCACCACTCAAATATAGGTGTCTGATTGATATAAATAATTGAAGTAGTCCACTGGTGTCAAGGTATGTGCCTCTCATTCGACTACTTTTTGTAATCAAAGACCCATATTTAAGCGATTTGTGTTACGTGTGGATCTAAGAACTTGCATGAAATAGACACATTTACAAAAAGATTGGACTACTACCTCAAAGTTTTATTAACTACTCAGACTCAATAGTCAGCAGAAAAATGAGGGGACATGGGTAAGGCCCATTCTCACATGACTCTATGTCCTGGGTCTCTAGGATCAAAATGCACTTTAAATATTGGCTATTCCCATATATGTACCTAACTAATTGCCGAACCTAGCTAGCGACCTCAAAGACTGCGGGGATGTAGCATGAGGAACGGACCCACTAGACCTTCCCTTACTACCGATTCTAATTGTCTTGCTCAATACTAATTGTAAACCATGGTATAGTGTCACCAACACTTAATATTAACCCAGCATTATTTGTCATTCCTTGTAAATTTTTTGGGGGATAATAGATTTACAGTGTTGCAATTACTGTCACTTACCAGGTGAATTTTCATTCAAATTTCAATCATCCATGACAACATTTCATCACAAGTTGCTGACAAGAGAATGTAGGGTTTTGGCCAATGAATGAACTCATCCATCATCCATGACAGTATTTGTCAACTTATTCATAAGGAGTGTCATCCGAAAAGTTACCATAGTGACATAAAATACCCTATGACACTAAATATCATATTTAGTGTACTTGCTAGGTTTTATGTAAGGCACCCTACAAACAACTTTGACACCACTCATCGGTCCAAATGGTCCCATGTTTGCTCTTTGTTAATGCTGCCCCTAGAGTGCCAATACTTGAAAATGACTACGTTCTTGAAAACATTTTAGTTGACATCCTCGCTCCAATGCGTTTGGTAGTTTCATGTTGTAATAAAATTAAAAAAAATTAGAGCCTCTATCAAAGATTTTAAAAAATAAACTGTAATGAGAATTGGTGGCAAGTTTTGCTATGGGATTGTTTTGTACAACTTGCCAGAAATGGAGTGAGACGAAATAGCATGTGCAAACACAACATAATTTGGACTGAGCTAATACTAGTATGGACATGTTGTCCCCCTAAAAGTAAGAGTAGGTGTGAAAGCTTTGTTATTACTTTTAGTTTCTACTTAATTGGAGCATGTAGGTTTGGGACAATAATGATAGGAACTGTGCCATCTCCGCAAGACTCAACCATTTCTACGAAATATTGACCCTTTTTCTTAGAGTCATGTGGGAATGGGCTTGCATTCATGCAAAGAATCAACACCCATGCAGTTTTGATAAACATATCTAAATCAAAGAAGGTCTGATTTCCAATCCGATTTTTGTGGATGCAAGTCACCGTAGCTTTGCTAATGCCAAGTTTTGTTACGGAAATCCTGAAAATTCGTAGAAGATGAAGATTATGAAAACTTAATCGAAGACCACCAACATAGTACCTTAGTAGGTGGTACTCATGTGTTTGGCAAAATTATAACTTAGAGCTACATCTTATCAAAGTGGGGGGAGTATTGAAATCAGCAAGAGACCTCATCTGGAGATCAGGCTCTCATTGGTCGGAGGCTCGGAACTGAGACCCCCTTGCTGCCCTTTTTGGATGGTAAGCTACTGGCCGCTCTCATTGGACCACAGGATATCCATAACTCTATCTGCTGCCCGCTGCCCTGCGAAAACTTCTCCCCCCTACCCGACCCGCCCGCCGGTCCATTTTGTACGGAAATCCATTTCTTTCTACCTGCCCGGTCTGCCCGTTCAAGTGCGGGCATCGTCTTCCTCCCCTGGGAAGCTGAGGGAACAAGAGCCAAGCAGCGCCATAGCCAGCACCAGTATCAGTATCCGACCCAGGTGTGCCGCATTACCAACAACCGTTCCTCGCGTTTTCGGAGACTTGTTGGTGCTGTGTTGTCGTTGTTGTTGTTGTAAGATATCATCATGGCAGCCATGACCGTCTCCGCCTCCGCCGCCTCCAGCGTCACCGCTGCTCCCATGCGGGAGTTCCAGGGCTTGAAGGCCAGCACCAGCTTCAGCAAGGTCCAGACTGTGGTGCGTCACTCATCGCCATTCATCTTCCGCTAATTCATTTCCTCCAGTAAAAATAATTTCAGAGCCCAAGATGTGGAAGAATGTTCATGTTGTCATATGCCCACGGGAATTGTTGTAGGACTTTATTGGGATAGTCCCTTGTATCTCTAGTCGTGAAGTCATCGAATGTCGTGTGGCTTTCACGTAACTTCTGGTTTGACATCTTCTCTTCCGCTACCTCTGTTCACAAGAATACAATTCAGGGTGTGGGGTGATTTTGATGTTGTCTAATTCTGATGAGCATGTCCGAATCTTTTTGGGTCTTTATTGGGACAGCCTCTTGTGTCAGGAGTCTTGAAGTCAACGAATGCCGTGTTTGTCTACTTACCGAAATTCTTGGCATTTTCTCTTCTGCTTCCCTACAGTCACAATAATGTAGTTGAGGATGTGGAATGATTTGATGCTGTCTAATGGTGATGAGTATGTTCGTATTGTTGTAGGTCTCTATTGGACAGCCTTAGTTCTGAAGTCACCAGAAATTTGGCCTTCATTCTTCCTCTTTCCTCCAGTCAGAAGAATGTAGTCTAAGATGTGGAATGATGTCGATGTTTTGTCATGCCGATGAGTATGTTCGAATTGTTGTAGGTCTACATTGGGATAACCCCTTGTATGTTAAGCTTTGAAGTAACCGAATGATTCATGGTTTTTACCGAACTTCAGGGCCTTTTCTCTTCCTCTTTCCTCCAGTCACAAGAATGTAGTTCAAGATGTGGACGAATTTTCATGCTGTCTAATGCCCACGAATCAATAAGAAAAAGTGGATGTCTTTATCGGAACCCGCCGCCCCCCTCTTGTAGCTGTGATCTTGAAGTCACCGGATGTCGTGTCGTTTATTTTTTATCAAACTTCCAGGCCTTACAAGTAAATGCTACAGCTGTATTGAATGAAAATCATTAGGTACAATGCATTGCCTTTCTCTTTCTTTTCACTAAGAAGCTTGGTCACCCCGCAGGCCATGCTCCCCAAGTCCGTCCAAGGAAAGGGTGCCTTGGGAGCTCGCTGCGACTACATTGGCTCTTCAACCAACCTGGTGAGTCTCGAAACCACATTGACAACTCTCGATTCAAATTATCCTCGAGATGGTGTAGGTCGACATTATGAATGTCCGGTAGTGGGCGTAAGATAACAGCAAGGAGCGGACTGTTTAAGATAGAAAATGCCAATATATGTTTTATGAGCCTCTGTAAGGGTTTCCATTATTCTATAGCAACCAAAAGATATGGCTGGTATGGGCGCTGACTCTCTTGCCTATACGTGATAATGTACACATGTCCTTGCCCTAAAATTACTGAAAAGAATAGGAAACTCCTTTTACATTTATTCAGTTGTTGATGAGAATATGTTGTGGCCTCTTTGCAAACAGATCATGATTGCATCCACCACTTTGATGTTGTTCGCCGGAAGGTTCGGTCTCGCACCATCAGCCAACAGGAAGGCTCTTGCTGGCCTCAAGCTCGTCGACAGGGACTCGGGTCTTCAGACTGGTGACCCCGCTGGCTTCACCGCCACCGACACTCTTGCCTGTGGCGCTCTCGGACACATCATCGGTGTAGGAATCGTCCTTGGCCTCAAGGCCACCAGCGGCCTGTAATTTTGAAATTCGTCGGCATCACCTGTAAAGAAAGGTCTATCATTAAAATTTCTTGTTCTCATAGTGTGACTATCATGCTCACGGATCTTCAGTCCAAGGCTTTGAAGAAACTTGTATGTTTACTCTTATCACGTAATGCCTTCCTGCCGCGATGCCTTCCTTCTCTTATGGATGACATATGCAACAGAAAGTTCACGCTATTCCTATAATGGCCATAGCAATGTCTGTTTGTTCCTGTGCTGTTCATTGTCACTATTAGTAAGTGTACCTCCTTGAATTATGAATGAATCTCATTTTTTTCACCACCATCCATTGTTGTGCAACACAAAATCATTGTATCGATCAAATGTGTTCTTGAAGTGGATGCAAAATTTTCTGTCAATAGGAGAGGTACAGGAGTCGATAATTCTGATCTATAAGGTTTTAATACTGATATCGATCATTGGTAGTCGTGACTGCTCAGTTGTCTCAAATCTTTTGAACAGGAAAACTCGGATTGTGAAGCACATCCTAACTGGAATAAATAATACACACATGTATTAAAACATTTACTTGTAGGATATAAAATGGCAACTTAGCACAGCTTCCACAGCAGACCTAGTGATTGAATGTAGTTCACATTTTTAACTTGACCATTGCGACAAATAGACTTCTATGTTCTGGAAAGGGTAGCAAGCAGAGCCTTTATCTCCAGCCCTCTGAGGACAGGCAAATTCCTCTAGGACAATTCAAATCATATCAGCCGATAATCCCAGGCAGTTTGAATAAGTGATCACTACCTGATGGGATGAAGCTACTTCATTGTGTGTAATTTGAACTGCCACTCTCTACGACAAGCCCCTAGAAGTGGATACTCAAAGATGTGAACGTGTAAGCCATTCCTTGCTTTTGATAAGGCATGCAAAGCGGAAAGATTCACTCTTTGAACTAGACTTCAATAAGGTTCACGTTGTGGCGGAAGCATTTGCTACATGGTTGTCAAATTGTCTTGTAAGCCAGTATGTTGATCTTCGACATCGTGAATGATGGCGAATGGTATCACTACATTCGGTAATTGGAGACTTTTTCATGATTTTGAGACCACTTAAGGACATGGTTCTCAAATAAAGAACAATGAAAACACAAATACATATTCAATGTGACTTAATAAACAGATTCGCGTGGGCGGCACTAACCAATTTGGCACAAATACATGTCATCACAATAAGAAATTGGACCAAATATTAAGCCATTTGCATTTATTTTGAGGCTTTCCAAAGTCTCCGATTAACGAACATAGTGCTTGGTTTGATTTTTGACTTGATAACAATATGGATATAATGTTTACAGATCTAAATCTCTAAAAGCCCAACCAGGTAGCCAATGTGCAACTTGCCTATGCACCGTTGGCCCGAAGGCACCTGTTGGATCGGGTACCTTGAAAAGAAATGATCTCCTAAACTAAGTGAGAGCATGTTCATCCGAACTTGGTTAAGTTAGAGGGAGCACGATGTAGGGAATCACACATTGACCAAAATTAGTGCTCAAACATATGAAGACAAGAGTATTCTAACTTATGATTATCACCTTCACTCGAGTTTACTCCCTCCGTTGGAAACTTGGAAATCCAGGTGGATCATAAGACACGCCGTAACATGGTGGTGGGGATTGCGAAGGAGCTCTGGAGTTGAATTGGCGACATATTTAATCATCGCAAATGTTACAAAAATAGTTCGTTTTCAGTTCAATAATCTCGCTGTCAACAGCTGCGTGCGGATCCCGTCAGGATTGGGAGCGCAGCTGAAAACTAATTGCAAAAGCCGGAAGACGGATGAGGTGATTCTGCAGGAGCATCCTACATGTGGGTGGTTGTAGGATGCAAGTGCTACGTATTCTGAAGTCTAATATTGTTGCCTCAGAATTCCTTCCATGAAGCTCAAAGTGGGAGTCTCGCTATGTAGCGGAAATGAACTAGGAAAGATGATGATTCAGGGCTCGGCTTACAGGGAGGGATAAATGTATATGACCATCATTCATTCTGGTCGAGGGATCTAATACTCCTCGCCCTCGTCCTCGCCGTCGCCCTCGGTGGAGTCGGCGCCGACCTCCTCGTAGTCCTTCTCGAGGGCAGCCAGATCCTCGCGTGCCTCCGAGAACTCACCCTCCTCCATCCCCTCACCGACGTACCAGTGCACGAAAGCACGCTTTGCGTACATGAGGTCGAATTTGTGGTCGAGGCGCGAGAAGACCTCGGCGACGCTTGTGGTGTTGGAGATCATGCACACGGCGCGCTGCACCTTGGCCAGGTCACCGCCGGGCACCACGGTGGGCGGCTGGTAGTTGATGCCGCACTTGAAGCCCGTGGGACACCAATCCACGAACTGGATGGTGCGCTTCGTCTTGATGGTGCCCACCGAAGAGTTCACGTCCTTGGGCACCACGTCGCCCCGGTACATCATGCAGCACGCCATGTACTTGCCGTGTCGCGGGTCGCACTTGGCCATCATGCTCGACGGCTCGAACACGCTGTTGCTCAGCTCCGACACCGACAGCTGCTCGTGATATGCCTTCTCTGCCGAAATCACAGGTGCGTATGAGGAAATCATGAAGTGGATCCGCGGGTAAGGCACCAGATTCGTCTGGAACTCTGTCAGATCCACGTTCAGCGCTCCGTCGAAGCGCAACGAGGCCGTCAGCGACGACACCACCTGCCAATTAAACCATGTAACGCAAACACCCACAATCACATGTATTTAAATCCCACCACCAGCATGATATGACCCACTTTGGAAAAATGCACCCACATGAAAAAATATTGTGCAAAGATGGATGAGGACGGTTAGGACGACATCAACTGGTAATTGAACCATGTTAACGAACACCCACAATCATATACCAGCAGCAGCATGATATTTCCCACTTTCCATACATGTACAATACATGCAAAACATTTTGCAACCATGGTTGATGACGATCAGGATGTGGATCGACTATGATGAGTTTCAACACAACAATGCATGTAACTGTATTGCTCATGAAGTCACCTGAGTGACAAGTCGATTCAAGTTTGTGTAGGTGTAACTGTATTGCTCATGAAGTCACCTGAGTGACAAGTCGATTCAAGTTTGTGTAGGTGGGGCGCTCGATATCCAGATTCCTGCGGCAGATGTCGTAAATGGCCTCATTGTCCAGCATGACGGCCACATCCGTGTGCTCCAGCAGTGAATGACACGCCAAGATGCTGTTGTAAGGCTCCACCACAGCACCGGACACCTGGGGGCTGGGGAAAATGCACATGGACAACTTCGACTTCTTGCCGTAATCCACCGACAGCCTCTCGAGCAGCAGCGATCCCAGGCCGGAGCCCGTGCCACCTCCCACGGCGTGGAAGACAAGGAATCCCTGCAGACCCGTGCAGTTGTCGGCCAGCTTCCGGATTCGGTCCAGGCACAAGTCGACGATCTCCTTCCCAACTGCAGGAGCCACAACACAAATTAGGAACAACAACTTTGGTCAAGTCGCGCACACAATATTCTTGACATCACCACAATTGGGGTGTTGACGATTGTGATACTTTTTAATGTGGACAAGAATATATCTGATTCGTTCGAATATTAGTCATTCCAAAATCCATACACATAGCCATGCTTCATCAGCGGTGTGGTGATGGCCAGACGAAAGCTAATTTAGTGTCGATCTCTCCCGGAATCCTCCAAATGCACCGGTAGTGTAGTCTGACTACCGATCGAAAATGATGAGGAAGTGGAGGTAATTACGAACAATACACACATAAGGAGTACATATAAAAGGCACAGTGTGTGTGTGAGGATTTGTCGGTGACATCATTGAATTAGGTCATTAGCTGGAGGTGAAGATGGATTAGAGTGAGATGGGAAGGAGTACTGGTGTAGTGGCCGCGGGCGAAGTTGTTGGCAGCGTCTTCCTTGCCGCTGATGAGTTGCTCGGGGTGGAAGAGCTGGCGATATGTGCCAGTGCGCACCTCATCCACCACGGTGGGCTCCAAGTCCATCATCACACAACGCGGCACATGCTTGCCCGCACCTGTCTCGCTGAAGAATGTGTTGAACGCATCGTCTCCTCCTCCCACCGTCTTGTCGCTTGGCATTTGCCCGTCAGGCTGCACATATTAAGTACAACAAACTCATCATGGATCAGGCAATTCAAATATATTCGAAATTGAGGAGACAACAGACATGCAGCTAAAACTGTTGTGAAATTCTATGCCAGAAATCATACCAAATTATGTAGCATGTAAGTTTGGGATGCTTAATTTGATTGATTTCTTAGCCGTTTCTAAAAACCTCTTCAATCCCAATTGATGGTTTCTTCGTCTTCGAAGGGCTGCCTGCGACTCTAAACTGTACATTGGGAAGTAGTTGGAATATCATTTGTACACATGGCTGCATATATCGTACCTGGATGCCGTGCTCCAGGCAGTACAGCTCCCAGCAGGCGTTGCCGATCTGAATGCCGGCCTGGCCGATGTGAATGGAGAGGCACTCTCTCATGGTGAATGATTACAACTTCCTGATGCTGCCACAGAGGTCGACTTGAAATTAAACAATAGAATTACAAATCTGGTCTGAGTACAGAAATTAATTAACCTGAAGTGTCTCAACTCCTCGGTACGATCTATCAACACAATGAAGATGCAGATAGAAAGTAGCCAACAGTGACTCCACCAGGCTAACTCTCTCGATCTAGAGTAGAACGAGGACCTCCTCCGACAACAAGAAAATGAATAATTATGAGGGAGGTTGACGGCCGAGTCAGTTTCTTACAGCGAGCCAGGAGATCACTGGAGGCGACCGGCCGAATCTGATAGCTTAACTCAATTAGTAGAGGGTTATGCCTTAACCTTCGAATTTAATTGCAGGTTACCCAGCCATACTGCCTTCCTTGAATGTCAACATTCTTCTAGATTGGAACCATGTAGACGAATTCAAAATTCTTGCAAATGTTTCTACCGATTTTACATGCTTGCCGTGACATCCATCATATATGTAGAGTAGATTCAGATGTTAACCGCACCAGTTCCTGCAACTGCTTCCGCAAACACCGGCTATGAAACAACCCGATAAGCAATATAGTCGTCAGTAAAGTACAGCACCCAATGGTCAGCAACTAGGGTTTGAGAGATCCACTGATCTCAATGTATGCACAATTCGTACATGCCATCTGAGTTTGAGATGAATTTTATTTTATTGGAGATGATAATTTATGATTCATTTGAAAGAACTGATCCTTGTGAGTGCGTAGTAAGCCTCTATGGGTTTTGATCAGAATGTTGATGATGATGTTATTCCTCCCATTGGTTAATCCTACTACTTTCTTCCTGTGACAAGATCCTTCTTCCGGTGGCTAGACTGATGATGATGTCATGACAATGTGGAAATCCTTCATTGCATTCGTGCTCTATAATTTAGTACCTTTGGTTGTTGTGTGCAAATTGTTTTATGAGCATCAACTAGGGGGATATAAATAATAGCTTTCAGGGTATTATGTAATGAATTTATTAAGTTTCCATGAGGCTGAAGAATATCATTCCCAGCACAATGTACAATATATACCAAAAGATTCAATAGCATTTCTCTACACTTTTCCTGGGCAAATTTGTACATATAAACCATGAAGAATGAGTCAATGACCTACTGATCCAAATATTTTGTAAGTGTCTTAGCTATATCTTAATGGCCAACGACAGTCTATGTAAAAGAATTTAATAAGCTATAATATGCATGGGGTTTCGCAATTCTGAATTCTGCGTTGAGTTTCGATGGTTTCAGCTGCATCAACCATGGGCTTCATGCCATGTCTTTGCATCATCTTGCAAGATTCAATCAATACCTAGACTTCAGAATTCCCGTGCTAAATTCACTATATTCGGTAATTGGAGACTTTTTCATGATTTTGAGACTACTTAAGGACATGGTTTTCAAATAAAGAACAAGGAAAACACAAATATGTGTTCAATGTGACTTAATAAACCAATTCGCGTGGGCGGCACTAACGAATTTGGCACAAATACATGTCATCACAATAAGAAATTGGACCAGATATTAAACCATTTGCATTTATTTTGAGACTTTCCAAAGTCTCTGATTAACAAATATAGTGATTAATTCATTAATTCTCGGCTTGAAGGCTGTTGTGACATACACTAGATTTAATGATCAGCCTATCTATTGGATGTCGTAAATTTGAGGTCCACCGGCAAGGTTGTTGCTTTCCAGAGGCAACATTAAATCATTTGTGGATAAAGGGCCGCACCTGGTGGAGATGAACAGTATGTGGGCCATGTCCACCCAGGGTGTGGGGAGCACCTACAACATTAAGGTAAATGGACACCTCTCGCTTTGCACCCAACTCTCGTAGGATATATATGAAACATGCAATTAGTGTGAGATGATTAGCAAATCCAAATCATGCATGTAACCATTTTCCTCATGATTTTTGGAGCTCGTATGAATATCTTATTTATTGAGTGAAGATACTCATGCTCGTTAAATGGTCATATATCCCCCCCTGCCCCAAGTATGTTGAGTATATATAGCCTACATTTGTTAACATATTTTGAGCACGCACTACTGGCATTTGTTGTAGCTAATGTCTCAAATGGTCATTCGGTAGCATGGTATACACCGAATCTAATGCCTTTGTGCCTACAGAATCTGGTGGTTCGAGTTTGAGAGCGGATGGATTGGCGCATGATGACCCACTAAAAACGCCGAAGGTTGAAGAAATCTATGATTCCTACCTATTGATGAGGCCATGCAGCCCCTTCTGGCAGCCTTCAAACTCACTATGTGGTAGAAAGTAGAGCGCCCCCTTCATCCAAACGAGGTGCTAGCAACAAAAGCCAGCGGCTCCAACCTCCGTCTCAAGTGGCTTCGGAGAGGCAGGTTGGAGGTTCAGACCGTAAGGGAGTGGAACATCTAGTGTCTTGGGCTAAGATGCTGCGATTGCAATTTTTTTTTTGCTGCAGGATGACATGAACCTCGTGTATTTTAATAGACACTACCCTGAATCCGCAGACTTTTCTACGCCTCAATTGCTACAAAGCTTCCACGCAGGTTTGCTGCGAATTTTGATATTGCCCCACAGGTCAGCACCTTCTGAGCTACAAGCCAATGTTCACTGCAAGTTTCGTCTCATTTTCGAAGTCTTACCTCAATGTTCTCTGATTTTCGAGGATCTATGTAGTAAACAGTTGTGCGCATTGTGTCCTGTGCGGCATCTGCTTGACACATCTTGGATCGTTCGTCATGGTTTGAGCTTCGGTGACTTTCTGTTATGTCCTCCAAAGTGCATAACTAGAAGTGGATTTACAATCCGCCAATACCCATGTTTTAAGTCTCACACGTATTTCGGGTGTCCAAATAACATTGTGATGTTAGTTCAACGGCCATTTTCTTTGAGATTTAAATTACGACAACTAACTGGTAGTACCAGCTAAAAACAATAACAAATGACAAAATTTGCTTGAAGCCTAAAACTCATTTACATATAATAATTTCCTCGTACAGAAACATTGATGATTACCTGGAGTTCCTCGGCATTGGCATGGATGTCATCAGATCCTCCGGCACTGGTAGTCAGAAGATGAAGATATGCGTCCACCCCACGCGGGAAAATTACATCGTTCTGTCACACCAATTTGTAGAAATGAGAACATGTGATATAAAGCTTAATAAAAAAATTACAAAGATATGAAACATATTGCATTCGTCGTATGCTTCATGAATTTGTAAGTGAAGAAAAGGCTAATCAATGCTACAGACACATCATTAGTTAGCCAATTCTTCGTAAATGCAAATGCTACGTAGATCATGCAGGGGCAGAGAGCCTTCTTTGGGCTCAGTGGCCATCTAACACACTACTACGTGCCACCGAGCAGGCAACACTCCTATTTGTCGAGATCGGGACATTATTGGCCTCTTAAAACACTGCGGAACCCAAATGTCTTGTTCCTGTCATTTTTGTCAGGGAATGGCCTCCATAAGTTGCAAGTGTAAGGTAGATGAGGCTAATGTGGGCACCTCCAGCCCTGTGCAATCATCTAGCCGATGGATTCGAGCATTAGAAGCTTGAGCAGCTTAGCAATTGCGAATCAAGACCAAAGAATTTGAAATCACTGAAATCAAAGTTGAGGAAGGTGTTGATCTAGGCTCTAGAGTCAAAGATTCTCTGTTTCACAATTTGGTGTTATAGGGGGTAACTCTTTCATCATGCAATGTTATGTAAGTGGACGACATCACTAGCAAATTCTACATGGGATTTTGGTCAATGAAAACCAAGTTTATTGCCAATATTGATTGTGTCATGTCTCTAAAGTTATTTCACGGGTAAGATAAAATGTCGCCAAACTAGCTTTTCATTGTAGGATACCCAAAATACAAGTTGTTCAACACCTCACGGCCACATGCTGCCTCCTAATTTGCCTACCTCGTCCTCAAAAATCAAGCGTGTCATAGCTCGGTGGATAGTACTACTAATTATGGAGGATGGTGGGTGCAGTTTGATTTTTGGGAAGGTGACTAATCCAAATATCATCAAGGTGGCAGCTAAATCA
Organism: Polytrichum formosum; assembly: GCA_964035585.1. NCBI lineage: Eukaryota > Viridiplantae > Streptophyta > Polytrichopsida > Polytrichales > Polytrichaceae > Polytrichum > Polytrichum formosum. The sequence continues at coordinate 27,118,973 of OZ037939.1, read as the reverse complement.
ACATGTATTACTCACCCACCAAATTAGAGCGACTGTACTCCTAATTAGGAGCCAAAAATAGGTGTCCAATTAAGGAAGCTAATTGAATTGGCCTCATCTAACTTAAATAATGTCTAGAACAAAGACATTAACTACAACATAGCCCACTAGTGACGAGTCCAATCTCTTTTAAGCACATGTATTTTTTATGTCCACTCTTTAGATTCACACCCAACCACACACCACTCATATAGTAGTCCACATTTCGAGGGTGTTGGATTAACACCAGTCAGTCTTAATTCATACCCTAAAGGTGATCACAAATTCATTCCTCACAGGCGAGTGAGTGAATGTATGAGGTATATTATCAAGAGGAAATATGTATTTTGTGAGTGTTTGAGATAAGGTGGACTTGCAAATTACCTTAGAGATTAGTGACCCTCGGCTCTGTGGAGAGAACCGGGTTAGCAAACAATGCCTTAATGAGACAGGCAGTCCTGAATAACTTTCTAAGAAATTGATCCATCTTCCGAAGTGCTGCATTAGAAAAAAAAAAAATTACTACGATGCCAACCCATCTCAGAGGAATCCAATCTTATTGAATGGATTATCTGCAAATCATGTGAGTCCAGTGATTTTTTCATTGTCGAGTTGCATTGTTTCCAGGTTCAGGTATTGAGGATCCCTGTGGAACATTTATAACAGGTTCTACTAAAAACAAATCTCCCTGTCAGTTGTGTTTTGTAGGTGTGGATGGTACGAGCACCTTCTTAACTACACTGCTTTGCGTAGCCATAGCAAGAATACAATGTCCGCATCTCTGCACCTATATTTGACTGGTATGCAGTTAGGTGTGGATCTAAGAACGGACACCAGAAATATATGTGCTCAAAAGAGATTGAATTACATGCTCAAAATATAATGACCATTCTAGGTTCAGTAATCAACATGAATGGCAGGCATCTATATGACCATTTAATGAGCATGAGAATCTTGACATTGAGGGATTCATGTGAGCTCCGAAAACCGTGAGGCAAATGGCTACGGGCACAATTTGGATTTGCTAATCATCTCACACTAATTGCATGCTTCATCTCCTTCAAGAAGTGGGTGCAGTATCCAAATAAGACATGTCTATCTTACCTAGCTACTTGATTCAAATCCTCGTCGAGCTGTGTGTGTTGTTAGGAATAGGTGTCGTCCTATTCAAAAATCTGTGGTTGAGTGGTTGAGTAGCGACCCATTTGCGCAAGAATTAGGAGCGTGACAACAATTGGAGTTCTCCTGGAGTTGTAAGTTTATGAACGTACATGGTTGGGTCTCCTGCAGGACATTTGTCACGCAAAAACAAAACTCAAAACAGAACAATGTTCAATAGTGTAGCTGGAATTGATGGCATAAATCATGTACAATGGACTCTGACGAAGCAATCGTGGAACTTCTTTAGTTCTCATTCCAGCCTGGGGAACGGCCACCCAAATCGCGGCTTGGGCACTTGGGCATTCGATCCCAGGTTTCGGTCGAAATTCTCGGGTGAGAAATGCAGTTTGCCATTGCTTTTGCAACCGATCAATATGTGATGGGAATTATAGCAGCAAGATCGGTTTTTAAGAACAACCAACAACCCCTGATCTATTAAGCTTGAATTCCATAGGTTGGGACACACACATCTATTTGAGACTTGTAGACGTTTGCCATGCAAACTTGGGCTTTCAAGAATCATGTTGGTAACGGCATTACGAGACCATAGCCAAGTTTGGGATGGGCATTCGCACAACTACAAGCAATACAATATCGACTAGAAGAAAACTTGTCCATGACAACCGTTTGTTGCAACTTGGCCATTGCAACTCATGGCAAGAAAATGCATAAACAAATCATATTGGTCGTCAACTAGAGGGTTTTGGTTGTCAACTAGAGGGTTTTGATTGTCAACCAAAGGGTTTCAGTTGTCAATTGTTCAAAAATCACAACCAAAAACCTTCGATTGACAACCAAAATTATTTATTTATGCATTTTCTCGCCATGAGTCACAATGGCCAAGTCGCAATGGATGGTTGTAATGGACAAGTTTTCTCCTAGTAACTTAATCATGTATCATCCCAGAGTTGTCATGTAACTTATAAGTCGTCCCATTTCATCACATTCTCATACCCATTTACGTGAGGGGAGGGTCACGTGACTATCATTTTAGGAGCTTCGAGCAACTAACACTAAACATATGATTTGGTGTCGCATTGAAAAAATGGTGTGCCATTTTAATTAAAGAGGCCTTCATGACGGTGGTTTAAAACCCAAGGCCTCCACCAAGATCCCATGGGAATCCCAAGGTTAAGCCGCCTAAGATTGGAATAATGCTCGAATGGGTGACTTTCCTAACACTTGAGTTCCAGCACCACATCCTATCACCTATGGTCCACCCAATCATAGTGGAGATATCCGGGTGAACCGGATATTCTCAACCAACCAACCAAGCAACCTAGGGGCTTGTCCTTGAGGGGAGATAGGTGTGAGCCGGCTTGTCCGTGCCCGTTCAAGGAGTTCACCCTCGCAAGAAGGAAGTAACAGTCTCCGAGGGCCCTCTAATTCTTGTAATGCATGTTTTGAATTACAAATAGATTTAGACAAACTCAAAAATCAAACAACACCATAAATCATGCGAATAGCGACATTGAAGTCATCTTTTTTTCTTGGCCTTCATGATTTCTTGGCACCACGTGTCATGTGAGAGTCACCCTTTTAAGCCGGAAAGATTGAGAATTCCTGGTGGACACATAGTAAATCATGCATTCATATAGGAATTTTTTATTTAAAAAATCCCATCTCATAATAACTGTGCAAAACCTAAGGGGTGAAGGTTAGTACCACTATAAGAAAACTGCGTTTTTGGAGATGTTTTTGGAAAACGCAGACAATTTTAGGTGACATCCAATAAAACATCCAAATGTCAATACTGACGTCCAATGTAACATTGGGATTCACATAAAACGCATTTGGATGTTCTATTGGATGTCACCTAAAATTATCTTCGTTTTCCAAAAACGTCACCAAAAACGCAGTTTTCTTATAGTGTACCCACACAAAACTGAATCATTATTTTGAACTAACCAAATATGAAAGGGAGAACACAAAAACTAGGAAAAAAACTGGTTCATGCATAACATATTCTCCATAGATGTCCATGTCGATGTCCAATAATATGCACACATCTCGGCACATGTTATTGTCTGGCACTTACCATGAACTTGTTGAAGCAATATGTAGAAGCAGATGCGCTTAGACTGTAATTTGGGCCTAGGATTTGAAGCATTGTGATTCTGTTGAACACCAGGACTCAAATTGCAACTGTCATTTTATTTGCCGATCATCCAGCTATGTCCCCCCCGGAGTGTGCATGAGCAGGAAGGGTCCACTAATTACAGCAAATATTGCATGTAGTGCAGGCCTCATAAAATTAGGCGTTCGCATAAATTAAGTAAATTAGCTTAATTTATGCGCGTCGTGCATCCGAGGCGCATAAAATAACCATTTTTCAAGAAATGACTGGAAAATGCTAGGAATTGGACAACTGGAGTGTGTTTCGTATGGCGTTGTGTGTGGCATGTTTTATTGTGTTGACACGCTCCCATCTATATGGCGGGATAGAAGGTTGTGATCAACGTAGACGACCAACCCTAAACCCTAAATTGCATGTCGGACTACACAACCTTTGGGCATCTTTGAAATTTTTTTCTTAATTTATGCGCGCCGCTCAAATTATTTTATGCGTTTTAGGCGTCTATTACGCATAATTTTATGAGGCCTGATGTAGTGTCTCCAATTCCACTTGTCTTGCTCAATACTAACTTAATTGTAAGCCGCCTGTGTAGTGTCATTAACACTAAACGTAAACTTACCCTTATTTGTCGTTCCTTGTAAGAAAAAATCGGGCATTATGGGTTTACAATGTTGCAACTGTTGTCACTCACTAAGTGATTTTCATCCAATTTTCAATTATCCATGACAATGTTTCATTGCATAAATGTTAGGATGTACATTATAGCAAATGAAAAATGTTAGAACTAAAAATAAGTTGGGATGACAGTATTTGTGAACTAATTCATAAGAGGTGTCATTAAAGAAATTATCACGATGACATAAAATACCATATGACACTAAATGCAATATTTGGTGTAGTACGTTGAGGATTTGGGCGAACCAACCCATACACTCGTTCCTTGTTGGATGCCTAAACCCTTGCCTCCAAGGAACCACTGTACGGGTTGTTTCACCGCAGCCTACATTGAGGTGGTTGTTAGATTAATTTTTTAATTTTTTTCCTTTCTTTGTATGACATTATGAGTCGATTCATGTCTTTGCAGTTAGCCCTTTTGATTTAAGCTAGCAACCTCTTAGTTATCAAGCTATGTAGGATTTTGGTCTATGACTCTAGAAATTCATCCAATGTTTTGTTATTTGTTAGGGAGCAATCGTACAATAAGGCCTCGCCAATTCATGGGAGAGCCTTACCCTCCTCCCATAAGGTCTCATCAGTTCATTAACAGTATGGGAATTGTAGCTCCTTACCCTTGGTTCCATCTTCCACTAGACACATAACATTACATCTCCTGGGTTGCGATCTGTGGGACCAAGTATTGGATGAGCATAATTTTCCTTAATTCCGGGATCCTCCGCCTGTGGGGAGCACTCAAGTTATGTAGAGTTTTTGACAAGCAGCTACAACATATTAGAATTTTTTAATTGCAGCTTCTTTCTTTGGAAAAAAAACCATCATCTAGCTACTTAATAATGTTACGGAATCTTAAATCTATGAATATGGATTAAAAAATATGGATTCACATAACCATCCAGTGGAACATATATAACCAGTGGTAGGAATCACCATTCCCATGCTGTAGGCCGGCTCACCATAGAGTGAGAATTGCGGACTACACAACAAACAGTGCTGCTACTGCTACTACTACTAGCAGCATAGGTCTGAGTAAGGCTATCTACTTGGGAATAGTGCCAAAAATATGAACGACAACCGACTCATGCCCTGATCACACCAAACTTTCCATCCGGTGCTAGTTGTGGAATTGTTGGGGAGTATGTTTAGAAATAGATGTTGGCCCACCGCTTTTCACACTATTACAGCCGGAGATGTTGACAAATGGTGCCAAAAGTGGGGCTGGGGCAAAACAACATGTACACTGGTTCCTTGGAGGCAAGGGTTTAGGCATCCAACAAGGAACGAGTGTATGGGTTGGTTCGCCCAAATCCCAAAAGTGGTTCGTGTGATCAGCCCCTCAAAGCCAACTTACTTATATTAAAGTTCTGAAGCTTTAACCCCTAACTTCCCACGCCCAATTTCTCTCAAATCTACCCAGAAAATGTGACCCCAATTTCAACCACCATAGTTGAAGATCTTAACTTTTTTTGACAAATCCAACCATACGGATGTTTGCAAGTCATAAGTTAACACCCATAGTCCATATTTTGAACGTTGAAGTTCTATTATGTAGGAGATTATAATAGGAATGTTAATAGTGGTCTTGAGGAGCAACAATCTAGAAATTAAATTAGGGTTGATTTTTTTCTCGAACCTCCACTCAAATCATCTCCAAATGACAAAATGTTGCCCTCGTTCAAAAGAGCCTAGGCAACATGCCTACTCAAACCAGTTCACAAATCTTGAAACCATTGTTTTGTGAAATTTGGGAAGCTTTGCAATTTGAGGCAACCATGTCACAACTGTGCACCTTCCATATGGATTTACACTCACCGACACATGTCCAACTAAAAAGTCCAACATGTAGATGTTTAGGATATTATGTTGCGTTTGATTGTCATGCAAAATGTTAGATCAATTGAGAATCATCTGCACATAGGGATCACATTTTTAGGATATGTTGCTTCTAAACTGTGGAGGTGACAAATGTCAAGTTTTGGTTTGTGGACCAATTCCATTGTAAGCCAGTTGAGAGCACATTCCCAAATTTGAATTAATCCAAAAATAATTAACTTTGTTGAATCAAAATTATCCACGTGGCATAACATAGCAAACTTGAACATGAGCAAGAGGAGTAGTTGAAACAATCGAGAAAGCATCTGAACTAGTGTCAAAGGGGTCAGAGCGAATTGCTCACGACCATATTATGGTCGCATAGGACATTAGAAGTTAAGTAAGGCGAGTTAGGTTAGTACAATGAACAAGGAGAATTGACGGCTAGTTATAGATGAACCGGTTGAGTTTGAGAAATAACCAGTTGAAATTCAACACTTCAGGAAAATCACCGATCATTTCAAAGGAATTTAGAGAATATGCCTCAAATTAGTAAAGAAAAGATGTCAATATGTAATCGGTTGAGCTTGGAAACACTAGGATCTCGACTGACTATGCCCTAAAATCCTCCACGCACACTGGATTCATATTTGTGAAGCGGATTTCAGACCTTGGACAACTAACCAACTAATTCAACTATTAATTAACTAGTTGCCTTTCGTAACTATAGTTGTTCACGATTTGACCTCCCAAAAAATGTAGTTAACTATAGTTATATCTAGTTAACTAAAGTTGAGTGCAGCTTGTTCACGGAATTATGTTGTAGTGTTGTAGTGTCACTAGTGTGTTATTTGTGTTGGTGTTCATGGAGGTTGTTCTAGAGCCCATCACTATGAGTGATCGTATGAAGGCGTTTCTTGATGACCCTCAATGGCCCGAGCATATTAAAGACCCTTAACTGAAGCAAATCAAGAGGTGAACGCCTTGTGGTCCGAGACGACCTTAAACTACCGGATGATGGTGGAGGGATACCCAAATCTCAAGGAAGAGGTTGGCGGTTCGAATCCCGGCTGTGAAATCTCCTCTCTACCTGACGGAAAACTTGCCAGGTGGTCAACTGCCTCCTGTGCTTTGGCGTTGGCCTGTTGGCCTTCTGTCTCAAAAAAAAAAAAAAAAAAAAAGGCGAACGCCTTTGAATATTTAATAATACTTGAAAATTTTCAAGTTACCTATAGTTGTTCTTCAAATCGGTTTGAAATTTTTCTAGTTAACTGTAGTTGTTCCCTAAAAATGTATTAAAAAAATCTAGTTAACTATAGTTATTTTGGCAGTTGTCCAAGGTCTGGCGGATTTGTAGTAATTCATGGCAGCTAGCTACGAAATTGGTGTAATAAGTAACTCATACCTGGATCTCCAGCAGCAGATAAGCTCAAGTCCCAAAGTTTCTGTCCTGCAGGGTCCCATACGCTGGCCGGCGTCACCTTAACTTATTGTAACCACTTATCTGACCAAAATAGTATTGCTACTTTTCTCCCTCTATATTTATTGAAGCCAGGTTTGGTCGCGCAAGAAAGTGTCGTATTCTTGATAATATGACATTTTGGCCTATTTTAATGTACAATGTCATTTTGTTGGCTTTGTTTGTAAGACAGAGACTATGTATCAACTTCTTTGGTACAAGAGCAAATTTTCTAATCACTTTGCGTTCACACTTGGACGTTACTTGTTCCCGCAATTTTTGGTCCAGTTTATTTAATGTGGATGTTAACTAGAATATATATATGTATATATAGTTAACTATAGTTGCTCCCTAAAATGTATTGAAAAAATCTAGTTAACTATAGTTATTTTGGCAGTTGTTAATTGTTATTTTAAAAAAATTGGGTGATAAATGAGTAGCTTCAGTCCTTGACCCGCATTTGAGAAGAAGGTGCACAAAATCCAATAAAGGTTTGGTTATAGGTGTAGTAAATAGCCATGGACTGGCATGAGCAAAGAGGACAACTACAGTTGTTGTCTTTCATAGTAAAGGACAGAACCTCACGGTTCTACTGTTTTGTATTGTCAAGGTAATTGACCTAATAAGTATCATCAAAGAACATTTGTTTTGAAGAATTGTGCTCGCAACGTTTCCCGATGCTTATAATGTTCCCCAAAGTTACCCTGCATGTTTCAAAGTTACTGATCACATGTGAACCTTGAAACTCGAGTGGGTTGCACCACATATGCACGTTGATTACCTCTATTATATGACAACTTGAGCCTAAGAAAATGTTGTATTACGAGCTTCGCAATCATCGTATGGAGGTAAATTAACACTACAAAGTTTGGGTCGACGGGAAATGCATCGTATAGTTGAGGTGCCGTATAATTGAGTGTTGTAATATGGAGGGTAGACTTTGAGGGGCACCACATCAATGCCCCATCATGCCAAGTTCGGCTCTTAAGATAGGTGGGTCTTAAATGGTTGTTTCTTTTCCCAACTAGCCCACTTTTTCTAACATATGAAACACGCAATCGGTACAAAATTGTTAGCAAATCCAAATTTGAGGTTGTAGCTACTTTTCTCATAGTTTTTGAAGCTCATATGAATATATCTTATTTATTGTTAAAGTGAAGATTCTCATGCTCGTTAAATGATCATATAAGTCCCCCCCCAAAAAAGGAAAAGTATGTTGACTATTGAGTTCAAAACAATTATCATATTTGAGCACGTAGTCCAATCTCTTGGAGCACAAGTAACTACACACTACTCAACTATACATAACATTATTCAGATCCATATCAGCGTTCTGTGGGACTGGCAGTATTTTGCGGAATATTCCCTGATATTTCCCACATTCATACTGCCAGTCCCACAGAACGCTGATATGGATTTGAATAATGTTATGTAGGTGTCGGATCAAGATAAATAATTGAATCAAGAACATCTACCAATATGTTCAAATTTGTTCATTGGAAGTTTTTTTTATTACTTTTGGTAGACTAATTTTGATGTTGGAAAAAAAACTGAGTATGTAGTCTAATATCACATTTGTCAAGATAGTATCTTGAATATTGAAATAGACAATTGATAATGGTGTGCTTGAAATTTCGCTCCACCTTGCGATTGTTGCAAGGTAGTTGTGGCTAAATCCAAAATAACAATTTACTAAGCACTTACAATTACATTGTATATTTGAGTGGTATGTAATTAGGTGCGGATCTACACTGACGAACAATATTGAATACACTTTGAACATACTCATTTTCAACAAACAACCACAAACAATTCACATGTTTTTTTTTCAGATTTGAAAATTGGATATGATACTGCACAAACTTGTGCACATGTATGCAAAATTTCACATTACATTGATAGCAAGAAAGTATGTTGCAAAGCCAAATGAGAAACTATATATAGACACTCAATTTTGTTCAAGTTGCCTACAAAATCTTTAGTAAGTGGCCCACTAACCCCTACTCTTCAACACAACGTCAATTCTTCATGGCGTGCTCTCATAAAGCGCTATGCAATCATGTTCACTGAAATTGGGATACACTGAACACACACACTCCCACAATTCTTGGATACCTCTTGGAGGTGTCATAAATTCGTTCAAGCGCCGTTTGAGAAGTGCCCAAAAGTGTTCAATGGGATTCAAATTTGGATATTGTACATGCCATTGAAGGACTTGAAATGGTTGTGATGCCAACCATTTTTGCACGATCTTGCTCATGTGCTTGGGATCATTATCATGTTGAAAGAGCAACCTACTTGGATCCAAATTGTAAATTTGTATAGTGGACCACAAGAGATTTTCTAAAATAAAATTGTACAGATGTTTGTCCATCCTACCTTTAATTTTGTACCATGCTCCCAGCCGAAAAACCGTCATGCATTCTCAAATCATCACCGACCCACCACCATGCTTCATGGTCTGATGGACATGTTGAAGTCCAACGCGTTCTTCATCTCCAATCCAACATCATGACCTATCATATGAGTCAAACCTATTTATCTTTGTCTCGTCACTAAAAATCACGCGTTTCCAATCATCAATGGTCCAATTCTCATGCCTTTGAGCAAACCTCAAGCGTGCGAGAACATGTTTACGTCTCAAAAATGGCTTCCTTTGTTGCACTTGTGCACCCAATTCAGCCTCTCTCAAAGCATGCCTCACAATGATGTCAGGCAATAATTTACTTGTTTCATATCGAAGTTGTTTTGTTGTCGCAAATGCAGTTCCAAGTTGACTTTCAATAGCAAGAGTGACACAACGCCTCTTCTCTCGGAATGCAAGAAGCTTTGGACGCCCTCATCTTTGTCTCTCAATCTCGCCCCCTACATCCTTCCTTGGATGCACTACAAAAAATTGGCTCATGCCCACTAAAGCGGCAACTTTGCGAGTAGAAACATTGCTTCTAAGAAGCACCACAGCTTGGTGCTTCTATTCTTGAGACAACAAAGGCATACGGCTATAAACGATTCTACAACGTTGTGAGATTAGATTGCGTGCTCAAACTATGCTAACCATCCAGAGCTCGATAGTCAATATGATTGGAACTAAGAATACGTGTAACCACTTAATGAGCATGAAGTCGAATTTTCACTTTGATAATGAAGAAGTGGATGTGGAGAGTAAAGTATTCAAATAACACATGTCATCAACCTTAGTTGCCTCATCCTACGTCATATTTCTAAACACTTGATACATGTATTTGGATCTATATATTAGGTACATCTTGTACTGCATATAACATATGCAATGCCAATGTTTTGTAAATTTTTGAAGCAAACCATTACATTTCTCAGGTAGTACAAAAATATATTATTTATGTGCTAATGGACTCATTATTCTAGTAGTAAGTTAATGTACAACATTGGTAATTCATCCAAAGGCCTTGCCATGGAATATTGAATTTTAACTATGAAAATGGGCCATGCTAAGACCCATTGAGGTACTACTTACTACATACTTTATGGGTACCACAAATTCAAGGCAACCCCTATATCTATATAGTTTCTCACAAGTGTACTTGAGAAACTAGGGTTGTCATTGTTATTTGCCTATTTTTGGTTGTTAGCAAAGAAGACCAACATGGATCAACATGAGAGAAGAGGCAAGATTCTTAATTTGTTTGCTTTGTCTTGGTGTATGCATATGATTGTGTAATATGCACTTGATGTGCAAACATTGGCTCTCAACCGGGAGTAGGAGAATGCCATGATCATTAGCATTTTGAGTCCTTGAGCATAAAAGTTTGCAAGGAGCCAATATTCAGGTAATTCCAAACTTTTGATGAGTTCGAAAATAAGCAAGCAATTTTTGAAAATATGAATATTTGTGTTCAAGTGTTGTTATTTGTACTCAGCATGAAGCCCATGTGTAGGTGATTATATATTGAAGGATCTTGAACATGATATGCACAAACATTTGACACCATAGTGGAGATAGTAAAGCATACATGTGGCAACAATTTAGTAAAGAGTTGGCCAAAAGCTTGGAATTACCTAAATACTAGTTAAGTAGATTAGTCTTAGATGGTTACTTTTTTCTGACTAGCCCACTTCTCCTAGAATATGAGTAATGCAATTGATACAAGACGGGTAGCATATCCAAAATTGAAGCCATAGCCACTTTCCTCATGATTTTCATAGCTCATAAATATCTTACAAATGAGGATGGTATAGTATAAGTAAGAAAGTTTTGGAAGGGTGGATGGAGATGCAAATGGAATCATTGTTGTTCAAATGTTTATTTGTGGCAATAGATGGCACACACATCCACTTGTCATCCAAATTTTAATGAAAAACTTTATAAAGAGCTATCATCTTTATCAAAAATGTTTTGAAAATCGGTGTGCAACTGGTGAATGATTTTCACCGGTTGTTTAGATTTATGTGGGAATTGATCAAATGCATAAATAACTAGAGAATGACATTGGATCCGACATGTCTCCATATGGGGCTCTCTAAATATCCCCGACGAGCGTTGCACTCGTCAGGGTGGCGGACTTTAAAGAGGGGGTATTTAAAGAGCCCCTCTCCATATCAACAAGAGTCTTCCATCCACAAATGCATAACATTCTTAACCTCCAAAATGTTGTTCTTTTTCTATTAATTGGGTAGGGGATAAGTGGTGATGTGCGAGGCCTCGGGCCTAACGTACTACAATTTCAACATTGAATTGCAATGCATGAGGATATGAGAAAATGTTGCCAACATCAAACTTGAATTGTTCCCGGCCCAAAGGGCACAACCAACGCATGTTGTGTAATGTTTTGTGTGAATGCAACACATGAGAGACAATCAATAAATCAAAACGTCATGTACTTGAAATGAGATAAGCACACATAAAAATATGGGCAAGGTACACATGCCTAATTCAATTACTTATCTTAATTGGACAACTAGTTATTGGTGGTTAGGTCTGATCCCAAAAACAATTACTAAAACCCACGTGTCTTAAAGACATTGGACTATGTGCTCAAGATATGATAGCCATTCAAAGCTCACTAATCAACATAACTGGGAGAACCTATATGACCATTTAATGAGCAGAAAGATCTTCACTTTGATCATGAATAAGATATTCATATGAGCTATGACAATTATAGTCTCAATTTGGATTTGCTAACTATCTTGTACTATTTGTGTGTTTCGTAACATAACCCTTAACTTTCAAGCCTACCAATGGGTTGTTTTGAGTGCACTTCACTGAATGTTGGTTGTGGAAATTTTCATGGACAAATTTTGAGGTTAAAATGGGATTTATCTGTATGATCTTGAACAAGGGAGAAGAGCTATTTCGAGGGAAACATGGGCATGAATGATTGTTTGGATTTTTAGATTATAGCAATTGAAGGAAATGATGCACAAAAGAATGCCCTATCTTATCTCCAAAAAAAGACCTTTGACCAATCAAATTCACTTGGAAAATGAGTGGAATGCTTGTGTGATCCACTAGGCGGGAACAATACAATAGTTGAGCACATCCACAAATTCTCATGTCAAAATGTGCAAACCACAATAGGCTAGCCACCTTGCATTTGAGTATGTAAACTATCCCATTTTTTTAATGCATGGATACCTTAAAAATCAGAGAGTGTTGAAACGTTAAAATGAACGGTTGAGATGAGTACAAAGGCCATTTTTACATAAAATTCTTAAAAAATCACTTCTACCAAAAAAACATCTTTGATGTTCATGCAAAGTTTGCTTTGAAGTGGCAAACATTGATTGGAGTCAACACCCTCCCATGGGCTCCCAACACATCAAAAACATGACCACTTCCCACTTTAACATTTTTTCCACACTACATCTCCAAATTGCACCGATCATGTGTCCGTGGGTTGATATCCACGTCAGCTTCATGTTCATAGTTATTTTGATTGCATATGAATGAGTTGGGTGGGGTTAGTGTAGGGAAGAAAATCATCCATAAACCATAAATGGGTTGTTGGGGAAGTTGTGGTTAAGAGAAATGAATTAGTTGGAAAAAGAAACCATTTGTAAGACCCATCCACCTTGACTTAGGAGGCACATTTTAGTAGGGATTATGATGCACCGTCACAAATTGACAAGACACATAGGGTGAGTTATAAATTATAATGTTGGAGTCTTGTACATCGGTACAAGCAATGAGGTTGCCCTCCAAATAGGTTGCCTCTTGAGCCATGCAAATTACCTTAGGCCAAAACTTGAAGAAGTATGCTGTTTTACATAATAACATAGTTTTCATTGAAGTTGCCTTTGTAGGATGGGTATGTGGCAGGCCCCACATTGCACTTGGTCGCGCCCACCCATGCCACCCAACTGGGGCAGCCTTTCAATCCAGCCCCACCCATGCCCACCCATTAAAGAATCTCGCTTCGACATACCCACCCATACACATGACTCCAAATTGACTATATCCATTCATTCTGAGGACCGTAACACGAGTAATACAACATACAAAGCATGATGCACATTTATCTGCAGATGTCGTGATTCGAGTGCAGGAATAGCAGGTCGTTGACTGTTTGCGGCTTGAGTGCGTTGCATAAAGATCCTAGTTTGGATTTTTCACTGAGGGCACACCCAACCATGCACGACGATCCATACCCATACCCATACCCATCCAAAACCCATGGGTATGGGTACCCAATGTTGAGCTCTGGTATGTGGAGAGATTAATGCAACAACATTTCCCTCAAGTATAAGATTCCGTGTCGTTTCAATGTACGATGATGTACAACATTAGGGGCCACATTGGTTCATTCATTTGTACAACAACCACATTAGATGATTTTTTAAATAAACATATAATTATGTTAATGTGGAATGTTGAATATATATGAGTGCAGGGCAACCTAATTACAATTTGCACATACCGGTGTGGATGATGACGAAAGTAACTTAGGGCCACTTCACACATGAGCCAAGAGCCGTGACCTTGTAATGGTGAGGACCCTTGACTCTCATCCAAAGGGCGTACCATGGGTGTTGGGAAAGCCGTTTTATGTAGTCACGGGCCCTCAAGCATAGTGTGAAGTGAGAATGGACCATGTTGCGGGACCATCGCATATTTTGTTGGCGAAAAAAGAGGGGAGGATTTGGTTTAATATAATATGTCTCAAACTTTATCAATTTAAGATAATTACTTGGTGGTGTTTGTATGTCCTGGAATTTGTCCTAGAATCTATTCTGGAATCTTCCCTGAAATCTGCCTTGAAATCTATCCTGTTGGAAAAAAATATTAAAAAAGTCATGGTCTCTTGGAATTTTCATCAGGCCCACCTCTTGGAGGTGGGCCTGACGCAAATTCCGGTAGACCATGCACCCTTATCCACAACCTGCCATGTGGGACTCCATGTAGACTTGTCATCCACGAACTTTTCTTTGGACCTTTAGGCCTTCACCTCCTAGTGTGAAGTGAACTTGGACGGTCTCCACCTTTTCAACCAATGAGAGCTCTTACATTGCCATGGTCAGGGGCCTTCAGCCTTGTGTGTGAAGTGGCCCTTAGTCCAACTTAATGTGGCTGTCACGGGTGTCCTTCAACCTCCGGCATTGAATGGATGGATCGATGATTCAAGATTCGCCGTCCTATTGAAATCTCTGCCCCCCTTGTACCCGCTTCGCTGACTCCCTTGGACAAGGTGTTGCCTGGCCACTTAAGCCCCCCGTCTCTAATAAGGGTAAGTAAGTTACTTAGTTAGTAACGTGTGCAATTGTTATTCGGTTAGTTTTTCTTCATCTTGGTCTCCATCTTCTCTTCATCACATTCACATCTTCAAGTTTGTGTTGCATTAGCAAATCTACGATCAAACATCGATCGAGAATCAAATTTTTTTGATCTAGTTGTGGGTTTTGGAAGTGTATATTTAATTTGTTGATTTTTTTTAATGAATACACGGGTCTCTCAATCATGTTTATTACTGAGTGTGCAATAGTTGGCAAGATCTGAAGACATAGTCCAATTTATTCTTAAAGTGTGTTTTTATGGGTTTTTTTCCCCTCAATCCTCACCTGATTACACACCGATCAAATACAAATGTTTGATTGAGAAAGGTATGCGGGTGATGTTCAATCACTTGTTCTTGTTCTCCATCTTCTATTGATCATATTTGTGTCTTGAAATTTGTGTTGCATTAGCAAATCTATAATGAAACATCAAGGAAATTGGATCAAAAATCGGACCTCGCCTTATTTGCTTATGATAATGGAAGTGCACATATGTTAATTCCTTAAGTGATTACATATGCCCCCCCCCAATTATATTGATTATTGAGTATAGAGTCCAAAATACATTTTAAACACGTGTATGTGTCGGTTGTTCTTGGTTTTATGGTGTTTGTCCTTGAATCCAAACCTAAGCACGCACCACTCCAATACATGTGTATGATTACAAAAAGTGACCAAATAACACATGTATACATAGCATGCCTAATTTATTTTTTTACTTATTTGACAATTCTAGTTGAGTGGTGTATGGCTATTTGCATAAGAACAAACAAGTAAGAACAAACACTGAAAACACATGTGTTTAAATGAGATTGGAAAATGTGATTAGAACTTGTTGGCTATTCTAAGTTCAAGAGCCAATATAACCTTTGGGGGGGGGGGTATATATGATTAATTAAGAACATGAATTCAAAAAATATTCACTACAACAATGAATAAGGTATTCAAATGATCTCCAAAACATCAAGAGGAAATGGCTACAACCTCAATTAGACTCGTTTTATCATCTTGTACTAATATCATGTGTTTAATATCCTATGCAACGTGGGTTAACAATAAGAAGACCAACAACCATAAAATATGTGTCTATATTTACGTTGCCGTGTTGTGGGCACTTCCAACTCCACCAATTACTTTGGTTGTTGGATCACATTGGAAATAGTCTCATATGGTTAGCACTTGTAATTAACAAAGATTGTCATTTGAAATTCCATATCAATCATATGTTTTTCTCTCTACACCCACTTCTTCCAAGAAATGGAACATACAATTAGTGTGAGATGATTAGCAAATCCAAATTGTGGCCATAGCCGTTTGCCTCATAGTTTTTGGAGCTCATATGAATATCTTATGCATTATCAAAGTGTGAAGATTCTTGTGCTCATGTAGCCCTCCCTCCCCCCCCCCACAAAAAAAAAATGTTAATTATTGAACCTAAAATACTGAGCATGTTTTGAGCATGTGGTCCAATATTTTTGAAACATGTGTCTTTTTGGTGTCTAGTCTTAGATCCACACCTAACCACATACCACTCAATTATAAGTGTCCAAATTATTTCTATGTTAAAATCAGGCACGCCTACTTTGTATGCAATGCCATCAAAATAAAATAAAGACTCAAGTCAAGCACAATGAAAGAGGACATGCCAAGCTTTCTCCAGTCATAAGGTATGTGGGCCTATATAATCACTCTTCTTGATTAGAAACCCATATTTGTGAGGTATATATCAAGGCATGTAGCCAAGAACGGATGCTAAAAGGAGACGTTTACAATGGAACTGGACTATGTACTCAACAACATAGATGTTATTCTAAGCTCAGCAATTAACACAATTGGAAAGGTATAATTCATTGTCTATATTATTACATTAATTTTCATTTTTAAAAAACACTTCAACCCCTCATAACGCTTGCATCTTAATTCCATCTTTTATTTATTTATTAATTGAAACGACAAGATTTGTATTTGCAATTGGCTAATGGGATGAGACATAAGGTTCCGATACGATCTAACGGTCAAAATGGTGTGTGGAAATGGAAGTGTCCCACAATAACAAACAAACAAACAACAAAAAGCTTGGACACTTTGAACCCTTCAAGGGCTCGAGGTCATGATAGCATAGCACCCACACTACTCCACCTTTGTTTACGGAGTTGGGATAGAGTATGTGTTGTCTACTCCTTGTGGCTTGGCTTGTTTGCGATTCCTCCTTTCTCCTTTACGTTTTGTGTACTAACTTAAGGTAACCTTTCATTTTGTACGTGAGGGTTTGAATAGAGCGGGTGGGAGGAGGATGACAACATAAAGTAAGTGGGACTTGAATGGACACTTGTAACTATTGCACCCACTTCGTGTAGGATATGAAACACGCAATTAGTGTGAGATGATTGACATTCAAAATCATTTTTCTCACAGTCTTTAGACCAGATATGATAACTGATATTTAAGTAAAATTGGACTAAGTCCAAGTCCAAAATTATACCAAGTTGAGGTCTATCATGGGATCTCACAATACGATTGTATGGTAAGATCTTCTTATAGAATATGTAAATTTGATTATGATAATATTGTAGCATGTGTTTCGATTATATATTCAATATTCAACATTTATTGGTATAGAACCAACATTAAAAAAAACCATCATATCTTTATAGGATAACATTCAAATAATCACTAAGGATTCACATATCTCCCATAAAATTTTGGTCTACCAACATTGTATCGACAAATGCGCCAATAGAATTGAAGCAACCAAAAAGTTTGTATTTTGAAATATGTCATTTGCTTAAATACGTCATATGAACGTCTTAGTCATTGTCAAAATGAAAATTCACGAGCTCATTGATTCACATAGGTCCCTTGATTATGTTGACTAGCATGCCTCCGATAACTAATAAATTTTGAGCACGTAGTCCACTCTTTTTAAATACATTGTGTTTTTGGTGTCCATTCTTCCATCCAAATGACCTAACCACACACCATTCAAATATAGATGTTTGATTTGATAAAAGAAGTAACTAGATTAAGCCCTTGTATATTACATACTTTCATCCATATCTAACGATTTCTCATGCATAATGTGTCCACCCATCCATGTGGTGTTCCCAGTGATGGCCCATGCCGGACACCAAATATTCATTCAAAAAATATATATATTACATATTCCTCTAGAAAAGAAGATAAGATGAATTTATCACATAATAGTGTACCTCTCATTCATCCAACATATAAGCCATGAAGTAGTATGCAATCTACATAAAGGTTACATTTTTTAAGTTGACTTTGACATTCTAATTATTTGTTAGATTGTGGCAATTACTTTTTATAAGATGTAGTAGTAAGCTTTCTAGCTACTTACACCAAAATAACCTCCAATTGCTTGCCATGCACATTCAACCACTGCAAAATAAGTGATAAAACAATTGAGGACTTCAAGTTGGAAGAACTCTTTTGCAATGTACATGCAAGATGTGCTAGGTGTATTCCATTCGAACAACTTTACACTTAAGCCAACTCAAACATTGCATGTAAGCTTTTCCATGTAAGGTTGAGGCATCCATAGTCGACTGGGTCCATTTAACTGCTCACTAGGGTCATGTAATGGTGACATAGACGAGATCTATGCTTTTTAGGTGAGCAAAGTAAAAAGTTTAGGTGGCGGCAACCCCCATAAGAGTTTTGACAATTGTCGTAGCCAAGCAGTAGCATCGAGATGAGCGGTTACGTGTTAACTTAAAGATTGACTATGTGTGACCCTCAAATTTACACTTCAAAATTTGTAGCAATTTCCATATTTATGATTTTTTTTGAAGAAAATGATTGCATTTTCCTTAGGATTTGTTACTATTCACGAGAAAAATAACACCCACGTACATTGTGTAGATCAAACATCATGGGGTGGGGTTCATGGTGTCTATGTAAACTCATTCATAAAGTACACAAGCCTTATTCGGTTACTTACCTTAATTGAACACCTACATCTGAGCGGTGTGTGGTCAATTTAGATCTAAAACTAAAACCCAATGTGAGATGTGTTTAAAATATATTAGTAGGTGTACAAAACTCATGAACCACTCTAGACTCAATAGTAAATACAATCGGGCAGGGGACATAGGTATTTGTTTAAAGAGTCTACATACATACACTTTCAATATTCGTAACTAAATTGAGGGAGGTCTGATTTTTGTTGATATTTAGTGTAGATTTGCTAATGCAACAAAAGTTTCATTATGTAAATCTCGTTGATAGAGGTTGGAGAATATATATATATAACAAACCGAATAACACCCACATATTTTAGTGGACAAAGGGAATCTAATGAAAAACAAACCTTGTATAAGGTAGAGGCCCAATTCATTCAAATTGCACTCAACTAAACTCATTTGGGATATTTGATGCCAATCCTGGGTATAATTTGTATAAAACCATCCATTTTCATGTTAGAGAATAGTTCATTGCATTTTCATCTTCCTAATGGATGAGTTCGTGTAGATACATGATCTACACGAATCCTTAGGCCATCATTCATTGTCATGTACTTTTGTACCCTCCCATGTTCTTCTCGACTACATTACGTGACCTCTAATTTACCTTAGTACAAGTACATTTGAACTCGTGAATGGAGATATATCAAATGATATGTAGATTCAAGTACCTTTTTGGTGGAGAAAGATGAAGTTTCAACATGGGCTCCTTAACCCCTATGCGTCTAAGATGCTCAAACTGGGCCCCTCAAAGCACAAAAACATGTAATTGAGCTACATATTTTCATTGTTGGCTAATCATGTCAAAAGTGACCCTATCTAAAATCAGCTTGTTTTTTTAATGCATTTTTTGAATCAACTGAATACCTTGACGTTCTAAAAAGATTTCCACTCAAATATGCATCATGAGTGCATTTGAATACCGACATGTATGTTGTTTTTTGGATCATCAATGTCAAGTGTTAGTATAATTGTATTTTCTCCTTGACACATAGCAAGACAAATGCAAATGATAAGGATTCAAACCCAAAAATATGTAAAAATACAATTTCTAAACTTGGTGAGGCTCGTGTAAATTGTGTATATGGTTGTATATTAGACCCCACAACCTTAAGGGTGAACATGGTCCCATGCATGTGGAATATTCATATGGATCTTTGCAACTAACCCTCTTTTTCTCTCTCTACTATGGATTATGTGATAGGTATAAACTTCCCTTCCAATTCATCAGGTCTACTACAAGAATTCCATTGATAAACCACGGAGCTTTTGTCAACCGAGTTTCTTTAGTGCAAATTCATCTCTATGATACAAATGTTACACTTGTATCAATATGACATTTTGAAACCCTATATGTCATATTTTTCTTAAAGTTGTAGTTCCTACAAAGAGTCACCTCTCTATGTGCACTACAATTGAATATCAAGTAGTGGTTTTGTTAATATATGTTTTGGTTCTTAAAGGAATCCTCAATATTAGGACATAAGGTTCTAAATAGCATATTATTGAAAGTTTTTACATTCTTGACATTGATACATTTTTATTTTGTTCCCTCTCCCAGTTGTGTCATAGCCCGACACCACTCTTTGTGTGTGGTAATTTAAGCATTAAGAAAATTTGGGTGACTTCGTGTTAATTCTCATAAACTCAAGGTTTGTGACTAAACGGACATAACATTATTCAATTGCATGGTTATGTCCCATTCTATATTTAACACTTGACATGGGCCTCCACTATCTTACCTTCATGGGAAGAAACTTAGAAAATAAGAAGAAATTGTCGTTGTTGCGAATAATGAATAGTGCCGGTATGAATAGTATGAATATTGTGAATCATAGTGTCGGTATTTTCAATGATGGTGTTGTCATGAATAGTATTTTTAATGAATAATATCATGATGAATGAAATTTCATGTGATTGTCGGGAGTATAACTCCACGCGAATTTCCAAGTGTCAACCTAAATGTATGCTTAGTAACAAATATTCTTGCTTTATTTGGAAGGCCCACATCATATAATTGACATATTCTAGGGTCATGGAACCTACCCACATGGCTGCATAATGTTTGGTGTGGTTTCATCTTCTTTAGTTTACAAATAACTCCATTGATGTTTGAATGTGGAGGCGAGTTTGTTTGCCTTTGTGAATTGAATGGGTGAGGGGCCTTGGGTGAATTGACCCCCTCACCCATACCCCGGCAAATGAAAGCAAGGTTTGGGTTTCCATCCAATTTCATCTACCCCTTGGGTCCTCCACCTACCACTTTCCTAAAGCATTTCCAAATATTATTTGGGAGTAAATCGGAGTTCCATATGCCATTTCATTTGGATGCTCTTCTTCGAGTAACAACAACAACAATTGGTTTGCCATGAAGGGGCTTGGAGGTGGATGGGCATTCATCACAATGACTTCGGGTTCTAAGTAGGCCTTGGGTTCAAACACTACCAACCACCCTTAGTAGCCACTCCACGATCTCAACTCTTCACCAAGTCACATCATGTTTGCAGTTATTGCAAAGTGAGAAGGTTGGTGCTCAAAATTTGGCTAAAGTGTGCGAAGACTCCCTCAAAGTTCCCAAGAGGTGATGGAAATTTGGAAGGCAAGTCATGGATTCCTCCTCACATGTCATCCTCCATCTTTTATCGAAAAAGAAAGAAGATTGTGATGTTGCAACCCACGTGAATCATGGTGTTGCTTCATTTTTTGAGTCAGTCTAAATCCACAATGTAATCCCGAAACGGGCATTGCGAGAATTAGAGGGGTCCCGACGACTACTCCCTCCTTTTAAAGGTCAACACCTTGAACGGGTGCAAACAAGTTGGTTTGTACCCATCTCCACATGAGGGCAAGCCCTTGGATCTCCGTATGGTTGGTTGAAAATATTCAGTTCACCTAGATACTCCCACTGTGATTGGGTGGATTATAGGTGGTAGGGTGCACCGAAACTCAAGTGCTAGGAAGGTCACCCATCCGAGTACTATTCCATCCTTAGGCGGATTAGCCTTGGAGTTCTCATGGGGTTAAGGGCTTGGTTTTAAGCCATCCTTCATCTTTTATCATGATAAGGTATGACTGAATGGGCCATTCCCCTATGACCTTGATCCTTGATTATTGCAAACATTGCATATCTTTAGCAATTCGGTAAACACCCTGAAACTAGCACTTAGAGTAAGTCCAATATGAGAGACATCCACTTGCATCGTCAATGAATGACCATCTGTAGAACACGCATTTGAAGGTTCAAATTATCCCATGTTCACTAATACGTGTAATTAGGTTGCCTTCACAAATAGGTTGCCTCTTTACCTATGCAATTTATCATGGGTTAGAATCTAACCACACAAATTCAAAATTTTGTTCATATCTACAACAACCAAAGAGTAAACTAAAGCAATTATTGTGTTTTGTTACTTAGATAACAAATACCTAAAATAGTGTGGAGTGTTGATAAATTAATGTGGGGTAACCTAATTGCATATGTTAGTTTAAGTATCATACTATTTCACAAAAGTCCATGTATTTTAAATTAAAGTACTCATCCAAGCAAATCATATATCCCAAATTATGAATAACATTTTTTTTGTTAGTTGCCTCAACCGGGCAACTTAAACTTTTGCAACAATTATATATTCTTAAAATTTGATGATATGCAATTTTCTTTTCTTCTTCTCATTGTGTCTTTTGAAGTTCGTTTTTTACTTACCGATAAGAAGACTTGGACATTTTTGTACTTGTCACTAGGAGGTGCCTCAAACGTAGTCTACAATTTCATGGGAAAATTCGTCTCATGGCCTCGTCATGCAGCCAAGGTGGCGCCCCTCTTGGAATATACACTCTAAACTCTGTAATATGAATCTCCTTAATGTCTCTCATTCTCTTATATCCTTGACCCTAGGGAATGGATGTTTTCAGTTCAATGGGTAAGAGCGTTTGAATATATGTTAGTTTTTGATACCACAAGGGTTAGTATACCATTCTAGAATTTGTATACCCAAGTAAAATCCCCCCAGTGCCACTATGGTATTAGGATGATATCGACCCAAAAAATAACTTAGGTATATAAAGATTCTCTCATATTGTACTACCCAACAAGTATTCACATTTGACTACATTGATTATCCCAATTCCCAAAGCATGCACTATTTTGCCAAGTCTCACAATCAGTAAGGGTTGAACTTTTACCGTGTGATATTAAATTCACGAATACATGTTCATTTACCATACATTTCAAGAAAATTAGTGTGTGCTCTAAGGTGTTTGTAGAGTGAAAAAAAATTATATGAAAAGTGAATGGGCCAAGATGAATAGTGCCGGTACTTTCAGTGAATAGTGATGCTATGAATTATACTTTTAGTGAATAGTGTCGGGATGAACAATGCTTCCTGGATCTTCTGATGGCACTAATTTCATAGCGTAAAGAGATTTCGTATCGCCTTCACTAATCTCCCACATGCACTAATAGCCTCCCTCGCTAATTGGGACAGTCAATGTAGTATTAAAAACTCAAAATTGGTTTGTTGGGTTGTTTGATTTGATATCATAATTCATTAATTGTATCGATACCGTGCATCCACTTTGCGTTCACCTAAATACCAACAATCTAACATTGGTTTAATCCATGTCCAAATTCATTATGAAGGACCAAACTAAATGTGAAATTGTAAATTGACGGATGGATGTCATCCTTTGATGCTATGGCAAGTTTTTCTTTGTGATCTTTCCCAAGAAACCTGGTTTTGAAATGTTAATGTCCTTGGAAAATGTTGTTGTGTCCCTCGAGCCCTAACTTAACCTTTGAACTCTCAAGAGGCCCATTTGGGCCTTTGTGATTCGGTTATATTACATGGTTCGCGTATGCACTCACTTACCCTAGGCAGGAGAATAATTTGAGCAAGGACCATAATTAAAACATGTTGCGATTATCAAAGAATGACTACTTCAGCCCTAGTGCCATGGCAAGGTCCCCATGGAACTTGACCTCTCTTATATTTAGAATAGGTGATGGAGC
This sequence comes from Polytrichum formosum, assembly GCA_964035585.1. Classification (NCBI taxonomy): domain Eukaryota; kingdom Viridiplantae; phylum Streptophyta; class Polytrichopsida; order Polytrichales; family Polytrichaceae; genus Polytrichum; species Polytrichum formosum. The sequence continues at coordinate 27,095,031 of OZ037939.1, read as the reverse complement.
ATGAAGCATGGTAATGATTTGTCAGATATGGCATCCTTTAAGTTCCAAGCCAAGGGATATATCAATGATTTCCAAGATGTGTTGTGGAATAACATTTACCCTTGAGACCTTGCAAGGTGCACCATTGCGGCAATTCAAAATTGCAACACATCCTGAATTTTGGTCCTTCCATAACGAATCGAAAGATTCCACCCCAAAAACGTCCAAGATGCCCTGGATATGAGCCACAAGATGCCATACTAAAGGATTTAAGATTACTTACTAATATTCGCTAAAAATGATCAAAAGTGATCCTTATATGAAATTAACTCATTTATCGTATGCATTATTCTGATTGGAACATGCATAAGTGTAGAATGAATTGTAGGGATATTTGGTTGTATAAATGACGCAAAACTCAAGGACATACCATGTATATCTTATCACCGTTATCACATATAGCTTTGTTTTCACTCCCTCGTTTTAATATGTTGTGCTAAATTTGATCCCAATACCATGGACCAAATAAAACATCCTTTCAGTACTTGTTGGAAGGTTGTACAAATCGTCACTTATCCAATGTAAAACACAACCCAATCCTTTAAGGGTTGAGGTCTAATTGAACTATGGGTTGATTCTAAAATGGTTAATTTCGTATTTTGAGCACATACATAGTCCAATCTCATTGTAACACGTGTTCACTAATTTTTTTCTGTGTACTGTCATAACTGCCAGCCTTGCCAATATGTGACAGTTCCTCCGTAGGGTGTCCCGCGCCCTCCTGCGCCGTCCGATCTCTCACACGGCATCTGAGCCGTCGGTGGGGCTAGGGCACCCGGAGCAGTTCCTCTCAAGCACCCTCCGATTTCGCGATGCGAGCTTTTCTCTCTCTCTCTCTCTCTCTCACGATCGCTCCTCCCTTCCCCGTCCTTCTCCTCTCCTCTCCCTCCCCTTCATTTCGCGATTGCCATATACGTCTAAAACACATAGAATCTGTTTTTTCCGGTAGCGGCAACATAGATCCAGTCCAGATGTAGGCACAAGTCTCGATTGCTTGAGTGGAGTGAGTCTGCAAATGTGTCTGCGGAAGCACAAAAGTTTGTCCTCTCATTGGCAGGCTTCTTCACCAACATTTCCATGCATCAAGAGTTTCATGCCAATCGGACACAACCCAGCTCATGGAAAGAGTGGATCGCTGTTGAGATCGAGCAGCGAATACCTAAGAAGGTAGCTGATGAATTGAAACACATACACACACATCGTTGGTGTCGATGGATACCCTCATTTATTTTGTTCATTGAAAGACCTATCATTTTCTTATTTACTCTGGAAGATCGGTGTTGAAAGAGTGGATCGCAGTTAACATAGATCGGGCAATTGAAACACGATGTCGTGGTGATGATGACCTTGGTTTCTTTTTCCTTTCCTTTATCGGTCATCGAAATACCTAATATTTGCTATTTACTGTCGGTGGAGCAGTACAGTGCCTTCCAGAGGTGGTTGTATATGTGAGCTTGTTTTCTCAAGTTCTCGTTGGTTGAAGCATTTCAACAATCCGTAAAGGAATAATCGAGATTAACAGGGTGTATGCCTTGCTAGCTTAGCTATTACGTTTGCTCTGCCATTTCGGAGCTTACATTGCCATGTATTCCTACATATACCAACAAGGTAGAGAGTAGTCTTGCAATTCTTTGTACTCAGGTATCAGAGAATGTGAGAGAGTTGAGTGCAATTTTATTTCATTTTATTTTTCTTTCTCAAATGACACCAGAAATATTTCTTAACATTGTTTTGATGTTGAGGTGTCTTTTGATGATCTTGTGTTGGACATTGGTAGAATTTAGCGGATTGCCTTGTGTGGTGGGTGTGCTCCAAGTCTGACCGGCTCAACTCCGTGCAACAAGTGCACGCATGTGAAGATTTTGGGGGTCTTTTTATGGGGATAGGGGAAGAAACATTAGGGATTTGTGAAGTTTATCCTCAGATGTTGTGTGTTTGTGGCAGGTATGAGCCTTGGAGCTCTGTTTGCACCATGGAGCGTGCCAACTGCTTCTTCCAACTTAAGCAGGGTTGAAGACGTAAATTTGTAAGCAGCTCCATTTACTTACCTTCAAATTTTTGCTCAATCATCAATCACTAGATTCCAATTGATCATTTGACAAAATCCAAATTGACACTTTGTTAAAAAGGATGGTTTATAGGTTAAGGCTCTGACATCTTGTCGTTCTCTCTAATCAGCCGTTTGCTTAATTGACAGTTAGAAGCTCTTTGCATACAAGCTGGTAGTTTGTAACTGCTCCTGGCTGGTCCTGTCTGATCTCCACGATGTAAATACATACCTGTGGTCAACTGAAGTATAACATGTGGGGTACAAATTCTCCTTTGGCTTCTTGTTTGTAGCAAGTTGGTGAAGAAAGTTCTGTCTAATTCTTTAGGGTGGAATTTTGGTGGCTTGTTCAGGTGAGTGGAGGATCGTAGGATTTGGCTGTTTTGATCAAGCTATAATTCTGATCTCGTAAGGATAATATAGATCCGAGCAGTCTAAGTTACTCCAGACTTTTATCACAATGGAGAGCTTCGCAACACCATATCAAGTGGTATTTTATGATGGAGAGCATGAGCATGAGAAGGGAGTGGTGGGAGTGCATTCTGTACTTTCATTCAAACGTTTTCAGGCTTTAATGAGCCAAAAAACTGGAATTCCAGCAAACCAGCTGTCAGCAGTATTTGTGTGCAGACGGACATTGAAGGACACAGATAAGCGCCAGAAACTTCCCATCAATGAGAATACAAACTTCAATATTATTTTAAACCAGCACAATCCAAGCCGGGAGAAGGACTGCCATTTCCTTGTCTCAATCAAGAAATCAAAGAAGGAACGCAAAGGAACGAGGAAGCGCAATGCAGAAGCTGAGAATGCTGATGATGAAGATTCAAATTCCTCAAGAGGCGATCTATCTCCTTCTGATGAACGACCTAAACCTGGCAGTGGCACTGATGAGCCTTTTTCACCAGAGGCGACATCGCCATCCGTCTTTCTGCAGCAGAATCCTTCCCCGCCCACCACTCCATTACCAAATGCAAATGGTCAGAGGTTTAGCAACAGTTCCCCTACTAATGGAAAGGTTACCATGACAGCACCTGAAGGAATTAAAGTGGAACGGACACTGCTCAGGAGGGAAGGGATGGGGCAGAATGGTTTTGCAAGTCCAAGAGCAGGGTGGCAAAATGGTGGATCGGTTTTAAGTCAGCGGGTTGAAGGATTTAGTCTCCCCTCTGCTGGGAAAGGGGAGAGTCCGGTGCAGAATGGTGAGGATCATCGGCGCAAACTGGAGAACAACAAAGCGTGGATGCAAGATGATGGTCGTGACTCTTCAGCCAGACAATCAGAGAAATTGAGTGGCCAAGCAGGTGCACAACAACCGCAGCACATATTGCAGCAGGGGCCACTTGTTGACTTATTTCTGCAGGACAGATTTAATGATTCCATGATTCAAAATCAAAGCCCAGGTGTAAGACCAGGTTCTTCTGCATTATCAAGGAATGGCGTAGTGCAGTCTAATGCTCCTCCTTTGAGTAGCTCCCGCAGTCCTAATTCCCTTCCAATGACTAATACCATGTCAAGGCCTTCACCCTCTGCTAATTCAGGGGCAGCCAATGGCAATTTTCTACCTAGAGTTTCAATGGTGACAGGTCAGAGCAACTCACTGATGCTACAGCAAGCCCAAGCACATCTATCCCACTTGCAGCAACAACATCAACATCAACATCAACAACACATTTCTTCAATGACTCCGTTGGAGTTTTCCAAGCTAAGTGGTGTCCTCCGGGGATTGGTGGGAAGGGAAAGTAGTAGAGGAGAGGGTCAGAAGGTTTGTCATCGGTGCCAGGCACCAAAGAATGACCTGTCTGAATTTCACTGGTGTGTGAATGACACTATTACCATGGGATTCAGGGGGCCATCCCCAGCAGGACCCATAGGTAGACCAGGCAAGCGGCATGTGGAAGCGGCAGCGTAGGTGGAGAGAAAGATTTGTGAATATTTTTGAGTGCATCTATGGTGCACCCCCAATGTTTCGTATATAGTGTAAAGGGTGTGGACCTTCTTCCCATATTAAGCTTGTGAACAGCAATAGCGGTACTGTAGGATATTGACGATAAAACCCAGGGAGACCATATTCAGAAGACATTTGCCAATCTCTGTGCCATGAAAGGTATGTATACGGCCGGCTTCCCTGTCCTCGGGGCTTTCTCACTACCCTCATCTTGCCCCCCATTTTGCAGTGTGTTTTTGGAACCTTGATTTCTGTATGGTTTAAAAATGAAGACACTATTACAGTGAGACTGTTTTTCTAATTTTCAATAAGCATGACTTTGTTGGACACATGAACTAAAATAGCATTATTTAGAATATATAGTGCTAGTGCATCATTATTGCTGTGTTTCCAGTTTGCACACCTGCAGGAGAAATTATGTTATGCGGATTGAGCGGATGTTATTTTATACGATTCAGTGGAGTTCTCTTTATCAGATGTATTGCAACTCCGAAGTTATATTTTGTCACCGCCCAGAGCAATGATATGCCTATCTTCTTTGCAATATAGTTGTGGCATCTGTCATTCATCATGAGGTTTTTAGAGGAAGGTTTCTGATCAAAATGAACTAACCTTCCAATCTGGCACGGACAGTTAGGTCATCGGACAATATACTTAAGTTGCAGCACTCTATGGTTTTCACCTTTCAATACACATATTTGCATTTCTCTATTGAAATGTATGAGTCAGCCTCCACTTCAACATCAACAATCCCTCCGACAAGAAGGAATCTGGGTCATTTGCCAATATCCTTAAGTTGCAGGCATTCTGTATGGGTTTAGCCTTTGAACATATATTTTCATTTTCTTTTTATCAGACGTGTTTGAGTCAGCATCCACTTCATTTTGTTTGCTACTAAATTATCAACAGTTGGGAGTAGCATGTGTTGCAGTGACCATGTGCTTATGCTTCATCCTGCTACTTGCAGGAAAAAGGCTGCTTGAGGAAGGCTAGTGCAAAATGGTGTATATTGTACAACACATAAGTCTGAACTGGGGATTGGTAAATGCAAAATTGATCCAACTGGGGAAGTTTTACTTCGATAAGAACCATCTTACTGAAGTGACAAAGGTGCTTCTTGTAAAGAGGCTAGATAGCAGGTTCAAATGCTGTTCAATTCAAATGATAGCTCAAAGGCCAATCAATTAAAAAAATGCGTGGCTCATCTCCATAAAACACCACCGTCTCCCTGAAGACATTTGAAATGGCTTCAAAGTTACTACTAGAGTTACAGCTCGATTGACGGCTCGTGCAATCGTGGGCTACTACTGACTAAGCATGATGCACATTGTTCGTTCGGCACAATGTTTGAGGTGTCCTTGGATATGATAAGTCAAGAGTTTTGCCTGCTATGTCTTGATTCCTGTGAGATTTAAATAGGTATTGAATAGGCCCACTTCCGAGTGTCGCCGTTTGGGAGGGCCGAGGGCGGGTTGGATTACTTTTGCACTTGGCACAATCATGTGAGCTATCCGACTTTCTTCAACAGCTTTTGGACTCTTGTGTCAATATGGTTGGCATCAATACCCATGTACATCATTAACTTAGTTGGGCCATACATTAACCTTGAATGCCCCATTTGGACATTTTTGAGAGATTTTACAAGGGTGGATGGCAATGCAAATGAATAAAATAAAATAAAATAAAAGTAACATCGGGGTTTCTCTTTACACCGACGTGAATGGGAGCCTGTTCCTCTATACCGTGATCATGTTTGACCAAGCGTCACCGTAAGGTACTTCCTCCCTCTCGGAAGGTGGGCTCCTTTAGTTTTCAGAGAAAACGCTATCCCTAGCCTCTAAGGGGGGGGGGGGGTCAATGGGGGGTTGCATAACATTATTCAAACCCATGACAGTGTTCTGTGGGATTGACAGTATTCCAGGGAATTCAGGTTGAATGTGAAAAATACCCGGAATATTCCCTGGAATATTGTTAGTCCCACAGAACATTGTTATGGGTCTGAATAATGTTATGTGTTTGTTGTCTAACTTTCTTTTGTTTAATATTAAGTATGTGAGGTATTTAATGGCAATTTGGTGTAGGTGTTTCATAAGTGTTTTGCTTTTGCTTTTAGGTATTTGTAGTTTTTCTAAGTCTTTAATTGGTTGTTTGTGAATAGCCCCTCTAACGCTGGCTGTGATAGTGATGAGAGGGTTGACTTGCCACCCGGCTGTTCTAAGTGTTTGGATGAGTGGGTTGTATTTCGCGGTTTTTTCACTATGTGTGGTATTTGGGAATCTGTCGTGGCAATATGTGAATTCAATGAATTGTATGACATTTGGTGGGGTTGGCTTTCGGTGGGGGCGCCTAGTACGCATAGTATGTTTGGTCTGAGTCTGGCTAGGCATGTGCATGGTGTGGTGGGACATGTACATTGGAGTAGCCATGGTGGGACTGTGTTGTCTTTGTGGTCTAGAGTTTTGGTTGCCTACATTTATAAGGGTATAGAATCTTGTATGTTTACTTGATTGTAGTGTGTGTGCGATTTGGTGGACTGCTTTATTATGGCGTGCTATACACAATCCCTTTAAGTGTTGGTTTGAGCATGTAGAAAGTAAATGTGGCCATGTGTCTATGGCATTGTTGGGGCATAGTGTACAATTTGGGTTTGGGTATAAATTAGGCCAGAAGATATTTTTACGGTGGTTACCCATATATTGGGCATATTGGGATTTTAGAGTTTGTGTAATTTGGGCGTCTGTGGTTCCGGGGTTTTTCCAGAATTGTTGGAGAGTTTGTGTTTGATTTGGTCGTTGGATGTCCATTTGTCTATGTATGTGAATTTGGATTGGGCCCAACTTAATTCTAGGTTTTTGTGCTCTTTGTTAATGTATGTTTGTAGGTTCCATATTGCACCCATGTGGGTACCTATTGGGACCCCGTTGAGCCAATATGGCGTAGTATGGGCCGTATGTATCCTAGGGATGTTGGTGGGTTTGTCTAAGAGGGCTCCATTCTTTGCTAGCTGATCCGCGATTTCATTACCTATTATGCCCGTGTGTGCTTTGACTTTTTGAATTGTGATTTTGTGTGCAGACCATGTTATGTGGTTGACTATAGCGGCAATGAGTAATTTATCCGGATGGTTATGTTGGGATGATGGGTGTCGTATGTGGTTATGTATTAGATATATACTATTAAGGTTGTATGTAGAGATGTGTGTATCTTGCGTGTGTTGTTGTATTCCTTGGATTGCTATTAGGATGACATTTAGTTTGGCACTGAGGATGTTTTGTAGGCCTGGGAGTCTCTCCGCAATTCGAAGGTTGTTGGCAGGGCAATATACACCCAAACCAATTGTGTTGCCGATGCCGTTTTCGTCCGGGGGTATAAATGATCTGTCAATGTATATGCATTGTTGGGGTTTGAATTCAAGGGGGTGGGCGTGGTAGAGCTCTATTGGTAGGGGTTGTGTTGGGTGGTTGCCTTCCGGGTGGTCGTAGGTTGGGGCTTTATGCCATGTGTGGGAGAGTTTTATTTTTTTCTTAGGGGGGGTGTTTTGATGTGGGTGTATTTTGGCTTGAGTATTATAAAGCTCAAGTATGTTGGTTGTGAGTGTGTTGGGTATTTGTGGGTTGCCTAGGGGGGGGGGCTTTGGTTGTTTATGCTAATTATGGTGGTGTATTGGTTTTCTAGTTGGTGTAGATATTTTGGCCATTCCATTGTGGGGTTGTATTGTATGGTGTTAGGTGGGATGGTTGCTATCATGTGTATTTCTGCATGGGTGATGGGGGAGGGGGTTCTCTTTATGGTTGATTATGATGATGGTTGTGGTGTTGTAGTTTTCTTGGGCTGCCATGCGGGCCCAGTGGATGGATGTCATGGCAGTTTTGAGGTCTGGGGGGTGGGCTAGGCCATTACCTTTCCAATTTGATGAGTGTGCGAGTCTCGTCGAGCCAAATATTATGTCTCGGTTGTGTGGGGAGTTGTATTGGGTAAGTGTTATTGGACATGTGAGGGGCGAGGAGTAGTATGAATGTGTAATATTGTATGTTTCTATTAAGGCTTGGAGGGTGGAGGGGTGAAGGGTTTGGTTGTTGTTGTTTGGGTTATGTTTTTTGGGTTTTCTTTTTGGAAGGATTGTAACATATCTTTGGGTTAGCCATAATATTTCGGTGACAAAATCTTGTGGTGGGGGGTTTAGAAAATGGATCATAGGGTACATTTGATTTTGGTTATATTTTTCCCATAGCCATTGTAGCCTTGTGAGTGGCATGGTTAGAATGTATGCTCCCGTTTGGTCGTAGATATTGGATTCCGCTCCTTGTATTTGTATAGTGGGTTTGGTAGTGATGATATCTTTATCTGGGTTACATTCCTTGGTGTTTAATGTGAGGTTTGTGGCTATGATGGGCGGGCAAATGAATCTTCGGTCTTTAGATTGCAAAAAGTTTATGCAGGAGTTGTATGTGGTTAGGGTGTTGGTTTTGAGTCGGTTTTGTAAGAATTTGTGGAGTGTGAATATATTGTGGTCTAGGGTAATATTGTCATGGTGGAGGAGTATTAATGCTTCCACCCATTTTGTCGTGTTGATTGGGTGGGTATTCCATTGGCATAGGTAATGTTGTTTTATGGCTTTGGCTCCCCATTTGTCTTTATGTATTGTTGTTTTGGTGCTTATTATGGCTTGGATTGGTTTTCCGTATATGGGATCCACTTGATTGTTGGTGTTTGTGAGTGGGGTGTATATTGGTTCTTGTTGTGGGGGTGGGGGTTGTGGGTTGTGGGTGGGTCACATGAGAATAGTATTTGGGCTTGTGCCAAGGCTTCTTTGATGAGTTTTGGGGCAACTTTAAATTTTTGTTTGAATTCTTTAGGGATAAGATTTGGAGGGTGTTAGGGTTTTGGATTTGATTAAGGGTGGTGATGTTGTACGTGTGTAGTTTATTGAGGTATTTCTTTGTGGCTTGTTTGTGCTATGGGGAGAAGTGGGCATATCCTGCAGTTTGTATCCATGCAAGTTTTATTGCTGATTGTTTTATGGGGAAATTTTTTATGGTGGTGTGTACATGGATTTCATATTCTCTTTCAAGTAGATATAACATGCGGGTTGTGGGTGATCTTCCACATGCTTGATATTTTAGGCGTGGGAGGTGATGGGACCCTCCATATTTTGCTATAATGTATTTGGTTAGGCCTTGGTAGATTTGGCCTAATTGGCCTTGGTTGTTGAGGGCGTTTAGTAGCTGTTTACCAATATAGTCGATGTAGTCAGGGAGGAGGGAGGTGGTATTAATGCAAAAATCCTCATTTGGGAGGTGGATTAGTATGTTCGTTGTACTTTGGGGTAGGTTGCATATTTCTTTGGTTAATTTATTGAGGTTTTTGTCAAGTTTTTTGATGTCTGGTTTAGAGAACGAGACTACATAGTAGGCATAGGCTATTCCTAGTTTTATTACTGTGTTGAAGATGTGTATTTTTTGCTTAATTGTGGCTGGGGATGTCATTAATAATTTGCTTTGTTTTTTGGCTTTTTCAATGGTGATGTTTGTTTGGATGTTCCATTTTAGGGAGGGGACTAGATGGATGCCAAGGCATGTGTATGGTTCGTTTTGTGTGAGGGTAGGGAAAGGTTGATTTTTGAAGTAGATATGTTGTGCCTGTATGTATGCTTTAAAGATGGTGGGTTTCAGGTTTGATTTGTTTGGACATCCTATAATTGTGCACTTAGAGAGGTTGAGGTCTAGGTGCGCCCATTCTGAGAATTTTTGGAGTTTGCGGATTTGTGGTTGGATGTGTGCTATGTTATCAGTGAGGATGGCAAGGTCATCGGCGTATGCTATGGTGTTACACGTGGTTTGTTGATGTCTTGAAGTGGTATCATGTGTTATCTTTTTCCAGCCATCGGAAGAGTGGGTCTAGGAAAATGATAAAGAGGTAGGGGCTTAAGGTGTCGTTTTGGATGGTGCCTCTATTAATTTGAACGGGTAGGGTTATTCCAAAGTGGTTACCATGGAAGGAGGTAGTTGAGTTTGTGTATATGTTATCTATTAGTTCAACGGCGTCTCGGGGGTATCCTAAATCCTCCATTAGTGTGAGGAGTCTTGCATGGTCTATGGATCCAAAGGCGTTTTTAAAATCTATATAGGTAAGGTAAATGTCATTGTTAGTTAAGCGAGCGTCTTCTAATGCTGCTATTATTATTTGGATTTGTCGGGTTATGTTTCTTTGTGGTTTGAAACCTTCCTAGCTAAAGTGTATTATTTTGTGTTTTTCGCCATAACTTGTGAGGAGGGCAGTGAGTGTGCTGGTGTAGAGTTTATAAATAGTGTTGGCCATAGCGATATGTCTACAGTTGGTAAGCAGTAGCAGGTCATCTTTTTTATGGAGGAGTATTGTTTTACTGTGTTTTCAATATTGGGGCATGTTCTTCTGGTGATAGCATTGCTGGAAAAAAAGAAATAGCATATCGTGAAAGGTTGGATGGAGGACTTTGAGGATTTGGTTTGGGATGTTGTCAGGGCCCGGGGTTTTTCCCCTTACTAGTTTCTTAAGGCTATTGTCAAACACTTCTCAAGAGAAGTTCTCCGAAATTTTGGAGTTGTGGGGGCCTCTTTTCTTAATAATGAATCTGTCCTGGTCATGTCATGGGTATTTGTGGACTGCACATTGGCATGTTGTGAGATGATTCGTGGGGTCGTCACATAAGGTGTCGCGTACCTCTCCATGAGGAGTGCCCGAAACACCATGGACACAAGGGGACCCGGAGTGACATCCGGGACTTGTGGCGCCGTTGGTGAGAGGGCCCAAGTGATCCTAGTGTGGGTGAGGGCCCCGGGCGTTGGGAACACCTCCCGCCCATGGAGACTAGGAGGCACAAGGGTAAGGCCATTAGCTATGCGTACCTTATGGCGTGTCGATTCTAGAATGCTCAAGAACACCTCAATCGGAGGTGTGAGCTAGGAGTTATGACAATTTGAGTGGGGCGTTGTTTCGGGACAGCGCCTTGGAACAACAGTGGCTTGGGAGTGACTCCCGGGACTGTAAAGGTTTGAACAGACATAACTTCCTCAATACTTGCCCGAATGGGGTAAGTGAGTACAATCAAGACTCTATAAATGTTACAGGTCAGGAGTAGCAAAAAAATAACATATATAGAATTATAACAAGTAACATTTATAGAATTCATACCGATGATTAATAACATTTATAGAAATAACACTTAAAATTTCTGAAAATGAAGAACATAACGTTCTATAAAAATAAAAATAAAAATAAAAGTATAAATGATAATACATAATTAAACTAAACTAATTGAAAGAAATAATCTATATAGTAGTAAGTTGACGAGATTCTTCCGACTAAACTAACCGAAAGAAAGAATCTATAGTAGTCTGACAAGAAGCTTCCAAATGATGAGATGAAACTTCCTTATGGAGTCCTTGAATGCTCCTGATGTGTGATAGGGCATCATTTGGTTTTTGTGCAAAGTATTTCTTCAAAGTCTCTAGAGAACGCTCAGCAACATTCAATTTTACAACTTCTTCTACCACATCAACCATAACCTCATCAACATTAATTTCTTGATGTTATGAGGAATACATATCCAAAAACTCCTCATCGGTAGGTTCATAGGGGTTGTTTAAATCAAACTCCATCTCATAATTGAGGTATTCATGACCGTTCGTCACATCACCCACCTCACTATCAGATGACAACAATATCAATTGATGAAGTAGAGTAGCAACTTCATCAACCTCTACCAAGGTTTGACTTGTTCACAAAGAATATGAGATAAATGTGATTATATGTTTAAAATGTATGCTCTCATATATTATTACATTGATTTTCTCAAAATTAACACTTATAGAGGTGCAATTAACAAAGAAGGGAGTAGAGCATGTTATAACACTTAACACATAACACTCACTAGTCTTACCAATTGTGTTTTTGTAGGGGAGTAGAATTTTTTTAACATATATGAAATTATAACGCTTATAGGGGTAACATTTATAGAGTCCTGACTGTAGTCCATCGGCATCTACGTGAAACGTAGATGACAATGAAGTGGTCGATTGTTGACATCAAATATCACATGAAGAAGTTATGGGGTTCTGAAACTGCTGGGGCTTCCAACCCCAATGACTAAGGGAAAATGTCTACCTAGCCCCAAGTGTTGGAGAGAGACAAAAGGTTACTTGACGGTGGGGTAGGGGCCCTGCCTAGAGTCCTAGAGGCTTATATGGGTGAGGTGGTATGGCCGAACCCACCAGAGGCCGAACGGCACGGCCTCCATGGGCATTGGCCCAATGTGAGGGCATAGTTTCCTAGTATGGTTCGGGTTATTGTAGTGTTGCTCCGGCAACGCGATGATCAACATGAGATTGGGATTCCATGGATGGAAGTCCACATCTAAGAATTGGTTACCGATTAAGGGGTGAGTCCCGAATGAAAGAGTAGGACGTCTGTAACTAGTGGTCGGTTATCCCTGTCCATTTGAAGTGTCTAGATTATTGTTGTGTTTCAATTTAGGCACTCTACCTAGATTACTATAACTCATGGAGGCCAAATCATTTGCAAATGACTGTAGACAATTATGCCATCCTATTCTTTTGTAGCCACAAATTAACACATGGTGATGGTACACTCTAGCCTCCCTAACATCACGCCTGTGGCAACCAAAGTGCACGTGATATTAAGGAGGTCTTTAGTGTGAACATGGATGCGTGATAATAGAGAATTAGTGTAGCATGTGATATTATGGAAAAATACAAAGTCAACATTGCAATAAAGACAATAATGACAATAATGACAATGTGATGCGTGTGAGTGTGTGGTTTGAATTCTTTGATGGATTATGTTAATGTCAAAACTCTTGATATATGAAAAGGAAATGTGACAACACGGAGGGACATTTGAACTGAACACATCTGTTCCCCATGATTTCGGGAGTTAAGAGAGGGAGTGACATTACAGGGGATGACATTACGGAGGTTAGGGTGTTATCCATTTCTCATTAACCATAGAAAGCGATTGACCACCACCGTGATTTCCCACTGACAGGAATTTATTCGCATACACACAATTTAAGCCCACCAATGTAGTTGAATTGCCGCAATGCTCATCCGTCTGGTGCCATTCTTGATGCAGACGACTTTCAAATCCTTTAGTTTCTGCTGCTGCAGGTGTCTGGAGGGTAGCTTACTTGTAAGCAGGTTAATCCATACGCCGATGTGGTTAATTCCAAACTCGAGGAATTGTTCGCTAGCAGAGCAGATGGTTACCCTCCAAGTAATTTGCAAGTCCAGCTTCTGTTAATTTTCAAGGGCTTCGACATTGTTCTTACTTAGCTCACACTCTTACATGCAATGAGGAATTAATTTGTGTTAATATTACCTTGGAGAATGAATGTTGTAGGTGCGCACCATGCATTTTGGGCATGACCAACATCGACCTGCTCAGATCTCGACCAGATGCATCCCAGCTTGATCGAAAATTTGTAGCCTCTTTATATTGCAATCTCAATGCATGCAAGTGATCCTCGATAACATGACACGCAATAGAGTTGATGAGATCTACTAGAACAATTTCTAGCCAAGGTCAAGGGTCCGACCAAAACTTGCAAAATAATGCATGGTTGCAACCAACAGGAAATTCCACGCCATCGGACCCATTTTCTCTAAGACATATCAAAACGTAGATCAACAGGGCATGCATTCATATCTTCAGTACTCATTGTACCCAAGAAGCATAGAAGAAATGTCAATATTGTGATGTAGATAGTACCTTGAGAAAATGATGTTTCCCTCGAAAAAGCATCTCAAGTGCGAATCGACACTTAACCCTTTAGCTGTCTCCTTGTAAGCTTTTGTTCACCCTGTGTACACGGTATTATGAAACCATTTAGATTGCACAGTATCAAAGCAATGAAGCTGAGTCTGGTGTTGTGGTGTCAGTAGCTAGCACATGTGCGACAAAAAATTCTGCAACTAATGGGCATTTGAATGGTACAATCAGTGGACAATTAAGCAAAAAACAAGTAAGATGCGATCTTGGAGTTATCATCATTCCAAATTTATGAAAGTGCTCCTATAAGGTCAACACCACCTTGAACCAATGAGTTGTACAAGAAAAGTCTATGTCAACAAAAACCACTCCATGTCAAACAACCTATTTTCTACGATTTTTTTGTTTATCACTTAAGTGACACCAATGTTATATAGATCGTAGCAATTTCATCCATATTTCAAATTAGATCACCATAAATGCATGAAAATATGTTGAAATGACTGAAAATTGGTCAAAATAAATGATTTTGTTGCAATTTTTGTTTTGAGAACTTGATCTAAATTTTTCCCAAAAAAGGATCTTGGATTTTTTTTAATTTGTTGACTATATTTCACCACTAAAAAAATTCAATGCTTGGCAACCCATACTAAGATATGTGGGTGTTATTTAGTTAGTTTTTCTTGTTCTCCATCTTCTAGCGATCGCATTTATGTCTTCAAATTTGTGTTGCATTAAGCAATCTAAGATGAAACATTAACAAGAATTATATTGAAAATTGGACTTCCTTGATTTAATTATGGTTATCAAGAGTTCATGTTTATTGATTCTTGAAATGAATACATAGGTCTTCCCGTTTGTGTTCACTGTTGGTTTTTCTCCTTCTTTGTACCTCTCTCTCTCTCACTCCAGCTCTCACCACACTCTACACTTGGATTCCTCAACACTTGGAGCACATGGAGCATTCTCAATTGGTTGGATGAATAAGAAAATTCATAAGTCTTGAGTAGTTCTTAATGTAAGTTAAGTCTATTCTCCATTTGTTTTATGAATCTTAGGAAAAATCATTGCATACAATGGGATACATGTATGTAATGACCTTTGAGACTTTCCATAGTCTCAAATTAATATATGGATGACAACAACATGAAGTCGCCCTAAACATAGGCCCTACGGTATATCATCAAGAAATATATAGCCCAAAGCTAATGGTTGACCAATATAAGCACATCGGATAGAGCACTTGAAACCTACTTCAACATAACATCAAAATAATACATGCATATTGAATATAGAATAAATCCCAAATCCTCCAACCTACAAAACTATAGTGTAATAAATGCATATTGATTGCAACATAGGAGTTTCATCCCAAGAATTAATTGAATTATATATATAAATATAAATATAAATATAATATATGGATATTCATCCAAACCCAAACACAATCGGATTTGTAAGTAACCCAGAGTCTAGCCCAATTGTATTGAATGCACAATGCACATAGACTTACTAGTAGTTTATTATAATACTAAACATGCGAAAATTATAATAATAGATCAAGTACAAAAATGTTGGATACTATTGGTGGTTGTTCACAACCAAACAATTTGACTTCTACCAAATTCTCATTGGCCTGATTCACCCACGAGGTGAGCAATGTTGTCTTTTGCAAATGCTATGTTATAATACTTTTAAGGGAGGGATAGTCATAACATTATTTAGATCCATAACAACGTTCTAAGGGATTGACAATATTATGTAGAATATTCCATCATTCAGGATGAATGTGAGGAATATTCCATATAATACTGTTAGTCCCACAAAACATTGTTATGGATCTGAATAATGTTATGGTGACCCACTGATTCTTCCATGGTTACCATGCTATAATTATGGAATATGTGTTTATCTAGCTTGGACCATGCTCATAATCCACCTTCTGTTTATGTTGGTCGGCAATACATTATATAGATGGATTTCACCTAGGTAGTGACCAGATAGAGATGCCTCGTGAATATAAATACCTTGGAGTTGATTTCTACTCACATGGCTATATTGAGCCATGAACTAAAAGTGTCAAATTGCATGTAGGAAAACTTTGGAGTCATATTAAAAGGAGCTAAAATTCCATCTATTCAATGCTTGAATGCTTCCAACCTTTATATATAGTGTAGAGATCTTCTTTTTTTGGGGGGGGGGGGAGATGCATGAAGATTTTAAAAAGTCCTCATTGAAAGGTTTCTGGAAAAGGCATGAAGATACATTTGATGACTCACATCAAAGTGTGCTCCTTGACATCCTAACATACATTGTTGGTGGAATTTGAAAAACTTTCCATGTAATTATACACACTTAAGCTAACTATAGGTCTCCACAACAATGACTTGCCCACCTACCCTCATCTTGGAGCTTAGATGAATATCTTATTCATTCTCAAAGTGAAGATGCTCGTGCTCATCAAGTGGGCATACAACCCAATCATGTTGACTATTGAACCCATAATGGTTAATATATTATGAACACGTAGTCCAATCTCTTTGATATACATGTCTTTTTGGTGTCTATTTTTGAAATCACATCTAATGACATACCACTAAAAATATAGGTGTTTAGGTTATTGATACGTTCAATTTAGGCACGTTTATCTTAAATTTGTGTTATAGTATGACCTGCCAAACACTTTACTTGAGATCACGGAAATTCCTTAAAAGTCAAATTTTCCAAAGAGTGACTCAAATCACCCAATTTTATCATGCATAATAATTGGGAGGATAATGTGTCTTAATTTTTGGAAATGGAACTTAATGATTGGCTTCATCACTTAGCTACATAGTGATTGCCACTTTAACGATTTGAGAAAAGAAAAATAAAAGTTAGCAATCATCATAGTATGAGCGGGCTAAGGTTTGTTCGAACTTCGCCATGTTTATCATATCATCGCAAGCCCTAACCCTAATTCTGGACTCGCGAGCAACAGGGGAGGACGCACGGAGCTCGCAATCGATCGATCGGATCGCATCGCAATTGCGCAATTGCCTATTGACAGGAATCGACGCCAAATGCACCAGAATTCTCAAGCCAGGTCACCATGACGCCACGATTAGGTACAATTCCTGCTCAAAACGCATCAGAAGTGGACCTAATCCGATCCCCACACATGAAATTTCAAGCATCTTACATTTTTTCCCGGTTATGCATGTGGTTTGGATTCAATGGTAGCAGAAGCCTACGAAATTTTGGAAAGTCCAGGGAGCTGGACAGTATTTATTTTGGTCTAGAATTTTGGAGCGAAAGGTCCCTGAAGTGGTCATGAGGATTTTGCATGTCATGTGTCGTGGTTGGTCATGTGAAACTTGGAAGAAATTATTCACATCCTTTTGGGACATGTTGAGTTCTCAGAACACCATGTTTCTCATTTTGAGCGTCTTGAAATTTAGCACTCCGAATTGTGATTTCACCATTCTTTGGTGAGGATAGTGGATTATGTTAATGTATGTGCACTTCATCTCCATTCATCGACTTCGTTTATCAGAGTGAAGCTCTGGGGTTCAGGGTTTGGTATTGAAAATTCATCAAAACCGTCAGAGAGGTTTGATGTGATAACAGCAGAAGAATATTGTGTGAATGCTGAAAATGTTTCAGCTTTTGTAATATTATCGAATGTGGCAAGGATTATCTAAGAGCACATAGATTGAATTCTTTGCAGCGATCCTGTAGAGAATGAATGGAGCTGGAATTTGGAGTAGATGCATCCTCAATTGAATTCCAACTTTTTTTGAAACCTTGTTGCAATTTCTCTAATCTCATTTTTAACATGCATTTCATCACTATTATAATTAAATGTAAATATCAATCCGACATGATTGTCGGATTCAAGGTTTTGAGGTCAGCTACTGATTGAATAGGGAGGGTGAGAATTTACTAGCTGGTGAGATTATTTGACATGAATGGTGTGATGTGTGAATGCAGGGGGGAACTTCCCCTTCAAGGTTAGGATGACAGGCTATGGTGGGCATCTTTCTGTGGAGCCATTGCCAGAAGTTTGTCGAGATTCTCCGTTGAGCAATCTTCCAGACCTCATACTTGTAAGAAACTTGCATGTCACCATTTTCTATCCATAGTTGTTGAGGCAAACTCTTGAAGTTACAGAGGCTATTGAGGTAATTTGATGAACATGACTGCTAGGAGTAGCTGACTTTAAACCTTGACTCAACAGGTTCTGGAGGTTAGTTCCTTAAAGTATACATCATTATCATCTTGTGATGCTTTCAAACTGTAGTTGATGACTTGATGCTTCCTAAGGCAAAATCTTCTTGTTGTCATTCTTATAAGGTTGCTACAATGTCTGGTTGCAATGTAGTTGTCCTTAGGTCTATATTGTTAGAAGGTGTGTCGGTTGCAGGAAGTTGAAGGAAATACCAATTCTGATATTATGATATTGTATTCTTGGAACATAATGCCATCATTTCTTTGTAGTTTTTGTTATGAGCTATGAGGTTATCTCTATTATGTGATTGTCTACAAATGTAAGTACGAGTTTCTGAGAGACAATATAAGGATAGTGAATATCAATTACAGTCTGTTACTGCACATTTCACTGGGTTTTACTGTTCTAGCCGATGCTTAGGTTTGTTCATCATTACGCAGTAAAATTCTGATATTCATCTGGAAGCATATACATTGAAGGCTTATTACTTTTCAAACCTATGTCACTTTTCTTGCATATCCTCCTCAAAGGTTTTGTAGCTTTTTTCTGGGGTAGGGTACTTTGGCGTCCAGTTGTGATGTACTGTGTTCTTTGTGTGGGTGCAGCCCCCGCCCTTTCCACCTGAGACACCTGAAAGTGCTCGGAGGAAAATTGAGGAGGAATATCTCACACCCTGCCTGGATGAGGATGCCAGCGATGTTGCACTCGCTGGAAAGATGTGGGACTTTGACTGGTTTGGCGAAGGTACGTCATCTGTGTCATTTCCCTTTGGCGATTGAAGATTTACTTTGATCATGCGTCAGGGGTGCTTGTTTTTGATGATGTTGTATGACCTCTCTGTGGCCTTATTTACCTTCAGAGGCTTGATTACCTTACTACTGATGCAGTTTCGCTGATCATAATTTGTCCCTGTTTCTTACACATATACTTTCCTCTCTATGGTTTAGGAGTAACGGAGCTACAACCATCGCTGCCAAAGCTAGCAGTTGTCCCAGTCTGGGAACCTCCGTACAGACGTGTGAAGAAGGATGGATGCAATAGCTTGGAGGATTGGATTCCCGATTTTGAGGAAGTCAGTGTGACATTTGCACTCATTTGTATTCTTTCCATTTGTGTCTTTTATGGCATGTATTCAAAAATCTAGACTATTAGTGTTCCTTGTACGTTGATAAAGTCCAGTGGTGGAGGCTAAAATGACATCTCTAAGTTTGTTAGTAAGAAGAACAGGAGGTGCAGAACATAAGGCAATGCAGAAGTTATGTCTTATCTGTGAGCATTATGACAATGAGAATAGGTACTTTACTCGGAAATAGGTGGGAATCACGCAACAAGTCTCATCTCTTAATGCACTGGCTATCATTGGAGTTGCCCACAACATTGTGGATGTAGTGATTTACCTGATTTTATGGGTGTGGGCTAGGTTGAGACAGAACATGCAAAGCTCAATGCTCAAAATTCCTCTTCTGTACTGCGAAAACCATCTCACCCTGAGGATTTTGTGAGAGGAAGCACCAATAATCATCCCTTCCGACCAGGAGGTTTTGACCTTACTCAAACCTCTGGCAAAAAAACTCCTCAAGGAGCATTGAATGGGGACTGGGTTCGAACAATTCTATATGGTGGGCCCCTTCAGAAGGTTGCTCCGGGTCTTAAACATGGTATTGACTTTGGAATTCCAGAGGTGAGTTGTCTGAACCTCTAGTTTCCGTGGTTGAGTGCAACATGCTGAAGGTTAGGTCCTATTCGTTGTTGATGTCCTCAGTGTAGTTCATGATCATGTTTACATATCTTGGAGGCACTTAAAATTTTTTTTTTTTTTTCAAGAACAAATCTGGTGTTATGTAGCACACGATCCTCCATATCAAATTTGGTGCTCTCTCCAATTGAGCTTTGAGGACATAGTTGATTATTCTTGAGCACTATGTGAAAAAGCTGAGAATTACAGGAAGGTCAGAGGTTTAAGTTTAGCATTTAATTACATTACATTTTGTGACATGTAAAATTGTTTTCTCTATTTGCAGCCTTTGTTGGAGCCTAAAGACTGGTGGGATGAGGCAGCTTATGATTTAGAATTGTCACAGGCACAAGAGAGTTCAATACTCAACAAGGTAAGTGTCAATGGATTTGTCTATTCTCAGAGTCAAAAGCTTTCAAGTGTTCTGAGCTTTATCAGACTTCACTTTGATTAGCATTCATGGGTTACTGTTCACTTTTTACATTAGGTGATGCACTGTTCTTACAAGAGATCTTATATATGCTGGAAGCATTTTTGGCTGGGACAGTACAGATGAGGGTCATCATATCATTTCATGTGAAGGCCACAGGTTGCTTCCACATATGGGGGATTACTTTTTCATTTCTAGCCAAAATTCGATTCATTGCTTTGCAGTGCAATTCGAATTAGAAAATATTTCATGTTGTGGTTATTGTGTCGAGTACAACTGGGAGGTCATGGCACTGAAAATTAGTGTATATATCTTACACAGGATGGAGGAGTGTCACGTTTTGAAGACATCTTTAAGAAATCTTGGGAGCAGAATGAGATCCCAGAGGAAATTAATGATGAGGATGAAGGTTTGACGCTAACTTTTCAGTTCCGTTATGAAACATTTTGCAGTCTTCAGCCAAATTTTCTTGTCTTGTAGCAGCTATGCTCACAACTCTAGAAATGGCAATGATGTAGTCAACTCATTTGATAATGGAAGACTGCACACTAATACATGCATGTGAGTTGTCGGTTTATGACTCACATATTACACTGTCAAGTTATAATTCAGCAGTTCTCTTTCTATTGATGTGTTTATCAGATTTCTACAAGATTAGAACACCATTACTTCATGTCTGCAGCAATCCATTTGTTGTACTTATCTGATGTGAATTGTGCTATAACTGTGACGCTTTTATAAGCACCATTTATAAGTTAATTTGGTCCAAACGTTTGTGGAGTTTGTATCTGCATTTACAAAAATACAGACATGGGAGATAATCTGGAATTTCCATGGATCAGATGATGTTATGTAACTGGGACTGGTGGTGGAGTTAGCACTTACCACAATTATAGTGGATGTTGTTTCTTATGGAAATTAGTGCTGGGTATGAACAGTGGAAGAGATTGACAAGGAGGCTAGCGAGGTTTTCCTGGAGGGCAGTAGACAGGAGATTAAGCGGCACCAAGAGGTGGTGCTTGATGAAGTCCTAGGAGATTACAAAGATGTAGTGAAAGCCGCTAAGGCCAGTTTAAAGAAGTCTTCAAGTCGAGAGGTACAGTCCATCAGTTGATGGCTTGAATTTGCTCCATTGGCATATATCCTTGGGGTTTACTGGTGATGTCATTCATTCTTGTAAATTTGACACGTCTGGTGAGCTGCATTACATAGGGGTTTGAGGCCAAGAGCAAGCCAAATCGAGCAATGCTAATTATGGGCACTATAGAGGGAGTGAAAGTTTGAACATCAAGCAACAAAGTAATACACTTAATGTTTAGGAGTTGATATGCAGGTATGGGCAGTCATGGAGGGAGTAGAGAATATTAATGAGCGATTTGAAGAACTTGTGCCAGACATGGCACTCACCTTTCCATTCAAGCTTGATTCTTTCCAAAAAGAGGTACGCTGAAATCACATAAGCATAACTTGCTCCTCAGAGAATTGCCAAGGACATTCTTTCTAAATTGATTTTACTGGTCTCCCCTTTGTCCCTTGGCTTTGTCTCATCTAGTCACCACCCACCCAAGCATGGTTTTACCTTTCTCTGTTCAAAAGTTAATTTATTACAATCTGCTTGACTGGATTTTTTCTTTTTTTGAATCTATTTTTTTAAGAAATGCTTTGCTTTAGATTGGTTCTCCTCATACACAGTCTTACATAGGGTCTGCATATTCATAGAAATTTTACAATTGTTATGAGCATCCTACACTTTATTGCAAGCTTGGCGGTTTTGCTCAAAAAATGAAGCTCTGTGAAAGTTGGCCAGGGGCCTAATGATTGAAGAAAGTTGTTAGTGGATTTATATGTCCTTATTTTAAAGCAGTATTCTGTCTTGATTTAGTGCGTAAGGAAAGCTTTCAGTATTTATTTTCCTGATTCTGAGTTGCAAGTGTTCAATTTACATCTGACAGGCAATTTATCATCTGGAGAGGAATGAGTCAGTCTTTGTAGCAGCACATACATCAGCTGGAAAGACAGTTGTGGCCGAGTATGCCTTTGCATTGGCTGCTAAAGTAAGTTTCTTCCTTGAGGTCCTTCTGGGTGAACAGGCATCTGACTGGAGACAAATACATCTGATTGGAGACAAATTCCTTGTGTCTAATTTGATAATTTGTGTATTTCTCTACTTGGTTGCAACTTCAAAAGATGATTGTTGCAATAATGAAGAAAGTTATGGTGTTACACTGCTATTCCCATTCTTAATTTGTTGGGTTTGACATGGTTTTAAACCCAAGAATCCATGGGTTTGAGTATGAAAACCTCCAGTGCTCCGGAGTGAGTGTAGCTTCATGTCAGGTTCTAAATGTTTGGTCTGGGGCAAGGAGCCTTGTATTTAGTGTACCTTATTTAGATTTTATCTTTTGTGTTACATTAGTTACATCAACTGGTGCACTTGGTGGTGCAAATGGAATGATGAACGAAGTGGTTCTGTACCAGCAATGCACTCGAGCCGTTTATACTTCCCCAATAAAAACTATCAGCAATCAAAAATTTCGAGACTTTAGTGAGAAATTCGATGTTGGTCTTCTCACGGGAGATGTCAGCTTACGACCTGAGGCTTCTTGTCTCATAATGACAACTGAGATTTTGCGTTCAATGCTCTACAAGGGTGCAGATATTGTTCGAGACATTGAATGGGTATGCTCTTATTCAGGTCACCCGCCATCATATACTTTATATATTCACAAAAACCTCCGTCTATAGGATTGTTACATTCAGGTAGGTGATGCACAATGGATTTTCTGTATTCCATCCTATCATGAATGATTATTGTTACTTTACAACAGAATGGTGGTAGAGGCTGGCTTTTTCAATGTGATGAAACTGTCAACCTTTGTGGAAAATTCTTGATTCCACTGTCCACTTCTAAAGTCATTTATGTGCTATTGGGTCTTTGCATTTGTTGGGCTCTGCCTTTAGGTAGGTTATTGCATATACTTTGGTGTTTTTTGTTTAGGCTTTTAGTACTTTAAGGCTATAAGAACCTCAAGACTTTGAATAGAGGCAATGAAGCCATTCATTAAGAGTACCTAGTGAACATAGTAGTTGCTCATCATGCCTTGAGGCACAGACTACACATTTAGATGAGTCTATACAACCATCAGGCTACTCCTACTAGCTATGCCTCATGGCATTAGCTTTGGTGATTCTCTTATAAACCAAGACGTTGTACACATGCACGCACTTCAAGGCTATAGTTTTCTCTATTATAATTTTTAACCTATTGGTATTAGGATGTGCAGTTGTCATAGACGGTTAATATGAATTAGATGGTGGGCTGGCCCTTGTGTGTATCATGCCTTCATTTTTCATACTCCTGGTTGCAGGAGTTGAATAGTAATATTATTTATTCCTCATTTTTTGCAAATTGTGCCAGGTTATTTTTGACGAGGTGCACTATGTGAATGATGTGGAGAGAGGTGTGGTTTGGGAGGAAGTGATTATAATGCTGCCCCCGCACGTCAACATGGTTCTCTTGTCTGCAACTGTAAGTCCTTTGATTTGCAATAAAAACCTTGAAGCGGAACATTACCTTTATGTTACAGGACGCTTTTCTTGTCCAGCTCTCTGGTCTCTCGAAGTGTCATCTCTGCAACCTTTCATATGTGGAGTCAGACGAGCTTTGCCTCATTGAAATGTCATGTGGTCATTGAAGTATAATTTCTTTATGACGCTTTGTTTTGCTCTGTGTTGAAGGGGAAGAAGTGAGGCTTTCCATGAGTGCTGGGTACTTAAGGTTATCTTTTGATATTATGTACGTGCTGTGGCCTCTCAGGTGCCAAATACATTCGAATTTGCAGACTGGATAGGGAGAACAAAGAGAAAAAAGATCTATGTTACTGGGTAAGAAATCTTTTGCATTGCACTTAGTATTGTCTAAAGTAGAGGAGTTGACCAAGTAGAGAGCAGATGAATGATATAACAGTAACAGTTATTTGGTTAATAACTGCCCATGACTTGCAGAACCACTTATGGGATACCATGGTGATGGCTTTGCAGCAATATTTGCAAAGTGATCCAATTATGGTCCTGGTAAAGTTTGAAGGTCTCAGGTTTTGTAACCTGAAACAGTTGAGAGTAATAAAATGTTGGGGAATGTGTTTGTCTTGTGTTTACTCAGAACCATGCGAAGACCAGTCCCATTGGAGCACTGCTTGTATTATGGCGGAGAGTTGTATAAAATCTGTGAGCAATCAACATTCTTACCGGAAGGTGTGAAAGAAGCACACAAAGCACATCATGCAAAGACAGCCAAGCTGTCAACCAGCTCTGGAGGGGCAGGTGGCGGGCAAGGCAGGGGTGGCGGTGGGCAAGGACGTGGGGGAGGAGGAGGGATTTCTGGACGGGGCACTGGTATTCAAGGGAGAGGGGGTGACAATCAAGGGAGAGGTGGGGGGCGGAAGGGGCCAACTTCAAAACAAGTTGCACAGGGAACAATACAAACTGCTATGCGAGGCGGTGGTAGTGGATGGAGGTCAGAAACCTCACAGTGGTATACACTGGTCAACAACCTGAACAAGAAGGGTTTACTTCCTGTATGTCCAAACTTGCCCTCTCCTATATTTTGTATTTGGGCTTTGATGTGTACCTTCTAGGACATTTTGTTTGTGGCTTCCTTTACAAGTTAGTATGGGATATGTATATGCAATCAGAACAAGTTATACAAAAACATGGTTATCAATGGGCTTACTGGTAGTTAAGTTTTACTAAGTGATGAAATCCTGCTGCAATAGTGCTATGTTGTGTCCAACTAATATTAATCTATATTTTCAGGTGGTGGTTTTTTGTTTCTCCAAAAATCGTGTTGACCAATCAGCTGACAGCTTGACAGCAATAGATCTTACTACAGGGACGGAGAAGAGTGACATATACATGTTCTGCCAGAAGGCGTTCTCTCGGTTGAAAGGATCTGATCGTAGACTACCTCAAGTATGTGAGGAGTTATATATATAAATATAAATATAAATATAAATAATAAAATATAATGTTTTATAATTTAAATAATATAAATATATTTAAATAAAAAAAATTAATATCGTTTCTCAATCAGTTTAGTGTAGAAAGTTGCAATCAGCTACAGTCTTTGTGTCTCAATCATTTTGAGTATACGGAGAGAACTCTAGAGTTGGAATACAGTAATGTCCTCATACATTAGTGATGGTTATAGGACAAGGACAAATTGCAAGCTTGACATCCTGGCATTTCTGGCTAAGAATCATTTTTGATAGAGGTATTCTGTTAAATGTCTCTGACCATCATATAATTGGAATTCAAGAAAATCTCCAAATTCTTGTTGAGATGTACTATAATCTTGTAATTTATATGTAAACAGAGATGACATGATGCGTGCACATCACTGTGTTGATATTACTGTCGACATCTGTTCATATGTCCTATTTAATGGGTTTGTCTATACTTTTCTTGGTGGTGTATCAGGTAGTGCGTGTGCAAGAGTTGCTCAAAAGGGGTGTTGGAGTGCATCATGCAGGTCTACTTCCCATTGTGAAAGAAGTTGTTGAGATGCTTTTTTGCCGAGGTGTCATCAAGGTGTTTGCCCTCCTTTTACAATGCTTTGTAATGAGTTCAGTATCTTTTCCTTGAACATAAATGACATTGGAGTTCTCTTTGATTCTTTTGTCCTGCAACTTCAAAGAGCATTATAAAGGCAACCGTGTTTACTCCTCCTTTGGTTACAGGTCTTGTTCTCCACAGAGACATTTGCTATGGGTGTGAATGCTCCAGCTAGAACGGTAGGTGACAACTCTTACTTTTTGGAGTGTTTTTTGTCGGTTGTTCTTTCTGTGGAACTGGATGACTGCATATGGGACCTGGAGTAGAGATAGTCCTTATTTGCGTTTTGATATACAGGTCCGGACATGATTTGGGTGCATTCAATTAACCAAAGGAGTGATTCCACCCAACCATTTGAATGCAATGAGCTTACATTCTTGTGATGAACATCTCTTGCTCAAATTTATTCAAATTGAGGGAAAAAGAAGAAATGAAGAAACATAGTTTTCTTGAGATTTATCAATGATCTAGCGCCTATTTAATTGCACTGAACCATTTGAACACAATGAGCCCCTAAAGTCCGTATACAATACCTTCACATATCCTGTCCAGCAAGAAACTGACAAGTGATGCATTTTACGATGAGCTAGGCTGTTTAGTGTTCAAGACTACCTCCAACAGATTTTTAATATACATCCACATATGCAATCACCTATCCAATTTTGTGCAACTCTTGAACACAATGAGCCCCCACAAGTCTTGCTCTACGACCAGGTTGATCTTGATTGAGGATTTGTATGATTCTTAATGCTTGAAATTTCTTGTTGGATTGGGGTTGTGCAGGTAGCCTTTCACGGTCTTCGGAAACATGATGGAAAGAATTTTCGGCAAATTCTTCCTGGCGAGTACACACAGATGGCAGGGCGAGCAGGTCGACGTGGTCTAGACAAGGTCAAATCTTGCACCTGTTTTGCACTACTCTGACTAAATCCTTGCAGATTTATTTATCAGTTACATAACCTTAAGGGAATAATATGTATCCAAATATTGTCATGTTTTCAATTCCGTTTCAAGAGTCTGCAGTTACTTTTGTGGTTGCCCTATTTTTATGTCTGGTGAGCATTCCACTCATCCTTGTATCTGTCAGAGAGTTCTATTGAGTTGGTGACAGCTGCCATTGTAAGCTGCAGGCAGGTTTATTAGTCAGTCTGTGACATTACCACATTTTAAAAAATGTCCGTTTGGATTGTTTGTATATAGGTGTTGCTGTTTGCTCCAATTTAGTCCATGCTTTTGCATAAAATGTATGTAATCATCCTTGAGGATTGGGTATACCTAAGTCTTGTACTTCAGAGTTATATTTACAAGGCATCCTCTGGTGGGTTATGGTGATATACAGGTAGGTACTGTGATTGTAATGTGTTGGGATGACATTCCAGAAGAAGGAGACTTGAAGCGGTTGTTGACAGGGAAACCAACCAAGTTGGAATCACAGTTCCGGCTCACGTACAGCATGATACTCAACCTCCTTCGGGTTGAAGACCTCAAAGTATGACCCTTTTTTAATACCAGAAATTTCACATTATGTTACCAGAAAGGGTAGTGCACACTCCCTCTTATTTTAAGTTTGCCCTGAGGGACCACCTTATCCTGCTAATTGTTGTGAGCATAACGGTTTATTACTTGTCTTGCAGGTGGAGGACATGCTTAAGCGGAGCTTTGCAGAGTTTCATGCTCAACGTGCACTGCCAGAGCAGCAGCAACAATTACTGGAACGAGAAGGTGCTCTTTCCAAGATGAACGTCAAGATTGAGTAAGCCTCACTTTGTTTACATATCATGTTACAGATTTGTATATGTAAGTTTCATATATATGTTTTAACCTTACATATACTGATGTGAAACTTTTTAAAGTGACATTGTTTAACATGATTCAGTGTCAGGTCCCAGGTTGATATTCCATGGAGATAACATTGAAAGGTACTTAATGGAATAGTTTCTTAAAATTTTATATGCTGCCAGGTTACCAACTTGTTGACAACTTGATCATATGTTCATGTGCAGCTGCATACTTGGAGAACCATCTATAGAGGATTACTTCAAGGCCTCTCTTGAATCTGACAAAATAGGAGATCAGATCCAAGAAACAGTGCTCCAGTCAAGAGCAGCACAGCAATCACTTGTTTCAGGACGAGTTGTAATCATTCGTAACTCTGTGGTAAGTTGCAGTTACTCAAGTTGCAGATTAACTTTTGTAGCAAAACGGTAGGGTCAAAAGGTTCCATTCTGCATGAAAAGCTCTATGAAGGAACACAATCTCAAAAATTCATCACCTATTTTCTAATGAATTGACATTGGCATTCTTGCACATGGTAATTTATTTGACCTAAATTCCTTTCTTTGTTATTACTAATTTTCTAAGTTTCCATTTCTAAGTTAGATTGATTTATTCTTCATTGATTACTTTGTTCTAATAGATGTTCGGTATTTTCAGGTTCAGTATTTGCATGCCAGCATATTGATTATTTTGTCACCGCTATGAATCTTCTTACTGTCATATTGCCTTGGCAAGGATCTAGCAAGTTTTCTTAGATATATTGTATCTTGTACTCTGCATACTGATAATGCATTGCTTGGTGGTCAGGTGCCTGTCCCTGCATTGGGAGTTGTAGTGAGAGCAGGTGCAGGGAACACCAAACTGCCCATTGTCCTTGCTCTTCACAGAGCACCCCTTCCTGTTATAGGAAGCAACCCTGTGAAATCAGGAGTAGTGAATGCGACGAATCAGCTTGCACAAGAGGGCTACTTCATCAGCCGAAAAGGGAGAGGCAATGAAGACGATTATTTCATGGGTGTTGGTTCACGCAAAGGGACTGGTGTGATGAATATTACCTTGCCTCACTATGGCACAGCTGCAGGGGTGGGCTACGTGGTTATGGAAGTTGACAATCAAGGATTTGTTAGTCTATGTAAAGCAAAGATCCGTGTGGATTCTAATCGACTGTTGGAAGAGAATAGTGCAGCAGCATTTTCCTTGACCGTGAAGGAGCTGCTTCAACTTGAACAGGAGCATCCTGGCCAGGATCCTCCAGTTCTTGACCCACTCAAAGGTTTGTTTGCTGTAGAGTTTTTTGATTGGTATGTAGCTGGTAAAGGCAGTAAGGAATAATTTAATTGTCCTAATGAGGGTGAGTGGTATTCTGCTCTATGGGTGTAACAATTTAGGAGGGGTTCTTCATTGACTTGTTTGAAATGGTGACATGCTAAAAAGAGCACATCCTTGAGAATTAGTGGTGTTTGGTTCTAATATAATCACATCAATTAAAACAGCTGTTCCAAAAGTTAAAGGCTGAATGCTAAAAGAACCCCTAACAGTGCGGAATGATGAATATTTAAGAGTGCTAAAGGTTGAGCGTACTTATGGAACTTTCCACATACGTGCTGATTGTCGAGCATTACAATATTCCATCCATTAAGACCGAACCTTTTTTAAGAAGATGTGATGCTTCTACTAGATTTAATCTTGGCAACTGGGGTTTTGTAAAACCGGATGAGAAGCCTGGGAGTCTATTCTTATTTAAATGACTTTAGAATCTGACCCTAACTTAGTGGGTAGTAGGTGAATGAGGACACTGAGTTTTTGGTGTTATGCATTGACCAACAAGATTAGTATCAAATTTACAATGTGGAGTTCCGCAGACTTGAAGCTGAACGATTTGGAAATAGTGGAGGGTTACCGGAGGCGACAGTCTTTTCTTGAGACAATGGCACAAAACAAGTGTCACAAATGCCCTAAACTTCAAGACCACTTTAGTCTTATGAAGACTCAGCACACATTGAAAGAACGAGTCAAGCAGCTTAAGTTTGAACTTTCTGATGCAGCTCTCCAGCAGATGCCTGATTTCCAGCAAAGGGTAATGATTTCCTTCAAATGATAGCTTCTGTAAGCATCTTGGTGGTGAGGGTTGAAGGTTTTACATCAACTTACACTGACGTCAAGTGTGTTTGCTGCATATAATTTTGGTAACACCATTGCTGTCTGTATCCATTGCACTCAGAAATGAAAGCGTGTGTGAGTGGTTGCAGATTGAGGTCCTGCAGCAGGTGGGATGCATAGATCCCGAATTAGTGGTGCAGGTCAAGGGCCGGGTTGCATGTGAGCTTAACAGCTGCGATGAGCTGATTGCTACAGAGTGTCTGTTTGACAATCAGCTGGGTGATCTCTCCACTGTTGAGGCAGTCTCACTCCTTTCTGCTCTTGTTTTCCAGCAGAAGGATGCAAGTGAGCCTCTGCTCACTCCTCGCTTAGAAGAAGCTAGAGACAGGTATTAATCCTACACAAATTAAATTTTTACAGATCAGGTTAGATTTTCATCTTTTGGATCATAAAATTTAGGGTTATCTTTTAATTCAACTGGACTTTTCATTGGGAGTTGGTTGTTCTATGTACAACACTTTCCATGTTATAGGATGGCTATCTATCACAGACATTGTGACCACGATTTTGCTATCAACGAGAGAAAATCATGTATCACCTTGTTTAACTTGATATTTGTCCAGCATTTACAGAAGATTATCATGTCATTGCAGTGTATTCCCTACATTAATCGAGTAGCACTGAATTGCTTCTTGACTACTGAATTGCTTAAATCTTTAGTAATACATTGCTTAATATTAGATTGTAGCCTGAGAAATCTACTCAACCCCTTTTGATGTGATCTGACATAGCACACCTCTTCTCTGTACCTGTGTTGTTGAACATTACCAGGCTTTATAATACTGCTATTAGGCTTGGGGAGGTTCAAAAAAGCTTTGGGCTGGCGTTGGATCCTGAAGACTATGCTCGTGGCAATCTCAAGTTTGGACTGATGGAAGTTGTCTATGAGTGGGCCAAGGTGTTTGTCCTGATCCTTACAACACTACAAATTTTACTAAGACAATGTATATTTTTAAGAAGATGATATTGTGGAGGCATTTACACAATATATCCATCCTTTCTAGGTGTTTTGGTACCTATAATTCTTGAATGCAAGTCCTCTTAACTTCTTAATTTCTGTTGTGGCATCATCTCAAACTGCTTTGTTGCATCTGGTGGGTGTGCACAGGGGACACCTTTCGCGGATATCTGTGAGCTCACAAACGTGCCAGAGGGTTCCATTGTCCGTGCAATTGTGAGGCTTGACGAGACGTGCAGGGAATTCAGGAACGCAGCTCGCATTATTGGTGATTCAACCCTCTTTGAAAAAATGGAGCAAGCCTCGAATGCCATTAAACGTGACATTGTGTTTGCAGCCAGCCTGTATGTCACTGGTGTTCCTGTTGTATAGTAGGTAGCATAGCAAAATGTAATTCCTTTGACACCTTTGGTGTCTGTCTGTACATTCTTCACGTGTAGTGCTATGGTTGCAGGATTTGACGCACATGCCCTTCCACCGGAGGGTTCACTTTTTGACCCCCTCTAACCATAATTACTTCCACAATCTTCACAGATGTCTAGATTACAAGGGCACTTTTCTGTAAAATAGTTTTCTTAATATTTATAAAACTATGTACACTCATATGTGCAATTAGGCTGCCTTTTGCAAATCGGTTGCCTCTTTACCCATACAAATTACCCTGGTTCAAGAGCAGATTACAAAGATTATAATTCAGTTCATTCATCCTGTATTTTGTTACTATGGTTATAAATATTCAAAATAGTGTGCAATGTCATTAAGTTAGCTTGGGGCAACCGTATTGCACATATCAGTGTAGATGAACTAGAATCCTAATTCAACACTAGACTAATAGTGGACAAGTAGAGAAGAAAACGAATGTCTTTGAGACCAACGGTGTACAGATCAAGGTTTGCGAATGATTCAAGCTTGGAGTGCATCAGGTGAGCTAATTTGGTGCACTGAAAGGCAATTAAGGATGGACTAATGTGGACAATTAACAGGAGTCTGTAAGTACTCCTGCCTTCCAAATTGCACTGGCAGTACAAAATCTTTACATGGACACCTTTGTGCCACATCACTCATTTTGAAGAGTCAACAAAAGTACACCTTCTGTTGGAATAAAACACTTTACCACTTGAGGTGATATCTGATTGCCAGCTCATCCGTTGCTAAGATATAGGACTCAAAATTCTAAGAGTTTTTGGCCATTCTTGTTTTGTGCTTAATGTGTTGCCTCATCAACACCCTACATCTTGATGACAAAACTCAGGTCCTACTCTACAAAATTTACAAAATTGAACCACTACTTACACTATGCTGATCGGTTTAGCATGGTTAAATTTGAAAGTAGACTTTCTTGGGAAGGACATGATGTGGTATTTTCCAACGAGTACAAGCTTCGAGATTCTTGGGTGTCTGTCGACAATCCAAACGACACACTACCGAGGCCAAGTTTATATTTGAGATTTACGTCTTCGCAACTGGACATGTATCTCATACTTGAGCGAACCTCGGGTGCTATGTCTCCTTGTAGCATAGCCACGACACGGGCCATGCTTGGTCGCCTGCTGGGAATTGTGTACATGCACAGAAGAGCTATGTTGATAACCCGTTGCACTTCAAGCTCTTCACTGCTTTGCAATGACATAGTTGGGTCGACGAGAACCATGAGCTTCCCTTCATCATGTAATCTCCAAGCCTGCCATTCAAGAGTTCCACCTAATTAGATGTGGAGGCAGCCTAGATTTGAACCACGAAATTAGTATAGGTCACCAATGAGCCAGCCATGGATTTGTGCCATTAGTGCAAGTTGAAGATGGAAATGTTGGAAACTCCACTTTCTTAGCAGATTTGACCCTGAAATTAGTGTCAAAGACTCGAAATCAGTCTAGTGATATTAGAGTTATTCATTTATTTCAACTGGAGATTTGGTTGGGAGTTGGTTATTTTGCATACAAATAATGTGCATGTTCTGTAAGTTTTCGGGGCATGCTTGGAGTCCATGTGGAGGTTTGAATGAAGAACATTCTATATTGGTTCATTAAGGGCCAAACACAAGAGGTGCTAAAATGATGAGTTTGGCGCTCAATGAACCGTTATAGAATGTGCTTCGTTCAAACATCCACACCGACTTCAAACATGCACCGGAAACTTACCAAACACGGACAATTTTGTTGCAAACCAACCAACTCCCGACCAGATGACTGGTTCAATCAAAGGATAGCTCAATTAAGTTGGGTTGGATCAACCATAAACCTCTAGGGCTTAGGTTTTTAACTAGACCTCAAATCCTAAGTCTCAAGGAACCCCTTGAGTATGTAACCTACTATAGCATTCTGGAAAATCTGAGCCTAGGATGATGGTCGAAGGCTTACATAGTCTAGAAGATAGATTTTGTCTGGTGGCAAGCTGGTGTCAATATTGGATCTGCCACTGACAATTTCAAGGAGCAGGACGCCAAAGCTATATACATCAACTTTTTCACTTAATTGGCCCATTGTCGCATACTCAGGGGCTAGATATCCTCTGTGAAGTCACAAATGAAGAAAACCCAGTGAGTCAAGTTGAGTTCGAATGTAGAGAAAAAATTTTCAATGGCTTCTTGTGCCTCATGATGTCTTGGTGCTCTCTTCCCTTCGGAAGGTGAACATACATGAAACCATTTTGAAGCTTGAAGTGCTCTATTCGAAGTCGATCGGCATCAGAGACCACAAATTAATCTAGTGGGGCCCAGTTGGAATGAATAGGGTGCTTGTTCTTGCCTAGTAAGCCATTTCCAACATTGCATCATATTTGTGTTACAGGATAATTGCCTCATCCAACCAATGTGCACGATCATGAAATCTATAACTTCAAAAATGAAGGGTAGGGCGAAGCCAATCTCAAATTCAATAGAAAGCCGTACTCACCTAGTTCCTGCAACTGTGCTCATCATTATGTTGCTTTCCTCATCTGGAAATAATAATGCCAAGCCAAAATCGGCTATCTTGGGGTTCAAGTCCCCATCTAGCAAAACATTACTTGCTTTTATATCTCGATGAATGATTCTTGGCTGAGCAAGTGCATGCAAGTAGTGTAAACCATGAGCGACTCCTAAGCAGATGTTCAGTCGTTTAGACCAACTCATGATGACCGTGCCTCTCCTGTGCCCTGCTCACAAACACCTCAAGCTATGAGATGATGTTTGAATCTGAAAATTTTTACATGGAAGCTCTCCATCTTAATTTGCTGCCAGACAGCAACACTTTCATTTAAAGATCATTCTCCTTGATTATGTCATGCACAGTAATAATTTAACTTGAAGAAAGTAATCATGCAATTTGGAGGGAGGCTGGCTGTGTGGGTTGCTCACCAAACAAGAGTTCACGAAGATCACAATTTTCCACATATTCGTATACCAAGAGCCGCTGGTCTCTTTGTAAGCAACATCCTCTCAACTTCACAAGGTTCCGGTGCCTCATAGCAGCAACAAAAACCACTTCATTGAGAAAGGCATCCATGGTTTGTTGTGCTTGTATGAAGAGTTGCTTCACAGCCACCGTATTTCCATTGGAGAGGATCCCCTAGATAGAACACCAGAAGACCTTAGATCTCATTCATGTGGATAGTTTTTTTTAATAATTGTTTCTGAACACATAACATCATTCAACTAGTTTGTTGCGGATCTTTCTTAAAATAAAGAAGAGGAGCCCTGAATCTGGTCTCCCTGGCGGGTCTTTATGGACTAATTTGTTCTGAACCAAATTTCAAGTCCTGCTCGAGTCCACAATTAAAAGCCCTCGTGAGGGCCGAATAAGGTTAATAATGCATGTGAAGGCAAGTTTCTCGAAATTTTCAAGGGAGGCAAGACGATCTCGCACAAACCTTGTACACGGTGCCGTAACCCCCCTTGCCTAATTTCATGTGTGGGTGAAAGTCTTGAGTTGCTACCCGGAGCTCATTGTATGTGTAGATTGTAGGCTTCACTTCGTATTCAGCAAACTCTGCACAAGATATGTCAAGATATTAGCAACTTCTTAGTAGGACAGTAAGAGTTGTCTTCTAACTAAATTCAGAGACTTTTTGTCAGAAGTTCGTCCCCTTTTGATTTTCTATTGGTTATTTTGCATGCAAAATCAACAACTTCTTTCCGCTTGCGGTGCATGTCCAGAGATAGTGTTTGCATTTGAATGAAGGAGCAACCTATTTCGGTTCATCGAGGTCCAAACTCATTTGAAGATCTCTTGGCATGCCAAAATGAGTTGACCCTCAATGAGCCGATATAGAATGTTCTTTGCGCAAACCTCCACACTTATACCTTTAAGCACAGTGCACCTTAAACTTCCGAACACATGGAAAGGCTCTATGCAAAACAACCAACTCCCGAGCAGAAGCCATGTTGAGTTAGAGTATTTCTCTAATATTAGAAAGTTAATTTTTTTGCTTTAAAACGCTTTTAAAAAAAAAAATTCTTGACATGTACAGTGCATTATAGCATAATATGAGAAAGTGAGACTTACTATGCTGAACTTCAAGGAGGATTTTACTCTTGTCTCGTTTGCTCTTCCAATGAATGAAAGTGGTGGTCAAAATAATGATGCTCAACAAAGATCCACCCACCACAGTTGTACTGATTATAATAGTATTCTTGTTGCTTGAATTGACTTGGCCTGCACACAAAACCCAGGCTGAGAGTAAAGCTTATGACTCATGTGCAGCCAACCCTAACTGGCATGCAAAAGTTTGAGCAGAATAATAGCCTAGCACCTTCAAGTCACATGTCAATGTAGATTAATTGCATCTAGGAGAAAAGAATTAAACAAAAATTATGATTGTGATTTCAAGTACCGCTGTCAATGCATTGTTGTGAACAAACACATCTCTCCAAATCTGTCTCCTTGGAGACAATGTTGCAATATGGATTGCCTGTTAAACTGCAAGAGTCAACCATGTCAGCTATAAATTAACCTCACAGTTGTAGAATTCTAGAATTCAACTAGAAAACATTTCACTGCATGGTTTGAACAATGTCTGATGAATGAACAAAGTCCTTACTTGACAATTAAAGTGCGGAGGTTGCTGACATAATCATTATACAAGACACCAGTGATATTGTTGTTTGAAATGCTGAGTGTTAACTCTGAAGCCCCTCCAGCGTGGCGAGTAATCAGAATTTGTGCAAGGTCAAGAGTCCCCCCAAAGTTGTTGTCATCTAAATCTCTGCAACAGACATTGTTTACCTCCAGTCGGTTAGTGCTTCAAGTGATGGATATGCCTACAACAAGGAAAAAAGGCCCGAATTTGTACAAAGTGGAGAAGATCAAGGTGATTGTAACCAGGGACATACATTCTGGTCATGTTTTGAAACGAAGTCAACAAATTGGAAGGTATTTCACCAGTCAAAGAGAGTCCTCGAAGCATTCTGCAAACATATAATCCAAGGGTGTCAATGAAGGGGAGGCAGTGACAAAAATAAATTCTCTGGTTCAACTACTAATTTGGGCTGTGACAGAAAGATTTTCTATGATTCTGGGGAGCTGGTCAAGTTAGAAGTTACTCACAAAACTTGTAGATTGCTCAGATTTGCTGTCCAGGAGGGGTACGGGCTTGGGTCAAAATTGTTGTAGCTCAAATCTCTGTTTAAGGAAGAATCCATGCACACGATTCGGTTAAGTGAAACACAACATCAAGTAGTAAGAGTTGATGATGTCTTCCAACCTGAACTACAAGTGTGATAGTAATGGAAGTCTTGCAGAAATTGAAGATATTGCAAGTTTACTTTTTGTCTTGCTGCAGAACTTAAAGCGTTTCCAAACTTACAAGTGTTTCAATGTTGCCAAACTTGGAGCAAGGTTGGGGATGGGACCACTAAATCTATTGTTTGAAAGATCAAGAGTAGTCAACGAAGTGACGTTGAAGAACGTGGAGGCATTTATTTCTCCATCTAGTTGATTTCTACTCACATTCCTGAGATTGGCCACGAAATCATCAGCTTTAAAAAATGAAAAATGAAATACAGGTGATAGATAGTGTACATAACTTGAATAAAACATTTGCAGGGAAATATATTATTAGGAGGAGCACAGGACAAACTTACAAGTAGTTGAGGGCATGTACTTGTTGTACGTTGGGAAGGCTACCATTGAAATTATTGTTGGAGTAATCTCTGCAACACCAAACATAATGTTCATATTTTAATAGCTAGTCGAGTTTGAGTAGGTCACAGGGAATTTACGACATGCACATCATGCAGGAAAGCGGCCAGACAAAGTTCCTTGTGGCTCAAGATGGTACATGGGTCTTAAATGGTTAGTTTTTTCCGACTAAGTTATTCATGATTTTCGGATCTCATATGAACATCTCATCGAAGTGAAGATTCTTGTGCTCATTCAATGGTCTAATAGGTCCCCAATTATGTTGAATATTGAGCCTAGAATGGTTATTATATTTTGATCACAGAGTGCAAGATTCTTTTGTAAATACATCATGATCACTTTTTGGTATCTGTTCTTGGAGCGACACAAAACCACATACCAGTCACATATAGGTGCCTTAATAAGAAAAGTAACTGAATAAGGGTTGACTACCGTATTGAATATAGATAACACTGAAATGAAAACTGGAAGATTAGTGTGCCAAGTTTAATTGAATCGTTTAAGGTTTAAAACCATTTCATTTGAATCCTCGGAGACTTACAAGAATGCAATATTAGCAGATATGCTTCCATCCATGTCTGGGAGGCGGCCACTGAAGTTATTGAAAGACAAATCTCTGCGGTATCATCATTCAAAACAATCATCAGGTTGACAAGTATTATCACATAATTGTTCATATCAAACTGAGGAGTCACCAACCATATAATGTCAGAATTGCAAAATTTGAAGGTGAATTTCTCACTCTTCAATATCTGCCAGGATGTGAATCGAGATGACTATTTGACATGCACAAATTCATCTCAAAGCAATCGATTTTGGAGGTTGGAGAATGCTTACGCTGAAACAATGTGATGCAGATACTGCAAGAAGTCTGGAGGTACGTCCCCCGAAAAATTGTTGCGGGAGAGATTCAGTGTTTGTATGGTTTGAAACGATATCGTATTGTTTTCAGGAAGCCCCCCCGACAGATTGTTATCACTTAGATCTCTGCAATTATGACAGTGTACCAAAAAACTCACGATTTTTTTAAAATAAAAATAATTTAAAAATGAAATCTACATACTTATTACATCATGATAATCATTACAGGACTTCAAAATAAAAAATTCCAGACCCAGATTTGGTGCTGACTCAACTCCTGGATAATCGACCTGCACAGGTACAATAAAAATTGCAAATTTATGGAGAGTCAGGCTGACAATGAACAGCTGTCGGAGACTTACAGTGCCTGAAGAAATATAAATGCTTCGGATGAAAATTTGGGGATCGATCCAGTGAAAGCGTTACCATGAAGGTCTCTGCAAATCCACAGGTTGGAAGAAGTTGAATCACTTGGCAGTTCCATCTACTCTTGTCAAATTAGAACTAATTGGCAATTGAATGCAACTAAATCACCACGAAAATATATTGAATATCAAATTAAAATGTAAATCACTCCATGACTCACAACTCAAACAGACTATTGATGTTGCCGAGTTCTTCAGGAAGGGCGCCAGTCAAGTTTGGATTCCTCGTCAATGTTCTGCCACAATCACACCAAACCATGCCTTTAAAAAAGTGATAGTTTTCGATGTTAGTAAAAGTGAGAATTTTTGTGGTTGCATATCATCATCTTACATTTTCAACATTCACAACAATCTCAGAGTGATTAAACTTTGAGGGTTTCTTTCCATCAACTTACAAGGAGACCAGGTTACTAAGGTTCCCAATGGCTGGAGGTAAAACACCTTGCAAATTAGCCCCATTCAATCTCCTGTGCAGACAAGTCCACCCCAAAAAAACGTTGAATTAGTTCAAAGGATACCCGATTCCATTATCAGAAAAGAAACACAACCTTGATTTGCATCATGATGATATTCATCAACTGTGGCCACCAAATGATGTTTTCCTGAATAGATCATATTATATAGCAGCGGCTTAATGACTGAGAAGATCAAATTTTTGTGAGTTTTGAGTAGAAGTAGTATCTGACTTACAATCCCACAATCCAGATGTCCCAGTTATTGCCATTTTGCAGCCTTCTTTTGGCGTGGCAGAAAACTCCTTGCCATGGACTGAATGGGGAGCAGGGATAATAATTTTGGGGTGGGCTCAATGAGTTCCACCCTACTAAATCGTTCACACCATTTTCACTGCTTTGGTTCCATGCACCCCAAAGTTGTTGCATTGCATACACTACACTTACCACAAAATTAAGCCCACATTGTCACCTCACAAATTTAACATCAAACGAGAGACTTTATACCAGCAATTCTAACTCTCTTGACATTGAATACCCCTCTCAATCCCAGAAAGAAATGCAGCTGAAGTTCTATTACTTGCAAGCAGAAACCGCAACTTTATTCGACTTCGTAGGCAAAACATGGAGGGGCTTACAATCACTTTGGGTGTAATTCAAAACTGGCGAGGCTGATCCTTTCTGGTTACCGAGGAGTAGGAGGAAATACACAAGCTGCACAAGTGCAAACTTGCAGGTCATCCAAAATTTCATCTTGGCTGCCTGGATCTCCACAAACAAAAAATTCCTACCTGTGATGCATACTACATATTATATATATGCTCCTCTGGAGGGATTCAATATTTTTAGCTGCTTAGGTTTTGGAGATTCTCCGAGTTGGGATATACAACTTCATACTTGAAGCAAGCTTAGCTCAGGTCTGAAATGAAGTTGGTTGCCAGTATGCAAAGTCTCCAGTGACCCCAAAACATGACCCAAAACTTCCACTTCTCGAACCTGGAGTTGCTCATGCTGACAAAGGATCTGTAGTTCACTGAAGATTGGCAGAAAAGAAAAGAGACCGATCGCCTTCAACATACTTATTACTCACACACTCCTAGTCCCCGAAAGTGCCAAGTCTAACTGTAAGTAATAGTAGCTCCAAATTTCAACTAAATAAATTCAAATTAGCTGACTGTGACTGAGGGGGGAAATAAAAAAAGGTAAGTTATCCGCCAGTGCCTGTTACGTAGCAACAAGGTCTCAATTTCCACGTTTCCACCCACCCACCCACAGGCAGCAACTTGAGGACCTGTCAACCTTTGAGCACGTAAAAGCCTGCCATCCATATTGGACTCACCAAAAAACTCGAAGCCCTTCAAGTAAATAATTTAAGTAATAAACTTATTAGAATCGATCCATCCATCCGCAGTGAGCGGTTCACCAACCCTGCTTCATCTGAATTTTCTTCTTCTTCTTCTTCTTCTCCTTCTAGTAGTTCTCAAGATAATAATATCTAAAATATGATGGTAGGCTCTATGTACGTACACGGTGCTCCTCCCAATACTTACCAGGGAAGGTTCCTCCATAAGGCGCTCCGGGTGGGAATTGCTACGAATCGATTGAGTCGGTTCTCCGATTTGCTGAAACTTCGGAACTTGATTGTATCCTTAATTACTGTAAGTTTGCCACTAAGATAGGTTATAGATGGAATGGTAGCGACCTGGTCTCTTCCAAACACTTGCAATTTTTTATATTAGTGCACAAAGTTCAACTGCCCTGCCAGTTTTTCCGTTGCCACATTGACGTTAGGATAAACTTGAACACCTACACTAGGATTCAAGTACTTAGAACTCGTGCCATGAGTTTGTCAAGATTAATATTTGATTCAATGTGGCTGTTACTTGTAACGTGGCAGTTGTTTAGTTAATAAGAGTTCTTTGATGTGGCAACTGACTGTCGGACACTGAAGTTAGTTTTTTTTGTTTTTGTTTATTTCAGTTTTTAGTTTTTCATGCTGTTGTGTGAAAAGGAGTGGCATTTTATGGACACCCTTGAGATCCTGAGGAGATCACCTTTGGAGTTTCTGGTGCAGAATCCAATCACTAACTTAACTTAACAGAGATTCACTGCAGTTTCAGATGAGCTGGAGTAGTCTTGCTTGAATCCCCATTCACATTTTAAATCTTATGTGAAGGTAGATGGGTCTTGAATGGGTACTTTTTTCAACCAACCTACTTCTCATAGGATGTGAACCACACGATTAGCACCAGATAATTAGCAAATCTAAATCGAGGCTGTAGCAACCAATGATCGGGGAGAACCGGCAGTTAGTTACAGATGAACCGGTTGAGTTTGAGAAATAACCGGTTGAAGTTCAAGACTGCAGGAAAATTACCAATCATTTTAGAGGAATTTGTAGAATATACCCCAATTTAATAAAGGAAAACCGGAGGATGTCAACATGTAACCGGTTGGACTTGCAAACACTAGGATCTCAACTGATTATGCCCAAAAATCTCCCCGATCACTGGTAGCAACTTTTCTTTACATTATTTGAAGCTCATATGAATATCTTATTCATTGTCACAGGGAAGAGTCTCATGTTCATTAAATGGTCATGTAGGTCCTCTCAATTATGTTGACTATTGAGTCTAAAAAGGTTAACGTATTTTGAACACGTAGTCCAATCTATCTAAAACACATGTTTTCAATGTCCGTTCTTTCAATGGATGCACACCTAATCACATACCACTAGTAGAGGTGTCCAATTGAGATAAGTAACCAAATTAGGCACATCTACCATACTAGAGTAATTGCACTGCACCCATTGGCATATGCAGTGCATCATGTTGGGTCATTAGTTGGGGTTTAGGGTTTAGGACTCTATATATTGACTTAACCCTTCAAGGTCAAAAGGCCCGTTATGGGCCTCAAGAGATCATACAAATGTATATAAGGTTATGTAAACTATTTTTTTCAGTCAATGATATTAAAA
Organism: Polytrichum formosum; assembly: GCA_964035585.1. NCBI lineage: Eukaryota > Viridiplantae > Streptophyta > Polytrichopsida > Polytrichales > Polytrichaceae > Polytrichum > Polytrichum formosum. Next base: position 27,053,519 of record OZ037939.1, on the reverse strand, counting down.
GTCAATCCCTAGTGGAGGCAAGCATGGTCAAGTGCACAAAAAGGTGCTCCAATATATTAAAACCATAAATTCTTTGGTCAAACACCTAAAAGTAGTAGCAAAGTGTTGTTTAAATTGGATTTCTTTTCATGGCGCTCTCTATTGTTATGTTAGGTACTCAATTATTTGAATATCAAGATGAGATCTTCAAATCTAATCATTAAAAGTATTGCTCAAAAGGTAATGGCTAAATCTGGTTTTGGATGTAAATTTCATGACGTTAAATATTTTGAAGTTGGATTTTTTTCCCATATTCTTTGAATTCAATATAAACTTGAGGGTTACATTACAAAATTTGTAGGAAAACATCAATTTGATGTACTTTTATCATATTTAAACAAATTTTAGAGAGTTACATGTTCAATACATATATATACTTGCACACTACTTGAACCATCTTCTAAAACGTGTAGACTTTTCTTGAAAAACAATTTGTCATTATAAATCTCTTGGCTTTGTAGATCAATGTGTTTTTCAAATGTTCATGATTTTCTCCACAAAATTCAAAGTTAGTATAGAGTTTTGAATCACATTCACTTAAACCTATGCATGGTAATGGAGTTGTGCAGTTGACCGTGGTTGCGCCCAAATGAATAAATTGATTATTTATTTATATTTTTCCACTTGGACCCATACATAGAAAGATTTGGGTATGTACAAATGCCCTCGACTTAAATAAATGTGTAGTATATATTTGATCATCTTTGTCACATGTAATTGTACTACACCGTTTATGGTATTTAGTGTCACGTGCATTATTTGTGAAGGGCCTAAACTAGCTAGGTGCTTAGAGGTCTCAAAGTGTCATGCCCGCTAATTGTCAGTATGATTCCATTCATCAACATAAGTAACTTCTTTAAGTGAAAAAAAATCTACATTATGGCATTTAGAGTAGCACATTGGAATACTTTAACTTAACACTATTGAACATGCTCATGCTAAGATATTGGTCAGTGCATTTGAACACCAAGTGTCATGAGGTGACATTTATGGTGAAGCTGTTAATCATCGGTGTAACCTAGCATATGCCTCAAAACAGGATAAGTGACACTATATTGCATGTGACACTGAACACCATAAACAATGTAGTATGTGCATGTGCCGTCCCAGCCCTGTCCACCTGTGCATATGACACATCATTTTCATGTGGTCCCTGTACCTTCCAGAATGGTGGGGAACGCCACCACCACCACCACCACCGCGACTTTGATGGTATACTAGATTTTCTCTTCCTCTCTACAATACTAGGTACATTGTGTTGAAAATAGTTTCAATCGATCATAGATAAGACAAGGTTGAATTGGAGTGAATATTTGTTGAGGGCTTCTTGAAAAATTTCAGCAGGTTCACTCTGATTGTATATACTTAGATGAAAATTATAGTGCCAGACCCATTCCACAACTATCGAGTATTCTTCACATTCTCTGATCCTTAACACAAAGTTGTCACACAATCAATAACAAATGAGATACATAAGTTAACTCATAAAAATGTTGATTGAAGTTTCCCTAGAGTGTTAGACCATCGGTATGCATGGCCTAAACTTGACCTATCTATCTATCTATCTATATAAACAACATCGGTGTTTCTACCGACATGCTTTGTTTGTTCACCAACCTCTGGTTCATGGCTGTGTGGTCATGGGAGGTGGAGGTGACTTAGTGCCTATGTGTAATAGGTGGACTAGTTGGACCTATTTGAATAATCCATGGTACCATGGTTCAACTACCCTGCTAGCCTTTTTATTGCCACATTGACGTAGGAATCAACTTAAAGTTCAAACACATACAATACGGATTCAAGTACTTTGAACATAACATTATTCAGATCCATAACAGTGTTCTGTGGGGCTGTCAGTCCCACAAAACATTGTTATGGATCTGAATAATGTTATGAACTCGTGCCATAAGTTTGTCAAGTTTAATATTCAATTCGATGCAGTTGTGGCTGGTGACGTGGCAGTTGTTTAGTTAATAATAGTTCTTTGATGTGGCAACTCACGATCAGACACTGAAGTCTATTTTTTGTTTTTGTTTTTTTGTCATGTTGTGTGGAAAGGAGTGACGTTCATTGACACCCTTGAGGATGGCCTTTAGAGTTTCTATGCAGAACCCAATTACTAAACTACAAGTTAGCTTGACCCTTAAATGCTTGGGCAACCACAAAGTGGTTGATTTTGGGTCAAAAGGCCATACCATTAGAATTTTAACCTTTATTGAAAATATTCCTTTCACAAGATGTTTAAGTTAGCGTACGATGCATCTTTTGATTGTTGGGATTGAGCAAAAGACCTAATTTGTAGATTTTACGCCATTGACAAAATTAAATTTGAGTGTCCAAAATGCAAACCGAATTCTAGGGATGCTTCAATCACGTGTCTCTTGTACCTTTTCCATTTACAACTTTTTACGTACTTGTGAATACATACTATCTCTTCCTCAAATGAAAATTTGGATGAAACTTAAATTTATGCTTGTAGTAGATTTACTTCCAATTTTATTTATTTTTACATGCAAAAGTCACTACTAATCCAATATGGTCCAATCATGTTGAAATTTTGGTTATAGCTTCAATATACACTTTCCTCGTTATGTTAGATTCTACTTTAGAGTTTGCGCTCCTTTAAGTAACCAAAAATTACTCATATGCAATGCTTTGACCTTTTGGAAATAGGCCCAAGCATTTAGGGGTTAACAAAAGCTCACTACAATGTCAAACAAGCTAGAGTAGTACTTATTCTTACTTGAATCCCCATTCACATTTTAGATAAGTTAGTGCAAGCAAGAATTGCACTGCAAACCCATCCGAATATGTGACGCGCCTTGTTCAATGCAGGGTCATTAGGTTGGGGTTTAGGGTTTAGGGTTTAGTACTCTCTATAGACTAACTTACTCCCTCAAGGTCTGAGAGGAGCATTACTTTGGGTCTCAAGGCATCACACACACGTGTTCTAGATGTGTTTAAGGTTGCGTGAATTGTTATTTAGCCAACGTTATAAAGAAATGAACCCCTAATAAATTGATCGATTAACCAATTGTATTTTTTTCCAGTTGGACATCTAGAGATTTGTACAAATACCTTGGATTTGAATACAAGTGTCTTGTATATTCGACCCTCAATGTCGGCCAAGGATTCGTGGCACTCACTTAAAATCATCCATGCGGATGAAAAAAACGCAGGAATCATCTAAATGACTATTTTTAGGCAACTTGATTCCGGAAATAGAGTCAAAGGCCCCAAATTAGTCTAATGATGTCACATTCGAATGAATCGGCCCTCAACCCCATAGGGGGGCTTTTTTTATTGGAGCCACTTCATCCACGATATCTAGGATGAATGATTTTAAGTGAGTGCCACGAATCCCCAGCCCTCAATGTCGTGCATGTAATTGTATTTTCACTTCCTCTGTATAATTGGGTGCCTTTTTAAAACAATTTTAATTGAGCAAAGATTGATACAAATTTGAACTGAAGTTAATACTTGTTCCCTGAGCTTCTTTAAATTTCCAACAAGTTTACTCTCAGGGCCACTTCACACAGAAGCCAAGAGCCGTGACCATGAAATTGTGAGAGCCCAAAAGAAAGTGTCCAAAGGCCGTCCCAACATAACATTATTCAGATCCATATCAGCGTTCTGTGGGACTGACAGTATTTTGCGGAATATTCCCTGATATTTCCCACATTCAGTTTGAATGTGGGAAATATCAGGGAATATTCCGCAAAATACTGTCAGTCCCACAGAACGCTGATATGGATCTGAATAATGTTACGAACACACCTCCAAAATCATGTAGTGTGATCACGGATCCTCAAGTGTAGTGTGAAGCCATATGTGACCGGGCCCTCAACCAAATGCTATTTCAATCAATTTCTATTCATGCGGGTCCTCACACATGATAAAATAGAATAAACCAACGGTTGTGAGATTTCGGAGTGCTAGTCTCCTAGTTTTGTGTTAGGCCTACCTCAAGAGGTGGTTTTTGAAAATAGTCCCAGTGACCATGAAACATGATCCATTGGATGCCATGTAGGATTCCATGTAGACTTTACATCCATCTTGCATTCACATACTCCGTTGGTCCCTCAAGTGTAGTGTGAAGCGAACTTGGACCAGCTCCGCCTTTTCCACCAATGAGAGTGCTTGAAGTGTAATGGTCACGGGCTCTCAGTCTTGTGTGTGAAGTGGCCCTCAGGGTCTATACTTAATGAAAATAGTGGACCCATTCCAACTATAAAATGTTCTTCACATTTTCCAACTCTCGACAGAAAGTTGTTACACAACAAACAATTAGGATATGAGTTGGCTCTCAAAGATTTCAACCTACCGTTGCATGGTCTATGTCCATCAACGGGGAGATCCAACTGCTAGTTACATATTGGCTGGTTACTGTAAGATTGTGAAATAACTAGTTCAAAATCTAAGACTTTAGGCCAAAGGCCGATCATTTTAGACGAATCTATGGATTTTTTTAAGATTAAATAATAAAGAAAATATGAAAGAAATCAATATGTAACCTGTTGGACTTGGAAACATTAGGATGTTGATCAATTTTGTCCAAACTCTCCTCGTTCAATAGTCTATGCTTTTTGGATGAGACAATTCCCAATTTGATCCAGCAACCAAAACTGTCTATTAATAGTGTTAGAGTGCCCACAATAGGGCCACAAGTAAGTCAACACTTTCTCATCTTTGTGTGCACCATACTGTATTCTTTGTTTTTTTTTTTTTTTTTTTTTTTTTGAGACAGAAGGCCGACAGGCCAACGCCAAAGCACAGGAGGCAGCTGACCACCTGGCAAGTTTTCCGTCAGGTAGAGAGGAGATTTCACAGCCGGGATTCGAACCGCCAACCTCTTCCTTGAGATTTGGGTATCCCTCCACCATCATCCGGTAGTTTAGGGTCATCTCGGACCATACTGTATTCTTTGTCACGCGGTGCATAGTAGGAGGGTTTTAATATAACTCATGGGACTATTGATTGGATTTTTTCTAGGATGTCAGATCATCGGTATGCATGGCACAAACTTGACCTGATTTAATAATCCAAGGCAAGGACTTGCAAGGGACTTCATATTTCCTATATATAACACTAGAACATTATTGAAAGGTTGCTCAATCTCGGAGGTGTTTAACCCCTAAACGCCTAGGGGTTTTAGCTTGAATCATAGATGCACTATAAAGTATGAATTAGAAACTTTATTTTGTGCTGGCATACAAGAGGAAGTTTTAGTGGGTTGATTTTAAAACACATCCATGCGGTTGGAATATGGATCTTCATCCTTTGTCTCCACCGAATCATTGTCCAAGCACTTTCCTTCAGAAAATAATACAAATTCCAAGATGTATCAAAATCATTTGACCTTTGATATGATTGGCTAAAAGTGTGAGCTTCATAATTTGGTGGGCATAACCAAAAATATTAATGTCACTAACACTGTTACTTTCCCAAAAAAACTAATTTTTCAACAAAGACAAATGAAGGGTTCCAACCACTTTAGGGTCTATATCTTAGAGTCATTGATATAAAATTTCGATCCGTTTACTCTAGACGGTGCAAAACTTTATTATGTCAAAGTGCAAGGAAAAAAAACAAGAAAAGAGAAAACTTTGCCTCCACAAATATATCTTTGAAAAACGCTCACAACCATTTTTTGACTTCTTGGGCATCTAGGATTAAAGCTACTCACAAAGATCTTAATGTGGAAACATGGGCCTATGAACAACATCTTCATTCATCTTGATTCACCTTTTGAACTAGCTTTGGCCCTCGTCAGACATTGACATGATGATCTGCTGCATATTAGAGTTATCCGTTAACTAAACCCCAGTTTAGTAGGGAGTTAGTTGCTATGCATGCAAGACTTTCCATGTTCGGTAAGTTTAGGGTGCATGATTGGAATCAATGCGGAGGCTTGAATCCGGGACATTCCATATTGGTTCATTGGGTGCCAAACTCGTTTTGGCATGCCTTACCTTGCCAAAACGAGTTTGGCACCCAATGAACCAATATGGAATGTCCCGGATTCAAGCCTCCGCATTGATTCCAATCATGCACCCTAAACTTACCGAACATGGAAAGTCTTGCATGCAAAGCAACTAACTCCCTACTAAACTGGGGTTTAGTTAACGGATAACTCTATTAAGATCTTCATTTCCCACTAATTAGTGGTCTCTAAATTTTTGCCCCACTTTAGATGAGCCCGGAAATCAAGTTGGGTCAAAGCATTCTCGTTGGTTTAGAGCAACTCTGTATGGATACTCACACCCTCCACATTTTGAGTCCAATGTGTTAAACAAGTGGCACCTACATGATGGAAAAAGACCGGGAACTTTTTGGGCTCAATGCACTAGAAGAAATCGTGTCCAAATGAATCATGGTCATCGGTGATGGCAGTCTTTGTGTCCACTGCCATTCTGACTAAAACCCGCATTCTGACTGCCGCTGTGACTGCAATTTGGGTATATGTTAGCAAATGTTGGGTGTAACCTGGTTTAGATGGGTGACGGTTGTGATGTCAACCCGATCAGTTGACCATCACCGTTTTGGTAGCCTTTGGGTGGCATTTTTTGTGTCTTGGGTATAGATTTTGGGCATAGGGTTGCCGGTTTTAGGTTGTACAATGTACTGCTGATGGTGGCTGCCATACTTGGGTGGCTTGGCACCAGTGTCGGGTATCATTGGCACCCCATGCCACTGCGTGTTTAGGGCATTTCCTGACCTTTCCTTGTATTGGTTTGTATTCCCCATATGGGTCAAACCCCGAAACCCACAATCCATGATGTTAGGTTACTACCCAACCCCAAAATGTGGGCCCCACCACCAAATATGCTTTTGAAGTTTTGGGTCCATAACGTTACTAAGTAGTTGTGGGTCCTGGGATGCTTGGAGCTCAACTTAAACCTAAGTCTCATGACGCAAAGTTTGTGGATCCCATTCTTAGGGCCTATGGAATAAATGCACACTGTAATATTGGATCAGAACATATGATGATTCAATGTTAGACCAACATTTTTTGGGGGCTCCAACTAAAGTAATCTAAAACTCAATACATGTGACTGTGATCTTTCACCTGTGGAAGCCAGGGTAAATCTAGATCAATAGTATAAGTCAATTGATCCCTCACCAATCGATGCTTTCTAATAGATATCGATGATATGCCATGGATGCCAATGGGTTAGCAATGTTGTGAGGGGACCGGGGTGGAATGAGCATATTACTAAAACCTCACTTTCATAAATGGGGGGTGTATGGATAGTAGAACCTACAATTTTGTATCATCAAAACAATGAATTGCGTAACAACTGATTACCAAGTTCATCAGAAGGCTGATTTTTGCAGTTGATATCCACACTACGCCAAGCGTTCTAAAGTCTTAGATTGTGTATTGTGTGAGTTTGTAGTTTCAACATGATGTATGCATAGTGCAAATCTGTAAATGGTTAACAGTCACTTGATGTGCGCATTATCGACAATTCAGAAGACTTTTGTTTGAACTAGAGATAGCTAGAGGTAACTCATATTGTACACGAAAAGTTGCTGCAAGTTGTTATAGGCAAGGGCCATAACATATCTTGAATGTCACCTGGGTCTCAAAATATCTGCACATCGAATGAATGTAACTTACCCTCTTCAAATTTGTCATGGCAAAATGAGCCGCCATGAATGGAATCAAGCGTCCTTGTGAACAATTGTCACATTTGTGAGGGAAGAAATAACAAACGTAGTAGACGATTGCAGGCACTGTGACCCACTTGGTTCGGATTCCCTTAAGGAAATTTTCATTAAGTGATGCAAATTTATTTCCGTTGAACAATTCATGTGTCATCACTTTCAGATACAAATATGTACATATCTTCCTGAGCTTTGAAAACTCTAGCTCAAGGGGACAACCATCATCCCATGATGAAACTTTGCAAAATTCAGTGAAATGTTCATACCAAGTGTAGCATGTGGATTGCATCCCTGTGTCCTAGGTTGATGTATAACAACACACAAGTTATAATTCAGGCCTCTTCTCGTGGTTCAAACTCAAGAACACTTGGACCTACCAACCATCATTGATTGTTGCCATTTGCTGCTAGTGGTCATGCCACGATTGGTTTCCTTTTTCTTTCTTGAATTTATTTTGATGCAGATGACCTTGTTCCTGAACAAAAAGAGTGTAACACAAGCAGTACATAATTGGCGTTCTTTCCCTTCTGAACCAGTTCGGTAATATAAACATCACCATGCTCAAAAGCACACTTGCACAATGGGAGCAAGAAAACAGTTTGCACATGCGAATGCGTTTGTAACATGTTGGTCAAAGGAAACACGAAGCATATGCAATTTCAGGTTGCAGATCATCATTAAGTCACTTTTAAGGTCACGAAATAAGAACTAAATACACAATGCCTCCAAGAACTGATATTTGAGTTAAAATTGGGCCAAGTCCTAGTCCAGATTTTCAATATGTTGGATTGTATCAAATTAAGATCCTTCAATAGAATTTGTAGAGATGATTATGATGATATTATAACATTTTCATTTTTTTTCAGTTAATTATATAGATTTAACACCCAAAACTAGATTCTTTTCATCATGTTTTAATATCATAAAATCCAAGTAATCATTGAGGATTCACATATCTCCCATGGAATTTAGGTAGATTGAAAGTGTATGACGGATGCCCAAAAAGTGCAGATCTTGAAAATGTGTCCAATTTCACTTAAATATGAGTTCAAGCAATCTCACCTAAAAAGTAATGGCTTGCTAACCCAGCAATTGAGTCTCATCCTGGATTTAGTTCAAAGTGAGGATTTGTAAGTGGATTAAACCTACAAAAGATGTGCCTGACAGTGGATTACCCACACAGGTTCAACAACAACATGAATTTGAAAGTATAGGATCTCAGAAAAGACATACAATTTTACACATGTCTTTGTATTAAGAATAATTTCCAGTCTTCGCAGTCAGGCTTGCTACCGAAATCAGATGAAAGGATCATCCTTCTCTAAAGTCCAGACATACATCCAAATTGGCACTGCATTCTCAAATTTTGATCCAGTTCTTCCCCTCTTTGCCAGTAGGAAGTATCATGCAAGACTTGCGGAGAATCTAGTGTGTGCACCTACCCATCTTTGAACTGCCTTCCACATGGTGATCGAAAATGGAGAAGTTTATGGAATCAGACTACATATGACGAAGATTAATAGGTCCTGCACACACGAGGATGACATACAAAACAATTTATAAAGCTTTGGGGTCATCATCATTCCACAAATTGGTCATCACAATTCAACAAAACCATGCCATGCTCACCGTTTCAGTTTAAAGCACAATGCATGCGCCTGGTTTGATGAAACTACGGCACTACACTAAATATTGTATTTAGTGTCACCATTTCTATTTGTCTTGGTCAATACTAATTATAAACTGCCCGTGTAGTTTCACCAACACTAAATGGTAACCCAACATTACTTGTCATACCTCGTAAATTACAATTATGTTGAAATTATTGTAACTTATTAAGTGATTTTTCAACCAAATTTCAATCATTCATGATGATATTTCATTACAGGAATGTTAGGATGCAGAATATACCAAAAGTGGGTGAAGTAAGTAGGGATGACGATATTTGTAAACTTATTCCATAAGAAGTGGCATTAGGATAGTTACCACAGTGACATAAAATTCCTTATGACACTAATTACTGTATTTAGTGAAGTTCTGAACTTGCTACACTGGGTAAGCTTAAAATGTGGTGGAACTTCTTATTATTTGAACTGCCAAATTCAATGGTAAGAAGCAGTTCCAACCAAGTTTTCTCCACTGATCATGACATTCGAACTAAAGCCCAATGCATGGCACAATAATTCTTGCTGAATAACTTAACTTGGTAATGATCAGTGTGTTACCAGGAATTAATGCTCCAAAGCTCTCAAGTTCTTTTATATTAACAGTGACTGTCAGTAGCTTTTGTATCACAATCCAATTTTCAGATGGAAATTATTATTGGGTCCCCAGGTGACCCTTCCCATGTGACAGTGTAACCTTTTAAACAATTCAACCAGCAATCTGAAAGTAGCTAAACATAATTTAGCAGATGACATGCTCAAACTGTGACAGGATCATAACACTTACATCTTCAACCTTGAATGTTTTCTTTGTTCCGGGCAACTTAACTTCAACTTAACCTTTGAAGGTGTTTGGAGCCCGATTTAGGCCTCATATGTACCTACACAATATATTTTGACATTGTACAACGTGAATATAGACTGTGATGTGATTTTTTGTAAAGAGTGATAAGTTGTAACTTTAAAGTCTTGCATGGTTGTGAGTCACACAAAGCAACTGGAAAAGAGTTTGATGAATATTTCATATCATTTAGTATAAGGAAAGACTATACAACTAGTATGAACATGTAGGAAGCATTTAGGGTTAAGCACGACCTAACAATCACACCTTGCTCCTCCTTCTTGTGATCTACCTGGACATTACTCAACTTAAGTGCTCAATGTTCTCGTATTGCATATTCCTTCTTTGCCATTCACTTTAGATTCATCTTGAGGATTTTCAATCCAACATTTTTATTTGAGAATCAAAGTGCGATTGCCTAAGTATTCATGAGGAAAGAGGACATTCCCTCCCACTTAATGCCTAAATGCCTACCCATTGCCATCCCAAAATGGCTTGGGAAGCCCCTCTCTGAATATCAAAACATGGGCACTTGTCATTGGCACATCTGATAAGTGAATTCCAAATCCAACTATTAGATGTCTAGAATGTGTAGGTGAGGATTACCTCAAACATTTTTAGTTGTCTGCATACACATACTAGATGATGGCTTTTGGATGGACTGGGACGAGTGGCAAGTGGTTCAAACCTTGGACAACTAACCAACCAATTCAAGTATAAATTAACTAGTTGCCGTTCGTAACTATAGTTGTTCGTGATTTGATCTGCCAAAAAAATGTAGTTAACTATAGTTATATCTAGTTAACTAAAGCTGAGTGCAGCCTATAGTGTAGTACCAGAACAGATCAAAGCATCTATATCTTTTCTTTTTCCTTTTATTCAGAATTTTATATTTGGGACCTAATTCCATTTGTGACTTGGACTCAATCAACACCCAATGAGCATTATATGTAAGTAACTTAGAGTATAATGGGTTCAACTACTACAAGGAACGGTGGGTTCTATTCCTTCTTGGGATGGGCCAGCATGGGTGACAAGCATTGATTCTAACATAAGGTCTCTTACATAAATTATTGTAATATATTTCATTTCATTTTTTGAGATAAATGAAAGGACTCGCCAGCTGGCTACTTATAGATTTTGGGACTCTCAAGTTTTAGTTGTCTGAATTTTTTCTAGTTAACTATAGTTGTTTTTTTTTGAATCCGGTCTTACCACAATCAATGGGAAGAGCGTGTCTTTCTTGTAATCCAATTTGCATAAGTAACGGAAGATGTAATAGAAGTATTTGCAGTTTATGTACATGCCACGCTTTCTAATGGATGTGCCGTTCATGCTTCCATAATGGGGACAAGTATAAGATGGCAAATTACAAAGTGTGATGTTATAAACTTTCTCGTTAGAAGCAGTCTTGGACGAAAGCGTGATAATAGCACCAAGTCCAAGGTAAGGAAGGAGGTTCGCCCCGGTAATAATTCCAGTTACATTCCTTGTACTCTCCCATTGATTGTGGTGATTTTCGGTGGGTGCCTTACAACTTCGACAAACTTGTATGCCATTCCAAAGAGAAGGGATTCTTTCGGCATGTGTTGGTCGAGGATGAGTCCACAAAACATGCTAAAATACTCTAGACATGGAAAAAAGTTGTCGAGGGGAAATGGGCACGCTGGATTGTAGGCAGAACCCAGCTTCTTCAAGCTCAATGACTTCAGTACGGGTAAGGTTGGTACCAGTAAGAACATGCCAAACTTTAGGAATTTCGGGTCGTGTAGGTCCCATGACGCAACGCGCAATTTGGTCTAGACAAAATCAAAACTCCTCGATTTCAATTGTTGTGCCCTTATACTCATGCTTCTGTCCTTTGTAAGTAGGGGCAGCAATGGGTTTCCCATGCCTAACAACCAACAACTTGCATTTGGCTTGTGTGTATTTTTGAATGGCGTGACATCATTTCTTTGATTTGTGTAAGATTCTTGCTATGTGTCATTTCACAATCTGTTCCACCACAGTTTAGATACCTTTATAATCATTGGATGATAACTCTATTAGAGGTTCTAGGGACTCACGTTTAATACCTTAGAGATTGATGAAGATAGTATTATCAGAACGGGCATTTGATGGAAATTTCACTCGTACTGGACGTAACAATGGATATTTAACACTAGACGTACGAGAAACATGAGTTAGTATTTAGGTCGAAGTTGCGAAGAGCTCTGAGGAGATACTATAAACTCTATAGCGTCATGCATGAAAAAGCCAGTAGAAGCCTTCATGATCGTTGTATTTTGATTGGAAGATAGATTCTTTGAGAACACTAGAGTCACCTGACACTTCTTCCTCTACGACAATAGAAGGAAGGAAGAATCCAAAACAGACATAAAAAACATGGGCATGCCCATATACAAAGCCTCTAGCACCCAATGGTAAAACGAATGGGACCTCATAACCTATTGCAACAATAGTAGCCATAGGGAAAGATTTAAAAGGGATAACAAAAAACTACGGACAAGCCACAAGAACACAAAGACATGATAAGAAGCAAATGATAGTATTGGCGAACGGAAAGGTTGTGAATATAATGAATGAGAAATTAGAGGGGTTGAACCAAACGAAAGGAAAATGTATGATATTAAATATTATACAATATTTGGTATAGAAGGAAATATTATAATATTATTTAAAAATAAAATTTATACAGCGTGAACAAATATTAACAAAATATAATGGTTGTAATCAACAGAGTACACAACCTTTCATTTGCAAGTAGTGGGCCAAACGAGGGGTGTGACATAGTTCGTATATTATGAAAGTTATTAATTTATGCAAGATTTATAATTGGCAGTGACAACTATTATAAGTAGCACTATTTCAACACACAATATTACAAATGGCAATATTACAATTGACATCATTACAAATGGCAATATTACAGATGGCACTATTAAAACGGGTACTATTAGAACTAGCAACTAGCAATATTACAACTGGTAATATTAGAGCTGGTTTTATTAGAACTGACCCAATATGTGTATGTATACATGCATATAACTTAAGAATATTAAATAAACTAAGTGTAGCCGTTAACGGCTACATTTTTACAACTATTAGTCATACAATGAGGTGGGCTAGTTATGAAGACCATCATATAATATAAAAGTTCACAAATGGAAATGAAGCAGTATAGAGAAATGCATGTTGTTGAGAGTGGACGATGTAGTTGAGAGGGAAGCTAAATGTGTTTAGATGCAAGAGAACGTCATTTGTCCATTGTTAGCAGTGGTCACTCTAGTGGATGGTAGGAAAAAAAAGTAAGAGGAGGAGTAGTTTTCATTTTTCAAGTAAGCGACAATTGTCAAGGGCTAGAATGAATAGACATGTTCCTCAAACGATAGGAGTGGACCTATCAGGCACAATAAGAAATTTGAAGTACGAAGATATTGTAGTATAATATGAAGTCATAAAGGAAGATGTCTTCGAACATGAAACCATTACATACGAAGCTCAACCACATATTATCTCTGGATGCAATGAGGAGGATGAAAAGGAGGAATATGATGACAAAAATATCGACAGAGAGAAAACGACACAATATAATGAGGAGGAACAACCATCTGAGCCGGAGATGAAAGTAGGAAATATAAACGAAATGATAAGAGAATAACCCTGAAATGAGAATAAATTTGAAGGTATATGATATACATCGTATTGTGCACACCGAAAATACGATTCCAACGATATACAACACAAAAAAATGATTACATTTTGTGTATTTTAGAGCCAAAAAATAATCATAGCATCTTAGAATTTGACCCAAAATCTTCAAGAGTTGAAGATTTTTGGAGAAAATCTAACCATATTAATTTTAATAGAATTTGGCGATTAATATAAAATTAAATTTCTGTCCAAAAATTCCGAACAAAATTAAAATGACTGTAAATGATATTATGCATAGACATAATTTTTTTTGGAAATAAATATGAAAATTTTAAAAATTTATAGCGATCAAGATGCACATTTTTTCCTCTCTTTTCCAAAAGGGTAGCCATTAATGGCCACTTTTTTTTCATGTCACTTTGTTTTATATATGTGGTTTCTTCCATATATAAACATTCATTTCCACAAAATAATTTGTCTTCTAAAAGGGTGGCCGTTAACAACCACCCTTTTTAACTGTCACTTTGTTTTACATATGTGGTTTCTTCCACATATAAACACTCATTTTTACAAAAAAAATTGTCTTGCATAAGAGTGGCCGTTAACCATATTAAATTTAATAGAATTTGGCAATTTATGTAAAATTAAAATTATGTCCAAACATTCCAAAAAAACATTGGAGTAAATGTAAAAGATATAATATATAGACATAATTTTTTTGGAAATAAATATGAAAAATTGAAAAATTTATAGCGATTAAAGTGCACTTCATTTTATTTTTCTCTCTCTCTTCCAAAAAGGTAGCCATTAACATCCACCTTTTTTATTCCGATTTTTGTGTTCTGGTTTAGGGCGGCCGTTGATGGCCTGCCCTTCTAAGGTTTCAATCTCCATTTAATAACATGATTTCTTTGAAATAAAATCACACAAATGAATCATTTTCTTTTCTTCCAAGGAAATGGCCGTTAATGGCCATTGTTTTTCCATTTCAATTTGTTTTACATATGTGGTTTATTGTACATATAAACACTCACTGTCAATTAAAAAAAATTCCTTGCATATAGATGGCCGTTAACGGCCACCTTTTTTTCATTTCACTTTATTTTGCATATATGGTTTTTTTCACATGTACACAGTCACTTATTCAATTTTTTTCTTCTTAAAGGTGGCCGTTAACGGCTACCCTTTTTCATTTCACTTTGTTTTGCATATGTGATTTCTTCCACATTTATACACTCACTTTTCATAAAAAAAGAATTCGTTTGATAAGAGTGGTTGTTAACGGTTTTTTTTTCATTTATGTTTCTTTTACATATATAGTTTCTTTTACATGTAAACATTGTTATTCATCATTTTTGTTGTCCTTATTTGCTCATCCCAAATCAAATCTTAGGAAAGGAAGAGTCGGTTGGGCAAGACTATAGTCATGTGAACCTTATGAAGAGACTCTTGAGATCAAGCTACGGAGAGATGTGGCAGTTGGGGAAGTTAAGTTCATGGGATATAGGCCAGGGGGAAGGAAAAGAGAGTTCAGTTCTTCTCGAGAAGAGAGACTCTCTTGCTTCCTAGTTTTTGAACGTCCATAGCGTGACGAATTCTCGGGTGTGAAGCCCCTTAACATGTATCAGATTTTCTCTTCATATATAAAGAGGATTACAGTTCATAAATTGCAAGTGTCCTTGGTGTTTGATTCAATCTCTTGTAAGTCAGTTGTGTGGATGGGTCATTCAATGTATTTGTGTGAGTATGTATAAATGCTTGAGTGGATTAAGGATCTCCTGGGAATGAGAGATGGTTGTCGTAGTGAGTGATGTGGAGTAATTTCAACGTGTGGTTTTATCAGTTTCAAGTATTAAGAATTGCAGTATGTGTAAGTTCAAAATCATCTCTCGAGAAGAGAGGGGATTCTTGATTCTTTTTAAGTATGTTTCATGATATAAAGTGATAGTGTGTAAGGAGTGTGAAGCTCTTGAAGTGTTATAAGATTATGTGGTGTAGTCCTTCTGTGATAAGGACCATCTGCTGGAAATTGTAAAATGGAGCCATTGCCCTATCAATCAGTTGTCTTATGTGTAAAAGGGTAAAGGGTCTTGTTTCAAGAATGTCCTAATGTTTTAGTGCTTAAAGATCTCATAAGGGAATTCTGTTGCATGTTGTTGTTGTTGATGTTGCAACATATTCGTAGGTTTCAAAAGTATGCTCTGATAATCCAGTCAAGAAGGGCCAATCAGGAACTCCCTTACCTCCAAAATATGAATCCCTTTCACTTGTGTGGGTGTTAAGCTTCTTATGAGAGAGGAGTAGCTTTCGGCCTTATCACGTAATTGACACTGTGTATGGAATGATGATCACTATGGGTGTGAAGCCCAAGTGGTGTGGACAACCCTTTGTCATGACATGAATGTGTGCAGATTCTCTTGAGAAGAGAGCGACTTTGATTTTAATAGTCTCTGTTATCTCAATGATCATCGTAAATTTGAGTGTTATGCCTTTCAATTATAACAATGCGTACATCACGATATGAAGTGTGATACATACTTACTTATTTCATGTTGTGCTCTGTATTCTTGATTAGAAGATCCTCCTGTGAAAGGAGTCAAGGTGATATTAACCTCGATGTCTGTGTTGGTAAAGCCAGTTGAGGGATTTTTCGGAATAGAAAAGTAAGGGTCGTTTTGTGTCGGGGAAGTGTAAAATCTCTGCATTCTGTTTGGAATAGAAAGATGGGACACCTACATTTTTTATTTTTTTTTGCTTCGTGTGGATGAGAATAGCCAACCTGTGTGGGAATTGGATCTTTGTGCGATTCCTAATCGGGGTTGAATCGCTATGATCACAATATTGTGAAGACGGTGAGGCCCTTAGATGAAGTTGTTTACCGGTCTGCGGCGAAGAAGCGAAGATCTTGGGTTCTGGACCTGTGTGAAGATTTGTGACGAGAAAGGGGAAAGTTGTGGCTTTGTTGAGCCTGTTTGCAGCCTTTTGTTCAAAAAGCATGACTCGTCGACTTTCCAAAATTTCATGGGGACCGGAATATGCTTCACCCTAACTGACTGAAGGATCTGGTTCAAGGACAACGAAGATTGTAGATTGATTCAATTCTATTATGCCTTCAGCACTAAGTGGACGACATTGCAAGATTGGATGCTGGATTGTTGTTAGCAGGGTGCAGTGGAGCTTGAGCATTTGAAAACCTGGTTGGACGCTCATGAAGCAATAGGACTGCGCGCGAGGGAAGAGCCGGCTCACTTATCCCATATGGTTTGGGGGAAGGCTGAAGGGCAGGCATATAAAGAGAAGTCGCCAGCTCCGAGTTCGAGAACAAGACGATGACTTGGAACTGGTGACTGGTTACTTGTGACTAAGACTATGGCCCTCTCTGTGAGACTCGTTACTTGGAACTTGAGACTGGTTACTGGTTACTTAGACTATGGCCGACCCTGATGGACTATGGACACCCCGTTAGACTATGGTCTCGTGAATTAGACTCGCTCGCTTAGTTCCGGTCCGGTCCGCTTCGCTTAGGTTACCCGGTTCGTGTTACTTGTAACTAGACTTTTGCAAGTTAGAATAATTAATTTTAATGTATTATCTTCAAAATAATTTTGTTAAATCCAAAGGGATAAGAAATAATTGTTTGTCACAATATTAATTTGAATGGATTAATCTAAGAGCTTGAGCGATCTAAGTGTAGTGTGTGTTGGATATGTACTAACCTGTGGTATGGCCTATGGTCACTGGACACTTAGACGAAGAGATTATGGCCCAAAACAAGGTGCCCTGACCTTGGGTTTCTAAGACTATGGCCACTCATAAGACTATTGTTGAGCTGTGGCTCTTTACACTAGATCATTATAATAAAAGGAACCAAGATTGAAGGGGGTAGCTGTGAGGGAGAGACTGAGCAATTGCATGTACCGCACTGAGCGACCCTTGTTTCTAAATCTAGCCTTTAATAGATCCCATTACCACCTTAAAATGGGTTTTGTCTGTGTTTATTGTCCTAAACTCATTCCCGATCTATTGTGATTTATCAATTCACCTAATAGTGACATCTAAAGTTACATCTGACACTCTTTTGGTCTTCCCTGGGTGGTTTTCTTAATCGAAACCCGAACCGAAAAACTATCTACATTTGGCAACAAAATGGTGCATTCAAAGTAGGGTCCTCTTCATAATACCTCTTTGTGATATTAATTTTTTTTTCTACTTGAACTTTGATGAAAAATTGTCAACTTTAGTGTGGGGTATGGGATGAAGTTTGAATGACATGTGTAACATAGCATGCTAGGGGCGGGCATTGGCGAAAATGTAGAAAACCGTGTGCAAGAAAATTTAGGGTGGATTTTATTCAAGACACATAATTTTTACATTCTTCTTAGATATACAATAGCATCCTCTAAATGTGAATTTAAGAATTATATAGAATATACGGTGTGGTTTAATTTGTGGTATTTAAAAAAAATCAGATGTAAAGTAGCATAAATAGAATTAAGTTTAGATTTTTTATTTATAGGTTCAACATAAATCATATGCTTTTAGTGGCATTGGATGAGAAATAGGCAAAATCTATGTGGACATGTGGGTGGATTTGTTGAAATGGTCGCCTTTGGATGAAAAATACCATCATCCGGTGATAGAAGGGTTGGCTGGCTTATTCAGGGTTTCCTAGGGGATTCAAGAACCATAAGCAATATGCTAAAGTTTATAGTATGATGGTTGTATATGTGTAATGTGCAGAGTAATATATGCGCAATGTAATGTATGCATAGTGTATTGTATGCATAATGTATGTGCAAATTGTTCACATGAAGTTTCTACTACTTATAAAAACAAGATAGGGTGATTATAATTATGTGACTCTAAAATTTATACATAATGATAGGGTGTTAGAAAATACCATCCAGAAGAACTTTAGCTACTTATAGGGTGGAAAATATTCAATGAAGGAAGGTAAATGCCCCCCCCATTATATAGGGGTTTCTTGCACGTGTATACATAAATCAAGTGTAGGTGCACCCCCCGTGATAGCATGCAAGTTTAATTAACTTCTGAGGTCTTAAGGTTCAATTTGCAACACTGAAGTGAAATCCCCAAGCCTCGAGATTGGATTCAAGTGTATGCCAATCCTTTTCTTTGGCTCCATTGGAAGATATGAACAACAACACCACTGAGAAGAGTGGAAGGCTGGGTGATGAGATTGGACTTTGGTGGAAGTGGGCGTCCATATGCCAATCTTGTGTGGGCCATGGCGTTGGACCATCTATTGTATTGCAAAAGGTACTTAGTGTGAACCTCTATGGGGTTTTCAAAAAGGTTGTTCTACGGTAGTCATCCAGTCATCCAATCATCCATAAAAACTCATGCCGAATTTCCCTTTGTAGTCTGAGATACCCTTGGTTTGCATAGTACACCCCACATATTTTGGAGTGCATTACGTTCTCCAACCAATCACAGCCGCTGAAATTCGTCCTTGGACTTTTACATTCGGTAATGCATTTGGGAAAGTGCATTATGAAAAACACGGCGTCCTTATTCCCCATAATGCACGCCCGTCACTCATCGCCTATCACATTCATCCTCCCCTATTACATTCATCCTTCACGGATGAAAGAGAGGCAGAGTGGAAGAAGCAGCAGCAGCAACAACTACCACAATCACGACGACGACGACGACGACGACGCTGTTCTTAAATTGCTCACTCGGCTGTTGGCTCTTGTCGATCACGAGGTTAGATATTAGGCAGAACTAGAAGGAGAAGGCGAAATTGGAGAGGTGAGGAAATGGAGGGACAGTCATCTGGAGGAGGATATGTGCAGCCACCGGAGTACATAGTGGAACAGAGAGGAGCAGGGGGTTTGCATTACCCTGCACCGCCGGCAAGGGAATACAATAATCAGCAGGTGATGTATGGACCAGGCTATGTGGGGAGGCCTCCAATTACAGCAGAAAGGAAGAGGAAGAACAGGGTGGCCAATGCTGTGGCAGCCATTTTTGTTGCATGTTGGTGCATCACATGGCCCTGCCATGGGCCTTGCTGCTGTGGACTCTGAGCTTGCCGATACTTCGTCATCAGGGATCCAATTAGGGTTTGGGGGCATCATCTTGAAATCGGGGTTCATTTGGAAGCAATTTGATGGAAACAACTTGAAGTGGGTCGAACCTAATCTACTTACCAGCAGAAGGATTGAAGCCTCCTATCTATTGCATTGCTTCACCGAAGCAGCATGTGTTGTGGATGTATGTGTGTGTGTGTATATATATATGTATATTTACGGTATGTATTTCTTAATTTAATTCGGGTATGGATTCTACTTTCTATTTGTGTTTCTCAAAAAACATGGTGAAAATGATCAGGATTTGGGAGCATCATCTTGAGAGAGGTTGTTTTGGGAGAAATTCGATACAACTTGAAGTGGGTAGAAAACTAAGCTAAGCTACTTATCAGCAGACGGATTGAAGGCTCCTGTCTATTGTGTATTGCTTCACCGAAGCAACATGTGTAGTGAGTGTATATATGTATGTAAATTATGGATTCCTCAACGGAGATCTGGTGTGAATTCTACTTTCAATTTCTGTTTCTCAGAAAACATGGTGAAATTCATCAGGGCTTGGGAACATCGTCTTAAGAGAGGTTGTTCTGGGATCAATTTGATGGCAACAATTTGAAAGTGGGTAGAAGCTAAGCTACTTACCGGCAGACGGATTGAAGTCTGCTATCTATCTATTGTATTTCTTCACTGAAGCAGCATGTGTAGTGAATGTATGCCATGTATTTCTCTATGCAATTCTGGTGTGGGTTCTACTTTCTATTTGTGTTTCATGGTGTAAATTATCAGGGTTTGGGAGCATCATCTTAAAATTGGGGTTGTCATGGAAGCAATTTAATGTAAACAACTTGGGTAGAAGCTAAGCTAAGCTAAGCTACTTACCAGAAGACGGATGGATTGAAGTCTGCTATCTATTGTGTAATGCTTCGCCGAAGCAGCATGTGTAGTGATTGTATGTGTATATATATGTATTTATGTACGTGTATATGTTTTATATGTTTGTATTCCTCAATGTAATTCTGGTGTGGAAAGAAAGACAAAGATATCTACTTACCGGATTCCTGAGATGGACGCTAAGTTGTGTTTTGTTTGGTGTGCAACCCATCGATGATTCTAGGAAGCACCGTTCAAATCGGTTTTTGAATATGTTGTTGACCTTACCATTCTCTTCTGTTCATCATTGTAGTTTAGTCGGAGGAAGGGTTCCTGTGGTTTGCGTACATCAGATTCTCTGGTGAACTTTGGAGTGTTGTCGTAAGTGTGATGAATTATACTGGGGTGTGTGTGTGCGTGTGATGTTTTGCATGCTTGCTTCCGAGTTTCCACCAGACAGAAATAGGTTAATCAGAAGCACCTTTGTTAGGTTTAGCTCGTTATGGCACCAATCGAATTACTTGCACATGTGTAAGGAATTGGACTCTGGTATGATTTTAATAAGTCTGACGATTGTGGAGGGAAGATGGTGAAAAACAGTAGAACTTTTGGCCACCAAGAATGAAGGGGTGCAACTTTTCAACTGTAACCTTTCAACCCTTTCCCAGCATGACGATGTGCTTGGTGCAGAGTTTGGTGGTAGGATTTGTGGTGCAAAAAAAAAAACATTCATGTGGGAATCAACCATGTCTTGTTGTGGGCAACATCAAGGAGATGAGAAAGATGGCACTTTATTGATGTGGTGTTATTTCAACAGGTGCGTTATTCCTATATACTCAAAACTTGCTGTTGTTTGCTTGAAATCCTGAGCAGATCATAAAAGGCTGAAGCTCGATTGCAAGTGTTTCATAGACCTCACCTGTTGCAATTATGACGAATAATAATAATAATAATAATAATAGAAGACAGTAAAGTACCCTGACCTAGATAGTGTTTGCTTTAGATGTTGATGAGGATTCTTAAGCTTGAAGCTGAAAAGCTCTATTTTTTGGCAACCAGAGTCCGCTATCGAGCCTCAAGAAAGGGTGTTGTGTCAAAGCTCTCAATCTTAATGATGCTGCTGAGTTTAGGATTTTAAACTGTGGAGGACAATGAAATTTTAAAGTCTTTTAAAGAGGCCTTGGACCATACTATTTTCCTGGATAAAAGCATATATGTGCAACAACAAGAGTCCTGAGGTGAAGCCCATACGAAGTTTGAGGATGTAAATTAAGTTGATGGTGAGAGATACCCTGATCCTTCTTACCTCAAGGTGTCATACGGAGGGGTTTGAGCTTGCGTCTTTGTACTTTTAGCTAAAATTGACAAAAGTGACCCTATGTAAAATTATCCCATTTATCAAATGTATTATTCCAATCAGAGCATACGTAACTGTAAATTGAATAATAGGAAGATTTGAGCACATATAAATGACCTAGACACATATACAAACCACATTTCTCTTATCATCATTGTTGCATATGTGTGAACTTCCACTTCCTCTTTGTAGTAGGTTGTGTTAAATATGGTTTCAATGTCATGTAAACTTTGAATTCAATACTTGTTGGGGGTTTGTACAAATTGTCATGTATACCATATAAAAGCACCCTCTGTCCTTTAAGGGTTAAGCAGTCCAATTTCTGTGGCTCTTTTGTATGTCAGTCACAACATTTGAAAGTGAACCGGATGATGACAAGGCATGTTTGTATCACTGACATCAGTATCTTGAAGTCATGGTTATTCTAATCCACTGTTTGTTCTTGGTTTTTTTGCATCGTATCTGCAGAAATGTCAGACAGGGTATCAGGTTCAAGTACGTGCTCGGAGGCAATGCTATGGCGTGAGCACCCTCAGCAAGGCAAGAAACGACAGCGTGACTCACAGGCATCAAGCACTGACAACAGGTCAAAAGCCAACAATGCCAATGCGAACGACAACCCTAAAGATGGAACTGTAATTAAGTCGAGTAGTCGGCCACAAACACCTCGAGCACCAGCAGAAGTTGTGGGGGATGAAGCTCCCAAAGTTGCTAGTCCAGAAGAAGGTATGTTGTTGTTGATGGAGACTATTCTTGCTTAATACATATATATATATATATATATATATATATATATATATATATATATATATATATATTTGTGAGTTTTAAATCAGTAGTATATCTGTATGCCATACCTTCTCACCATTGCATATAATGTTAAGTCTTTGGTGTACATTGTTTGCAGTGTATGTCGTGACAACCCTTGATGTATATGTGCACTTGCAATTTGTTTTTGCTGAAATAAGGTTTGCATGTCCATGCTGTATGTTTCTTTTTCTTATTCTTTTTTCCTATTTCAGAGGGTTTCCTTATCAAAACTTACTGGCTGTAAATCAAAGTGGTGAGGGCACAAGAAGTGATCAACATGGGATATTATACCATGAAAATTATGTGGAACTAGTATGATCTGCAGTTAATTCTATTATGTTCTTCTTTTCCTGTATGGACTTGGCATTGTCTTTCTCATCAGCTCTATTTCGACGTCCTCAGTTATTTTGTAATTTTCTTCTCTCCAGTCTCAAATGTAGAGACCTTTTGCTTCAGTTGAGGTTTACTACTTTCAATGCTGTGAAGTGCTCAATGTTTGAGCACATTTACAAATGATGGAATTATAAAGTACTCTTTTTCTTGCTCAAAGGACTAACACTTCGACAACTGACTGTAGGGCTGTCTGGTCCAAGTTACTCCCAAAAAATTGAAAATGAGATCAACAACAAGAGACCAACTTCCCCAATAAAGGAGATCAGTTCTCCTTCACGCAAACCGAAGTGCAAGGAGCCACGTAACCGTGTCGTAAAATTGAAAGTGGCATGCAAGGAGCCATGTAACTGTGCAAGGTGTAGAGGTCGACATATTCGCCGTTCAGACATTGTAATGAATCACATGAGAAGATATCCCCCTAAAGTAGGTGCCACGTGGTTGACAAACTCAATCATTTTTCCCAGACCAAATCAGGTATACTAATTTCATTGTTCTTGATTTAGATAGGATACTAGCTAAGTAACCTGAGCAAAAAAATATTGAAAGCTTGTTTAAAAATATGACATGTTATTTAAGGTCCTAAGAAGTTTATTCAATTGTCAAACATGTTCTTAAAATGACTAGGTACCTATCTATGTGTGGGTTTTGTGTGTATGATAGTTCCGGGATGGAACCAAGCTATTACAAGGGGACAACAACCTGGAGATTGGAAATAGAGAAGCTGTTGAGAAGCCTCGCATTAATGAAACGTTGGTACGGTCATTCTTTCCAATGCTGACATTATTCGCTCTCCGAATCTGCAATGATCTGCCTGTACGTGCACAAACCTTAGTTAAGGTCGCTCACATCTCCACCTCAAACTTCTTATGATGATATTCAACATCTTCAAACTAATTAAGCTCTCCCCTAATTATAATATTGTTGACTACATAGACATACCTAGTATGGGTAGTTCCTCTCATCTATCCATCTTTATAGAGGATATGTAGTCGGAGAAGCCAGAAAAGGTCCTTATTTGTCTGACACATTCTTGCATTTTGTCATTGTGGTTACCATAACCGACTCTTGGCCAAAGTCAAACACTTCCGCTTCAATTCAATAAAATTGGGGGTTCCAGCACCACTTGAAGGTGAAGGGAAATCCCCTATCTAAACATGAGTTCAGAAAGACTTTTAAGGATAGTCCTAATGATTTCCAAAATTGTACTCTTCTGCTTTGCATGGATGGGGCAAACATTAGCCTGAATTTTCTGAGTTGTTGCATTTGTTTGGGGACCTAGGGTTCTGAAGGCAAAGCCCAAAGTGATAGGGAGAGTAGTAGGAAGCGAAAGAAAGCAGGGGAAGAAACAGCTGCAGCAAATGCAAAGGAATCCAATGGACAGTCACGGGGCGAAGATTCAAAGGAAGAATGCTCGAAAGCTTCAAATGTAAAGCGACAAGAAACTACAAAGTCATGCGAATCGAAATCGACCTGCTCAGGAAGATCCTCTGGGAGGAGCTCAGTGAGATCTGTGGAGACATTGGATGGACACTCGGAGTTCCTCGCAAGCCTTGAGCACGCTGCAATTGTACATTATACCTCAAGTTCCTATTTTTTGGATGCTCATGAAAATGGTTTGCACTTGGAATAGGTAAATGGTTAGTTCAGTTCGTGTCAAATGTGTTCCATATGATGTGGCGTATTGAGCCCCAAGAGTTTTGAGTACTCTACTTTGAGTCTACTCTGCTATTTGCAGGCCGAGAAAAAATTGTTAGAAGAGAAGAAGGTTATGCAAAAGGAAGTAAAGAAACTTGAGAGGGAAAATGACAAACTGGCTGAAGAGCTTGCATTTGCCTTGAAAGTAAGTATGATAAGTCTACCTCTTTCTCTTGATTGAATTCCCCTCTTTAGTAATGACTGGAAAAAATCATCATAATTATTGAGAGCAACTGTGATTTCCCTTAGTGACAGTATCCTGAAGTAACTTTGTGTAATCACTTCTCATATTGTCCTTCCACCTGGCAATCATTTTTCTTCATGCCTGGATCTCTTTTAATTGCACATGTAAAGCTGAACCTTCAGGGCATTAGAGTTATCCTCTAACTCAATGCGACTTTCCGTCGGGAGTTGGTCCCCTACGATTTTTCATTGGTTGTTTGCATACATTATCAATCATTTCTTTCCACTTGTAGTGCATGTCCGGGGATAGTATTTGAATTTGAATGAAGAGGAACCTAATTCAGTCCATCGAGGGCCAAACTCGTTTTAGCACCTCTTGGCATGCCAAAATGAATTTGACCCTCAATGAACCGATATAGAATGTTCATTATTCGAACCTCCACACTACTACCTCTAAGCATGCACCAAAAACTTACCGAACATGGAAGGTGTTGTATGCAAAACAACCAACTCCCAACCAAAAGTCACGTTGAGTTAGAGGATAACTTTATCACGTAATGCACTTGCAATTGCAATAACCCAAGTGTGTCTTCAGGCGGTTGACAAGCTAAAACAAAAAACACAATGTCTATACAAGGAGAAAAAGGACATTGTGAAACAAAAGGCTGAGTTGGAGAAGGAACTTAAGGGCACCATGAAAGAGCAGCAGGCAAAGGAACGTGAGAAATCGTCGCAGTCACAACAACAGAAGTCCAATTGCTCAATATGTTTCGAGGAACTTGAAGGCAGTTCTTCGTCCAAAAAGAAAGGGCAAAAAACCGATGGCAAGTCCAATTTGAAGCAATGTGCATGCTTCAGGCCCTGTAACCATGCAGGTGCGTGTGTTCCGTGTGCTGTCAGCATTTGGGAGAAAACAAACAAGTGCCCTTTCTGTGATACAAAATTGTCTGGAAAACCAGCTGCTATACATTTCTGAAATTTTCTTGCTGTTCATAGTTTGTAGCGAGTTTTTGTCTTATCTCAAGGCTGTCGATATCAAGAGGTTGAAACAGAATCTACCCAAATTGTCAAACAGAATTGTGAAGTCACTTTGGTTTTCTATATATCTTCCTGCTATTATTTTGTATCATAGGTCATCTGAGGCCTTAGGTATGCATTTCCTCCTGTGCAGAATTATGTGTTCCTAGAGATTGAATTAAAACTGGTACGGGTCTATGAGTTGTACAGATTTTTTATTTGAGGAATATCTTTTTTTCCACATCTAACTGGTCCTACGACAATCTGAGCTGACCAGATTAAAGATTAAATTTTCGGTCGTGCAGTGCCTGTTAATTAATTTGTGTGCATCACATGGTAGGCTTAAATGTCAAGTTTCTTTGTTGTAATGACTCAGAACTGTTTGCCTTCACTTTGATTCTTATGAATCAGTAAGATTCAAGATTTTAGTCATTTCCAAGATTACAATGGTACAGATCAACAGTCTTTAGAGACATTATTTCCATGAATACTTCAAAGAGTACTCCCCTATATATGTACATTGCAAAAAATTGATGGAAGTCTCAATCGAGTCACTCCTAATTCTAGTTTCTTGTATGATGTGCAGTGGTCGGTTTTAAATTGTAGGGATATGGTGTGATTTTAAAGCAATATTGTGACCCTTAAATACCTGTGGATGCCAATATGTTTGTTTCCAGTTACAAAAATCAAGCTTGTTGCTAAGTACATCAAATTTTGAGATTTGTTTGCACCTGCTATCATACTTTGCCAAATTTGTTGGATTCACGTAATGGACTCTTGAAAATCTGAGGGGTTTTATGCATTTTCCAAGATCATCTGCAAAAGGGAAAATCGCAAGCTTTTATTTCAGAAATATTCAGAATGCAAACTTGTTGACAGAGTCATAGATCACATCTGTACGGTCAAATAGTTTCATCAGCTGTGGCCAATGTATTGCTCCTTGTTGTATATTGTATGTTTGAATACTATATTTGCAAGAAGACGTAAGATCAGTTGCTGGAACATCAGTCATTATTTTGCAGAAGTTGTCGAAGTTGCACAAGTTTTCCAGATTTCTCAATAATAGACAATTGTTCCAATGCAGAATTTTCATGCATCAAACAGGAAAGTTGAAATATTGGGCAGATGGTTGTTACAAGTACTGTAGGTTGCCAACAACTTTGCAATAGAAATTAGTGGCTGCTAGCTACAGCCAACATTGAAAGCCTCAATGTTCACTAAACTAGTTGGGTTTGATTCCATGGAGTCTCAACTCCTGATCTTAAATGCTTGAGCAACCAAACTATGAAAGCTTAATGTCCATGAACGGTTTCTATATTTATTTCATTAAATTTATCCTCTTCTGTACACTGTTGCAACCCAACAGATAATCTGAGCGTTGACTTGTAAATTTGCAATTCTCACCTTTAAGCCTGGCCTCTATAATATATAATTGCTCCAAAAGTCAGGGCATCTTTAGTGAAATCATGCCTATAAACTATCAGCAGGCTATTACAGGACAAGGATTCATAGCACACATCTTAGTTTGAAGGGGAGAACATTGGAAATCCCTTATGGCTTGGAATTTTTTGATATCAGCATATATGACCTCATAATTAGCATGAGAGACCCCGAATTAGTCTAATGAGATTAAGTTGGGATGAAGTAGTCATAAATTTATAGGGGGATCCTAAACATAGTTGTCTTGCATCTTGAGTATTTAGGAAGCTTGGTTCTTTAACAGCCTATTAAGGTACATGCATATCCAAAATCAAAGTATAAACTAACGCCAACACAATGTACCACCCTCATACATTTTGAGCACCCCAATTTATGATTGTAGGACATGTTGGAATTAGGTTCAATGTCAATTTTGGGTATACGTAATCACATAAGATGAGCGTTTCAATTCTTGTGAGAACTTTCAAAACCATGGGTATTTGGAACATGGTTCACTTCAAGATGAGCACTTTGAGACTTAGGTGTTCCAGGTTGCAGGGAAAACTCCATCTAAACTTTTCATCGACTACAATATAAAATATGATTTGATGTGGCATGTTAATTAGAGTGGTTGCCATGACTTCTCATTAGTAGCAAATGTCCCATGCCACTTTTTCCAAGTTATCACCCAACGATTACAAGATCATTTACGTTGGTCGATGATGAATATTGTGGGCCACACTAAGGTGATTTACATTAGGGTCAAGGTCGAAGAACCTTGGGGTCCACTTCACCCCTTAGTGGACCTTGCTTTTGGACTTGTCAAAATTGGACCCGAACTTGACAATTGGTTTCTCAAACTAGGAATACTTTCCTGAGTGGAAGACCAGTGAGATTTGGCAAAAGAAGTGATGCCATATAAATGACACTTCATTTTTTCACACCTTGGACCTAGGCCCTAGTGTAAACTCCTTGGGTTCAAAATTTTGCTCTCGACCAATAAGATTGCTCGTTTTTTTGAGTTTCTTTGGTTTTGGACCCTGTTGTAAACCCGCCCTAAATAAGAGCTTGAGGGGCCCAAGTCCTAAGTCCCAAGACACTTGAGGTCAATCCATGCAATCTCAACCATCGAGAGCATGGAAGTTGGGACTTACCACTTCACACGGGGTCCCAAGTCCCAAGTATGACATGGATGCCTACATGTCAACACTTTTTAGAGGTGAGGCTTGGGACTTGTGTTAAGATTTGGGTCTAGACGCTGGCTTTTTGCTTGACCCAGCTCTCAATACAATCCTCAACCAAAAAATTCATAAAATAATCAAGGTCCAACTTTAATGAATATTAACCATTCTTTAACGGTTTCTTGAGTCTCAAAAGTTGGGACTTTGCCTCCATGTTGGGACTTGCTAACATGAATGGGACTTGGGACTTGGGACTTGAGACCCCATGTGAACCGGCCTAAGACCGTTGATTGCATACTTGGCTCCAAATGTGTCACATAATTAAACAATTGGTTTTGGTACTTGACATGGCATAACTACACTAAACATTTGTTTAGTGTCACTTACTATTTGGAATTAAACAAAGCTATAACTATTTATTGTATACCTCATTTTTTGCCAACAAAGGTTAAATTGGTTGTTTGGACATTTCGGAACATTAACATCTTTACTTGGTAAAAGCTCACTTTAACAGTAAAAACTGTGCAACTTTAAGTAGTAAGTGACACTAAATATCATGATTAGTGTAGTTCTGTTTCGGAGGCTCAAGCATTCAAGTGCAATTTCAGGCCCAGAAGTTGAAGTTACATAAGTGCACTATATACGCAGCAAGGAACGGATAGGTTCAGACACACAGTTGACAAGGTCCTTATTGGTTGCCAGTGAGAGCTTGTTTGTACCTTAAGTCCACCTGATAGACTGACTTGGTGTGTGGTAATTTCCCATGACTCGTGTTCCAATCACACCAAACTTTCCGTCCACTTCTAGCCGTGAAATTGCTGGGGATTATGTTGAGAGAACTAGATGTTGGCCCACTGCTTTTCACACTATTATTACAGCCGGAGATGCCGACGGATGGTGCCAGAAGTGGCCGGTGTGATCAGCCCCTCGAGGTGGGGAGTTGGATGATGGAATTACAGTATACTAGGGTGCTAAACTCATCACTTCAAACATTGGGTGTATCTACTACAACTGTTCAAAAAGTTCTAGATTTGTAGATATATTGAAAAGCGGTTGAAAGGGATTCCAACGCACCAAACCATGTCTTATCTGAATTCCGTATGTAACCGTTGTAAGGGTTCAATGTTGTATTGGTATCAATACGAACTTTCGATGTTAAGGTGGTGGGCATTCTTAGAATCAATATGTACTTATAGTGCAAGATTTTAGGGTGTTGGTTTTGGATGGGGTATTAGTTTTAGCACCCTCTATCTTAGGTCATGAACTGTCATGGCTAAGGTAGATGGGTTTTAAGTAGTGTCATTTCTTTCTTTCTTTCTTTCTTTATAATTAGCCCACTTCTCTAGGGAGTTAACCTCTAACTTCCCGAGACGCCGAAAGTGACCACAAATCCCGAATGTGCTTTGATTAGTTGACCTACCTTGCTATCATGTTCAAGCTATGTCCGTGTATTTCTAAAACTTTAGCACAAATTACAATATGCCCTTGATCTTCAACAATGCAACGCACCAACTAGTTTTGAAACCCGAAGTTGATACGTGTCCGAAAGAATTTTTCAAACCATATACTTGCACTTCCGTTTGCCAATGTTGAGGCAAACTTTGACGACAATACACCACAACGTAAGGGTATCTGAGGCTATTGTTGTGTCCAAATGTCCCAAAGATTTGTGTGGATTTCTTATTCACTCTTTGTAATACAGGGCCCGTTGGAATTGATGGAAAAGTTGGATGAAGATGTAGATTTCACCAAGAGGATGAAAGCAGGCACCCAAAACACCTTCGCATTGCCAAGGCCTCTTGTAATATCACACTAAGTAGGAGAATATAGCAAAATTCGAAGCTCAATGAACGGGCCGCTAGTTACAGATGAAGCGATCGAGTTTGAGAATTGGCCAGTTGAAAGTCAAGACTTCAGGAAAATTTACCCATCATTTTAGAGGAATTCGGGAGAATATTCCTCAAATTTAATGAAGAAAACCTAAGAGATGTCAACATGTACCCGGTTGGACTTGGAAACACTACTAGGATCTCGACCGATTATGCCCAAAATCCTCCCTTGACACTTGGTTACCTTCTAGAATTTTTACGGGAACTTGGTTTCATTCAAAATGGACACAACCCCCTCATAACATTATTCAAATCCATAACAAGGTTTTGTGGGACTGACAATATTCCCTAATATTCCCCACATTCAAGCTAAATGTGAGGAATATTTGGGAATACTACATGGAATACTGTCAGTCCCACAGAACATTGTTATGGATCTGAATAATGTTATGCTCACTCATGCAATGGAACAAATTTTTAATAATTTTATGTTATCAAACTGTTGCCTTCTACTGTTATCATCTTGCAGTATATTAAAAGCTTCCACATATCAACACTTGGACAACTGAAAGTTATATCGCATATTACTAATTCTGTGGTTTCCCAGTCCATAGAGTCACACATTTTCATCCATGCCATGATGACATGTCTAAAAATAGACCAAAGTAGCTATTGTGTATGAACAAATTCGGAGTATCTTGAACATGGGAAGTGCAATAATGGTCATATGTATGTATGTATGTATGTATGTAATGGTCAAGATTAGAATATTATTTAAGAAATTAAGCACATAGTCCAATCTCTTAAACGCATGTCTTTTTGGTATCCATTCTTAGATCCGCATACGCATGTAGGTGTCCGATTAAGATAAGTTTGCCAAGTAAGGCCCACGTACCTTAAGTAGAGAAATTTGACCACAAGCCTTGACCAACATTTTTTTGGGTGGCGAAATATAACCGAAAAAACAAGGACAAAAAATATCATCAGACAATCTGGAAACAAAAATTGCACAAAAATGATAAAATCCAGTTTGACCCATTTTCAATCTGTTTTTACTGATCTCATTCAACATACTGTAATATGAATGCAACTGCTTACACTCTTTATTTCATCGGTTCCAATGGGTCGGAGGAAAAACAAAGAATCGGTGAGAAAACCACCAGCCTTGGCATCTATGTCTGGGGAGAACCGGCGGTTAGTTGCAGATGAACTGGTTGAGTTTGAGAAATAACCGGTTGAAGTTGGAGACTTCAGGAGAATTACTGATCATTGTAGGCGAATCTATAGAATACACCTCAAATGAATAGAGCAAAACCGGAAGATGTCAACATGTAACCGGCTGGATTTAGAATCACTCGGATCTTGACCGACACTGCCCAAAAACTTCCCGGGTACTGCTTGGCATAACATCATGCAATAAGTCAATGGAAGGAGGCTGGGTCGTCATCATCTCCTCCAAAGATTCTTGGAAGTTCAATTTTTCTTTGAAGGAAGAGCTAGCTGCTGACAGATGAGATGAGATGAGATGAGCTAGCGATATCTCAGACCGGATAAGCAGGGAAACCTATCATATGCCGCCCGCTTATCCGGAGATTTTTCAGTATTTCAAATACCAATAAGCAGTGTGGCCTATCACAGACATATGATGTTATGTTAGGGTGTGTCCACAAGGAACTCGTCCCACCAGTTTATCAAAATTTGTGTGCTGGCCGATACGGTGATATATCGTTGGAAGTTGAGCTGCCTGGGAGAATGTTATTGTTGCGCATTCAATTGGCACTAATATCTCTCTCTAAGCTCCAAACCCTCAGTGTTTTGTCCATACATCGTTGTAGGTTCGAACTTCCAGGTTACGAATGACTCGGCGAAACACAGTGTCCGGGGAGATTTTTGGGCATAATCGGTTGAGATCCGAGTGGTTCCAAGTCCGATCGGTTACACGGTGACATCTTTCGGTTTTTCTTCGTTCGTTAAATGGTGGTATATATTCCATACATTCCTCTGAACAATCGGAGATTTCGTTGAGGCCGTGAACTTCAACCGGTTCATCTGTAACTACACGAAATAGTCCTGAAACTATGGTCCACAAATGATTGTTCTAGAGCTCATGTTAGTTCTCATAATGAAAATTAATGTGGACCTCATTACTTTTGATCCCACGGTAAAATTTTCTAGAAAAATTAATGTGGTTGATTATTTTATTTTGTGATGTTTTTGTCCCATAACTAATATTCAATGGGTTGGTCGGAAGTCTCCATGAAGATTCAGAGGAAGACTTGGGATCTTGGATCCAAATCAATTCCACCTTGACTAGAGAATTAGTGTGTCCCACGCTGATTATTTCCGGACTAATTTTCACCCACACTAATTTAGTGTAGCAGACGGTTCATTGCGAGGAAATTGGTATATTTTTTGGGGGTGATTTTCATCACGAGTGCTCACGTGATTCTGCGTGAGTATCAATCAATGAACAGGACAAACCGACCGCTAGTTACAGATGAACCGATTGAGTTTGAAGTTCAAGACTTCAGGAAAACTACCGATCAATTTAGAGGAAGGAATCTATGGAATATTCCTCCACAATTAATGAAGAAAAACCGCAAGGTCACAACATGTAACCAATTGGACTTGGGAGCACTAGCTAGGATCTTGACCGATTATGCCCAAAAATTTCCACAGACACTGATGAGGAGTGTGATTTATTTCCGGGATGCTGCTGTAACTTAATTAGGAGATCGGTCAAAGCTTTTTGTTTCGTCAGACTTTAGTTCAGTGTAAAGTCCACACTTGGACTCCTAGTCTCCATGACCCATGACTAATATGACCAAATGTGCTCCGTAGAATTTGGTGTCTCCTGAGAATTAGCAATTTAGTGTCAATCTTTGGACCATGTGGACTGAAAGGAACGGCCTTCACCCTCCAACAATTCTAGATAGGGCACGATTACGGTGAATCAAACTCTTGACTTCGATTATGCAAGGACTTCTCGACTATGCTACTAGCATCGAGTGGGTGAAGGCGGCCTTACAAGGGGTGTCAAAAGATATTGAAAATTTTAAGTACATTTACAACCAAATTCTGCGATACCTTCAACTTGCTATGGGGAGGAAGCTACACTAAATGTTGTATTTAGAGTCACTTACAATTTGGAATTACGCAATGCTATAACTATTTACTGTATTTCTATTTTATGATACTTCTTTTTACTTGACTTGAACCCCAACGTTTTTAAACGGTTTTTTTACCCCTAAATTCTTACATTTGAGTTCATACATGGTAACATCATGAAAACATGATAGTTTGTTATTATATGCAAATGATTTTTCAAAGTGAACATGTTGGCCCCATGTAGGAGACAATTTTCATTTGCCCCCTCCCCCCTCCCCTGTGATACATGTTAGCAACATGTATCGTAGGGGAGTATATACCCTATGAGAAGATGGGTCCAAGCAACAAAGTTTCAAAATTAACACAACCATGATGCAAAACTATACAATGTACTTGGGTAATCTATCGCAAGCTACTAAAAGCCCTCTTAGCAATAGAGCTCAAAGGATGGGGCCTTCTCATTGGTGGGGAGCCACTTACTCATGCTTGGTCACTCAAATCCGCTTTATACTCAAGAGCTTGAATTTTTATCAAAGATATTGCAATGCAGAATTAGGGCGTGGAACATTGATGACCAGCTCCATGTTGGTATCTTATGCTACCTCATGAAGGTTGGTGTGTGAAATTGATCACTAGAAGATGAAGAATATGAACAACTAACCAATTAAACCCCACATACCTTGTAATGGTGCATAGTCCATGCATAAAAAGGAGCAACAAGATTGATAGTGGTAGCTTGCACAATACGAATGATTTTTAAAACAATAGAATTATGGTTTAAGAAAAGTATAGAATAAGGATATTCTAGGCAAACTTTTACATTGACAAGTAACCTCCTCCCTCACCCCCTAGTCCTTGTCTTCTTACATGTAACCCTTGGTCAAAATTTAGAACATATGTTCTAGACATCAACGATTAATTCCAAAGATGACCTAAAGTTGGAGATGGCTATGTTTTTGGTGATGAACTATAAAGTGCTCAAGTTTTAAGTTTCAACCATTGATTTTGGACATGTTTTATACATGCACATTTCAAATTGTAGATTTCGACACTAGGGTTGAGGGTGGATGCATGGTTGAGTGGACCAATACCGGACCATATCCATTTTTTGAAGTCCATACCCATTTTTTGTATATGCAATTGATTATTTTTAAATTTATTTTACACACATTCTTTGAAGCATATAAAACTCAAATCAAAAGAAAAAATTGTAATACCTTCATTTTATATTTGGGTGAATTCACAATAACATGAGCCAACCCCGCCGAGTTATAAGGACTCTTGATGAGTGCTTAGAAAATAATATCTTCAATTTATGTAGATATTAGAAAAATTTAAGGACATTTTGCGACATATTTTGAACATTTTAGCACATTTTAGTCGTTATTAACGACTGGTTACGACCATATTTTAGTCCTTTTGGAGTACCAATAACTTCCCAAACATTGTCAAACTTTAGTATATTGTACAATGACATATATTATATGTAGTTATTAATTTGTATTGCATTATCAATTCATATGATAAGATTATTGCTTAACAATCCGTTAAATTAAGGACTGGTTATAGTTTCCTTGGGTCGTGTTATTGTGAATGTACCCATTTAGTTATAATATTTTGAAAAACTGATCAAAATTTGCTTTAAATATATAAATAATTCTAAAGACAATTAAGTATTTCTAATAGAAGCCCACCTAAAGCTTATAGATCTTAACACTCATAAAAAAACTTGCCTCCGCAAACCTCGATTATGGACCTATTATGGACTTCCGAAAATTTGGCCCATTTTAGTGTACTTAGAAGTCCATAAGTAGTATATTAATATACATAATGAAAAAAAAGAAAAAAATATGATGGACCTTACAGTCCAACGCATCACATACAAAGTCACTCCTACGAGAAGGAATTGTTTTTTTTTATGCAAAACACCTAAATCCTATACGAATACCTGCCTGTGACAGTCCATACTTTTACTTTAAAAGTCCCATATTCTTTATTTATAGAACAAAATTTAAAGACAAAATTTTATTTGTAAAGACACTTAAGTTAACAAGCTATGCCCAAAGTTTCAAAAGGATTTATCAGGTAGATTTTTTTTAATTCAACTTATAATACAAAGAGGTATCCCGAAAAATGGTTGTGACACGAAAATTGGTCCACTCAACCATGCATTCACCCTTGAACTGAACATGTAATCTGTAATAGTTATGGCGGAGTAAGTGAACGTGTAGGGATATGAAGAGGAGATAAATTGCTCATTTGCACATGCCTTACTATGCCCTTTGTGATGAACTCCAAAGTGCTCAACCATCAAAGTTTCAACCACTATTTTTGAGCATGTTCTATACACGTACATTTCAAATTTAAGTTTTTGACAGGAGGGTTGAATTGAACATGTTCTTCACAATTGTAATAATTATGGTGGAATAGGTGGAGGTGTGGGGATAGTAAGAGGAGAGATAAAGTAGAGATAAATTGCTCAATTGCACATGCCTTATGCCCTTTGTGATGAGCTCCAAAGTGGTCAGCCATTGAAGTTTCAACCACCATTTCTGGGCATGTTCTATACACGTACATTTCAAATTTTAGAATGATTAGATTCTATTTTATAATACCTCTTTTCACGTTACTTGAACCCCAACGCTTTTAAATGGTTGTTTTACCCCTAAATTCTTTCATTTGAGATCATACATGGTAACATCATGAAACATGATATTTTGTTATCATATGCAAATGATTCTTCAAAGTGAACATGTTGGCCCCATGTAGGAGACAATTTTCACCTGTCCCCTCCCCCCTCCCCTATGATACATGTCAATATACAAATAAACAACTTATAAACAGTCTCAATATCATATTTGACAATACAAATCATAGATCCTAAACAAATACACCAATATTATTTGGCTTTTGTTTTCCGCTATTCAATTCATCATGCTCAACGGTTGGGTGGAGCCTTCATTAGACGTTATCTTAAACATCATGTTGAGAAAGTGGTTATGGTGAGCTCCTCATCATGGTGGTGGTACTTAAGAAGGGCATTTTTGTTTGGTCAGGCTTTTGTCAAGAACGTGTGGAATGTGTTTGTCAAGTGCATGCGGGATTGCTGATCGTATCACCATGCAATATATATGAATTCTAGGGTAGATATCTCTGAGGATCACTTTATATGGAAGCTTTTTCTTTGTGAAAGCCGAGCCTGAAACACTCAACTTTCATACATCGTGATACATTGGCTGCATGCAGTGGAGACATACACATATATAGATAGATAGATGGATAGATAGATAGATAGATAGATAGATAGAGATTGTGCAGAGATTGTTGATTTGGGCATGATCACCATGCAATTATTGTTGCTCAGGATATGTATAATTATGTTAGACACCCATATTGATGATCGATCGATCGATCTGCACAGGATCACCTACTCTAGCTTGTATATACTCATCACAAACACGGCCAGGGAAGTGCATTGTGAGATCTGGTGACATGCCAATTCATTTTTGGATGGCGTTGTCATTCAATTTGTATGTCATTGTGATCATCGTTCACGAGGGACTCCATCATTGAAAGTGCAAAGGATTACACTCGTATGCATTCGCATGATGCACTGCAATGCATGCAGAGATTCTGGATGATATCACAATGCAATGAGGTAGACAAGCCTATTATGGTTATTTCCAGGAGGTTTTGGGCATCTTTTGATGTGCAATGCATTTAGGGAAATGTTTTGATTGCTTAGCAAGTCAAGTGTATGAATCCAATGTCATAAGAGTGAGATTAAAGTGAGTAAACTTTACTTTGCAATTATTTATGTATGTGTGTGTGATTTTCTTAAGAGGTAATATTGAAGTGGTTAGTGTTAAGCAAGTGTTGAGCATTGACTTGTTTATTATCGCAATCAATGAGTCGTGACATTAATCCATAGAATATTGGACCAATTTGCACCTAGTAGTGGGTGTTTGAATAAGACATGTCCTCCATAGGTTTACCTGAGTGGGACCTTAGTGAAGATAGATTTGATGGTCACTTAGAAGTATGTGGCCCTATGTGGGCACTTCCAACTCCACATGTATTGTTGGGCAATGGATCAAATTGGGAATGGTCTCATCTAGTAACCAACTGCAATGAATTGTGCAAAATGTCATTTCAAGTTTTAGAATCAGAGTTTCATGGCAATGCACAAGTTATAAGACGTCAAGAAGGATCATTTTTATTTTATTTTATTTTATTGAAATGATGACCTACGCCATCCCAATCATGTTAGCAATTGAACCTAGGATGGTGTCTCGATCCTGAGCACCTAGTACAATCTTATTACAATGCTTGTCTTTTGGTGTTGTTCTTAACAACATAAGGCCCACAATCTCATGTGATACATATAGATAGATAGATAGATCCCGGGTATGCAACTCCCGTATTATATGGCCCTGATTATAATCACTTATGATGCATTTTAGTCCAATCTCAAGTGATTTCATGTAGGAAACTCTTGTAGCCTTTCTAACAAGGAATCCAAAAATGTAATTATATATAGGAAATGAATATTCCTTGAAGCATAAAATTGCATTGAAAACCTAATTATATGAGTTTTTTAATACAGGTACCATATGTCAAACTACCCAACTTTTTGGGCTTTTTAATAAAAATTTAGGATTTGTTTATTATAAATAAAACATTTCCAATGACTTTTAATTTTAATTGGAGGCAACTACTCGTGAGGATCCTTTAAAATTATGCATAGGCATAGGTTAAAAAATAGGTGTCTCAATTCTTTATATATGTTGTGGAGTTTTTAATAAATAAATCAATATGTAACCCAACTTTTTCTACATCTCATTTTATTTAATTTGGTCTTCACCCAACTTTTTGGTCCATTTAATTTTTTATAAGTTGATATAAGTTTTACAAAAGCCGTCCTCTAAGCTGTTTTTAATACGATGCCCCCTGCGTATAATATGGGATGCCTTTTGCAAGGCAGGGCATTACATTGTTAACCGATGTAGAGCTTGTCCAATATGATGTCGTGGAAAGCGCCTATGATGTCATCGTTGATGAATGGCACTCACTACCAACCATATGAGCCATCAACAATTGTCATGCACGACTAAAAGCATGCCCTACGTCATTCGAAAACCAACAAATCTACCATTCTTGTGGATTTGCATTGTTCTTTCACTACCAGAGGACGATTGCCTAGGACTCATATGTTGGTCACGACCTGTCCCCTCACGTTTTAAGCAAGGCAAAGCCCTCGCGTGGGGCCTTACCCTTGCACGTAACTTCGTTAAAACGAGGGAGCTTCGCGATAAAGATACAGACATACATTGTGACACATTGGCATGCAGTGGATTGGACACAAAGATTGCAGCAGGCATGCTCCTGCTGTCTGTCTCAATGTTCAAGATTGAAGCCCTCATATGAGTTTCATTTTGAAGGGCTCTCAAATTTCAGCCCTTTAGTTGAAGGACTAGTTCAAATCCAAGACGTCAATCCAAGAGTATAGAAATGAAATACAAAACTCATATTAAACTTGTGCGTGAATTATATGGTACATGTTTCAAGTACAATGTGAAGAATTAAGAATCAACCATCTAACTCCACTTCTTGCAGTGACAATGCCCTACGCTTGTTGGTTCTTGTGGTGGGCAGAGCATATTATATTGAGGACTTCAAGCGACGTCTTCATTTTCAATTTGGGGTTATGTTTTGAAGGGTTGTTTTGAGAGAGGTATGGTAACCTAGCCTATTACCGAGAGTTGACCTTAAACTGAGCTCTAGGGAACAAATTAGAAATAATGTTCCCTAGGTGGATGACATGTCCGTAGCTCAACTAACCTCACATTAATGCATTTAATGACGTGGAGGGAGAGAGAGAGAGAGGGGAGGAGAGAGAGGGGGAAGGAGGAAGGAGGAGGAGGCCCATAGGTCTTGGTTCAAGGCACATAGGTCTCGGTTCAAGGCCCATAGGTCTTGGTTCAAGGCACATGAGACCTTGCCACAACGTGTTGGATGAGATTAGTTCTTCGTTTAGGATGTCTCTTGATATGTTCTTCGTTTAGTAAGGTCAAAGTCAGTCTACGGCTTACTATTGTTGGATTTCTTACAGCCTCTTACTTGCTTGTGGATAATTATAGAATGCTCATAAGTTGTATTAGCATTGACGTCAAACTTCGTTAGGTCTATCATAAGATACCCTAGGGAACATCTTTAAAAAATCATATCTAATTCAAAATTAATTTTGAAATTTTGAAATAGACAAATATTTCATTTTACCTTGCATGAAAAATTTTAAATCGTTCATTACCATAGAAGAGGTCATTGTGAAAATTCATCAATGTGTAGCTCTCGGTCATAGGCCAGGTTACCATATATTTTGAAGGGCCAAATCGCGTTTGAAGGGCATTGAAGACTTCAATCTTGAACACTGGTCTGTCTGTCTGTCTGTCTGTCTGCACGCATGCACTTTATGATCGGGACATAATGGTATCGGAGAGGTCATCTGAGAGTGGAATTTATGAAATGGAGCATTAATATGTCTCCCCCGCAGCAAAAGTCACGCCACATTTGTAGCAGGAGGAGGATGATCTGTTAACATCATTTTCAGATAATGTCATTTGTATGAGGGAATAGTCCATAATTGAAATTGCAAAAAGTGGAAATGGCCTCACTTCGTCCACAATGCCCATGACTGCTGGTGATCATGAATCGCCCGGGCACTCTATTCTTGACTCTCTATTCTTCATTACAAGTAACTCGTTATAATGCCATTATAATAATAATGTCACCACATATGCCACAGCATGTAGACTGCATGACGCCATCGAAGTAGAAGTGAATGTTGACATGAATTGCTTATTGTTCTTGTCGTTACTCATCACCTCCCGACTACATCGTTTATGGCAAGTTAAAATAGCCGTAACCGATTGCTCATCCAAGAGCAAAAGGTGTGTAGAATTCATTGCAATTTGCAATTTATGTATGGAGTGCCATATCCATCCATGATTTTTCATATTTTGTCCAGGAGCTGATCGGTTATGACAGATAACCTACTCGAGTAGGTTATCTAGTCTAGGCTATCTCAAGTAGGTTATCTCCTCTTGTTGGTTATCTAGTCCATGCTATTAGTGTTGGTGGGAAATTAGTGTGGATCCACACTAAATGTCAAGTTGGAGTGGAAATATTAACACGGTCCAAGAGCTTGGGTTGTCCCTTCCACTTTTGTAGAGACTTCCGGCCAACACGTTATTTGAAATGAAAAAAGTCGCATTGGATAAAAAAAAACAACATAAAATGAGGTATTCATTCACATTGAATTCATAGAAAATTAAATAATGTGGCCTGCATTGATTTCGAACTAGAGATTTGGCAATGTGGGCTCTAGAGAATTATTGTGGCCCACACCAATATGACTATCTAGTGTAGTTAGTGTCACTTACTATTTATGCAGCGCTGCCGCAAATTTCTTAATCTACAAAGAAAATACATGTAAATGGTAGTATGAACGGATGTGGGGATTCACGGTGTCGAAGTAAATTCATACATAATGTGAAGGTGAAAATGTAGTGAACTATGCTATAGCTTGTGAATTGTTATTTTTAGATGATTTGAATCCATAATAGCAAATTCGGTGGTCCCAGATTAGTCCAATGGGCTTCAATTGGAATGGTTTGGCCCTCTACATGCAAGGGATTTGTTTTTACTACAACCCCTCATCCACGATTGTTGGAGTTTACATAAAAATCTAAAGCTTGTTATACAACACAACATACTTCACATAGGAAAATTTGATGTCATGAGTTAAATATCATCACATTACGTAACTCCAATTACTAAGTGATGCCATGGATATGCAAGTGGATTTGGCATGGCCTCTAGTCATCACGTCCACCCTTAACATGGCGTGACAACCCCCACCATAGTAACATCATAGAAAAAAAAATACTTACTTCAATTTGGTCGATTGCTATTAGCAGTTGACTTCCAAAACTAATTAAATTTTTAAAAATGAATTCCTCAAGACAATCTACACCATTAAATCTCGTTGAGTGCAACATCTTACGGTCCATTTTTTTAATCCTTTGAAGTCAATTGTTGTACACTCTTTCTCCTATCTAGTATAGGCTCTTAAATAATGTACCAGCACACTAGGGTGGCCCACTTTCATTGTATTTATTTGTGAAATAAATTGGGTTGATAAAATTAATGTTGTCGGTATGACTCATTGTGTGGACTTCCACCACCATCGTTTGGTCACCACTCCTTGCAATTGGTCACCGGTACTCTCAAAGCGAACAATAACATTCACAATTTTAAGACTTGTCATGCCTTAAGGCTCCCATTATTTGACGTGAATAATGCATTTTTCACTATTTTGACAGTTAAGTGTGTGCTTGAGGGCTTAGCCCAAATTAAATTATGGAATCCAATGTCTTGCACAGTACATTAATTTTTCTATTTTGCTTAACAATTTGGCGTTATACTATAATATGTACCACATTAAATCAAGATAGGCTAGTTAATGTAAAGCTTTGAAATAATGAAGCCCACACAAGGTAGGATTAAGAGTGTAGCAGTCAACCACCAACCACCCTGGAGCGAACGACCAAGAGATGTCAATTGTTGGTTGATTGCTCGCAGTAGTTGGCCTCAAGAAAACAAGAAAGGGACCAGTATGTTATGCAATTTTTTAAACTAATTGTTCATATATTTTTTAGATTTTGAGTTTTCGAATTATTTTTCTTTATAGTTGCCCATTATGTTGACTCCAAAACAATTGTCAACCGAAAAAAATTACCAAGAGGTTGACCGTATCAATTTACCCCTAGGTGCCAAACTTACCTCCTGCTGATGTGACATTTTTGGGTCTGCCACCATAGGACATGATCCAACGTGACGGACACTAGTGTGTAATTGCTAAATGTTAGTAAATATCATAAACATAGTGCATCAAATATTGCCATTAGGGTGACCCATTATTGCTGATTGTAAATTTCACAAGTCTTGAAAACCATTATTAGAAGAAATGGACAACATAAGATTACTTAGAAATAGTCGAGGAATCCCTTTCCTAAATGTGAGAACTACACTAACTAGTCATATTATTGTGGGCCATAGTAGTTTTTAGAGCCCACACTAATTCTTATGTTGTGAATTAATGTGGGCCATGTTAATTTTGATCCATGCTATATTTATAGTAGAAATTAGCATGGGCCACATTGATTGTTTTTCTAGAAAATCTATGTGAGTGATTAATATAATTCGTGTTAGTTTTGTCTGTAACTAATATTCAATGTGTTGGTTGAAAGTTTTTATGAGAAGGTAGAAAAGACCCAGGGTCTTGGAAACATATTATTTCCACCTTGTTTAGAAAAATAGTGTGGCCCACATTAATTATTTCCACAGTAATTTTCCACCCACACTAACAACATTATTTAGTGTAGTTAAATTGAACAATCATAGCCCTAGCATATTGCATGTCCCACTATATCATGCTACATGTTGGGTGCCAGCAAGGTCCACTGGACCAGAAACTGTACACTACGATAAAAGGCTCAAAGATGCACACTAGATTTTAGTATTAAGGGTTTTCTAAAAAGGTATTAGAGACATGTTATTTAGAATTCTCAAACAAATTATTCAATCAGATTCCAAAATAACTATACACACATTTTTTTAATATGGTAGAAGTAGCTCGAATTGAAAAACAATTGTGCTAGGTCAAGAGAATTTAGGTTTAAAACATTAAATTGGTTGTTTCTTGCATAATACTCTTGATGGAGCTCTGAAGTTCACCGTAGACTAAAGAAATCATTTTAGAATGATCCAATTCTACAATATTTAACTATTCTATTGAATTATTCTAAGATGATTCCAATTTGGAAGAAAATATAGTCATTTGTTTGTGGACACATTTTTGGTGATATGTATTGAAAGAACTCATTTTGATATTGTAGATTTGAGTACTTGTAACAATAAAAGAGGGCTTCATGAAAAAAATAACCAAGTAATAGACATTTATACCTTTCAAACAAGAAATGTTTGATTTTAGCATACATGACCAACTTATTCATCCACTTGACCATGTTTGAAAAGCACGACCGGTACCAAAATAAATAAATAAATAAAATTAGGCTTGGTGGGCGGCCACTTGAGGTCATGAGTTGGTCCGACAACGTAACAATGTGTGAGAGTGCAACTAAAAGGAGGAGTACCAATCGGATGGGTTGGCCTCTTGCAAGAGCTCCAAAGGGAAAATGCCATAGTGCAACATGCATACACGATGTTCAACGTTGAATTTGGTGCTTGGAGGATCTCCAAAGCACTAAGTTCATCATGAGTGTTGTTATTGAGACATAAGGCCAACAAGCCAATTCCAAATGAAATAAGGTAGATGTGCTAATTCAATTGAAAATCTTCACCAGACACTCATTTTTGAATTGGTGTATGGTTGGGTGTGAATCTAAGAACAAACACCCAAAATACGCGAGTTGGAAAGAGATTGGGCTACTTGCTCGAAATGTGTCAACCATTGCAGACGTAATGGTCAACATAATCTGGGAGGGGGGAGGGTGCTATATGACCGTTTATTAACTAACCTTCACTTTGATGATGAATTAGGTATGCGTACAAGCTCCATAATTTCGCTTTTTCTTGGCCTAACGAAAAGGAGAAACGACAAAAATGAAAAGAGAGAAAAGTTTTCGCTTTTTATTTTTCTCAAATAAATCAAATATATTTTTGATTTATTTGCTGCAATTTAAAGCGACTACATGCACGATTTGGATTTGCTAATCATCATCGCGCATTGATTGCGTGTGTGCATATCATACAAGAAGTTGGTGCAAAGAGAGAAAAAAATGACCGTTTAAGACCCACTTAGGGCCACTTCACACATGAGCCAAGAGCCGTGACCTTGTAATGGTGAGGACCCTTGACTCTCGTCCAAAGGCCGTACCATGGGTGTTGGGAAAGCCGTTTTATGTAGCCATGA
Source organism: Polytrichum formosum (assembly GCA_964035585.1). Taxonomy (NCBI): domain Eukaryota; kingdom Viridiplantae; phylum Streptophyta; class Polytrichopsida; order Polytrichales; family Polytrichaceae; genus Polytrichum; species Polytrichum formosum. Next base: position 27,008,739 of record OZ037939.1, on the reverse strand, counting down.
GCCCTCAAGCATAACGTGAAGTGAGAATGGACCATGTTGCGAGACCATTGCATATTTTGTTGGCGGAAAAAGAGGGGAGGATTTGATTTAATATAATATGTCTCAAGCTCTATCAATTTGAGAGAATTACTTGGTGGTGTTTGTCTGTCCTAGAATTTGCTCAGGAATCCGCCTTGCAATCTGTCTTGAAATATGTCCTGCTGGAAATTTATCCTGCTAAAAAAAGCCATGGTCTCCCGGAATTTTCGTTAGGCCCACCTCTTGAAGGTGGGCCTAACGAAAATTCCGGGAAACCATGAAACCTTATCCATAGTCCACCATGTAGGACTCCATGTAGACTTTTCATCCATGAAGTCTTCTTTGGGCCTTTAGGCCTTCACCTTCGTGTGTGAAGTGAACTTGGATGGTCTCCGCCCCTTTGACCAATGAGAGCTCTTAGATTGCAATGGTCACGGGCCTTTAGGGGCGGTTTACACTATGGACCATGAAGTTGTCCCACGGCGATGTAAGAGCGCTGATTGGCTGCTGAACTCGTCCCGGGACAACTTCGGTTTACACTAGAGAAAAAATGGCAAAGGGACCATGGAGGTCGAGGTCCCCAAAATATCATTTTTAAAGCGTAATAAATGCACTGACATGGTCCAACGGGTTTTTCGTTGAGAGAGGCAAGAGAGGTGGTCTGGTAGGAAAAGGCAAGGGCCCATGGCAAAGAATCACCATTTTAATAATTCTTTAACAAATCTACCCTCTATGTGCCTTAATCATATCATAGCCCATGAGACATACCAACAATACCTTGTTTTTCCCCTTATACCGGCTCCCATGTGTTTCACCAAACAACGTGGGACATCTAGAACTCAAGAATTTGAGTGCAGATTTGTTTTTTTGCTCTACCAACTGCAATATTTGGAATTTTGGGGCTTGTAATATACCATTGGAAAGGTCTTGAAAATACCTTTCCAACGGTATATTACACGCCCTCAAAAAATTTAAAATTACAGTTGAAAAACAAAAAACAAAAATCTGTAGTTGTTTAGTGACTGCAGATCAGGGTGGTCAAAAGAACCGCAATGGGAAATCTTCTAACACTAATTAACACTATTTTTGCTCTACCAACTGCAATATTTGGAATTTTGGGGCTTGTAATATACCATTGGAAAGGTCTTGAAAATACCTTTCCAACGGTATATTACACGCCCCCAAAAAATTAAAATTACAGTTGAAAAACAAAAAAGAAAAATCTGTAGTTGTTTAGTGGTTGCGGATCAAGGTGGTCAAAAGAACCGCAATGGAAAATCTTCTAACACTAATTATCAAAGAATTGAACTTTAGTGTTGAGCAAGGTAGGGTGGTAACAACATTAAATATAATCAAACACTGGATATCCTATTTAGTGTAGTGACAACACAAGGTACATGTCACATGTAAATTACATTGAACATGTACAAATTAAATTGCTCATTTTTTTTGTAAAAATTGTTGTGAGAAGATTTGCAAGCCACATCTTCGACACATTTAACAAGAAGTGAAGACAAGTGAAGCCCAAGAGAAGACAAGAGAATGGTCAAACTTGAATTTTTTTCAAAATTGCCCTTTTTGGGCATGTATTAAAAAAATCAGCACCTTCACTTTTGGTGCATGGTCATTCTTATTGGTCCACATTCGGTTTACACCTAGTGAGGGGCCCATGGCTCTTAAAACTAATTTTTTATGAACTCGGACCATGGAAGTCGGACCACGAACTCGGACCATTGACAAACGCCATCTTCCATGGTCCAACTTCATGGTCCATAGTGTAAACCGGCCCTTAGTCTTGTGTGTGAAGTGGCCCTTACCTTACTTGGAGAGGAGGCGAGCCCCTCTAGCGTGTCATATTGTACCGCCAATTGATGAGAAGACTTAATAAGAAGTTGCTTCTTACAACCTCATCGGTGGGGGGACCCAGCAGTTGCCAGGGTTCAAAAATGGGGATAAGGTTGTATATGTATGCAAATAGAAGAAGGATATGGATGGAGTATTCCAGGCCTCTTTGATGGATGATGATTCCCTCTTGGCCCATCATTTCCTCCTTTTATTAATAACCTAGCCAGGTGTGGAATCTTGTTTTATTCCTATATATATATTTGAAGCTTATAGTTAGTAACGTAGAGGTGCAGTCGGGAGAATGGCTCTTGGGAACAAGTTCATCTTGTACAATGCCTGCACATGTGTGCGTGTGTACGCTCCTTATCCCATTTAGTAGTGGGCTGGGGATTCGTGGCACTCACTAAGGAACATCCATCCAAGATATCGTGGATGAAGTGGCGCCAATAAAAAAAGCCCCCCTATGGGGTTGAGGGCCGATTCATTCGAATGTGACATCACTAGACTAATTCGGGGTCTTTGACTCTATTTCCGGAATCAAATTGCCTAAAATAGTCATTTAGATGATTCCTGCGTTTTTTTCATCCGCATGGATGATTATACTTGAGTGCCACGAATCCCCGGCCTTAGTAGTGCGTGTGGTACGAGTTCTTGAAACACACACTATTTTGCCCAATCTCAAAATTAGTGAGGGCTGAAATTTTTATACTGAGTGATAGCAAAATTCATGAATACATGTTCATGTTCATTTATCGTACATGTCAAGAGAATGAGTGCATGGTTTAAGGTGTTTGTAGAGTGCATGATGTTCTTTTGGTGAACTCGAAGAGGCTTCTTCTTCTTCTTCTTCTTCTTCTTTTTCTTCTTCTTCTTAGTTGGCGCCACTCACTCCTGAGGCATCTCGTAACACTAAGAAACTGGAGAGAGAGAGAGAGAGAGAGAGAGAGAGAGAGAGAGAGAGAGAGAGAGAGAGAGAGAGAGAGAGAGAGAGAACTTGCATTGGGAGTTTTTGGGATTTTGACACTTTGGACTCCCGAAACCCTAGATTTTTGGTGGCATTAATTACATTGTGTAGAGAAATTTAGTATCACCTTCATTAATTTCCCACACTCACTAAATGGAATAATTAGTGTAGTGACTACTTATAAACTTAACGTAGGCAGTGTTTAAGTTGGAACTGCCTATGGTAAGTTCCACAAAAGCTTTTATGTTGGATGGATAAGAGGTACACTCGTATACATTCCTACCTCTTTAATATGACATGTTTGTGAAATGATAAAACCGTCATATTATTGAGGTGTCGCATATTCCATAATATGACAAATTGGACCTCTTTGTCATAATAATGAGGTACTTCGTGAAAACACACATTAGATATTTTGCCACATATACAAATTAAATATTCTTTCAAATGTCTTTACAAATATGTAAATTTCTCCCATCAAATCTATGTGGACTTGAAGAGGATATCAATAGTCCACTAATATTGCCACCTCAAATTAGCAACATCTATCTCATTGAGCTTCTCCGATATGGTCTACAATTTCATTACATCTACAAGAGCAAACTCTAATGGGTTGTCATAAAAAATGTAGCTAATAATTCAACATGATGATGAGCATTTGCCAGTTTCACAATAGGTGGAGGTCTCTCATTAACATCTAAAGTGTCCAAGGGCTCTGCAGTAAGGTCAAAACTAGGTGGTTTTATACTATGTCCCAAGACTATATCAACCAAATTTGACATGCAATATTCAACTTCAATGAACCTAATTAGTCTCTTGATTAGGTTTTGAGATAGAGAACCCAATTCCCTTAGTTCCCATGCTTCAACATTGTTTACATTAGAATTTCTTTAATCCACATTTCATATGTGAAAGTTACATAGAAGTAATATCAACTATGTACAATGACTCCAAAAACCGAGTCTATGCAAGGAACTTGAAACTTCAAATGACGATGCCGGAAACAAAAGTGATCGAAATCAAAAGCTATAAAAACAAAATTGTAGAGTATAAAGTTCTACACACCACTGTAATGATAAAATCATGATTTCAATTACAACAAAGTAGATAAAGATGTTGAAGAAAAGTATGTACATAGACTCGGTTTTTGCACTACAGTGTAGAAGACACTTAAAAATATGTCCATCGCCCTTTTGCAGCTAAAACAGTTGCAATTTGATCAGGCATGCTAGCATACAATCCTCTACACTCCTCTAGACTAATAGAGTCGCAAACTTCTTGCACTCAAACCCATAATTGAAGAATACCAGTGGGAGGACTAGAGTATGAGTTCAATCACCGTTTCAGTAAAGCCCATATGTGCTCAATAGGATTTAAGTCAGGGGATTGTGCAGGCCACTCTAAAACAAAAAATGGTTGCTTCCCAAACCATTCTCGAACAATCTTGGCTATATGCACGGCATCATTGTCTTGTTGAAAAATGATTTCTTCAAGATTGAACCCAAATGCAAGCAATGTACTATACAAATCCTGCTCTAAAATTGCAATGTAGCCTCTAGCATTCAAGTGCCCTTGTATGTTATGCAATGACCCCAATCCTCTACAAGTCAAACAACCCCAAAGCATTATAGAGCCTCCACCATGCTTCACAGTTTGGTTCACAGCACGCACATGGATGTTTTCTTTGTCCTCTATCCAACACCAAGTCCTCCTATCTGAATTGAAACGACATATTTTAGTTTCATCGCTAAACACCACCCGCTCCCAATCACTCACAATCCAATCTTTGTGCATTTGGGCAAAGCGAAATCTGTCTTTGATGTTCTTCCGACTCAAAGCATGCTTCTTAACCTTCATAAAAGAAGACAATCCTTGTTCTCTCAACGCATTCCTCAAGGTATTGTCGCACATCTTTACACCCATCTCTCTTCGAAGCACTTTTGATGCCTCTGTTGCAGTTTCTAATCCGCCAACATTAACTAGCCGTGAAGCATAACGCTTCTCCCACTCTGTTAGGACCTTAAGACGACCTCCTTTAGACAATGCTACACTCGTAGAAAGCCTCTTTCTCACTTTATTAGTTGTAGATTGTGCCAAACCCATACTCTTTGCAATCTCTCTACTGCTCCTCCCCTTCTCTATCAAGGCTACAATATTTTTCTCTTTCTCTCGTGAAATAGGTCTCACCTTTCTATACAACCTCCACAAAGCCACAAGAAGTATTCAACACAATACACACGAAACCCTCAAATTTTTTTGACTCAAAACGATGAAGAAACAAGAAAATGAGAGCTCTCAAAGAAGGTAGCAAGCGGCGCCTCAAAAACTGAGTCTATGCGATGTCGACGTCTCTCTTCCTCTCACCAAAACCCTAGTGAAGTTGATGACATCACCATGACATCATTTGAAAGTCAACTCTAGTTCTTTTACAATTACATTTTACATTTCCTAAATATATCATTATCTTTTTGTGAAATGCCCATGAAAGTCCTTGTTTGATGCATAGACTCAAGTTTTTGGAGTCACTATAACTGTACATTTGTGGCACCCCCATATATGCATTTATTACCTCTATAATATGCCATTTGGGGGGGGGGGGGTCCAAGAGTGTCGTATTAACAATGTCACAAGCCCATTACATAGATAGCTTTTAACTAGAAAGTTTGGTTTACAAAAGTTGTGTCATTATATTGAGGTTGTCGTATTATTAAGCGTTGTATTAACCCCTAAACCCCTAAGCACCATTCTCCTCAAAATCGGCCTTAAATCACTGTTTGTAAGAGAGATAATTCAACACTCAATCTGTAGGTGTTTTTGAGCATCCAACCGTACGGATATGATATCGGCCTTTGTATGAGCTTTCCAGAAAATATCAACCATCCACGTGGCAATGTGAATGAGAAACTAATACATGATCAAAAACAAACTTTAACCCTACTGACATCACAACATAGCATTATTCAGATCCATAACAATGTTACGCGGGACTAACAATATTCCATAGAATATTCCCCATATACATACCATGGAATATTCTATGGAATATTGTCAATCCCACATAACATTATTATGGATCTGAATAATGTTCTGAAGTTCATCACACATGCCTTCTTTCTCAACTAACTTAAGGTAGATGGGTCTTAAATGGCTACTTCTTTTTTCTTACTAACTCACTTCTCCTAGGATATGAAACATGCAATGAGCACAAGATGGTTAGCAAATCCAAATCAAGGTTGTAGTCACTTTCCTCAAATTTTGGAGTTCATATGAAATAATGAATATCTTATCCATTATCAAAGTGAAGATTCATGTGCTCATTAAATGGTTGTATAGGTTGTCCACAATCATGTTGACTATTGAGTCCAAGATGGTTATGATGTTTGAGCACGTGGTCCAATCTCTTCTAAGCACATGTCTCTTCGGTAGCCGGTATGGAGCCACACCAGACCACATACCACTTTAATATAGATGTCCTAATAAGAAAAAGAACTTGAATAAGGGTTGTATACCTTACCGACTTGATGTTCCTCACCTTCCGTGCCTCATTCTTGACATAATTATTTCATGAAGGCCGAAGCGAAATCTCCCCAAGAATCGCTCAAAAACATTAGTGCAATTCAATGTCTTATTAGAAATAAATAAATAAATAAAAATTGTACCACTTATGATGGATATGATTGTATAGACAACGCATTTGTATTTTTGGTTGTGCACGCAAAATTTCAATTGTCCATATGTTCACAACCATAAGATTATGACATAAATGTGTACACTAATATGGTTGGGGTAGAGGTGATTGCTCATACAAAACAATAAGGGATTTTTTCTTTAAAAAAAAATCCTTCTCGACCTTCAGAGGTTGACTTAATTCAGTTGTCAAGGTAGGCCATTCCAAAACCAATAAACATAGTATTTGTGAAAACGTCACATTCACATGTGACCCTTTTTTCAAGGCCGACTTGGTTTCTAGTCTTGTGGATTGCACTTGAACTTTGGAAAAAGCTATAGTTGGCAAAAACTTGTGTAGTTGGCAAAAGTTGCCTCCAAAGACCAATTCAAGTCGGCCTTTCTTGCATTCGAGAATGCAAATGACGTACATGACATTTTCACCAGCCGTGTGACATTGTCATGAATACCATGTTAACATTGTAGCCTACTATAACCACCACTATGTACGGCCAAGGATTCGTGGTGTCTATCTATATTCATCCATTACGAAGGTGACAATGCAACGAATTGCTATAAAACTTGAAAACATATATATATTTGGAGACAAATCCACCCTCGAATGACACCAAAAAGACACCAAAATAATCTAGTGGGGAATATTTGAATACAATATTTCAAGAATAAAAATAGACCCTTCATTTTCACTCTTGTGTGTTCTAATTTGTTGCGAGTGACTCCCCGAGGATGATGCATCCAAAAGGGCATTTTAGTATGAAAAGGTGGGATTATGGTGCTATAATAGGTAACTCTATATGGCTAACGATTCCTATATGCAAGTAGGATTTGGCAAAGGATGGACATGGAAAACTTGTGGTAGAGTAAAGCCGGTATTGGAATTATTCTGCATGCCTGAAATCTCTACATATTTGGAGCTAGAAAAGGTCGCGAAGCTACAAGTGGCAAATTCTCAACATCTCACATGCATATGTTATGTTATGGCCCATATGAAAAGTTGGGATTGCCGCATGCATGTTTTGGTAGTGATACGGTTACCTACCAATACTTAATTACTTTATCCATACCAACACTTTCTTATCAAAGGCCGGTAGTTGGCGGCTCATTAAAACTTGGCAAGCAAAATGATGGGAACATGTAGTTAAGGATAAGGTATGGGTGTGAGGGAGAGAGGGAGGGGGAATCATTGCATACAAGCGTACCTCTCGCTCACCCAATGTAGAAGTTTTGAAAATAGTATGTAGTTCAAATGTTACCATGTTCAATCTATTTGACACTAGAATTGGTCTTAGAGATTCCAAATCGATCTACTCCAAGTCGTTTGAGATGAATCTACCACTTCAACCAATATAGGGCATCAAGTTTTTACGTTGGATAAATGAGATATGCACTTGTATGTGATGACCCCCCCCCTGTGGGTGGGAGGTCATTCAAACAACAACTCAAGCATTCCATGAAATAAATGATGTTGAGGACATAAGAAAACCAAGCGATTCTTGAGGTTGGCCTTGTTAGGATTTGGTGCCCCAGGTGAGGTGCTCTGTTTGGGCAATTTCACTCGTCTTTACTAAAAGTAGTTCACATGCATCAACGCATGCGAGAAATGCTTACAGGTTGGGAGAGGAGCATCATCACATTTTGTGACGAAAAAGGTTGTCAAACCCTTTTTGATTTTATGGTTTCACTTCGATTCTTCCTATGCACCAAGAGTACATAAACAAAAATCAAACGTTTGAAATAATACTATTGTAAGCTTCACATTATTCATTAGTCATTTGATAGAGCAAGCTATGGTTCATCCAATCTCACCAACATAATAACATGCCAACCCCCTTTATTTACCCATTCTCCTAGTTAATATTTTAATTTTGAGATACAAAAATAACCAACACCAATAATTAAGAAACCGAAAGACACAACCACTTGGAGGGGAGGCCAGACCCCTCCAAGGGTGTCACACTAGTTTAGGCACCAATTTAGTCTAGTGAGACCCGAAAAGAATGAATTAACAGCACAGTTGAGAAAAGCCATAGGTTTTTACCCCCCCCCCCCCCAAAAAAAAACAAGTTTCTTGCCAACCCTCCAGCCACCAAAGCTAAAACTAACTTGAACTAAGGATGTGGGAGTTTACCCATATTTTATCATGATAAAAAGGATAAGGAGAATCACCCACACTTTACACCATCATGGCCTCAATTGTATATTATGTACCATCAAATTAAATCTTATTTTAGCAAGTGCGTACCATTGAATTCTTTTGTAGTACTAAATGAATTTTGTGCCTAGTGTAAGTTCAATACACTCGTTGTTGAATATAGTAGGGGAAAGAGCCTACCAGCCCGTGGCCACTCTGTTAAAACTTTAAATTAGGCCAATGGCATCATGGCTATTGTTGGAATTTTCAATTAAGTGGATGTGCGTATTATAGGGCAAGGAGAATGTAGAATATCCCCCAATTATTAATCACAAAATCCAAGGGGGGAACCTCACTTACCCAAATAGCTTGAGTGAAGGGATTTTAGGCAATATTGGCTCAATTTTCTCAATGTGAACTTTTAAGGTGCTCCAAAACAATTGAAAGTGTTAGTGATGTACATGCTAATATAGCATAGTGGCAATATTATTGGTCATGGGCATAGTTAGGCTAGAGCACACCCTGAGATGTGCAATCCAACACAAATGAACAACTTGAATGTCGATTCGAGGCTATAACCATCTTGTCAGCATTGTCATAAAATATATACAAAATGCTTAATGTACCGATGAGTTCAATTAGAGCAACTCCACCGATGGTGCAAACACACATTGGGCCAAATCCCGAAAGATGTGGTGGCATGGGCGGTAACAAATGTGTGAGCATGCAATCTCGAGAAAGCTCACAACCTTGCCTCTACTGTCTTGCCATTCAACCACGTCACTGGAATTTCCCAAGTCCTCTTCCATCTCGTTGAAGTTCTATTAGAGCTATTCTCGGTGAGTATTTTGTGCATAGTAAAGAAATGATATTGAAGCATTGTTGCTAAAAGAGAAATGTTGGTGGTGCAGGTTTCGCTTTGTATTAGCATCATGAGTCCGCACGTGACTATCAGCGTGTGTCGTAGGGCCTCGCTCCAATGGTGGTAACCATGACTCTGAGAAGGTCCTCTCAAACCCCACGCCCAATGTTCGGTGGAGTTGCTCTTAATCAACTTAGGGGCCAATTTTCTCAACAAACTTTTAAGATTTAAAACAAGGCAGAAGTAAATTAACTCCTTAAGGATACTTTAGGATACACATAGGATTGCTAATTCATTGGGGCTAATGGTGTCCAAGAATATATGTGTTCAGGATTAGGGTACATCGTTAACCCCAATCTAATACCATTGCCTCCTAAGTCACGTGTGGTATTCTCCCATTGAAACCTACATCCATGATACAAAATATTGGGGCATGTACAAGACAATGATGGCATTCTCAATCTAGACCCCTCATGAATGGGTCATGCCTACTTTTGCAAGCGTATTGTTGGGAACCATGTTGTTTGGGACCATGTTTCCCACTAGTCGAATGTAGTAACGAGCTCCTATATATTTAGTCTTTAGAATTTTGTTCAATGTTGTCTCACATCAAACAAAGAGTCCAACATTGTAATGTAGGCCCTCTCAAGATCTTGTCAACAAGCTTACTGAATGCACATCGAATCCCACCTAGTCATTTGGACAGGAAGAGTTCCCCAAAACTTGTGCACATTGTCATGGCCAGTACAACATATGGCATGTATGACCAACTAGAATTTTGAGGGTTCAAGACTACTTCCACTAATTAAAAGAAGTGAAATCATTGTTGCGGTCAAGGTTTATTGCCACCAACTATATCAGATTGGGCTAGATTGCCAACTTGCCTCCTTTTTTCATTACTAGGGAGTACCAATTTGGTGGATGTCGAGGACTCAAAAGAATCAAATGTCACCACCTCAAAGCCAGAGACCATAATGTTATGGACAAAACCCTTATGTCTTGACCAAGACCAGTCAAGGATGAGATAGAAACCAAACCGTCCATGGACAAAAGCCACAAGACCAACAATATACCAAACATCTTGGCGTTTGTCTTTGTTTTCCACCATCACAAAGTTTCTCCCACACCCAAATCGGTACTCTACATGCTACTATTCCTTATCATCCCATTCATCCTCTGTCATAGGTGCACCTCATGTGTTGTCCCCTTTAAGCACTTGTGATTTGGCTCTTATTATTATGGAAAGGCACAAATACACCTAAACTTCTTGGTGACCCTCAACCAAACTCAGAAGGGAAACCAGAAGAAAGAATCATTCAAAGAGCAACACGTTGTACCAAAAGATGCCATCTAACCCTAACACCAAGGAATCATGTAAGTAACAAAGCCAAGCAAGAAGACCATGAGTCAAAGGCCACCAACCACATATCTCTTACAAAGACCTCTCTTGTAGGCTTATTGAACATTCTATTCATATAGGAGACCCCCTTGGTAGATATTTTAGAAAGGAAAAATACACATAGGGACACATCACCAACACCAATTACTTTAAAATGGTGAAGTAAGAAGATCCCCTTCACACTTACAAGACTCCCCTGGATTCTTCAATGTGCAAGATCTGACATAATTTCCACAACACTCCCATAACATTTCCACAACATAAGCAACCCATCCGAGAGTGGAAACTAATGCAATCGTGCACAACATTCGAGCAAGCATGGTGTTTGAGCAAGCACAACGTTTGAACAAGAACAAATAACCAACAAAGTGTAAAAAAAAACTAGTGTGTTCCTCCACAACAAACTTAACCAAAAAAATGTGAACATAAATTAACCAACAACAAATTACTCCACCAAAATCTGCAACCATTGTAGTGCTCTGACATAGTTTGTGTGCTTGGCCAACATACTATGAAGTAAATATGCCTTGCCAAAGCCCCCGGTCCACCACGTAGGTTTGCACATGTATCTTTCATAAGGCCCCACCGCCACAAGTCGTCCCCTCATCCACACCAACGCCACCTTCCCCATTTGGCTCGCACCCCACCGACCACTTGTCAACCTCCGCTAAGTCACCCTTCACAAGTTTTTCTCCCCCCCCCCCCCCGCGCCTACTAGTTAATGGGATGTTTGGCTTTTCTAGTAAATCCACACTGTCAGATTTGGGTAATCACAAGAGCAACACACTACTTATTGGCAAGAGCCATTAACTCCCCCAAATCTCATAAGGATTTTGATTTCCAAATGGGAAACTTTGGAGGGGCTTGGATGAAAATGCAATTTGCAAATAATACCATTTTGGTTCAAACATGTCCTTAAAATAGATGGAACATTCTAGAGAATTGTGAGTAAAATCTAGACAATAACTTTGTGAACAACTATTTTACCAAAAAAAATAAAAATAAAAATAAAAATGATAAATAAGTTCAAAATGTAAGTGTAACTAGTGATATTTAGCACAACTTTATAAAATTTGATGAGTATAATAGAGTCACATGTCACAATGGTGATTATATATATATATATATAATGGGATGTATTCAAGTGTTAGTAATCTAAACGAGCTAACTCTCCATAGAATAAAGCTTTCACTTTTGGCTGTCAACATGTTTTATCTTATTTAACTAAGAATATTTTCATTTCTTTGCCACCTATGCGCACATGCATCTCTTTGCTTCTCTTACTTATTTTGTATGCCCAAAATAGAATCAAACTTATGAAAAGAACTGAAAATTTTCTCAAAGTTTTGTTGTTGTGAAATAGAGCAATACAACTTCCCTCCCTAGTTTTTTTAAGGTCACTAACACAAATGTTGGAAGTGGTAAATATGAGAGATGTTCAAAAACTTGACTTCGTCCCACTTTTGGTGATTTTACAATTAACACTAACATAAAATCCGTATATGTTTGTTTACAACATATATTTTACAGTTAACACTAACACATTTTCTATATATGATTGTTTAAATCATGAGCTAATTTTGAACATGCCCACTTTGGACAATTTAGCTTGAAATATCAATGCATAATCTTAAACCCCCTATGTATGTCATTTTGAAGCCTACAAAGGGCCTCTTGGACATTTAAAGAGTAGACATTGCAATGTGTTAGCACTCAAGCTAAGTTACTTGATCTAATGTGGGCTCTTACATCTTTCACAGCTATTAGTGTGGATTTTGACCTTTCTCGATAATTTGGTAAATGAATGTTGTTTGATTCAAGTTTTTTTTGAGCCCACTATATTGTATGTTTAACACTAATAGTATAAAAACCAATATTATCTACACAAACATGAATTATTGTGCGTTGAAAAAAATATGATATCAATTTGATGTCAACATTATACCAAACTATGAATATCTTGTTAAAAGCATTATCATCTTATATTTAATTTCTAATTGTTTATTAATCTATAAGCCACGGTATTTCTAGCCAAGCCAACTTTCAGCTCACAATAGAACATATGTAAAAGATGTATGATCTCTCTTGCTTGCACACACACACAACTTGGAGCATTCAAATTTCATGTGTTACCATACATAAATTGTGGCCCAATCACAAAGAACGAGAAGATTGACCATCGGTTTGACCCTTGAAAGACTAAACATTGCGACCTCTCATATTATTGTTCTCTACTCTAATACATAAACCTCCTCTTTGAATTGTGATGAGACACAATTACTAGGTAAACCCACACTACAATGCGCAGGTGACACATATATAGTTAGTTTTTTGGACTAATTCAAGGATTGTGTGTACAAAAAGTATACCACCCTCCAATTAAAAGACTCTATTGTTTCATGGTTTCTAATGCAATCCATTTCATGGAGGGGAAAATGTTCTTGGCAAGTCCACATTTACATAACATTAGCCAGCATCATGGCTCACTTCTAGCCTAAAAATATTTGGAATTTTCTTACTCTTCGTACAGCCTGAGATCAAGCTAACATTTTATTTTTATTTTTATTTTTATTATCATTTCTCTATGTTGCATTATATTCTCGACATCTTTGCGGCATGGCTCATGGCCCAACCAACTCCCCAACTCTATTGGGTAATGTTTTTGTTATGGTGGCGTTTGAACGGATAAAGTTTTGGGTGAACATTCACAACACCTACTGATGGGGGGGAGGGGAGGGGGAGGGTGAAATTGTTGGTTTTATTTATTTATTTATTTATAGACAAAAGGCCGACAAGCCAACGCCAAAGCACATGAGGCAGTTGACCACTTGACAAGTTTATGTCAAGTAGAGAGGAGATTTCACAGCCGGGAATCGAACCGCCAACCTCTTCCTTGAGATCTGGGTATCTCTCCACCATCATCCAGTAGTTTAGGGTCGCCTCAGACCATCGTTGGTTATTGTTGTAGAGCCCAAGGATTGCTAACTTATTATCTATTGTATCCTTAAAATTGGAATCAAAGACCTTAACTTAATGTAGTGAGCTTAAATTTAGATGAATCAACAACCAACCTACACGGGGGCATGTTTTTCCTATTATCATTTCGGTAGGTGTTAGGAAACCAAACTGTAAAGTTTTGGGATACCCACCATGGGGGGGTGTAAAAATGCAGAGAACCATTGTATGGCAAGGTGATTTTATGGTCTAAGCATATTTAATCCTAGATACTCCGATTTAGTCTACACAATTTATAGTTTTTAGTGTCACATCCACTATTGATGAATGGTCTAAACTAGATGCTTGGAGGTCTCAAAATGTCACGTCTACTAATTATCAACATGATATTATTTATCAACATCGGTGACTTTTTAGAGTGAAAATTTATTTTCTTAATGACGTTTGGCATAGCACATCGGGATACTTGGGATGATAGTTTTGCGTTGTAATGTGCAAGGGAAGATATTATTGAGCATACTAGTGGCAAGTGTCATGTGTGTTGGATTTTAGTATGCAAGAGGAGTGGATGGTAACAACGAACTTGGAACATGCAAGTTTTTACTGCACCCCCAATGATGGATGTTGTGAACTGACAACGGTGTCTCAATTGCAGCTCTAAAATTAAATTCAATGAGACAATCATACAAAACTTGTGCCACACTTATAATCCACTGAAGAAGATTGTAAAAGACCAAAAACATCGTGTGAAGGGCTCTGATGCTCCATTTCCAGTTGTTTGACACTCTGAAACTGACCGATGGACGAGATGAAACCCATGTCAAATTTGAAACAAGATTTGCAAAGTGCATCATACAGAGGGAGCTATGTTTTACCTTTACTAGTGCCAGAATGTAGTTTCCATGTGAGACCCAAGTGGATCTCAACCAATGTAACATTGACACACGGCTCAATTTGAGGGGGACATAATTCAATTCGTCCAGAATAGAGAACCCTCTATGGTAGTAGAACCGATCATGATTCTCATATAAAAGAGCTATGAAGTGGACCAATGTTTTTGGAATATTCTCGTAACCAGAATGGTTAGATGCAGAAAATGCCAAATTTTGTTTCCATAATTGGCATGGATTTCACTCAAATTTCAAATCATTCATGACAATAATTATAAACTTATTCATAGGAAGTGTCATTAGAAAAATTACCACAGTAATTACCATAAGATACTATATGACACTTAATGCAATATTTAATGTACTCTATCACTCTGCATCTGGTATAACTATAAGTAAATTAATTAATAAAATCTCTCTCAGTAACCATCACAAATTCTATGCTTTCTGTTTGAAGCTTCAAATTTCGAGCAGCCAAAAGGATATCAAGAGGTAAAAGTAGTTGCAGTTGCGGTAACTTACTATAAGAGGGCCGCAAATTGTAAAAAGTTTACTTCGACTTATACTTGGTCATTAAATGCAAGGAATCATGCAAGCAATTCTTGCACGCCTGCCGGGTGTTGCAAAATGGGCACAAAAGGAATACGAAATGAGAAACATATCACGCAAGCATGATCGTATAGTCCTTGAGAGCTAGAGAGCAAGACCGAGAGTTGGATTCTTTTTCTCTCTCAACCTCAGGGTCTATTTAAGGTCTTTGATCATCACCACCTCCTAAGATGATGGGGCACCGTATCGGTACCTAGTTGCCGGCTGGGGATTCGTGGCACTCACTTAAAATCATCCATCCTAGATATCGTGGATGAAGTGGCTCCAATAAAAAAAAGCCCCCCTATGGGGTTGAGGGCCGATTCATTCGAATGTGACATCACTAGACTAATTCGGGGCCTTTGACTCTATTTCCGGAATCAAATTTCCTAAAAATAGTCATTTAGATGATTCTGCGTTTTTTTCATCCGCATGGATGATTTTAAGTGAGTGCCATGAATCCTTGGCCCTAGTTGCCATTCTATGACAACGAGGCGTCTACGACGGCTAGGCATCTACGACAACTAGGCGTCCTTGATGATGAGACACACATCCCCGAGGGGGGTGTGTGTGTGTTTTTTCTTACTTCCATTTTTCAAAGATCCCGAATTCATCAAATCTAAGTCATTTGAGACGAATATGTCGAGTTTTAATGGTGGATAGTCAATTGAGAGGTGCGACGATTTCCCTATGGGTGCAAGCATGGTAAAGTGGACCAAAATAGTGCTCCGGTATACTAAAACCATAATTTTTTTGGTCAAAGGCCTAAAAGTAGTAGCAAAGTGTTGTTTAAATTGGATTTTTTTTCATGATGACCTCTATTGTTGTGTTAGATACTCAAATGTAGAATATGAAGTTGAGATCTTCAATACTTCTCATTAAAAGTGATGCTCAAAAGCAAATGGTTGAGTCTGGTTTTGAACGTAGATTTCATGACCTTGACTATTTTGAAGTTGAACTTGAATATTTTTCTCATATTCCTTGAATTCATTATGTAGTTGAGGGCATCATCACAAAACTTTGTAAAAAAAACCATCAATTTTAAACAAATTTTAGACAATCACTTGTTCAATATCACCTACTTGCACATCACTTGCAACATCTTCTAAAATATGTAGACTTTTCTTGGAATTTTTTTTTGTCATCATAAATTGCTTGGCTTTGTAGATCAATATGTTTTTAAAATGTCTATGATTTTTTTCTTCACAAAATTCAAAGTTAGTATATAAAATTGAATCACTTTCACTTAACACTAGGCAGGGATCAAGAGCTATCCACTTTACCGTGCTTGCACCCCTGTCGCCACAAATTCCGGTCCAATATTCCTTCTTCTTATTCTTCCGCTCATAAAGTTCCTCCATAATTCAATCTGCGCTCGTGACCAAATCAGCACCATATCCTAAATGCCATGCACAAGCTATATCGCTACTCCCAATTTGAGGCCCAAATTAGGGCCCAACAATTTGGGTTCTAAACTTGACAAGTCCCGGGCCGGCCTACATGCACGTGATGCAAAGTTAGATGTGTGGCCCGGAAGTGAAGAAGAAGCATTCGTATATGCCCCTTCTTCACTCCCGGTTAGTCATTTGATGAGGAGATTGTTGTTGTTCTAACGTCAAATTAAGAACTCGGTGTATTATGTGCACTAAATATATTGCATTTAGTGTCACCAAATTCTATTTGCCTTGCTTGGTGCTACTTGTAAACTGCACATGACTCACCCTCCGCGGAAAAACTAAACTGGCTAAAAATAGTCACGTGTTCAAAAGGGCGTCAAGAATGCAGTAAAACAATAAAACTCGATTTCTAGCAAAGGAAAAAGTAAACTGGCTAAACATAGTCATGCGTCCAAAAGGGCGTCAAGAATGCAGTAAACACTAAAACTCGATTTCTAACAAAGGCACCCCAAATTATATTTTTAACCAGTTTAGTTTTTCCGCGGAGGGTGAGATGTAGTGTCACCAACACGAAATGTGAACCTAACATTATTTGTCATTCCTTGTAGAAGGTTTTGGGCATCGTAGGGTTTACAATCGGTTGCCAAAAACTGCCACTTTTTAAGTTATTTCTCATCCAAATTTCAATCACCCATGACAACATTTCATCGCCGAAATGTTAGGGGGTCGAAACTATACCAAACTTTGGTTTCAATAATTGACTATTGGATGAATTAGAAGTACGTTGGGATGAGAGTGCTTGTAAAACTTATTCATAAGAAGTGTTACTAGAGAAGCGACCACATTGACATGAAATACCATATGACATTAAACGCAATATTTATTTGTAGTGACGGGAGGCTTCCTCTACAGTTAGGAGCAAATCAAGAGGGTGTGTTTTGTGATCCTTACAACGGGGGTATGTGAGCACACACAAAAAAAACATTGTAAAGCCCCGAGGATTTATATGTTTCAACCAAATTGACTCTTAAATTAGGTTCAACAATCCTCAATCGAAATGAAATTGATTTCAAAGGCAAGGAAGCCAAGAGGTTTATGGGACTATAAGTATATCAAGATGGGGTCTGGAAACCGATTTCCTAGAGCAATGGAGTGCAATAGTTATGGGAGATAACAATTGATATCAACTTAATGATCTAGTTGGAATAGAAAGACCCAAAGGCTACCTAGTGTTACAATTGTTATAGGGTAGGAAATCTATCACTAATGGAGTCATACATGGGACACCATTACACAAAGTATGCATCAATTGTCAACTACATTATAAGAGCAAAAGTGGCATAGTATTTTTTATCTCTAGGGATTGAGAAGTTGGCCACCAACCAATTTTGATGGCAAGTCTATGAACCGAGGTACGGTAAGCAACAATGATTTTGTGTTGGGCGGTGACAGGGTTTGCTTCAAATACGCTTCACATACGTAGTTGAGAAAGTCCTTAAGGTGAAGGTAGTCTACTTTCTTTCCCTCGAGGTGAAAAGGGGTCCTTTCTCTGAGCTAGAAAGGCTTGCTTGAGAGTATCAAGTATGATTTTTGATGGCGTTGAAATGTCATGGGTTTCCCATTGTGATAGACCTCATGATGCCTTTCAAATGGTTATCGTTTTGTGCTAGGTGTCGAATTCTTGTTCACCCAAGTGACCAGAATGAGGGTGCTTGACAAACTAATCAAAAGGAGGGTAGGTGGGCTAGATGTTGTTGGAAAAACCTATAGCCAACTTAGGTGAATATAATTTCATTGGAAGTTCTCCAAATTTTACCAACAATATGTGCTCAAAGTGAATGAACAACAAACATGGGAGGGGCAAGTTTCTATGGTACCTTGTATAGTAGGTGATCAAACGGAAATCCCAATCAAGACGTGCATGAAGTAGAGAAGTTGTTGCACACTAGAACTTCGTGGCATCTAGTCAACTCACCTATTGGGTAGGTGGACGCACTAACTACTATACAATTTGTGTAGTTCCATTTTAAGACTATTCGAGTCTAAAAATGACATCAAACTTTGTACTTTTAGATTGGGGTACGGTGTAAATAGGGGCTTATTTGTGGGTTTTGTTCCTATGATACATAGTATGTCCAAGTGTAACTTGGCAAGGCATTGGCATCTTGGGAGGTAGCATGTGCATGGAAGGAGCCACGATGGTATCATATTATATTGCGTAGGTTGGTCCTAGCGATCCAAAAGCTTTGTCTCTGTCATACAAGGAGTGGTTTGCATGAAGTTTGTGGGGCACATGAGTGGGCTAGAGGATTAAGAATGTGAGTTGGAAGGTATTGATGAGGTTGTCTAGGATATTCATAGGAGTGTGTGGTGGTTGTGGATGATGGGACTGGTGTTTGGGAGGTTGTCATGATAATGTCTTAGTGTAGAGATCAATTAGTAAGAGATTTTCCATAACAAAGTTTTGTGATGGTGGTGAGAGGATGGATGTATTTGTGGCAATATGTGTTGAGTATATTTCCCACAACCAAGCCAATCTTTCTAGTGGGATGGTTGTTTGGTAGTTTCCTGCATGGTTGTGGATTTGCGCAACATGTGGGTGGACTTGTGTGAGGCCAAACCCACCACCCTTAAGCGTCCTAGTCCGGGTGATGGGTTTGGAGATCACATGTGTAACATAAAAACTTGTAGTAACATGGAATGTACGTTCTACCTTGATGGACTTACAACTTACTTCAAGTCATGACATTTTATTAGTGTGACTCTCTTGCATAGGTACATCCTTGGCTTTCTCAAGAGTCCACCCCACCGTCTTTGCCACGCATGCCCTCAAAGATTTCCCTCTTGCAAACTTGGTCCTGGCTGACGATTCTTCACTAGTGCATGACACCTCGCTGAGGCTATGGCTTGTTGATTCCATGAGGCACATAAGTCTTTAATACAAGTGTTGAAAAACACTTATATAACTTATCATCGCCTCCTCTTCCACAAGTCCCTCACAACAACTTCCCAAGTTCACACCTTAATGCAACTATGAATCTAAATATCGCAAGTTTAAATACTATGAGAGTAAATACTATAAGAGTAAGTACTATAAGTCTAAATACTATAATTCCCAACACTAGAAGTCTAAATTCTAGAAGTCTAAATACTAGAGCTATGCACTTGTCTCTAAATGCTTTTAATCTAACACTACATCTAACAATGCAAAGCTAACTTCAAGACTAATTGACCTTGGTTCTTCACCTTGAAACCTTGCACACACACGTGCCCCTCTCTTGTTTCCCACACACCCACACTTATAACACATGGGGTGCCAATTATTAATGCTAGTCTCTTGAATAGGTAGAGCATTGGCCTTCAAGTCTCTACAAGTATCTTCAAGTCCCTACAAGTCTCTATGAATTCTACTAATTCCACTAACCTTCTACTAATTCCAACACAACTCTAACTCTAACACTCAATTCTATGAGAGGAATAACAAGAGGGAGAGAGAGAGAAGGAGAGGGGAAGGGAGAGGGTGAGCACCCCTCAAAGGGGTGCCAAAGGAGCACGAAAGAAAGAAAGAGTGAATAGGAACACAAGTGAGTGAAGAAGGTGAGAGAGAGGAATAAATAGGGGGAGGGAAGGGGTGGGCACCCCTCAAAGCTCAAGATAAGCCCCTCGATCCTCTCCTACTTTGTAGGCTCTCATCCTATCCTTTAAGCCTTCAACTCTTAAACTAACAACATAGATCCTAATTCAAACGGGGGAGGGAGAGAGAGAGAGGGAGGATATATGAGAGAAGAAGGAGAGAAAGAGGATAGGAGAGAAGGGGAGGAGAGGGCATCCAACCACAACCCTTTAAACTTTCTCCTATTTAGTAGGACCTTATCCTATCCACTAACTCCTCACCCTCTAAACCAACAAGAACATGTTCTAATTCAAACATTTAAACCCGAGGCCCTTCCCCTTGCCTCATCAAACACTACTCCTCTAATCAAAACACTCCCTAATGCCACTAATCCTCTACTTAACCACACAAAATGGCTTAAGGCCTAAACCTAAATCCACACTAAGCCTCACTCTTTTTATACTTTTGATTGTTTCAATAACACTCCAATTGCAATTCTAAGTAGATCCTAAACATAAAACAAATATGAGCAACCATTTTGGGCTCATAACTTGTATGAAGGGTTTGGTTGCTATGACTTCCTTGTATGGGTTAGATTCTTGGGTGTGTAGAGCTTCCTTGCGATTCCTTTTAATTTTGTTGCTTGTGGGTTTGCTTTCTGGTACTCCTTCCCTTGCTTCATGCTTGTTATGATGCACGTTTGCTCCTACTTTCTTGCTTGCTTTTGATGTGCGGCTCTGCAACGCTCCTCATTACAACCCGGCTGGGAGGGGCTATTAATGTTGTGAACATATCCATGGCTTTGCAAAGTTCAAGCAAAGCCAATAGATTTTTTTTCCCAAACCAATTCATGCATTTAGAGTTAATGTGGATCAATTTGAGTTCATCACTATAGAGTTGATGTTTCTTAGTATGATTCTCATTTAAACCCGATATGGTACTTCCAATACAATTGAGTTTTTTAAATTTCAATTTCAATGTGCATGTGGCATTGATCTACACAAGAAAGGTGACCAACATTGCAATGTGACCACATTTTACTTGGTATTGAATTGAATTTTTATGTCAATATTTGTTTGTTATACATCAAGGACTTCAAATTTGATCTTGAAATATCATAATGACATTTTGATTCAGACATTCATAATAACTACAAGCATATGAGTTCTTGGTAATTATCATGCATCACTAAGAACTTTTCCTACATCACTAGAACATTTACAAATATACCACTCTAATGGATTTGCATTGTTCTTTCACAAATGCAAGGCGATTGCTTAGGACTTCATATGTTGGTAGTGAATGCTTATGACCATTTCTCATTTGAGATCAAAGGGAGAGTCGAAAACAACACACTAATGAGGCATGCAACAACACTTTCCTAAAGTTAACACAAGTATGCTAATAAATGCATTTGCAAAGAAAAATGTTGCTATAATTTAATTATAAGGTAGAAATGTCTTATCAAACACCAACCTCGTCCAAATACCTACTTTTGGGTGCAAAATTGTTCAACATTGTCCCAAAACAAAATGTTTTAAATATTATTTTAAGGATCAATGCAATGACTCATTGGTTGGCATAGCCAAATACTCAATGCTCAACACCAAACCTTTTTTCCAACTACTAGTCACCACTTTGCTATAGTGATGTGAATTGATTTACACACGTGTTTATAAAAATAAACTTTTTTTTGCCATGTAAGGTGCCACCTCCACTCTTTGTGGGTAAGAGGTGGCACCAACTAGCTTCACATGGGTGGAGTAGAGTCGCCTAAAAATCAGGGCCTGCCACTAAGCTCAATTATTGGGAGTAGCAAGTGAGCTTCATTGTAAGCCGTGAATGGATCCCATCCTCCCATCCAAGGGCTCACATCACCTAGGGTTTAGTTGAGTGGGGTGAGTGGGGTCACCACTTTCTCCTCCATTCTCCACTCCTCTAGTCGCCACCCACTTGCCCTCTCAACTTGTAACTTGTAGCCTCTTTGCTCCTAAATTGTTGATTAATGGCATGACCTTTTTGATTGTAGTGGAGTTTCAACATTTTGGGTACCAAATTTCAAGTTTTGGAGTGGAGCACACTAGTGGTGCTTGAAAGTGGCTTGCGGAGATTCTCAAACACCACTAGTGGTGCATCTGATTTTGTAACCAAATTTGGATCTTTTGATGCAAGTTTGTTAATGTAAAAGGCCAATCTCCCTCCTACCTATTTGTACTTGTATGTGTGCAAATTGGTTCATCTTATATGTGTGCAGACTAGTTCAATTTGGGTGCACATTGATGTTTTAGAGGGTTGCTATCCTAAGCTGTTGCTAAGTGCTTGAAGTGTATGACATGCGCATGTTGATCCTCTCATACATTTGCAAACTAATTGAACTTGAAAGTCTCTAGAGGTGTAAGGGGCTAGTGCAATTTTTTTTTGTGGCCAATTTCAATGGGTTTGTTCAATTTTGATACGTAGCCAACTTCCCCCTTAGTTTGTGGTGTGTGTGGCCACATCTAGATTGCAAATATAAATATGGGGCCAATTATTTGCAAAATATTTTATATGTGGGGCTATTTTTCACCTTACCAAAGCATACATGTAACCTTGGATATCTTCCATGTACAATTAGAAGTCACCATCCAATTGCAACATAGGTTTTGTGCATTCACCAATTACTCCCTTCAATTCATCTAAATGTAGCCACCCTAAACTCCACACAAAAATTTGAAGCTTGCCACCTTGGATGCTTCTAAACTTAGCATGTAACCAAACCTACTACTTTTAAAAAAAAACAATAATAAGGGTTGCTCAACACCTACTTAACACTAACCACTCTAGGCTCACTTATATAACCACTTAAGAAGATTGCATATGTCCTTCGAAAATATGTCGCATTTTGAGGTTTAGCCACCTTGCTCTCATTCCCGTGGCATTGGATTCATACACGATTTGCTATTTGAATGGGTGTTTTTTTCATGATATTATTGCACTTCAAAATATGCCAAACCTTGTGGAAGTAACCGGAAGAGGCCCGTCTACCTTATATCCAAGATGTCATTATGTGTAAAGTAACCGGGCCTCAAACAAACACTTTTAGCTTTGCATCCACTAATGGTAGGATATGGAACACACATTTAGTGTGAATTGATTACCAAATCCAAATTGTGCTAGGGCCCTATAGCCATCTTTTTGGAGCTCATATGAATACCTTTTATGTTGTAAAAGTAAAGAGTCCCTTCATCAAAATATTATCATACCCCCTCCCCCCTCAATTATATTGACTATTGAACCCAAAGGCCTAGTAGTGTCATGTCCGTCAATTGTCAACATGATACTAATTATCACCATAAGTAAGTATATGGAGTGTGTGATTAATTAGGGTATGATGTTTAGCATAGCACATTGGAGTGCTTGAGATGATAGTTCTACGCTTTGGTTTACAAAAGGAGGGTATTATTGAGCATACTAATGTCAAGTGTCATATGCTTACATTTTAGTATGCAAGAGGGAGATACTATCGAGTATATCAATGCTAAGTGTCATGTGTTTACACTCGTGCTTGTCACTGGCACTTTACCACCTCAAACTAGGGAGCAAAGACAAGTTGTAATTGGTCCCTTATGCCCTACATGGTACAAATCAATGATTGGTTCTCATGCCTAGGTTGCCCTTCACATAAGACAATTATTACCCATCTACATTACCCATGTTTTAGCAGCTAGCAATATAAAATAGGCAGGGTGGTAAAGGGTCTCTAAACTTAGAGACACCAATGCCCACCAGTAGGGTTGGTGTAAATGAGGGACACTTCACCTTGATCATAGTCATGAACCCATAGCCTTGGGGAGATCACTCCTTCTTTAATTGATGCATACACGTGCGCTCAGGACCTATTTATCGGGGGGCTATTTACCTTGCAGAAAATATTTTAAGGTATGGTATTTTTCAAAATAAAGGTAAATGTTTGTATTTTAATACACCCTATCAGTAATTATAATTTCTTGGGGGAATCATTTTAAAATACCCTATTTTACTTATACTGCATTTTTTTCCTTATACCCCAAGTAACCAATTTTTTTGACTTTACCCCAATTTTTTTTCTCAGAGCCCAACTATTGTCCATTTTTTCCTTACACCGTATTTTGTTTCTTACACCCCATTTTTTTTCCAACACACATTTATATATCACCACCGACAAACCAAAGCATGGCATTTTGGATGCACAAACTTCCTTAATGACCTGAAGTAATCTTAAGTTGCTTTTCATTCCATCAAGTAAGTATCCCACAATTCGAATGTATGCCCACAAACAATCTACAAAAGCTTGGTCATAAAGCAATAAATTAGCTTTTCCAAACAACTGGCTTTCTATGTCATTTTGAGCACACCCAAAAACCGCCATTCACATATTACCATCTAGAAATCAAAGTATGAGATATTGACTACCCAACCTTCCTTAAGGACCTGAAGCCACCCTAAATTGCTCTCTAAACATTTAAGTAACAATCACACTACCACAACACAAACCACTTTACATCCACTAGCACAAACCCTACCCTACACCCGCTACCCCTAGTAATTGTTTCCATGCTATTTTACATGTACTGACTAGATAAAAGAGGCCATTATATGTCATGGTATTTTACATGTAAACATGTTTCACTATTTTAAAAACCCCTATATTATATGTACGTTTTTGCAAAATTTACCTACAATGAATATATTGAACCCTATTTTTTATCGCACGTTGTTTCTACAATTTTCGCCGGTGATCTCCCCGAGCCCATAGCAAGTGTATGATGCAAGGGATATATGGGACAAATGCCATTTAATACTTATAGAAGAAATAGAGGCTAAAACCCTCTCGCTTATTTATTAGCAAGGTCAAGTTAGGACCTAATCCATAGTATGAACTAGTGCACCCTTCTACTTTGTGAGAAGGTGTCTTGTGTATAATGACATGACCAGAGCCCACCTCCCAAAGGAGGCATAACTCCTCATGCTACAACATGGACTGTTGTGTTAAACATGTTGGACAACGGGCTCACATTCATGCCGGTACCTTGTACGGGCATAATTTTTTCTTTTCTTTTCTTTTCTTTTCTTTTCTATAATGACATGTATATTTCTATGTGTAAAAGGATCTATTCATATGAGACCATTGTTGGTTATATAATGTTCATCCCAACCTTATTCACACGAAACATTGATCATCCCGGTATTATTCACGAAAAATATTATTCATAGCAGCACTATCATTGAAAATACCAACACAATTCACAATATTCATACTATTCATACCGGCACTACTCGTTATTTGTATCAGCATGAGTTTCTTCCTAGTTTCTAAGTTTTTTTTATGAAGGTAATATAGTGGAGGCCCATGTCATTTGCTAAATATAGAATGGAACACCACCATGTGGCTAAATAATGTTATGGAGAAGTTGAACAAGCACTTCAATTTGAGGATATTGGAGAGGGTTGAGTGACTAACCTTGATTAGACATAGGTAGATACAATTTGAAGGGTCGTAACAGTGGCAAATTAGAATAACTCTACCAACTGTAGGAGTACACCATTTATGGTATTTAGTGTCACATACCCCTATTTTGAGACGTATGTTAGGTTAAACTAATCATCAACAACTTCACTATTAGAGTCACCTCATGGTAATTGATGTTCAAGTGCGCTTACTACTATCTCAACATGAGTATGTCAATGATGCTATGCGGTATATGCCTATCTTACACAATAGGCATATTGTGTATACATTATCATCATTATCTATGGCCATTAGTAGACATGACACTTGAGACCTCTAAGCATCTAGTTTAGGCCCTTTGCAAGTAGTGTACATGACACTATATACCATGAAATGTACTTTGTAGATTGTGACCAGGGGGTCAAAATGTCCCATGAAGAATGGTCAACTTGTTGATCATTGTGTAACCTAGACGTAGAGCTCATAAAACTATTGAGCATACTCATGTGAAGACATTAATGACCACACTAAACGCCAAGTGTCATAAGGTTACATTAATGATAAGTTGTTGACCATTAGTGTAACTTAGCAAAGGCCTCATAGCAGAGTAAGTGACACTATTACATAGGTGACACTAAATACCATAATCGGTCTAAGGTCAAGGGATTCATAGTCGACCAAGTCCATTTAATTGTTCACTAGGATCATGCAATGCCGACATGGATGAGATCTATATTTTTTAGGCAAACGGACTTAAGGTATATGTGGTGGCAACTTCTGATTAATTAGAGGAGAGGCGCCTATAACTGATCACTTAAGAGATTCTACGCCAATTTGGAGAAGTATAAGGCAGTGCAATTTTTTCCCGTGTAGGAAGATACCAATAAAGAGGATTGCATTTTTTGGGTAATTTTATTCTAAAATTTGAGATTATTGTGAAATTTTTAAGCCAAAAGTTGGCCCAAACGTATTGCCATTGTCTAGAGTATGCCATAACCGCTCATTTCAACTGCTCATTCCTCCTCACTTTAATACTCAAAACTAGGACATGTGTATTGACATGTTAACTTGGTTATGGCCTTATTGAAATTCAGTCCCTGCCAAATCAAAGTACAGTCCAAGCCTAATTGATGTTTTGGTACCCTATAGATTGCCGACAGGGTCTTGATCGGGAATAGGCGCATCTATTATAATTACCTTCATGAGAGTTTTGACAATTGTCGTAGCCTAGCATTTAGATGAGCAATTATGGGTTAACCTATAGATCAACTATGTTTTCCCCTAACTTTACCACTTCAAAATTTGTAACAATTTCTATATTCATGGAAAGAATCAAACTCTTTTGCACTCTCCTTATAATTTTGGTTTCTCTTCACAAGAAAAATAATTCAGTGCTAATACTCCTCCTAAATAGATGCAAACTCTCTTATTTTATCGGTTCTAGATGCCTCAACCTTAGTAGCCTTCCTTCCACAACATATACATGGCTGACGTTTTTGTCACAGATGTAGTCGAGGTGTCTCTTCCCGATCAAGACCCCATGAGCAACCTATAGGGTGTCGTAATTTCAATCAGACTAGGACTCAATTTCGATCGAGCTAGAATCAATCGTGCCATGACAAATGTTCTAGTTTTGGGTGCTAAAGTGAAGAGGAACAAATGGTTTACATGAGCGGTTACAGTAAACTCTAGACGGTGGTAATATGTTTGGGCCATCTTTTGGCTTCAAAAATCCACAATAATCTCAACTTAGAATAATATTGCAATCCTCTTTATTTCTATCTTCCTACACAGGAAAATTTTGCACCGCCTTATATTTCTCCCAAACTGGTGCAGAATCTCTTGACTGGACCACGAGTGCCGCTTGCACGTGAATGGAGAAGCAGCAAGGTGTCGTCGACTAAGGGCCACTTCACACACGAGACTGAGAGCCCGTGACCGTTACACTTCAAGCACTCTCATTGGTGGAAAAGGCGGAGCTGGTCCAAGTTCGCTTCACAATACGCTTGAGAGACCAACGGAGTATGTGAATGCAAGATGGATGTAAAGTCTACATGGATTCCTACATGGCATCAAATGGATCATGTTTCATGGTCACTTGGACTACTTTCAAAAACCACCTCTTGGAGGTAGGCCTAACACAAAACCGGGAGACCATGGCACTCCGAACGCTCCCGACTGTTGGTTTATTCTATTTTATCATGTGTGAGGACCTGCATGAATAGAAATTCATTGAAATAGCAGTTGGTTGAGGACCCGGTCACATATGGCTTCACACTACACTCGAGGGCCCGTGACCACACTACATGAGTTTGGAGGTGTGTTGGGACGGCCTTTGGACACTTTCTTTTGGGCTCTCACAATCCCATGGTCATGGCTCTTGGCTCGTGTTTGAAGTGCAATAATCGGGGAGAACCGGCAGTTAGTTACAAATGAACCAGTTGAGTTTGAGAAATAACCGGTTGAAGTCCAAGACTTTAGGAGAGTTACCGATCACTTTAGAGGAATTTATGGAATATACCTCTCATTTAATATAGAAAAACCGAAGGATGTCCACATGTAACCGGTTGGACTTGCAAACACTAGGATCTCAACCAATGATGCCCCAAAATCTCCCCAATCACTGGTGAAGTGGCCCTAAGTTTAAGCAGCAGCTGTGTAGTGTAATTATACAGGGCCAGCAGCAGACTGCTCCCAGCTTTGCTGGGCGGAGAGCAGGCCCATGCATGGTTGGGAGGAGCCACTTGGAACAACACCAAGGGCTGCATGCCTGCTTGCACTTATCCCTTGACTCCACCCATTCAGCAGCAGCAGCAACGCCCCGGCTGAGGAATGAGCCTGCTTACTAAGTTAATCCTCCCTCCTGCCTGCCAATTTAAGTTGGCTCTAATGTACACTCTTCCCTCTCCCACGGCAGACCACGGCCCCGACTCCTGGGCAGCATCAGCAGCATCAGCTAATATACTCCACTATGTCCCAAATTATCGCCACACCACAAATTACCACTCCGCAGGTATAAAGTATGTGGCCCTAATTAAGTTAGTGTACGGGGAGAGGAGGAGAGAGAGAGAGAGAATTATTACACAACAGCAGCGTATCTCTCGACTCACCCATCCAACATGAAAAACTTGACCGACTGTAGATTCATCTCACATGACTTTGTATTGCACTACTTTGGGGTCTTTCAAGCGACCAACTTCGGTGTCGAATCAACTAACAGTGTAAACTCTTTGAGTTCGTATTATTTTAAGGCTTTTGTGTTGGGTGGATGAGAGAGATATATACTGTATGTGTATGCATTAATCTCTGCTCGCATGTATTGGGCACTCTTTCCTCTCCTTTCCTTTCCTTCCTTTCCCATGCCAGACCATGCCCTGAACTCATGGGCATTGTCATCTAATATACTATGTCCCAAATTATTGCCACACCACAAATTACCACTTCGGAGGTATAAAGTATGTGGTCCTGGTACACTCTGTAGAGAGATTGCTAAATTCTTTGCTCTCCACCAATAAGGATCGCTACATTCTGGAGTTTCTTTGGTCGTGGACCCTAGTAGTGCAGGGCCCTTATCCTACCACTGCGCACAAAGAAAGGAGACCAGGGTTCTACAGTCTACCCTTGTTCATACGACACTCGTTTATACAACACCCTCGACATTACGACACATTTTTGCAAGACCAAACTTTGTAGTCCAAAACTCCCTCTTTTATACAACTACGACAACCGACAACGTAGCATCGAGAATCTCCATCGTTTGTCATATTAAAGAGGTAGTTAATGCTAAAATTCCTTTCATTTATGTTATTATGTACATCTAAAATACATCCATTTTCACTTGGAAACTACTTGGGAACTTCACTTATCATTGGGAACTTATTGAGAATTAGGGTCACTAGTGTAGAATGGACATGGATGATGTTGCTCCACCTACCAATAAAGCTTAGTGATGCTAAACGGCATGCATCATTGTTGTCTAGTTTCTTATTAGAAAACTCTTTAAATTTCGGTGTTAATGAAATTATTAGTTTCCAAAAGTTAGTAGGGAATTTAGACAAGATGATAGTTGCTAACTTGGGTAGGCAACACCAGAGATCTTTGGACTCCTATTTCAAGAGTTCTTGAGAATATTTGTATTTATTTGGAGTTGTAAGCTATTATTTCATACCATCTATATTGCTTAAACTCGTTGTGTGTGTGTGTGTGTGTGTGTGTATATATATATATATAGCTCATATTACTTATGTTTTCATATTCCCTCGATAATACGACAACTTTACGCCATTTTTCATATTAATGAGAAGACGACACCTTGATAATACGACTTTTTGTGTGTTTCCCAGACGTGTCATACTAAAGAGGGAGAACAGTAACATACTTCTCACCCACCCAAGGATCGATGGGGCCAATGATATCGAAACCCTAAGGGCATCGGACGAAATGATGCCGGGGTTTGAAAAGATGGGTTAATAAGCGCCACATTGGCTGTGCATTTATTATATAACTGGTGGGGTACAGCTCGAACTTAACTTACGAGGGACTGATCTGCAAGGAATGCGGCCCCATCCGGCCTCAGAGGCTGCGAGCGTATTATAATGCACCGGTACCAATGCAGTAGTAAGGAAGTCCTGGCCCTGGGGTCTGCCATTAAGCAAGATGCTCAAGTATGATTCTCCGGAACCAGTTATTACGGACTCTGCAAGGACATTCATTCATTCATTCATTCATTTTTAGGACCCCCCCCCCCTCCCTTTGTACACAAACCCTTACCTGCAACAACCGATCCAGCCCAGTCACCAAATACAATCTCATCCATCCATCCATGTTCATTTGAATTCATCCACGCTCTATGTTGCATTCATCCATGTGAGTAAGGCCCAACCCACACTTACTAGTGGGCATAGCCAGTGCCCACTAGTATGGGTCATTGTTTCGTCACTTCAAGTCAATAGCCGGATATAATGTAATGTACTGTAGTGAAGTTTTGAGCTGCGTTCTTTGGTTAAAAGCGAACAAAAATATATTCCATGTTGCTGGGAGCCGTCCACTGGCTTAGGTCACTACAGTAGTAAGTGTGGGGTAGGAGACAGGTTGCTTCCTTCCTTTCATGTCTGTACAGAAACGTTCTTGCAGCCACCAATCTCGCCCAGTCACCAAAGTACGAGTTCATCCGTCCCTTCCGAACCTCATCTGTCCACTTCATACATCCAACTGGGAGAGTTCCTCCATTCAGCTCTGTACACTCACCTTTTCTGCTACCACCAATCTAACCCAGTCGCTGGATATAATCGCATCCATCCGATTCTCTGAGTTCATCCATGTATCATCCATCCGTGCATCTGATTCCCTCCCTATATCTCATCCGCTTCGCATGCGTGAGTTTCGTCATTCATCCGTTGCCAGATGGGGCCCTCGTGCAGGCAGGAGCATCTTGGCAGGGCCGGGTCGACAGTGAGCCAATCATGGGTTCCGCCCGTGCACCATCACGGGCGGCCCGGGCGACTGGTGACGGGGCAGCTCCTTGGGCTGGCTTCCTCGTGGGCGGTGGGCTGTTAAAGTCCCGGGTGACCAAGATTCGCCCCGCCCGGCCCGGCCTGCCCTCTAACCCTTTCTGTGATTGACGCTTCTGGGGGCCCCCAATACTACACCGCTTATGGTAGTTAGTGTCATGTACACTATTTGCAAAAGGGCCTAAACTAGATGCCTAGAGGCTTCAAAGTGTCACGCCTACTAATTGTCAATATGACACTATTCATCAACATAAGTAAAAGAAAAGAAAAGAAAAGAAAAGATTAGTTATATTATGACATTCAACGTAGCACATTGGGATACTTGAGATGGTAGTTTTTGCGTTTTAGTATGCAAGGGGAGGATATTACTGAGCATACTAATTTGGATAGATCTATGCATTTACGATTTAGTATGCAAGTGGAAGATATTCTTGAGCATGCTAAGGCCAAGTTTCATTTGTGTACACTTTAACCAACTTGTAAATCGTCGTGTAACATAGGCATACACCTCATAACAATGTTGAACATACTCATGCCATGATATTAATAAGTGCACTTGAACATCAAGTGCCATGAGGTGACCCTAATGGTGAAGTTGTTGATCATTAGTGTAACCTAGCATACGTCTCAAAATAGGGTAAGTGACACTATTACGCATGTGGCACAAAATACCATAAATGTTGTCGTCCTATTACTCTTCAAGTTACATTGGGCATTGTCACTTTTTAGCATTAAGCATGCATGCTATTGTTAGATTGATACAAATATTATTCTTATTGATTCCAATGCACCAAAGTATGACATCTTTGGGTTACATATGCAAAAATTCTAAGGGTTTAAAGTTTTATTGGTGCATTAGCACAAAAGATTAGGGGAGCTTGATATTAAGGTGGTGTACACTCTCAAAATCAATATGTTTAGTGCAAGACCTTAGGGTGTGGTTTTTGGGTGGGATGTTGTTGGTTTTTAGCATCCTCTATCTTATTGTGGGCACTTCCAACTACCATACGATTATGACTGTAGGAACAACTCGGGAATTGTCTCATCCAATTGCAAATTGTGCATCACTCGGATTATCATTTGAAGTTTTGGAATCACAGTTGAGATGCCAATGGTGTAAGAGGTCAAAGTGAAGGTTTTTTTTTCTCTCTCTCTCTCTCTCTTCTAGGTGATCATATAGACCAACCCTTTGGATAGTGTTATAAGGTGATGAATATGTCTAATTCAAACACCTACTTTTGGGTGCAAAATGGTTCCATATTTTTCTAAGAACAAACACTTCTAGTACCACCCTAATGATTAGTACAATGGCTCATTGGTTGGCATAGCTAAAAAGTTATTTGCTTGATACCCACTCAACACTAACCACTTTAGAGACACCAACATAACCACTCAATAAGAATATTGCAAATATGCTCTTTACAAATGTGTCAAATTTTGAGGTGTATTCACCTTAATTCTATTCTCATGGCATTGGATTTGTACAAGATTTGATGATCGAACCACTGGAGGGGGGGGTCTTAGAATCTACTTCACATCAAAAGATGTCCGTAACATGCTTGTCTACCTCAACATAAATCTAGAATGGTTTTAAAAAAACAAAAATAAAAGATCTAAGCACATAAGCCAATCTTGTCATAACACTCTCTTTTTGGTGTTCATTTTCTACTACAAGCCTCGCCATAGGAGTCCAAGTAAGAGGAGTGACCACATAAGATCCACATATCAATTTGCACTAAACAATCATTCACCTTAGTGATGGTGCCATATGACCTTACCTCACCAACACCCCTGGACCCTCCCCTAAACCCACCCCCCCCCCCGAATAAACAAAAATTCACTACACATATCCAACAATCATCATAGTGTAAACTACACACAAGTCATATTGTGCCCACCTTTTAGAAGGAAGGCCATGCCCCTTACCCTACAGTATGAAATATCATGATCAACGTAAGGAGAACATGCTCACATCTACATCAGTGCATGAACACCAGTGTTTTCTTTCTTTGTATACAAGTCATGACCCGTGATTAGTTTTGTTTTTTTTTAATTCCATTTTTATTGAAGCACATCAAAAAGTATGATTCTACATGCATTGGGTGTGAGTTGCAACCGTGATGAGTCTAAGGCGAACGGGCTCACGTTCACATTGGTGATAGAACACCCAAGTTACTTTCCTTATTTCTTTACTTTCCGTGTGAAATGCACCCTACGAGATTGCTCGAGCCATCATTCCATATCATTGGAAGTTGGGCATTTGCAATGCATGTCCCAACTTAGATAAGGCGTGCCATTTTGCACCAAGAAATATCTGCACACCCAATTCTCACCCTCCACGGAAAAACTAAACTGGTTAAAAATAGAAGTTGGGGTGCCTTTGCTAGAAATCGAGTTTTATTGTTTACTACATTCTTGACGCCCTTTTGGACGCGTGACTATTGTTAGCCAATTTACTTTTTCCTTTGCTAGAAATCGAGTTTTATTGTTTTACTGCATTTTTGACGCCCTTTTGGATGTGTGGCTATTTTTAGCTAGTTTAGTTTTTCCACGGAGGGTGAGAATTGTAAGAAGCAAATGTCATTTTCCAAGCCTCAAATTATAAGCCCATGACAAATGGGGGGTGGAAGCACGGTAAAGTGGACAGCTCTTGATCCTTGCTCAGGTTTAAGTGAAAGTGATCCAAAACTATATACTAACTTTGAATTTTATGAAATAAAAATTCATAAACATTTAGAAAACATATGAATCTACAAAGCCAAGCAATTTATGTTCACAAAAAACAATTTCAAACAACGTATTTGTATTTTAGAAGACGGTGCAAGTGGTGGTGCAAGTGGGTGTCATTGAAAAGATAATTGTCAAAAACTTGTTTAAAATACAATTACATTACATTAAATTGATGAATTTTTGAAAAAAAAATTATGATGACCTCAAGTTTATAATGAATTCAAGGAATATGAAAAGAAATTCCAAGTTCAAAATATTTAAGGTCATGAAATTTACGTTCAAAACTATATTTAGTCAGTTGCTTTTACGCGTCACTTTTGATGATAGGTTTTGAAGATCTCATATTGATATTCTATATTTGAGTACCTAACTTAACAATAGAGGTCATCATGAAAAATAATCTATTTTAAATAACATTTTGCTACTACTTATAGGCGTTTGACCAAGAAAATCATGGCTTTCATATACCGGAGCACTTTTTTGGTCCACTTTTGGACCCCAAAATCATCCACATTTGATCTTTATGAGATGCTTTGGGATAAATCAACCACAAACCTAGAAGGGCATGATTTATAGCAGACCCTTGTAATGTTTGCTTGAACCCTCCCCTCGGTACATACTACGAGCCTTTACCCAACTCATGCTATGCATGACCATGGATACTTTGGGGATGAATACATTGGTGACTAGTGATCATGACCATCGCTTTCTAAATCTCTCCTTGGTTGAGAAACGAGTAGCAGTCCCACTTTGTTTTATACAAGGTCGCCAAACACAGAAATGACCATGGGTGAGCATGATAGAAAATGAATGAGAAAGTGACAAGGAATCTTGCATGTTCATAAATGGATGTTGTTTGGTGGTCACCCGATTTTTGCGGCGAGAGAACCCAAAATAGGTTGTCTCAATGGAAAAGAAGGCGACTATGTCAAAAGAATATATTTGATTTCAATAGTGTTTATGTAGGGAATTTTCCTTTTGATTTAAAAAAAAACACTACGTCCTAGTCTGTGTCTGATTTGCGGTATGTCATGTAACCAAAGCTTTTAAAAAGTGATGTGGCTTTTTGGCAACATTGTCTTCATACTGCCAACCATGGCCACAAGAAACCCTAAATCATCTTTTCTCACGGCCCTTGGTCACGTGTGTGAAACAACCCTGAATAGTAAGTTCGGGAGAGAGGGAACCGTATTGTATACAAGCAAACCACTTATCCACCCAACATAAAAGCTTGACCCCCTATATGTATGTGTTGTTGATTCATCTCAAATGACCCCAAACACACTAATTTGGGTTTCTTTGAACCTAATTTCGATGTCAAATCAACTTAAACAAGTAACCTCCGGGCTGCATACTATTTCATGGATGTTATGTTGGATGAATGGGAGGCACGACCATATGCAATAATTCCGTCTCTCTCCATCCATAAGTCCTCGGTCAATAAAATAAAATAGAAACAAAAAATTCATACGGATTCGTGGATGGAAGTTCTGAGGGACGGAATCTGTTAGGCTTGCCCCGGACGCAACCCCATGTGAAGGCTGAGCTTACTTGACAATGGTGAAGGGGACAAGCTCAGATTCTGTCTCAGTAGTTATGTGAAACCACTGCTTCAATGAATGGCCCCAAACTCTACGATTCGCTCCGTCCATTGACCCAACACTCATTAATTGATAAGATAACTATACGGACCAAGTTATAGTATGTCATTGTGGCCACTCTTCACAACATTACTAATTAAGCAACTACACGATGGTTTTGGAAAGAGGTTGCGATTAAAAACCTTTCGTAAATTACAACTGGTTGTCCAAAAGGTCATAATGCACAGCATGACAGGGGATCCCGGAATTACAGGAGCATTATGCTCATATGAAATACGGTCCCACGGAATGCAGCCAAGGAGGTGTGTAATGTTATGTTCTTGATTAATTGGACTCTACCTTTACGTGAGTGGCGTCATATGGGAAAGACTTGTTGGTAAACCTTAATTGCATGAGGAGCACTCTCGGGGTTTTTCGTCGGTCAAACTCGAAGTCTATGATGAAGTGATTTCAATTGTTTACGAGCGCAACTAAGGTATGTGTGTGTGTGTGTGTGTGTGTGTGTGTGTGTGTACTAGTCTGAATGAGATATTTTATAGAGGCGAATGGAGTTGAAGGGAAGTCACTTGAACTCATTTTTGTGTGGGTAATATATGGAATATATAATAACTTCTTAGTCAAAGGATGGAATGCAATATAATATACTATCCTTCTCTATAATATATGTGATGAGAAATTGTGTGCAATAAGTAACTCTTTTCACCATTTCAATGCAACGGAACACAAAATGAGAGGAAACATATATTCCCATGTCTAAACATTATACATATGTGTGTGTGTGAGAGAGAGAGTGAGAGAGAGAGAGAGAGAGAATGTACATTCAAGTATTATTGTTCATAGATCATCCATGGAGTTCATCAAGTTATATAAGGACACCAACCAATTAAATTTGATCTATCAATCAATAGCAACAACTATGTTTCACAAAATTCCAATCTATCTTTTCAATCTTCATTCTATAGCAAGTGAAGTGCATTGTTATTGCATGTGGGAGAGGCTCGAACTTGGAGGGGTAATTGAACATAGCAACAACTTTCAATAAGGGAGAGATGAGGTACTATGTACTTGGTAATCTCCCGAAACTACGAGGCCCAAGTAGGGTTACTGATCATAACCATTTGCACCTCCCCCTCTATGGAGCCTTTGCCGATGGAGGATCATGGGAAGAGGAGGATTATGAAATGCGAGAGTCGCCCTCTTCCTCAATCTCGGATCCCCAACTTCGTTAGTCATCAAATGGTTGTGGAACCGAGGGGCTGATCACACCGGTCAATTCTGACACCATCCATCCACATCTCCAGCTATAATAGTGTGAAAAGTGGTGTGCCAACATCTATTTCTCAACACGATTCTCAACAATTTCACGGCTGGAATCGGACAGAAAGTTTGGTGTGATCAGGGCATGAGAACGCTAACATGGGAACGTGGTCTAGGGGCAAGTGGAATAATGGTTCATGGCATCTACCATGGGGTTCTAGTAAAAATTTACCCTTCCCAATTTTATTTTTTCTTGATTCATTCCAATTGGATTGCACTAGATTAAACCCTACTTCGAACATGATTTAAGAGTCAATTCAACTATACTTATAAAGATTGGGCTATATGATGTTTCATTATGTTTTGACCTTTCCCTATGGTAATTGCCATAAAACTTTACCCGTACCATATCCAATGCACTAACAACAACATCACAATCGATTGATTGGTCATGACCCCCCCCCCCTCCCTTCCCCAAGCCTTTGTTTTAGACAAAAGGCCAAATGACCAATGCCAAATGAATAAAAAACCAAGAAGACATGCCCACTTGGAGGGGGGAGGGGAACCAATACACACACTAATAGCGGCATTGGAATCTATGGAACCGCTTTCGACTTCCGGATGGACCCGCCTCGTTTCAAGTATTTCATCCACTAAAAACCAAACACCAACAACTTACCGTTGTGGGACTGTCATACACGTGTACCATGTCAAAATAAATTGGTCGCATTCATCCAACACGTCTCATCCGCGTCCAACTATCCCAAATAACTAAGTATCATGTACCGGTTTCTCTTTCATGTTTCCTTTTCCTTGCAGCCGTGTGGCACTAGTGCACGATAGATGTATCCCTAGAAGGAGGTCACATAGAGAGAGAGAGAGAGATGCCAAGTTCCATAGGCAATTCTAAAATTGCATAGCTTTCTTCTTCGACATCGGGACCCACTTTCAAATAAAACACCCAATCAAAGAGACCCTCCTTCTAGGGGCATATAAGATGTGCCTTAGATGGATGCTCTCCTCTCTGCACATAATTAGTGCAAGATGATTAGCAAATCCAAATCGTGTTCATACCCATTTGCCTCGTTTTTTTAGTGGCCATGTGAATACTTCATTCATTATCGAAGTGAAGATTCTCGTGCTCATGCAGTTGTCATATAGGTCGTCCCAATCATGTTGTCTGTTGAGTCTAGAATGGATAGCATACTTTGAGCACGTAGACCAATCTCTTTCAAAACATGTCTTTTTGGTGTCAGTTCTTAGATCCACCTAACCGCATCAAATACATCCAATTATCGTTGTGTTCAATGTAGGCACGTCTACCTTATTCCCGGCCTCACTCAAGTTTGGTGACCTTTGGTCTCGATTTTGGCCGTTATTGTTGAGAACATGTAAATTGAGCTTGGGAACTTCTTGGGAGCTGTGAGATATGGTGAGCCTAGCATGTCTATATCCGGAGTATTTGTTGGAACTGGAGAGTTTTCAATCAACACACCAAAGGCAAAATGGACCTCCAACATGGGATGTTGTTCTTGTCCTTTTGAGAATAACTCTATTTTGACTACGATTTGTGCTTGTGATCAAAAGTTGACAACATTTACTACAAAAACTATGATTACTCCAATAAACATTAAATTGATCTGGAAGTCCAAGAAGCCAAAGGTTTAGGGGATTAATGAAAGTCACTCGAAAATTTGGCTCCCATATTCGTCATTTCACAACATTGAAAGCATGCCAAAATGTTTGTGGCCTCTAAGGCCCCCGTAAGACCCTCATGATAAGACCCTCTCCATCTACGTTGGAGCTATATCAATTTCTCCAACCGACTATCCTCTAATCATGTACAAAGTAGGCATGCACCAAGGACCAACACTTAACCCTAAAAGCAATACTATCTACCCCAATTGTACATTCGGAGCCCGTAAATGAATGTTTGAGATACATAGTGCCCACGTCGTGTTGGGTTTTAAGGCCACACACACACCTTCAAGTGGGTTTACATTAGGGTTCAAGACATAAGAAACCCTAAATTCCAACGATCTTATTGGTCAACAACCCCCCCAAAAAAATTGGACCCAAGGAGCTTACACTAGGGTATGGGTCCAACGTATGAAAAACTGAAGTGACAATGTGGCATCATTCTCGTGTTAATCTTGTCAACCACCGAGGAAAATACTCCTGGTTTGAGAACCCCATTCTTCAAGCTTGGGTCCAATAGGCTTGAGTTTGAAAGTAAGGTCCCGTTAAAACCTTCATCGTCATTATGTGTTTGGGATGACCCAAGATGAACAAGTACCTTTCGATGCTCAAATGTTGTTCACGCAACGAAGAAATAAAACATGATACACGACACGTACAAATTACATCCATACAATTGAAATCTATATTTGACATCTTCACATGTGATAAATCCATGCATAAAATCTCGATCGTCAATGTTCATAACCAATTCGTATCCGCGTCATATGCAAATCAATTATGGTAACCTGGCCTATGACCGAGAGCTACACATTGGTGAATTTTCACAATGACCTCTTCTATGGTAATGAACGATTTAAAATTTTCCATGCAAGGTAAAATGAAATATTTGTCTATTTCAAAAATTTGGAAATTTTTAAATTTAATTTTGAATTAAATATGACTTTTTAAAGATGTTCCCTAGGGCATCTTATGATAGACCTAAAGAAGTTTGACGTTGATGCTAATACAACTTATGAGCATTCTATAATTATCCACAAGCAAGTACGAGGTTGTAAGAAATCCAACATTACTAAGCCGTAGACTGACTTTGACCTTACTATGTCAAGAGACATCCTAAACGAATAACTAATCTCATCCAACACGTTGTGGCAAGGTATCATGTGCCTTGAACCGAGACCTATAGGCCTCCTCCTCCTTCTTCCTCCTTCCCCCTCTCTCTCCTCCCCTCTCTCTCTCTCTCCCTCCACGTCATTAAATGCATTAATGTGAGGTTAGTTGAGCTAGGGACATGCCATCCACCTAGGGAACATTATTTCTAATTTGTTCCCTAGAGCTCGGTTAAAGGTCACATATCGGTAATAGGCCAGGTTACCATATGATGTGTCAAAAAGTGAGAGTCAATCCTCATCTAGACCCCATGATCATGGACAACAACGTAGCAAAACCGAAGATTAGCGGAAGTGATCCTAGGCGAGTGGACCTTTCATGGCTACTTTTTCTTCTTCTCCTCCTTCCAATTGGACAACTATGTATTGAGTGTGTATGTGATAGGGCGCACAAGGATGTAAGAACGCACACCCCAAAAAACATCCATGTATATGATATTGGACTTCCTACTCAAATCATGGTACCCATTCAAGGCTCAACATAACTAGGACACCTATAACACCATTCAATCACACCGAGCATCTTCACTTCGACAATGCATAAGAAACTCATACGAGCTCCAAAAACTATCCAACAAGTCGCTACGGACGTGAATTTAGAATCCGCCATCAATGAGGCGCACGCACGCATGCACACACACTAATTCCCGCAACCTACGGGAAGTGGCCATTTAAGACCCACTTTTCCCCCTTCAAATATACCTCCCCCCCGGTGGGTGAAACAATTAAGGAGGGGATGGATAGTATGACCCACCTCATAAATCGATTCCCGGCTCGACACAAACTCCAAGACCACGGAAACGGGGAGCTAGTTATAAGTACACACCCGGGTACGGCCCATATTTCCAACCATGTATTGTGGACCGCACTCATATTTTAATACACAAACGGGAAGTTATACTACCCGTGGAAATCGTTGTTATTATAAGTGGGACGAGTGGGATATATACTCGGTGAGCTTAACTTAGCCATTTATAATATATGTGGACGCCACAATAATTCGACCGGGAATTATCTATCCAAAAAGGGGGATAAACATTTCAAAAATGTTTGTGGACTACGAGGGGCACTATCCGGAGGGAATATGCACTTAATGTGGTCGTACTACAACTTAGGAGGCCCCTTATCTAAAAGAATATGCATTTGGTGTGGACGGCAACCCGTTTCGCTCTTTAACCGATTATGGG
Organism: Polytrichum formosum; assembly: GCA_964035585.1. Classification (NCBI taxonomy): domain Eukaryota; kingdom Viridiplantae; phylum Streptophyta; class Polytrichopsida; order Polytrichales; family Polytrichaceae; genus Polytrichum; species Polytrichum formosum. The sequence continues at coordinate 26,967,771 of OZ037939.1, read as the reverse complement.
AGCTCGATTGTATCGTGGTTAGAATATTCGGTTTAGTGTGGACTACAGCCACTAGTAGGGGTACTAGCTAGCTAGGCCACCCCTGTGGCCTCATATATAGATCGGTAAAGAAGAATATGCATCGACTAACTTAGTGTTGGACCGTCTCCAATCATTAACCACTTTGCATTTTAAGATTACCGATCGGCTTAGATAACATTATCTCGCTTGTAACGTTGAGTGCTGGCGGGCAGAAAGTTGCCACAATTTCCTCCGTTTTAGTAAGAAGAATAAACCAAGCTTATGATAATTTTGTATGGAATATTCCACTTAGTGCGTACCCCACCAATCATTAGGGGAGGGCCTCGTTCTTATGTGAAAGTAGTCGAGCGAAAGAACTTGGCTCTCATGTCTTCGGTTTCCTAGTGGTGATACAAATTAGCGTTATCCGTAATAGTCCCTTGAAACCGTGGGCTTCGATCCTTCTTTGAATTTTTTGGAAAATGAATTAAATTAAGAGCTCGTTTAGCTCATCGTCATGTGGTGGAGCTTACTTTGAAAGTTGGGTGAAACTCCGGGGATTTCTTTTCTTAAACATTGAGAGAATTGTAGGGTTTAAAATAGGGTATGTGCTCGGGATCCGCTGTCCTAAATCTCGGGTCGGCATATGCCCACCTAGCCTGGTAGGATAAGCTAGGAAGCCAATTTTTTAGTAGTCCGAACCACCACTCTTTGTGTATGGTACTTCAGAAATAAAGAAAATGTGGGTGAGTCTGTGTTGATTCCCATAAACTCAAGGTTTGGGACTAATCCCATGGTTTCATCTACTTTACTCTACCAACAACAACAACAACAAAAATTCTGTATATCATTATATTAGGTTACTTATCAAGAGGAAGTTGTGTAGTAGAATGGACATCTGTCTAGCTAGGGTTTCATGTTAAAATAATTCATAAAGAGGGTGAAAATGAAGTGAAGAATGAAAATGACATTCTTTAGCTTGGAGAAATGTTTGTTTTTCAAAGGATTCTTAAAGTGTTAGAAAGATACATTAAAGATTCCGGGTTAGTGTATGTGAGTGGGATTGGAAGGAATAGAGACTTGGTCCTATGGGGCTTGTTGTTAGGTAAACTCCCCCTTATTCATGATGATGGATGAGTTTCATCCAAGCATCACAAATCTTCAACCCTACCCATGTGGTGTTTTATAGTATGAAGCACAATCTTGTTTCTTCTTAACGCTACATTTCTTATTCTTCTTTCATCTTATGACCAAGGTATTGTACATTTCCACCCCGAGTGCATGACATTATAGTGTGAAAGACAACTTTCCATGAAGCTCAAATTTCACTACATACGTACGTTGCTTTGTCATTGGCACTTCCACAACCAAATGTGGGAAACCATTGCACATGGATGCATGTCTCATTTATCAAATGAAAAAGATTGCAACCCATCTAATAAATTTTATTGTCCAGGAAAATTGTATATTTATCTAGAGTGTTGTCAAAGGAAAGCCTCATGTCATGCCCAAATGCATGGTACAATATAATTCCATGCAAAAATTAATTTACTTCAATTTTTGATAAAATGCGATTGATGACATGACGGCATTTTTGGATGGATTTTGTGGATGAAAAAACAATCATACATGAAAATAAAATAAAATAAAATAAAATAAGAGAGAAGAAAATGTGATGGGTTGACATGTGTAGTTAAATAAATTTAAATAAAAATCAAATAAATTTAAATTCAATACAATCAAAAAGAGAGGACATGGCTATTGAACATAACTCCGGATAAATCTAGAACTCCCTTCCCCGACTGCAGGGTTCTAGTTGTTATTTGAGATCCATTTGAGACCACAAATAGTCTCAAAGACACTTGCATTAGGTAATCTACATTTCTAGAGTGCAATGATTGTGGACCTCACTATTTAAAAGGGGAAACTTTCTATTTTAGCTTATTCTTAAGAAATTTGTGACCTAAAAACTACAAAGTTCAAGAAGGTAACTTCAATTTTATGAGGTTTTCTTTTACTCTAGATGTATATTTGGAGACGACTAAATTTCATTGTTCGACCCTATTGATTAAGATTTAATTGTAAGAGAGGTAACAGGCTTGTATGCAACATTTTCCAAAATTTGTTGTGGTCCCACAGATTTGCGAATTTAACAAATAACAATAATAATATGGTCTTACTGGGTCCACTCCACATTGCCAATTTTCTACAATTTTGAATGCAAATCATCACTCATAACATTATTCAAATTCATAACAGTGTTTTGTGGGATTGACAATATTCCACAAAATATTCCTTGCATTTAGACCATGAAGGCTTGAGGGATCAAAGAAATTTGAAGGGATGAAATATCTAAATGACGTCTTACATGGCCCTGAGTAAAGTTTCATGGTCTACCGGCCATTGCGTTACACTTATCAAAAGGAGATGGGTCTAACGCAAATCTAAGGGTTGTGGCAAGCCATTAAATTGCGATTGGCTCCTAGAAATATTAGATTGCCACGATGGAGTCCAGACTATTTTGGATCGTTCATAACATATGTTGTAGTCCCTCAACATGGTCCACTTTACACTAAGCTAGTTAAGGTCCCATCAATTGCAAAATTTGGATTCCTATTTCCAACGGTATGACCTTTAGGTCATTCTCGAGGGCCCTTAGAATTTTTCATGGTCACGGCTCTTGGTCCGTGTGTAGAAAGCGGCCCTAAGTTGAGTTCATTTTAAGGTGGGACGTTGCCCCTTATTCATTCCCTCTCATTGTTATCATGTTCACAGTTGATGCCACTTGGTTTTATTTTATTTTATTTTATTGTCACTTGTGGTTTGTTCATGTCATATATCATACAAAACTCAATTTGTGGTCCAACTTCAACCATAACATTATTGAATGTGGAGAATATTTTGTGGAATATTGTCAATCCCACAAAACATTGTTATGAATCTGAATAATGTTATGACTTTAGGCTATGATTGAATTTTACTGCATTCATGTGCATAGTAAACCCAACAAATTTCATAAATGGACATTGAACATAGCCTAGTAATTCAGAGTGTGCCCCCCTCCCCCGGGAACATAACAGGTCATTCTGCCTTCGATCTATGGAGCCTTTGGATTGGAATTTTTAAAGAAACTGAAGCTTCCTCCTAGGTGAAATGGTTGCAACACTGTGGAGGGGGAGGGTGGAAACATTGATCACTATGTGGAGTCCATTCGTTACTATTTCGAGATCATATGGTCCTTGGACTTATATAACGAGGTTAAATTGGGATAAAACCAACAACAAATTTATGAAGGGGGGGGGGAAATTATGTCTTAGATGTATTTTTATTCTCATTACAATGGTATCCCATCTATCTATCTATCTATCTATCTAATCTATTTATTCTATCAGGTTTGCGATCGATTCTCTTTGATTGGGTCCCACTAGACAATTTGAAGATCTCAAATGTTGTTTTTCGGCTCACTTTGACTAACATCAACACCCATGTACCACAATCGTACATTTGAGCACCCAAGAGCGTATGATATTGTACATTGTGTTGGTTTTGGGCTGGGGATTCGTGGCACTCACTTAAAATCATCCATGCGGATGAAAAAAATGCAGGAATCATCGAAATGACTATTTTTAGGCAATTTGATTCCAGAAATAGAGTCAAAGACCCCGAATTAGTCTAGTGATGTCACATTCGAATGAATCGGCCCTCAACCCCATAGGGGGTTCCTTAGTGAGTGCCACGAATCCCCAGCCTTGGTTTTGGGTATGCGTACCTTGCCTAGGGAAAGTTGATGGACACATGTTAGGAAGCAAGGAGGAGTCACTCAAAGCTTCACAAGGAGTGCAGGTGGAGCCACACTCAATTGACCCAATTAGGATACAGCTTATCACAAGGGTTAGCTAGTATTGGCTCATTCAAAGAACTCAAGAGCCCACAAATCAAATTTGGAAGAAACGATTTGGTCGTTACTACACTAAATATGATATTTAGTGTCACCAATTCTAAGTGTCTTGCTCAATACTAATTGTAAACCGCGGTGTAGTGTCACCAACACTAAATGTTAACCCCAACATCATTTGTCTCTCCTTGTGAATGTTTTAGGGGATTATAGATTTACAGTGTTGCAGTCCCTGTCACTTGCCAAGTGATTTTTCATCCAAATTCCAATCATCCATGACAACATTTCATCACAAGTTGCTGCCAAGAGAAGGTAGGGTTTTGGCCAATGGATGAACTCATCCATCACCCATGACAACATTTGTTCGCTCGTTCATAAGAAGTATCATCCAAGAAGTTACCATGTGACACTAAATACCATATTTAGTGTAGTGTTGTGGACATAAGGGATACGGGTCTTATGGGATCACTCTTCTTGATTGGACGCATGTATTTGAATGGTATATGGCAACGTTCATAGTTAAGACAATGGGGACACATGTTAGCAAGCAAGAAGCCAACCCAAAGCTTCACAAGGAGTGTAGGTGGATCCTCACTCAATTGACCCAACTACGATACGGCTTATCACAAGGGTTACCTAGTCCTCTTGTTCATCAAGAAGACTCAAGAATCCACCAATCAAATTCAAAAGTCTTCGGCGATATTTACTAGTCTTTTGGACATAAGGTGTGTGGGTTATCATTTTCTCATTCTATTTTTTGGATTCGGAACACACGTATATGGATGGTATGTGGCAAGGTTTATAGTGAAGACGACTCAACACATGTCAGCAAGCAAGGAGCCAACCCAAGCTTCATGAGGGGTGTAGGTGGATCCTCACTCGATCAACCCAATCAAGGTATTGGCTCATCACAAGGGTTACCTAGTCCCATCTCATTCACATGACTCAAGAACCCTAAACCCTAAACATTTGGCCTTTACTACACTAAATATCGTATTTAGCATCACCAATTCTCTTTGCCTTGCTCAACACTAATTGTAAACCACCCGTGTAGTGTCACTAACACTAAATGTAAACCTAACATAATTTGTCATTCCTTGTAAAAAAACAAAATCTATAATATTGCAATTATTGTCACTTACTAAGTGGTTTTCCATCCAAATTTAAATCTCCCACGACAACAATTCATTGCATAAATGTTAGAATGCAAAATATATGAAAAGTGGATGAACTAAAAGTGAATTGGGATGACCGTACTTAGAAACTTTTTAAAAAAAAAGTATCATTAGAAAAGTTACCACGGTGACATAGAATATCATGGGACACTAGATATAGTATACAATGTCGTGTGTGTTTTGGACGCACATAGACATGTGGACCTTATGTGATCACTCTTCTTGATTGGACACACACATAATTGAATGGCAAATAAAATTTCCTATAATAGTATAATGAAAAATGGACACCAAAAAGACACATTCACACCTCCCCCCCTTTCTCCACCCCAACAAGTGCAGGCTATTTGTCCTCACATAATAAGTTACGGTCCGTTGGGGTTTGGTGATTGCGGGTGGATCAGGAGGCTCATGTGACGGTGGCCCATTGAAGGCTTGAAGGCGCCAATCGTGCTTAAGTACACCGAGACCCATCATCACGGTCACTGAGAGGAAGGGGGGGGGGCGGTGATTGGACCCGTGATGGAATATTTGGAGAGGCCAAGGAAGTCGGTAGTATACGCCGGAGGCTACCTTAGGGCCACTTCACACACGAGCCAAGAGCCGTGACCATGAAATTGTGAGAGCCCAAAAGAAAGTGTCCAAAGGCCGTCCCAACACACCTCCAACATCATGTAGTGGGGTCACGGGCCCTCAAGTGTAGTGTGAAGTCATATGTGACCGGGCCCTCAACCGAATGTTGTTTTAATGGATTTCTACTCATGCGGATCCTCGCACGTGATGAAATAGAATAAAGTAACGGTTGTGAATGTTCGGAGTGTGATGGTCTCCCGGTTTTGTGTTAGGCCTACCTTGAAGAGGTGGTTTTTGAAAATAGTCCAAGTGACCATGAAACATGATCCATTCGATGCCATGTAGGAATCCATGTAGACTTTACGTCCATCTTGTAGTCTCTTACACCGTTGGTCCCTCGAGCGTAGTGTGAAGCGAACTTGGACCAACTCCTCCACCAATGAGAGTGCTTGAAGTGTAATGGTCATGGGCTCTTAGTCTCGTGTGTGAAGTGGCCCTTACCTTAACCCCGAAAGGGCGAGGCGGCCGTTTTTGTTCAGGCAGTCATTTGTTGTATGAGAAAACCAACATACACGTTTACATTATAATCTTTTGATTTTGGACACATAGACGGATGAGAGCTTGTGTTAACAACCTTAACTCTACAAAGTCTCCATGATCGGTACAGTCATAAGAGGTGCCGATTCTCTTTAATGAGTTTCTACATTGGACTGAAATATTTCTAGGCAATTTTGGGGCGGTTTTGTTTCAACCTTCATGAATTAACATATGGTAGTTGTCCATGATCACTTTTCTTCATAGAAATTTTATATTTGAGTGATGTGTGGATCTAAAACCTGACAGAAAAAAAACATGTGTTGAAAAAATATTGAACCACATATTCAAGTTTTACTCACCATTTCAGACACAATATTCAACATAATTGGGGGGGGAGGAGGGACCTATATGACCATTTAATGAGCTCGCGAATATTCACTTTGATAAAGATTGAGATATTTATATGAACTCCAAATATATTACGACGCAAACGACTACCAAAACAATATGAAAGCGGCAACCATCTCACACTAATTGCATGTTTTGCATCCTAAAAGACATTGATACAAACTAAAATTGTCCATTTAAGGCCCACTTGCCTTCCCTTCCCTTCCCTTCCGTTTACCTTTACCCGAAGCCAAGTAGCCTTGTGCAAAACCTAATCCGGCCCGTGTCCTCCGATATCTACCTACAATAGTCCCGCAACGCATGCAATCTTTCGACCCATTATTTGTAAGCGGCATGCATTATGATGATGATGAAGCGGGTAACATAATCAATGGGAAATCACCCACTTTATGAACACATGTGCCCCCTCCCCAAACCTAAGCATCCCACCACCATCCAAGAAGTGTGTCACTATTATTCATTCATTCATCCAAGAAATGTGCTCATTCATTCATCCATACATTCATCCATACACAAAGGTGTGTCCCTCCCGACCATCCGTGTCCGCACTCTACATCGTTCGGATTCACAAATTTTTTTACCTCACCAAGTTTACCTAATGCCATCGTACTAGGTACCCTTTTCCGTTTAGGGTACTTTGCTTGCCAATATTGGATACATTCTCACACCACATCATCTTTTGTGTTTGTTCCACCAATCGACTACATGTGACACGTGGCACCATTACTCAAAAGAAAAATTTATTACGTGGTGCCGTAAGCAATACGGTGCTATGCAATTACGTCACTTTAGATTGGAGGAATTCTCCACTACCTTCTAGAAAATGAGTTTTAAAGTTATTTTCAGCAGTAGTGCTTCCTTGCATAGTTAAAAGGGCTAGGATTCATGGTGTCTACGTAACATCGTACATTGTGGAGGTGAAAACATAGTGAACTATTATGTAGTGTGAAAATAACTAGGTACTTTTTGATAATTTGACAATGGAAATAGCATTAGAGATCTTGAATCAGTTTGAAAGGAATCAATTGGAATGAATTGGCCCTCAACCTATAGAGGACTCTTTTTTCTTATACGTTTTTGAACCCCTTTCATCCAAGATGGATGAGTTTACATAGACACCATGAATCCCCGAGCCTAAATACATGCATTGTGAGAGAGAGAGAGAGAGAGAGAGAGAGAGAGAGAGAGAGAGAGAGAGAGAGAGAGAGAGAGTACACTCTACCATTAAGAAGTGGAGAAGTGGAGAAGCAAAAACAAACAATAGTTTTTTTTGTTTTTTGTTTTTTTTTTCTAAGGCACACTTTGTTAAAGATTGCTAGAATCACGAACTTATCCCAAGGAAATGTGTTATCTCAAAATCCAAATCTATCATATATGTTTAGGGTTGATAGTATCAAGAAAACGGTGGGGAGTGGGGGGCCTATTTCTCATGCTTGAGAATATGTCACTGCCATTCGGTTTCATCCAATCCACATGCTTGCCACATTGGGATGGCCCATGTAGCTAATGAACGACATGGTTAACATGTGCCTTTATTAATTTGAGGCATATTCTCAACAGATTCCTCTATGATGATGGCCAATTCTCTTGAAGTCTTGAACTTGAACCAATTGTTTCTCAAACTCAACCGGTTCACTCGGGGGATCACACCCCCTTACGTTTCATAACCACGTGCGATAAAAAGTTCGGTATCCTAATTATATGCCATAGATCATTTTAAAAATTATGATTTTTTTACATATACATAACCATTGATAATATCTTTCGTATATTTTTCTGAAATTTTTAGTCATCTTCATTTTTGTAGCAATTTTTAGTTCAATTCTGCGTCATTCTAGTTAGAAATGGTATGTTTTATTAAAAAAACAAATCATCAAAGTTGGTTGCCATTTTTTACTATGTAATAGATACCATGTATGTCTACTCATGAAAAAAATATGATAAAATTTTGACTCATTTTGGTGATCCTTTATGTAAAAGTAGATTTTTTTTTATCGCACGTGGTATTCAACTTGACAATAGAGTGCACCCCCGGACCGGTTCATTGACAAGCACGGTCCTTTGACAGCCCACTCCAACTCTAGATTAAGGGCCACTTCACACACGAGCCAAGAGTCGTGACCGTAAAATTGTGAGAGCCCAAAAGAAAGTGACCAAAGGCCATCCCAAGACACTTCCAAAATCATGTAGTGTGGTCACGGATCCTCAAGTGCAATGTAAAGTCATATGTGATCGGGCCCTCCACCAAATGCTATTTCAATGAATTTTTTTTATTGATGCGGGGTCCTCACATATGATAAAATAGAATAAACCAACGGTTGGGGAGCATTCGGAGTGCCATGGTCTCCCGGTTTTGTGTTAGGCCTACCTCCAAGAGGTGGTTTTTGGAATAATCCAAGTGTGGTCCGAGGCCACCCTAAACTATTGGATGATGGTGGAGAGATACCCAAATCTTAAGGAAGAGGTTGGCGGTTTGATTCCCGGCTGTGAAATCTCCTCTCTACTTGATAGAAACTTGCCATGTGATTAATTGCCTCCTATGCTTTAGCGCTGGGTTGTCGGCCTTCTGTCTCAAAAAGAAATAAAGAAATAAAGAAATAAAAATAAAAATAAAAATCCAAGTGATCATGAAACATGATGCATTCGATGCCATGTAGGAATCCATCTAGACTCTACATCCATCTTGCATTCACCTACTCCGTTGGTCCCTCAAATGTAGTGTGAAGCGAACTTGGACCGGCTCCGCCTTTTCCACCAAAGAGAGTGCTTGAAGTGTAATGGTCACGGGCTCTCAGTCTCGTGTGTGAAGTGGCCTTAAGTGTATCCCTACCCGTCATTATTCATAACATTATTAAGTGCGTCAGTGTGTTCTCACGGCCCCCGGGAATATAAGCCGGGATGCCGTCAGTTAGCTCACATTTAGACGGGATGCCGTCAGTTCGCTCACATTTAGACTGAATGTGAGCTAACTCACGGCATCCCGTCTAAATGTGAGCTAACTGACGGCATCCCGGCTTATATTCCCGGGGGCCCTGAGAACACACTGACGCACTTAATAATGTTATGTTAGCTGGTGCGAGTCCTTATTCCATTTAAAATTATGTACCCCACATGTGACATGCTCGACAAAAAGCATAGATAGATAGGGCACCTAAAGGGGAAGGGGTGAACTCCACTTAATAGTAGTGGCGTTCACTTCATAAAGCACTTTTAAGCACACGTATGAATGAAAAGGTGGCCAATAGAGTAGATAGTAGATTAAATTCAACACACCTTACTTGGGAGTATGCATACTATGTATGACGGTTGGGACTAATTGGAAGTTTGTTAGCACTTTAGCTTAGAGGCCCTCCATCTTGAATGAGGATTGTACATGTTTGTCCCCGACCATGATTCACATGCTCATGGCCCCACCGATACTTGCCCATAGCATGGACCAACTTGGCACTCATCACTCGCTTGACCAAGTGTACTCCTCCCAAGGGTTTGTATATAACTTCTCATCCAAGATCACAACGATAACCAATCCCTTTGGTGAAACCCCACTTGGCTTCAATCTCACACCATGTAGCGATGGTGGCTATACTTAGCTTTGTGGTGTCTTAGCAAACTCGCCTATTTGGGGAGGTGAGAATGTCTATAACCTAATTTTATTTGTGTATTTCAATCAAGCGTTCTGATTTTGGAAATGGTATTAGAGACCCCAAATTAGTATCGGAGGTCCTCGTGGGAAACCACTCAGCCCCCGACCTCTAAAATTATTGCTTTCTCACTGGAGTTCCTTTGCCCACGACACTTGGACTCCATGAAGCTCCAACCTGTTGGGATTGTACATTACTGGCACACAAGTCCCAAACCACACATCTTGCGCAACTAAAATTCTACGAATCTACTATGACGAGAGGGTTTGTCAAAACCCAAAACTGGTTGTGCTTGACATGCGCTTTGGAATTTGAATGAAAATAGTGGGAGTTGATGGTTAGGTAGTAGCCCCATGCACAATCACTTGTTTGTGGTATTTGGATCCACTACTCGCATACGGGCCCCAAAGCACATGTCACGTGCAATTTACAATCTACCATTGTAATAGATATGCAAAAACACGATTTAGTCACACATGTTGCACACTCTAAAACTCAAATATGTGATACTACCGTACCTAGTGGGAGTTGATGGTTAGGTAGTAGCCCCATGCATGATCACTTGTCTATGGTATTTGGATCCACTACTTGCATACATGCCCCAAAGCACATGTCACATGCACTTGAAAATTTGCAAAATCTACCATTGTAATAGATGTGCAAAAATGCTATTTAGTCACACATGTTGCACACTCTAAAACTCAAATATGTCATACTACCTAGTGAGAGTTGGTGGTTAGGTACTTGCCCCAATGCACAATTTATTTAAAAAAAAAATTATTTTTTTGGTTTGTTTTTTATTTTATATTATTTTATATTTTGAGAGAGAGAGAGAGAGAGAGAAACCCCAATGCACGAGTTTTTTGTTTTTGTTTTTGTTTTTGTTTTTTTTGGTTGTTGTTGTTGTTGTTGCAACGTTCTTTCCACAAACTTGCCTCACCTATTGTGGGACGTATGTGAATTCTATGAGGATGGGAGCGATCATACATGTTTCGTCAATTAAGTCGGTTGATAAGAACTTAGTGAACGGTTACATAGTAATGCACACGTTTTCTTTGTTTGTGCGTAAAAACGGAACATGGCATTACACACCGATGTACTACATTGACACTTTTCTTTTTCTTTTTCATTTCTTTAAATGTTCCAAAAACAAGAGAAGAGAATATGAGTTAGTAGGTAGTCAGAAAATCTCATTGTTGTTGTAAGGTCCCACCCGCACCACCTAGCTAGGAGAATTAGCTAACACATGAATTAGTGAGGGATCAACTAATATGTTAGCTAATTAATTTCATTATCACAATGTTCGCACCACCTAGTTAGGAGAACTACACTAAACATGATATTTAGTGTCACCAAGTCTCATTGTCTTGCTCAATACCAATTGTAAACCCGAGGTAAAGTGTCACCAACACTAAATGTTAACCCAACATTATTTGTCATCCCTTGTAAATTTTTTTGAGAATTATAGATTTACAGTGTTGCAATTACTGTCACTTACCAAGTGCTCTTTCATCCAAATTTCAATCATCCGTGACAATATTTCATCACAAGTTGCAGACAAGAGAAGGTAGGGATTTCACCAATGGATGAACTCATCCAACATCCATGACAGTATATTTGTTCACTTATTCATAAGAAGTGTCATTTGAAAAGTCACCATAGTGACATCAAATACCATATGACACTAAACATCATATTTAGTACCTACATGTGAGAATTGGTTAACCAATGGGTAACTAATCAATCTTACAACCACACCATCCGATTAGGACTAACCAAAGGTTAAGCAATTTTAGTTTTTTTAGTTTTTAGTTTTTATTTTTATTTTTGTTGTTGGCACAAATTGAAAATTCAATTGCAAAGAAAGGAACCAAAATACAACCACCTCAAAAGGACCAATGTTGACTAAGGGGAGATCAAGAAATACTACCCATCTGGGGGTTAAGCAATTTTAGAGTTGGATTTATGTTGAATGTCTAAAAATTTCACTTGCCCTGTTCAAGTTTTGAACATGACACAAACTATGAATATTTTGATATTTGTGATCCACACCACACGTGTTTCATTCTAATATAAATGTGAGAATTATAATTTTCTTTTTAAATTTAAATAAAATATTTGTCTAATTCTTGAAAAGGAAATAGGTTTTTTTTGAAAATAATCATTTTTTGAAATATAAGTCATCACAATTTAAGATGTATGTTCATTTTGAATTTCTTAAGAAATAATGTGGTCCACCACTTACTCAAAGAGAGAAGAGATGGGGAGAATGAGAGGCAGTCGTTCAAGAAAAAAATTGGACTAATAATTGGTATAACGTTAGTCGACAATAGGGGGCACATATGAGTTAAGAATTCTAGTTTCTTAAATTCTATTTGAACTTAATTAGGCGGTGCGGGTGTGAGATTGATTAACTTACACACAAGTAAGGTACCTCATATGTTAGTTTCTTCTCTTAATTGGACAGTGTGGACACAATATAACTAACTAGAGTTGTTACTTAAATCTTATCACTTGCTCTAGCAATGACGTTTAACCTCTAAATGGCTTTAAGCATGTTCATATTAATTTTATATTCTCTCTTTATGCCTATTATAATATGGAATTTTCATCAAACTCATTTCAAGTTACTTTATGTGAGACTTGTCAAGAAGAACAACCTTGCAAGACGACAACAAGCTATCACTATCTGCCAAAAGGCGACATCACAATCTATATTCACGTTCTACAATTTCAAAAGACCGTATCTATGAGATACCCAATCAAAGTTGGGCTCCAAAAGCGGTCAAAGGTTAGCCAGGTAGTCCAACCTAATCAACCCCTATAGGCTAAAGCGATATATTTCAACAAAGCCGTCTAAAATAGTTTCAGTCTAATTCAAAAGTTAGTGAGGAAAACCGGTGTCTCTTATGATAGATACAACCGTACAGATGACATCTTTGTGTAGCTAGGATTATCCACCCAACTTTTCAGCAGTCCACATGTCCCACATCAAAAGATTATAACTTAAACGTGTACGTTGGTACTGTTGAGCACAAGTGACTAGCCGGATAAAAAAATTATGCCTCGATCTTTAGGGGTTAAGTTTAGTGTGAACTGATCCCACATATACTCGCCCTTGACTGCTCGAGCTTAGTTAATAGCAGTCCACATGTCCCACATCATAAGATTATAACATAAACGTGTACGTCGGTATTTTCAAATAGAGTGACTGCCCGGATAAGGTTTTTGGCCTCGGTCTCTAGGGGTTAAGGTTAGTGTGAACTGATCCCATAGACACCTGCCCATGACTACCCAAGATCAGCTAAACTACTACTAATAGTAGCAGCAACAGTTGCATACACCTACCTGTAACATAACATTACTCAACAATGTCAGGGTCTTCCTACATTCACTAGGCTGACACCGTAGCGTGCAGTATAAAAACTTGCAAGACGACGTGATTATACTCCTTGGATTTCGTGGCCCACCCAACTGAAGGGAAGGGTGTATGTGGCTGACTAAATGTGAGGAACCTTTCAAGAGCTTCCTGAATGCTTTTCCAGTTGCTACTAGGACGCAGTGTTGCTTATCAATGGCAACGCAAGACCTATTAGTATACAGTCCCCCAAGTTCCAAGCTCACTTCCAACAATACTCAAGGAACGGAAATGTGCACACGCTTGCTTGGACGACCGCTTCACATATGAACCCTTAAACCCATGTCCCACCCAAAATTGAGGTCCCGACCCCCCCCCCGCGTCCCAAAATTGAGGTCCTGAACCCGCCAAGCCACTTGCGACGCGAAGTGAGGGCCATAAGCTTTGGGTGGGGCATAGTACGCGGCTTGGCTGGCTAGCTAGCTTCCATTCATCGATTCTTTCTTTCTTTCTTTCCTTCCTTCCACCGCATTTCCACAACAAATAGCCTTTTTTCTGAAACCCAGGCTGTGGGACAAGGCCACATTGGCCTTTGTACGCAAGGTCGGGAAGCCCGGTACCCGATATGAAAAATGTATACATTGAGGACAATATACCATGTTATGTGTGCAAGGTAGGCAGTAAACCCTATGATGTATCAAGGGGACTATCGAGCAAAAGAATATGCACAACCTCGGATGCGAGGTTGGTGATGTGGTTGAGAAAACGTAAGTGTTTCCCTTATGTAAAACCTAAAGGTGAGGTAGGCTAGACCCTCAGATTTCGACAAATTTTCAAAGAGCATATATGTATGTGATGTTTCTTATGTGGTTATGTAAGTGTGTCTAAAATAGTTAGTGTTGAGCAGTGAGTCTCGAGCGTTGACTTTTTGGGTATGCCAACCAATGGGCCATCGTCGTAGTCTTGTGATTATACTAAAAGTGTTTGCTTTGGGACTTTGGAGGGTACATGGAACCATTTTGCGCCCGAGAGTGGATGTCTAAGGAAGGCGCATATGCCTTACTTACACGACCCCTCAATTCTTGTCCAATTCATATGTGGTTTTTAATATAAAAAATTACTACACACACACACACACACACACACACACATATATATATATATAATCCTTTGTTTGTGCATTTTATGGTTGCTGGACCTGGAAAGGGAGGAATATGAGTAGAATTGACTCTTGAATAAATCATAATCTAAAATGTCGACTTAGTATTGACAAGATAGTAAATCTCGAGGGATATGTATCAGCACGAAGCAATGTTCACCGAGATTTTAAGATGCAAGTCGAATAAGTGTTTTCCACAAACTGAAGTTGAGCTTTGAGTTCGAGGGTTGCTATGAGCGATCCTCCATAAAAGATGTGGGCTTGAATCTCACCAGGTGAAAGGGCCGGGTTTCCCACAATTGGGTAAATCTCATTTCCAAATAATTGGAGTGAGCAATGTTAAGAAAGGCAAGATCCCGCGACGACCTACCATGGGGGAGGGTGAAAATGCAAAGAAACATTACATAGTTCATGGAGTCCTATTTTTCCTTAATTCAAAACAAATCTCAGTTTAGTATAGCAATACTCAATTGGAATGACATAACAACAAAAATTTGAGGAGGACGAGTTTTGATTGCAATCCCCCCCATTGGTAGAAAAAAAGAAAAGAAAACCAACGTCGGGCAATCCGACGTGAATTTGATCCCGTTGGCCCTACCCTGCTCAAAAAATCCCCTTGGTGCAGGGTGGGGTTTATAGCCTACCTTGCTGTGGGTGGGCTCTTGTTTGTAAAGATGTATATAAATAATAATAAAATACATTATTTTGATATCCATTTACTATGTGTGTGTGTGTGGGGGGGTACTGGTTCTTGTTTGTTGTCGAGTTTTGTTGTTATTAAGTACCAGGGATGTGAGATATTTGATGGCTATTTGGTGGATGATTTTCATTGTTGTTTTATTTTATTTTTATTTATGAGTGATGTGGGGATAGATATGTAAGTTCTCAAGGAGTTCTATGCTTCTTGTGTGAATGGCTTCCCTTACTCCCCATTGGTAGCATGGTGTCATGAACCCCGATCCATGTGGAGAGCCTTTCAATGTCACCCACGCTAATTACAATACAAAATCCATTCATACTCAGCATGTCCATGTAGTAGCCAATCGCTGCATCGTGAGCCTCATGTGGCCCGTATTCATGGCCTAGCATGAATATTCATATATTCATATATTCACAATTTGTGGCAGAAATCGAACTACACCACTACACACACACACACACACACGCGCTTGCTTTAGCAACACACTGTTTCTTTCTCCGATCACTATTTCTTTCTCGGATCACTATTTCTTTCTCCGGTTTCCCTTGTTGATCGTCAGCATGAGCTGGGCGTTGAATTGCGACGTGGGAAGCATCTTTACCCAAAGTCACCACACTCCACCCTCGGGGATCATTGGGACGAACCTTTTCCCCCTCTCTAGAAACTAAGGTGGAGTCGAATCACCTATTCCTAATGACGGCCCCATGAGGAATCTATAGGGTGCCATAATTTCAATAAGGAAGATGGGACTGGTCTTGGTAATTTGTTTTCATGGGTGGTTAAAAATAAGGTGCCACGCTTCACGGCTTCGAAGGGCTAGTTTCCATGCATGTCATATTCTAGTGGAAATGTAGATTCCACCTGGTGGCATGTACATTTCCACTAGAATATGATGGGCAAGTGGCCTACATGGAAATTGGCCCCGAGTCTCCAACCCTGGTATCCCGAGGGATGTGATAGTGGCATGACACATGCCCCCAATTTCGAGTGCTAAGCTGAGAGGGGGAATTTGTCGCAAAATGAGCGGTTATGGCAACCCTAGACATTGGTAATGTGTTGGGGTCAACTTTTGGATTCAAAAATTCATAGTAGTTTCAATTTAAGGAATAAAATTATTGAGAATATTTATTATTTGCAATCCTTCCGATTTCTATTTTTTCCTAAACGGGGAAACATTTGCACCGCCTTATACTTCTCCAGATTTGGTGCAAAATTTCTCAAGTGATTTGGTTACGGGCGCCTCTGCTCTATGTGTCCATATGTATTGTGGGGCACTTCCAACTTCACTTTAAAGAAGAAGAAGAGAAAAAAAGCAACGATGGTGGGATTAGAAACTGCCATTTAAGTATATTTGGACAAACAAACCACTTGTCCAAAAATAATAAGGGATGTGCACTTGTGGGGACAAAAACAACAAACGACGATAGCAAAAGCAACAACACAATAACCACAACCTCGGATGTTTGTATTTCATGTTCGCCAACCACCATATTTGTGCAGTTTTATGATCTAATGTACGTCATGTTCACGGTTGGAACGGTCCAAAATTCATGCATAAATCCAAATCTACTTAAACCCTACTTTCAAGTGGGGAACAACCTCAACTTGTTAGCACTTGCAAACCATGAAAACCGTCATTTCAAACTTCAGAATCGGAGTTGAGGTGCAAAAGTTATCAGAGGTCAAAGTGAAAGATTCTCTTGCTCTTAAAGTGACCGCATCAGTCCTTCCAAGTACACACCAAACTTGGTGTTAAATGTTGAACCTAGAATGGTGTCTATAAGCAAGCACATCAGCCAATCTCATCGTAACACGTGTCCATTCTCAACTCACATAAAACCTCGCCATAGACCACTCAAACCACAGGTCTCACATAAGGCCCACATACATACATACCACACCTTATTACCCTACTAATTGTACCATAGAAACTCTACACCTATTAAACAAATTACCCTGCCAAGCCCTCCTCTCAGATTGTGCCCCTTTGTGGCTCATGATGGGGGTGGACCCAATTAAGCTCAAACTTTCATCCAAAATCCTCATTGGACAGAAGGAAAGTGCCCACATGGCACTCCCAACACAAAGTGGAAAAAGCAGAGGACTGAAAGCGCAAAGTCCACATGGGAAGCTCATCGGCGGGCCCCATGGAGAGGCGACACCACACTCCAAGAGAGTTCCAAAAGTTACACCGAGAGGGACGTGGGGCCCACACCAAAGCCAAGTTCGTAACCATACCATAGTTTAATTTCCTATTAGAGGCCTACGGTATACATAAACCCCACCATCTAGGTGCCCTATTTGTTATACAACCTCAAGGACGACTAAGAATAGGAGACTCCGGGGTGAGCCTCGTGGGCCCCGCCTCCCCCCCCACCACCGAGGAAATGCTCGTACCTACTCATTGAGGCCTCCTTATAATAAGTTACACGCCATGTAGGCGGTCCCCTTGGCCATTTCATGTAGAAAATTGAAGGTGGCATATGCGCACCCCTTAAGGTGGCATGTGGGTGTTATTTGGTTCGTTTTTCATGCTCTCCAAATTTCATGTGACACAACAAAACTCGTGTTGCAAGAGCGAATCTATGATGAAACACGGGCGAAAAAACCGGATTGGAATCGGGCCTCCCCTAATTTCGGTTTGATTATTGGAAGTGCATGTCCGTCGATTTCTTCACATAGGTCCTCCCCAGTTGTGTTCATTATTGAGTGTAGAGTAGTTATTAATATTTGAAGATGTAGTCCGATCTCTTTCAAGCATGTGTCTTTATGATGTTTGCTCTTTGGTCCTCACTTAACCACATACCGATCAAATACGGGGGGTCCGATTAAGTAAATGAGCCACTGAAAACCCATCTACCATAATCAACCCCTAAAGGCCGAAGTTTGCCTTTAATTTCAAATTTCACCCTCAACGTTCATAAATGATGAGCCTCTTTTTTACTCACAAAAAAGCCTTGAAACCATATATATATATATAGAGAGAGAGAGAAGCCCATAGGCTACTTGTTGTTATTTCTCTTGTTTATTGGACATCAAAATCACTTCAAAGACCATGATAGTTAGTCTAGCTGGGGCAAATTTGTGATGCATTAATCATGTCAAACATCATAATATGTATAACATGGGTTAGTGTCAAACATACACATACGTTGTGAACATGGATGGATGAGAATGACGCTCACATCCACCAACTTCCATCCCCCCCCCTCTCCCCTCTTGCCCTTATTCCACGAATGGCACGAATCCTGGCCCCTACTTACGTCTCGCCCCCGCCTGCTCGCTCGCTAGCTTAGCTTAGCTAGCTAGGTCCCTATTGATATACACTCCAAGGATGAAGACGTAGCGGGGCCCACCGGATGGGGTCTTCGTACCTAGTACCTACTCATTGGGGTCTACTACGTAGTTGTGGACCCCACACCCCCGCCCCGAATTCCTTGAGTCATTCTTCCAGCCCTTCCCTTTTCTTCCATTCCCTTGCAGAACTAATAAAGGTGTGGTGCGAGGCTCTCGACTTATTGCTCTGCCACCTCCCTTCTCTTCCCTGCACCCGCTTCTCATCAGTCTGCGCTTTCAGTGTTGTTAGGGTTCCTGCAAAGAGTCGGTTGTGAGGTACAAAGAGAGAAAGAGAGAAAAAGAGAGAGAGAGAGAGAGAAAGAGAAGAGTGTTTCATATTATCAAATTCTGGACTCGGACTTTTTCAGGGGTTAACTTAAGAAGAAGGCGAAGAAGAAGACGAGGTTTGATCATTTGGAGTTGAGAGAGGTTTGGTTCGGAGGAGTGTGTGTCTGTTTTCTGCTGCACACGTTCGGAGAGTTTTGGTTGCGTGAATGAGGTTGAGGTTAAGTGGAAGATGTGTTTGGGGCGAGTTTTTGTGTACAAAAGAACACCCGTCTGAGCCTGTGGGCCGTAAGAGAGCGAGAGAGAGTGAAGAGTGAGGAGTGGAGAGTGGAGAGAGTGATCTTGGAAGATCGGAAAAGGGATTAGAGATCATTATCAGGTTGGCAGGCATTGGGAGCATTCTTCAACCGGGTTTGGTTTGAGAGAGAGAGAGAGGAGTGGATGCGAAGCTTTTTTCTGATGCATTGGAGGAGGACACTTTGTGAATCCTTGTGAATCCTGTTGCTGCAGTACTACTATTACTTATGCGATCACCGCAGTAATCCGGATTGAGCGAGTAAATTTTGAAGGGTGGCCATTGACAGATTCAGCACAGTCGGCAGGATGCCAGGACTCCGGAACCATCAGGCAGGGATGATGATGAGTACTGGTACTAGTCCATATAACACCATGACCACCACCACCGCACCTTACTACATTGACATGCACCATGTGCAGTCATCTGCACAACATCATTACCATCATCATCAGCAGCAGCAGTCGTATAACGAGCACGAGAATCTGAGCCACTTCAAACGGCCCAGCAGTCGGAAGCAGTCCATCCCTTGCCCCGCCCCACAGTGGTTGCAGCTGGGGAAGGAGGATATGCGTTACAATTCACTCCGAACCTCGCAGTGGAGCGATGTTGTTGCACCCCAAGTCTCATGCCATGGCGGTGGTGGTAGCATCATGAACAACGACAGTGATGACTTGCAAGCCCTGGTGCATGATTTCATCGAGAATGATTGCGAGTACATGGATGGCTCGGATGCCGACTTCGCTTCCCCTCCCATGAAGCTTACAGACCATTTGCAGGTAATAACGCACAACAACTTTCTTGGAGTATGATCATTGATGATGGATGATCAAGGATATTTTGATAGCTTGGATGGATGATCGGTGTTTAGGAAACTTGTGACGATGAGGAGGCATATGATATGATACAAAGAATGGTACAAAGAATGGTGGACATGTTGTTGTTGACATCCGGTTTTGTGTGTCTGTGCAGATGCTCACCACACCTTCCAGCTGCATCGAACGGGAGGTTCTTACGGCTGTGAGGGTTCTCCTGCTCACTAACAATGAGACCACCGACCTAATGTGCGATGCGGGCGATTCCGAATGCAAAGGTGGATGCACCAAGCGTTTCTTGGTGAAGCATCTCAAGGTCGCTGGCTACAGCGCCTCCATTTGCCAATCTAAATGGCTCTCCACTGTCGGAGTCCCTGGAGGTGCATTTCTCAACACCTCTGTAGTTTGTGAACTACAGTGATCATCTTGACAGAAATAATTTGAGAGTAAAGAGTTCGAGAGATGCTTTTTGCCAACCTCTTTTGTAAAGGTAGGGAATTGAATATGAGGAAGATTGGTTTGGTTATTGAGGACTGACGATTCATCCCATGGTTGTGTATTCCAGGGGAGTACGAATACATCGATGTGGTGTTCAACGGAGACCATCCAGATCGCCTCATAGTGGACATTGACTTCCAAGCACAGTTTCAGATTGCAAGGCCTACTCAGCAATACAAGGCAGCTCTGAAGACGCTGCCGACCATCTTTGTGGGAACGGCATCGAGGCTGGAGCAGATTCTGAAGCTAATGTCGGAGGCGGGGAAGCTATCCTTGGTGCAGAACAACATGCATCTGCCTCCATGGCGAACTCTGGAGTACATGAGTGCCAAATGGTTGTCTCCTAATTTTGAAAGGAAGAGTACGAATGCTGTTTCAAGCTCATCAACCCCTTTCAACGGCCCCTGCAGCCTTCACTGGCGATCAGATATGAAGACATCAACTCCAACACTTGAATTAGCAAAGCCATGTGGTGATCTACTTCGATGCATCAAGGTTTCTCTTCTTGCAGAAGTGTCCGGTTCCGCAGGGTTAATGATGGCGAATCTCCCTCGAGGGCGAAGCTCTCGTTCCAATCTACTCCTTCGACCATACATCTAAACCTACTACTTCTCTACATCCACATAACCGAAGAGAAGTTGTTCCAGGTGCAATTTTTTGGTGACTGAAGAAGCATCATCTCCCATGGTGGATCAAAAACCTTGCGAGAAAGAGCTGAGAGAGTCGTTTTTACTTCTGGAAACCTACTTTTGACCTAAAAGTGTTCATATAGAGACGTTTGGTGGCCATCAAACTGTTTGGAGCGATGCAATGCAATGCGATGCGATGCGATGAGATGCGAGGTGATCCGGTCACGCGGCAACGAAGAAGTTTGCTAGCCTAGCCTCTCCTGCTGCCTATACTGAGAATTTTGTATGTCGACAAACACAACAAACTGCCTGCCGGAAACAACATACTTGTACCAAAACTTACAACAATCCACGGCGACTTTACCCTTACCCTTTGTCACACTCTGCAGGCGTTTCCATGAAAACAAAAGCATGCTATGCCTTGCCAGATGATGATGATGTTGCAGAGAGGTTAGATAGAACGATAGGAACGATAGAACGATACTTAGGTTTTTACCCAACCCACGGCTGGACAGCAACTGTATTGAGTCCCTTTTTTTTTGAGAGTTTGCGGTGACCTTCACCTCCACATGTGAGACTTTGTTCAAACCTTACGTTGCAGAGTGACAGCTCTTAGATCACCTTCCACTTTTCTGAATAGGAAACCACACTTACACTACGTCATGTACAGACAGTACATTTCCGAGGACCCCAAACTCCTTGTCAAGAAATTCTTCACATATTTTGTCATCAATCAATAAAACCTGGTGCCATCAACAAAGTTTGGCTCCAAAGACCTCCGGTTTGTCCATCCTCTTTCTACTCGGTTTGAGTCTGTTAGTAGCTTCATATGTAGCACATATACATATCCAAATCTTACTGTAGTCTACCTACGGTTTGTATTTTCTTTATATATATATACATATCCCTCCTGTATAAGTTACCCCATTCAAAGATCTGCATTCTTATGAGCATTTTGATGAGATTTTGGCTCCTGTTGTCTCTTAAGACTTAAATATTTTCTTTGCTGATTTCCAAAGTTTCTGTCAAGGCTCAAGAGTCATCTTTGGATTGTGATTCTGGATCGTGATTCTGACAGATGGCTTTTATGGTCGGATTGAATTGGGAATTGTGTCATCTGATTCTAAAACTTGAAATGCCAACACTGCTGCCTAGGTTACAAATCAAACAGATACATAAATTTGTGTACTTTGTTCACATGTGATGAACTGGAGTTTGTATCATCGAGTTCACGTGCGATGAGGGCAAATAGGCTTATGATGTTTTGGTTGAGGAACAAGGTCACATGATTCTGATGAGGACTACCACCATTAATTTGTTACAGTGTAGAGAAACATAGCATCGATCGCCTTTATATTATGTATAACTTCATGACGGCAATTGTAACCTAACAGTAGGTCCTGCATTTATCATGACGTCTGCTGTCACATGATCACTGCATTCAGGGCTGACAACACGGTGAAGGATGCCACTTCCTACTTCACTCATGCCCCGATCACACCAAACTTTCCGTCTAGTTCCAACCGTGAAATTGCTGGGGATTATGTTCAGAAATAGATGTTGGCCCACCACTTTTCACACTATTACAGCCGGAGATGCCCGACGGATGGTATCTGAACTGGCCGGTGTGATCAGCCCCTCACTGTCACTTATAGGGCAGCATTTTTGGTATAATACATCTTCATGGGTGGTTGTTGTTACCTACTTTATATACTTAATTACTGTCTATGTCTATGTCTGTATGTGTAGGAATTATCTTGCTAGCTATTAAAACAGGTTCTCAGTGACTTTAAACCCTATACGCATTTGGAGCCCAAACAAGTATGTTGAAATTGTGATGTAATCATGTGACTTTTTGGTAGACAAGTGATAGCTTGTTGTCTTACAAGGTTTTTCTGCTTTACACCTGGTCACAAAGTAACTTGGGAAGACTTTGATGAAGATTCCATATCATCCAGTATAAAGAGAACACACAATTCGTATGAACATGCTAAAAGCGTCTAGGGATTATGTTATAAGCTCACTTTGTGAATGGGGTGGAATGGATAAGCACAGTCTTGGCTTCGGTAAAAAAAACATCATTTAGTCGAAGAAATTGCATGATCAAATCCATTGTTCTTAATCTAATGACTAGGCGATCCACTCTGGAGGCACTCCCATTCCCAATGCAAAGGACGTAAGAGTTCATTTGTTCATATTTGGCAAGGACTACAAAACGGGTGAGAGGAGAGTGGACAACGAGTTGCAATAGCAGCACATCCATCGACTCTTGCCTGTTATGGGACATAACTGATATGCTCATAGATGTAAACTATGGGTTATGGATGAAATGTCCTCTGCGTGGATTAAAAAAAAGTACAAGAGAGTTGTTGGAAATACCCTCCATTTGGATGAGTGACCGGTTATGGTATGTGGCCACCTTATATTGTTCTTAAATTGAAAGCCTAGATGCCAATATATGGCGAGGCTTGTATTTAAGAATGAAAACAAAAAGGACATGTGTTATAATGGGATTGAACTATTGTTCAAAATATATTAACCATTAATAGGCTCAATCATTAACACATTTGGGAGGGTCATATATGTGATTACTTAAAGAGAAAGGAAAACTTCTCTAAGTTGGTCTCCTGTAGTCCACCCTCGATATCTGTTAACAATTTGGAGTAAGGAAACTTATAACACTTATGTGGTGTTAACACTTTAACACTTATCGGGGGTAGCATCGACAATTTGTAACACTTATGTGAATTTACAATTTTAGAAATAACACTTATATAAATAAAGAATGAAAATACATAAGATATAAATGCCATCATACATCTAAGTGTGATAGGAGAAACGAACCTATAGTGGTTTGATGAGATTCTTGTGCACGCCAATATCCTACTTCCTTTTGAAGTGTTTGAATGGTTTGGATGAAAGGTGTAACATTAGTAGGTCTTTGTTCCATAAATTGTTTCAAGGTCACTAATGCACTTTCAACATCCTTGAATCCTACTCTATCTACCACCACATCGCTAATTTGCACATTGTCAACTTTCTTCAATGGGTTCATTGTCAGTTGTATCACCTCCTCCATTAAGCATACCTATAATTTCCTCCTCAGTAGGTATGTAGGGATTGTTTAGGTCACATTCTAATTCATAATTGATGAACTCATGTGCATTCATAGTGGGTCAACTTTCACTCTTTGTAGATATCCATGCCAATTGTTCTAGTAAAGTAGTAATTTCTTCCAACTCTTTCTTCTGTATTGCTTCCTGAGCTTCTCTATCTCTCACAATTGCCTCCTCTGCTTCCATATTGTCGAAAAAACCTCCCAAGAATACAATGTATGTTTCAAACAAATTCATGATTGTTGATGCAATAACCCCGAGCAAATTGGACTCCGAGAATTTTTTATTTTTTTAAACCTACTATACATTTAAAAGTGATTATGTACATGATGTATGCATGTAATAATAAATTCATCCAAGCTATAACATCTCATAGCCTCACTTTCATCCAAGTCAACACTTATTGAGATGAATTCATTGAAGAGGGGAGCGTAATTTTTCCTAAATTCTCTTACTGGTTGATAGTTAACGCTCACTACACTGTTTTTTGCATTTAGTGTTGTGTGGCATTTAATGTTGTTACTGGTCATTTGCCTGCAACATTCTTGACCAACCACTCGACAAATAGTGTTTCTTATGCTGCCACCTTCTAGTAGTGGAGATGGTGCAACCATGTGGCAACAAAACAAAAAACAAAAAAAGTATTATAACACTAATTGTGGACATGTAAAAATCTGAACATGGCATTTAGTGTTGTGGTTCGTAATTACTGTTTACAACACTAAATGCAAAAAACAGTGTAGTGTATTTTGTAGAGGTTTTTTGGGCAGTGCAATTTCCCTTAACACTTATCGGGAGAACACTTATCGAGGGTGGACTCTGTGTAGCTTTTGCATCTCCACTCCGATGCTAATGCTTTGAAATGCCAATATGCATGATTTTAGAATCGTTAACCAGTCGAGACAGTTCCCAATTCAATCCAACCGTCAAAAGTATCTGTGGAGTTCGAAGTGCCCATAATAGGGCCACATATCTGTTACTCGATCCAATGAGTTCCATGACACATGTCCCTTGTACAGGGTGCAGTGCCTTGAATCTGGTGTCAGTCGAACGGCATGCACAGAGCGCATTCAACTGACAACTATATTTCAATCAAAACATCAACTAATGGATAGGACCTTTTCCCCACAATCCTCCGCCTTTGAGTCTATGATCGGGGAGAACCGGCAGTGAGTTACAGATGAACCGGTTGAGTTTGAGAAATAACCAGTTGAAGTTCAAGACTGCAGGAAAATTACCAATCATTTTAGAGGAATTTATAGAATATACCCCAATTTATTAAAGGAAAACCAAAGGATGTCAACATGTAACCAGTTTGGACTTGCAAACACTAGGATCTCAACCGATTATGCCCAAAAATCTCCCCGATCACTGCTTCGAGTCTTCCGACTTGTAATGAAAATGAAAAATAAAATGGTTACTTCAGGTACTTCTCTCAAGTCTCGTTATTGGGAGCCCTGTTGGGTTGTG
The DNA here is from genome assembly GCA_964035585.1 of Polytrichum formosum. Classification (NCBI taxonomy): domain Eukaryota; kingdom Viridiplantae; phylum Streptophyta; class Polytrichopsida; order Polytrichales; family Polytrichaceae; genus Polytrichum; species Polytrichum formosum. The sequence goes on along the minus strand of OZ037939.1, from coordinate 26,941,881 downwards.
TGCACAGGGAGGGTGTTTATCAAGATCCTTCTGTAACTATAAAGTTAACTCACATAACTGCACCACATTCCAGCCAAGGTTATAGGACCTAGGTCTAGTCTATGTGATGGGCCACTTTCTGGGAAGATTTTTGGACATAATCGGTCAAAATCCCAGTGTTTCAAGTGCAGCCGGTTACATGTGGGGATCTTTCAGTTGTTCTCTACTAATCTGAGGTATATTCCACAGATTCCTCGAAAATGATGGGTAATTTTCCCCAAGTCTTGAACTTCAATCGGTGATTTCTCAAATTCAGCCGGTTCATCTGTAACTAGCGGTCAGGTCTCCCCGTTCATTGTGATGGTCGTGATGATCCTCATCAGAATCGTGTGAAGTGGGCCATTCCTTCATTACAATATCACATTGTATATGTGCATTTCAAAAAATAGTTCAGTGTCTTCCACTTTGTCTACACTTGACGTCAAGGAGGGACATTCCAAGAACTTGCTCTGCAATATACTTCAGACAATACTTGAGTCTAGGATGAAGTTTGTAACATCGTAGATTTATTTTCTCCATGTAAAGTCATCCATCGTGGATGAAGGGACTCTAGTAAAAGTAGGTCCCCAACAAGGTTGAGAGTCAAATCATTCCAACTGCATCTTGCTAGCTTAATTCGGGGTCTCCATGGCCATTTTTTTAAGTCACATAGTGCATTCCTTGAATTATCCCCTTCAGACAAGAAAATTATTTGTTGTAATCTCACCTTCCTAATGGATGAGTTTACATAGACATCACGAACCCCTAACCCAATTGATCTTGTCATTACATTGTACATTTGATTAAGGGTGGCCCTCACTATTCATCATCGATTCATGTAAACAGTCTTGTAATTACTGGGTAGTGCGCACAGAAGGTGGCATGGAATACTTAACGTGATTTGCTTGAGAATGAAGGTCGCTAAAAAAAAATTCAAAATTATGGGAGTAAGACCAATATTAAACCCTTGAAAACCTAAGAGGCTCAAATTGTACCACGCATATATGCTTTCTATATTTCTATATTTCTAGTCTAAATGACTAATTCTATTGATAGCACTCTTCCAACCAGTGAAATACAATATTTATTCATTTATTGATAAAGAGAAGATTTAAAAGATGAAAACATATATATACACACTTGTTAGTTTTCTTTTTGAATATTTTAATATAATTCTTGTTATTGTCACGCATGATCATATTTTTTCTTGCTTCTTGCAACCTCATATGATAAATATATATTCAAGCTCATATACAAATACACATCCATTATTTATAATAAATTTCAACTCATTGTACATTCTAAACCATAATATCATACAAAGAGATTTTCTCCATAACACAAATGTGAATACAACACTACAAGGATCGCGTGCATTGGACTACGTGGTCATTCCACTGGACCTTGTGATTGGGTTCAATATTTTCACAAAAAAGTGGGAGAAAGTGGTCAAAGCCCATTGTCTTGCCAATTTGATTTTTTGCACAATTGGGCAACCTCACAATGTGTTCCCCAATTAGGGGGCCTCCAATGAGATGACACATGTCAATACATGCATATAAGGAGTGATGAAATGAAGTTACACTATCACTTACAAAACATGATTTCAAATGTGAAAGAGATGTTCTGAATGTAAGGAGTTTAACTAGCTAAAAGTGATTCCCATGATGGGGAACCGCTTTTGAGCTCAAGCAAGTGCAAAGACGGTTCCTGAGGTGGGGAAGCCCATTTGAGCTCAAGTAAGCTCAAAGATGGGTGCCTTAGTAAGAATCATTATTGTGGCCTACATTAATAGGAGAGTTTAGTAAACCTCATTGAGTTTGGCCCTCGGGGGGCTCCTTCATAAACCCAACTCCTTCATGAACCCAGCTCCTTAGCTTCTAACTAAACAAACCCAGCTCCTTCATAAACCCAGCTCCTTCATGAACCCAGCTCCTTAGCTTCTAACTAAACAAGCCCAGGTCCTTCATAAACCCAGCTCTTTACTTTCTAACTAAACAAACCCAGCTCCTTTATAAACCCAGCTCCTTCATAAACCCAGCTCCTTCATAAACCCAGCTTCTTACATCTAGACATAATACCCCTACATTAAATACCCCTTTAACGCACGTGTTCACACAAAGTATAGTGAAGTTTTGAACACACCGTTTAATTATATAATTCCCTAATATGGTGTATTATTATGATGCCTTACTATAGTTATAACTCACATAAGATTTTTTTTTTCAACCCTATGTTCATTATAAAAAATTAGCTCACCCTAATTTGTGTTTAAGGATTGCCTATGTTCATTACAAAATTCATTTGACATGCAATGAGAACTAGCATGAACAAGCATCACCACAAATCAATAACAATGCAAACAATCATCACCACCATGAGAATCAATGAACTATGAACTTGAATTACTAGCATGAACTACAACAATGTTTGTGTTTAGAAACACAAGTCTGTGCACTGCAGTCACAAGCAGACCAACAAATTTAGAACTTTAGGGTCCAAGGTTTAGGGTGAACGAAGTTGGCTGCAATCTATTGCTGAGAAAACAGAGTCTAAACAACATTGTTGTTTTCCAAAATCAACACTTTAGTCTGTTGCACACAAGTGGAAGGAAGAACTTCAGAAACAAACTATCATTCTATCAAAATCCCTATGCTATATTATATCTAAAATCTTGATAAATTTCAATACTTAGTATACCCCAATATTATTTATAATATGGATTTTCAATTTAAATAGTCCATAGTTATATCCAATAATTTTCTAAATATTATTGCTCATGAATAAAACACACCCTATATTTTAACGCACCATGTTTACTAATTTTCCTAAGTGTCCCCCCCGAGGTTTGGCCTCTCATTTGTGATCCTCTTGGTACCTCAATTTGAGCATGGGTGTGTTAAAGTGATCGATAATATGGTTAATAAACTCAATGTGTGCATGTGTCATGAGTGTGCTTGGTGGACTCGGCAATTGCCTGGGAGTGGTGATGTCCCGAGTTCAAAATACTTAACACAATCATGCAAGCCTAAGTAAGCTTCACATTGTGCGGTGACATACCTAGGTAGACACATGTGTACTAATTGGTGTGATTTTTTGATTGGGTAGATTAAATGCACATGACTATTCTAATTGTATGCATACTTAAATAGGCTAATGTTGCATTATACATGGTCACTGCCATTGGTTTTGTCCCACTATAATATAGCACATAATTCTAGAGAAACATACAAAATACTACATAATATTTTGGCCTTCAATATTTGACACTTTGCCAGTGACTTGACCACATGATCCTTGTAGTGCAACTTCCGATTGTATGGATGTTATGTTTAGGTCATTTCCAGTAAAACTTGTTTTTGTTTTTTTTGTTTTTTAATTGATTTTTGGAATTGATGAAGCCTTTCATCTGAGATGATCTTGATGGTCAAAAAGAACACCTCGGTCCTCTGACATTGAAGGAAATATGATTTGCTCAATCTGACAAAATTCAAAGGCCCCCTGTTATTTCAAGAGTGAATAGGTAGGGCATGATCTCGTTCCGTTAGTTGGCAAGTGATCATAGTGTATTTCCCACATTATAATCACATGTTATTTCCTTCACCCATGGCTGTAATAAATGGGGTGAGGAGAGGCCTTTCGATATAGGAAGGATTTCACCAACTTCTCCATCATGGGAACGGGAACATGAAGACTCAGCACTCTCGAGGGCTTCCTCATCATGTTATTGTTGCCATCAGGCAGTGTTCAAGATTGAAGCCCTCATATGAGTTTCATTTTGAAGGGCTCTCAAATTTCAGCCATTCAGTTGAAGGGCTAGTTCAAATTCAAGATGTCAATCCAAGAATATAGAAATGAAATACAAAACTCATATTAAACTTGTGTATGAATTATATGGTACATGTTTCTAGTACAATGTGAAGAATTAAGAATCAACCATCTAACTCTACTTCTTGTAGTGACAATGCCCTATGCTTGTTGGTTCTTGTGGCGGGCAGACTATATTGAGGACTTCAAGTGACGTCTTCATTTTCAATTTGGGGTTGCGTTTTGAAGGGATGTTTTGAGAGAGGTATATTTTGAAGGGCCAAATCGCGTTTGAAGGGCATTGAAGACTTCAATCTTGAACACTGCCATCAGGGTTTTTTAGATCACATCGATGAAAGTTGTTAACTTAAGAGTTCAGATGAAGACAACTTTTCCATTGTATGCAAAAGCTGAAGCCAGAGAAACGACCTTTCTTTTGTTTGACGTTGTCAATAGACTTTGTACCTTTGTCAGCATCTCTTTTGTATTAGACTGCCGGGCCTAAATATCTTGAATATTCTTTCTCTTTGTCCCAGATGTTGATTTTTTATGAAAGACAACTGTACATGCATTGAAACCTACCTAGACTTTTTGTTGAGTCAGTTTTGAGAAACTTTTTGTAACTTTGACATACCTTAACATTCAACAAAGTGTTGCTGTAGGTAGTAAAGTGCTCACAATTCTTTATGAATGAAGATAAGTACGCGTATTACAAGCAGTAGATTTCATTTGAACTTTTCGAGAGAGGAGCATTGGCTACAACTATTGGAGTGACAAAGCCACATATGAATGATTATACAAACTTCTATCCAAATTTATGCACATTCATCCAAAAGTTGGCGACCTCGTCCAATTTTATGATTTTTTACGGATATTTCTGGCTATATCATACGCAAAAATCATTAAATAATCTCATAATTATGTTTTTCTATTTTTAGAATCTCAAAATACCGGCGCATAGCCGGACTTAAAATCACTGATCACAAGTGTATGGTGTCTTATTATGAACTCAAGATTCATAAACAATCCTCCCAGAATTTCAGACAATGAACATTGCATCTTATAATGCTAACAGAATACCAATGCAAGAACATGTGCAAGGAACAGAAGAGCAATGAGAAGTAAGCCTATGAATTTGTGTTTTCCCTCGTGTATTTCTGGAAGAAATCAATTATACATGATTGAATGATGGAGCCTCCTCTAATATCAAAACATGTGACTTGCAGAATTGCTTCCCTTCAGAAGAAAATCAGAAGAAAAATCCACAAAATGAGGTGTAATATCATGCTAGCAGCAAGTCATCTAGTATTGATAATAGTCGTATGGCTGAAACATAAAAAAATTTGCTTCTTTTCAACTTCTGAAGCAAATAATGTTTCCTAAAAATTGATGATAACTGCAGGTTTTAGTGTACATTATCTCAATTCACCACTACAGGTGTCAGAAAAAGACTCCTAAATCAGGCATCACAATTTCTTATTCTTTACTTGCTTCCCTTCTCGAGTCGTTGCCGGCGCCTCTTACCTACACGTAATGCAACATCCAGAGATTCTCTTTTGGCAGAAATATCTTTCTTGATGGGATCGATGATAATTCCAGCACTCCGTATCTCCTGCAGCAAGAAATTTGGAAGAGAAGTTAAAAGATATTCAGGAACAAAAATATTGAGTGAACTAAAAACCACCAAGATTAACCATTACTAGTATCTCGTTGTCAAAAGCATGTGTTGGTTGGTCTTTTACCCTTAAAAAACGTGGGGTCTCAATATACAGCCATATACACAACTTATACAGGCTTCACCAAGTTCATAAATATATACTTGTGTCTTTGAAACCTTATTATATACATTGTCTTATGTCAAGGAGAAAATAAAAATGCATTCACAAATGCACCTTGAGGATCAAAATAAAACATGTATATTTGTAAGGGAGGGACCCACGCTGCTTATTTGAACTTAAATCTTCAATAACATCAAAGTGTTTAACTTATTCAAGTAGTGCACTTGAAGAATAAGTTGAATTCAGCAAGGGTCATTTTTCACATGATTAGCTAAAAATGAAAGTGTGTAGCTCAAATACGCTACTTTTGCTTGAAGAAGGGCCCAGTGGGCCTCTTAGACGCTTAGGGGTTAAAGTATGGTATTTTCTTAGCTGCAAGTTCAATGTACCCAATTTATTTCATCTTATCATGATTACACTAAACATCTTATTTCATGTGGCCAACACTATTCATCATCGACCCACATTTATTGTTTTGCAATCATAGGGTGGCAACCAGAGAGGGTGTCATGTGACACTTGGTCCTGTATGACGTCATGAAGACCACTCTAAGTAACATGGCACACCAATTTTGATGTCACACGAAATCAGATGTTTAGTGTACTGAAGAACACCAACTTATGAAATGGTGTCAAATACTGACATAATATTCTGAACAATATTGACTAGACATATTTTAGCTTCCCTTATATTTGGTCCTTCCCAAACAGTGGAATAATAGGTTAGTAAATGAATATTGGACACACTGCACTTAAATATGGTGTAGGAACACTAAACCTCAATATGATCCTCATGAAAGTTCCAATCTTTTTTTAAATGTGATCCAAGAAGAAACCACAAATGTACAATATTTGGCATAATAAAAATCACTTGAAGCATTATCAATAGAGAACACAGAGAGGAATGAAGGCTCACTGCAGGACGAATCATATCCCGAAACACTTTCTCGCTATTAAACTCCCGGCCGATTGGTATCCGCATGGTTTTTTCAAACACCTCCTTTGTCTTCATTGGAAAAGGCACCTTGGAAGCAAGGTATTTGACACCCTAAGCAACACAAATGACATCACACAGTTAACCTCGAGATCATTAACACCATTACACAAGAAATAGAGTACAGAGAACTTGATAGATATTTCATAAACTCCCTGCACCAACTGCAACAAACTTTACAAAACTCATACTAAACACCAGAAAAAGCATCGTCATACCTTCTTATCCAGCTTCTCAGACACAATAACATACTGTAGCTTCGCATCTTTACGATTTTTCAAAGCTTCTTCTCTCTTCTTCTTTGCAAGATCTGCTTGCCATCCTGGCTGTACTCTCTTCTTCTGGACATGAGTCCACTGACCCCAGCCTGGTAGAGATTTAGGCTCTTCGACTTGGACAACCTCCTCATCCATAGCCCGTGTTTTCATGTCTTGAAAATCGGCTTCCACATCATCTCCTGCAAATGCACGTCGAATGAGCTCTTGCTGAGAGGTGTTCTTACTAAGAGGCTCCAATCCCGTATCCTTGGCGAAGTCATCCTCTTCATAATCAAGCACCTCCTTGACATTTTGTGCAACATGCACTTGTGACACAGAATTTCCACCTTGTCGTCTAGTGTTTGGGACTAGGTCTGATCGAGAACTTCCAACAGTAGGAGTGGTGGTGGTGGTGGTGGTGGTGATGGTGGACTGGCTACTTTTGAAACCTGTTTCCTTGTTGAAGGTTGAAACTTGCACAACCCCAGTAGTAGTTATTTTCTTTAAGTCCTTGCTCTGTTGCAATCCTTGAACAGTTCCTATACCATCTCCACCAGAATTTATCTGTGTTTTGTCTTCAGAAGTTTCCTTGAATCCTTGGAGACCCACCTGGTTTGACCAATATGTAGTTGACACTCTGTGAAACAGGTAAGGAATATTGTACATCTATAACATGATTGAAAAATCTGCATGACCCAATTCTTGCTTTCAAAACATGCCCACCTCATAGCACCAGTACCATCAACCCTTTGGCAAACAACTATGACACACAACTACTTACACCTACACCATTCACCATGGAAGCCATACCAGCTAGGCATATAATCTGCCGGGATATGTGAAGGCCCTACTGGTATTCAAATAATAATTATGCACATAGTTATTTACTGTAGTGAAAGACAGGCACTTGATCACAACCTTATGCTTATAGAACATGCCTTGTGTATTCTCCAATGTTACCACATATAGTTGAACTTGAAGAAAGTGGGCCTTAAATGAACACTTTTCTCTGTGTACTCACGTCTTGTAGAATATGAAATACGCAATTAGTGTGAGATGATTAGCAACTCCAAATTGTACCCACAGCCATTTACCTCAGAATATCTTATTCAGGATCAAGGTGAATATTCTCGTGCTCATTAAATGGTCCCCCCCTTCCCCCCAAATTATGTTAACTGTTGAGCCTAGAATGGTTAACATATTTTAGCCACGTAGTCCAATCTCTTCTAAATGCATGTAATTTTAGGGTCTGTTCTTAGTTTCACACCTAACCACACACCACTCAAATGTAGGTGTCCACATTTTGGGGGTGTTGGATTAACACTAGTCTACCTCGATAATCAGTTAAGGAATTCAGAACTGACTTCCCTCATGTCAAAATCATCAAAAAAAGGTTATCAAACAAAGAGGCAATGAAAATACAGGTTGATATGCACCTTTTTAGACTCCACATCAGCAGAGGCCTTCTGTTCAGAACGCCGCTTACGCTGGCGTTTCTCCTTCGCCTTTTGTTTCCTTTTGTTCCCAATAGTTTGAACAGCCTCGTTGTCTTCCTCCTCGTCATCATCAACTGCTATTTCTAAATCTACATCCTCATTGTCCATATTGCTTCTGGATTTCTTTCTTATGTTCTTAGCCACCAATGGAGCCACCATGTCTCCAAAAGCCATTCTACCTGAGTGCCCAGCCCCCTCACTCTCTTTCTCTCGATTCACATACTCTGAACCATTTTCCCTAGCAAGCATTCCATCATCTGCTTCAGCTTGCTCCAGCTGCTCCAAAACAGCAGCTGCTTCCTCCCGAGCCTCAATCCTTTTCTTCTCCATAGCACGAGCCTGAAAGAACATGAAGTAATCACTTTCTGCCATTATTAACATCTTGCATCATGGCATCAATTTATATGAGCGCAAATCTCCCTTTAATTCAACATACATGTGTGTATGCTCCAATTGGAATAATGCATAAGAATGATGGGGTAATTTTAGATAGGGTTAATGTTAACATTTTTAGCTTAGTATCAAGAAGTATTCTTAAACCCCTCCATATGACATCTTGAGGCCCAGTATGGGCCTCATTGACCCTGAAGGGTTAACATATTCTTGATCAATCATTACCGCCAATGAGTAATGGGCTTCAGGACACTTCTCCCACTCTTACCAGATCAAGTGCAGATCAGAAAGCATACTTCTACTCCGTATGTTCCTTCTGCACTCTACCCTCAACAGACTCCAAATTTACTCCTCCTAGTGATGCATATCTAAGACCAGAACTAGTACGCTTATCCTAATTAAATGACATTCCCAAACACTGAGGAGCAAGTCAAAGGTGAGCTATTTCAACTTAAGAACGTGTAGGTTCAAATCATCTTGAAAGAAGAGAGCTCATCAGCGCAATTCTTACCATGAAGGGAAGAGCAAAAAGACCAGATTTTGGTATCTCTGCCTCGGTATCAAACTGCAGAGCTTCAAGTGTAGCTGCCTTTGACTTTGCCAATATTTTAGACTTCCTACCTCCTGCAGTACCAACTTCGTCATCTTCCTCATCATCTTCACTGCTGCTTTCATCAGAACTGCTCATCATCGCTGATTGAACTTTCTTAGTTAACATACTATGAGCCCTTAGCTGCTCCAATATAGCATCCCTTGTGCCATCCTCATGAGCCTTCAAACCTCTCTTCAGTATACGCTTTGCCCACCGTGAAGTATTTTTGTGCTTCAACGTCATGCGCTCCTGCAAAAATTACAATTGTCAAGCAACCTATGCCTCACAAAAACCTGCAAGTTCAAAGGTTAGTCTCTCACAATCAGAAGAAGGGCATTATGCTTCTGCTGAAGAAGAAATGGAGTCCTTAAGACTGTTGATACAAATCCACTAGCCTGAAGAAAGAGATCTACATTTAATTAAGTCATACTGTTGGTCTTGGTAACAGAGAAGAGCATTGCTCTAAACAGTGACCTCATAAAAATGAGAGACATCCTTTGAAACAAAATGTTGCGGACAGTGCAGAGACAGAGAAATAGAAACATCTGCTCTAAGATAGATATCAGAAGACCATGAGAATGGTAAGCTACCATGAGACCAGCTACTAAGATGCAAAGTAAAGAGACAGACCTCAACACGGCTTGCTTCTTGCTTCAAGGCTGCCTCCTTGACAGCCTCTTCATCTGTGTCTTTAAAGCTCCTCATCTTTCGATCTTTATCCAATCGGTGGAAAGTTTTCGACTTGATCTTTGCAACTCGCTTGGCTTTAACCTCATGTTGGAACAACAGACTTCGCATCCTTGATAGACGTTCCTGTCGTTCCCTAACCTCCTCTACACCAAGCTACACAGAGACCAACCAAATAGAAGCACGTAAATAGCAAGTCAACATTATCCTCTCAAGGCTGAAACGGTGAGGTGCACTAAGGTGCAAGTAGTCAATTATCATCATCAAAATCATTACTTCCACCTAATGGTAGAAAATGCTGTACTCTTATTCACATAAAATTTTGGAAACCCCATAACAACATGGAGACCCCTGGTGCTTGTCAATTGAGTATTCTTAACACAATAATAAATTTCAACAACACTACATAGTCATGGACCTCAGAAAGCACACCTACATGAGGTGAACCTTGAGTTGCACAAGGATAGAGGATGGACCTTATTGAGCTCAAGTGTTTCCATTGCCTGGGCTTCCTTCATTTCCAGCTGGCTCTCTTTTAATAGCAACGCAACCTCTTTTTCCATGTCATTTGAAGGCTGGAACTTGTCTGCCAAAGCAGCAACAGTAGCTGTTGCACCCCGTTCTCTCTCATTAAAAGTAAGGGTAGAAGCCTCACGGTTCTTCTTTACCAGTGGCACCCATTTCGTAACCTCATCCCTACTTTTATCATACCCTACCTTGCGTTCAACTCTCTCTTGTATGATTTTTGGTAGAGGAACACTTATAGGCCGTTTCTCTTTCTGCAGAGGCTGCATACGCTTTCTCAGAGCTCCAAACCCTGAAGTACCTTGAAGTGATCCTAAGAGCTCCTCCACACTAACATTGTTTGTTCCTGATGCACTTCCATTTCCATCTGGATTTATGTTGTATTCTGATTCGGCATAAGCCTCTGATCTAACAGCCTTTTTGCGCACCTTTGCACTTTCTGCTTACAAGAAAAGAATAGGTATTCTCAGATAATGCACAGTGAATTGTACAGAAGTAAAACAAAAAGAAGCACTCCTTAGCAGAGATTATGCACAGCACTTCTTTAGTCGACCTCAATAGCCACAAGCAGATAGTATTATATACACAATGAATTCATATACATTACAGAAGCCAATTAAGGGACAACAACTGGTTGAGAAGAAACAGTGAGGACTACAAATAATAAAGAAAATGAGGTAACCACAGCCACCAGCATTCCATGCATTGGACAAACCCTAAAAAAAATCTGCAATGTGGTGACTGTTTCATGTCAAAGACACCCGAAAGAACAAGGCGATGTAAATTCAAAGTTCTCTGCTGATTACATGGAATTATTGAGGTTTATACCTTGTGTGCTTTGCTTGGATTTCCCTGTCACGGCCTCGAGCATTTGCTGATGCTTCTTGTCATCTTCATCATCCTCTTCATCCCCTTCATCTTCATCTTCATCTTCATCTTCATCTTCATCTTCATCTTCATCTTCATCTTCCTCTTCCTCTTCATCTTCCTCAGAATCATCCTCTTCACTGTTCAAATCTATCTCCCCCTTCTTAAGATGGACCTTGCTTTTCCTATTTGATTTTAGAGTTTCCTCTAAATCATCATCTTCTTCTCCAAGGGCAGTGTCTTCATCTATCTCCTCGTCCTAAGCCACAATATCAAACAATTCAATGCCATGACTCTCATCCACAGGTTCAAATCACATTATCCTAGAAATCTACAGATTTCAAACTCCAAAACCATCACATATGACAAAAGTCACCCAACACCTCCACTCTTTGTATCAAATTCGGACATTGACATATTGGCCACATTGACCTAAAAAATTATGTCGTTTTCCAGAACCTCGACAATGGAGTCGTGGAACAATAAAACTACATACTAGATGTTGAGGTGAATAAAAAATGCAAAAGCTGCAGAAGTCTGCTAATTATGGTCTGAAAACACCAGCCAATTTTGAAAAACACATCCAGGATTACATAAGGTAGATGATGCCAAAACCAACACCCTAAAATCTTGCACAATGAGTACATATTGATTCTCATAATATCCACCACCTAGCCATCAGGCTCCCATGTTGGTGTAGATTTCAAATAAGATGTACTTCGGTGCATTGGAACCCCCTCTCACTTGCTCAGCGCTATAAGTGACGGTTTTAGCACCATCTACCTTACAGAATTGTTAAATAAATCCAAACTTCCCTTGTAAGGTAAGCGGGCCTGATTCGATAACTCATCTTAAATGGATTTGCAATGGTGTGGATCTAAAAACAGATACCAAAAAGACATATATCCAAAAAGACATTAGACTACACGCTCAAATTTTGCTAACTGTTTTAGACTCAATTGTCAATAACACTATTGGGAGGACCTAAATAATCATTTAATGAGAGAGAGAATCTTCAATTTGATGATGAATAAGGTTTTCATATGAGCTCCAAAAATTATAAGGAGAGTGGCTCCAGGAACGATTTGGATTTGCTAATCATATTGCAACACTGATTTTGCAACACTGATTGCGATGTGTTTCAAATCCTCCGCGAAGTGGGTGCAGAGCTTAAAGTGTCCGTTTGAGAACCGCTTACCTTAAACACATACATACAGGATGATATACATAGCAATCTCTACAGAATTGTCAAAACAAATCCAAACTTCGCCAAAGGATGCGAATTATCATGAGCATTACCTCAAAGTCGGAGGGAAGCTCGTACTCCACACCATCCACAGCATCAAAGCGTCGGTTCTTCCCGGCTTCTTCTTCAGCCACTCCTTCCTCGTACTCGTACAAATCCTTAACCACCAGGGCATCATCATCTTTGTCTTCATGCACTTGCTTCCTTCCACCGCCCAGCTCCTTGAGCAGCTTGGAATGCAACCTAGGCCCGCTCCCTCCGTCTCCTCCTCGCCCTCCCCTTCCACCGCCACCGCCACGATTGCTTGCGCCTCGCCTACCCATCGTGATTGCAGTGCAAGATTCGAAGAGCAACAAAAAAAAACGGATGTCACGAATCTCCTGAATACACCATTTCGAAGCGCAATGCGCTTGCAAGGGTACAAGCTTGCTTAAACCCTAAACCCTAATTTATCACGGTTATAGGGTACATGGTCCCAATTCCGTCTGCTGCCGAGTGCCATAATGGTGGTTTTACAATTAGAGTCCGGGTCCAAGGAACTTGGGGTTCTAAAAACCCCAAAGCATTAAACTTGAAATATTCATAAGAAATGCTAATTGTATCAATATTGTTTCAAATTTGGCATGTGTATCACCGAAATGATTATGTATGTAAAGTAGAAAGTCATAAATAAAATATCATCTTTGATGAATTGAATGACAAGTGTGTAATTTCATTAACAAATGTTGTTCGCACTTAATACAAATGACCATATTTTTTGTGCATTTAAAAAAGGGAGTTGTGGAATCGACCACACATTAGTTTAAATGACCACATAGATGCATCACACGGTCACATGACCTATCAAATTTAGAACCATTCTAGTTGTAAGTTGAAATGTAAAGAAAGAGGAAGCATAGTTGATACTTGCTCCTCTTCATGTATGCAATGAAAAATCAAAATTTGGTAGGTAATGTGACTGTCTAACATGCCTTTGTGATCATTTTAACAAACCACATGGTCAATTTAACACTCTCCTATAAAACTTTCAAAAGCCCTCATAAGATGAACATATCTACAAAATAATCCCAAATAATAATTTCATCTCTAGTTTATCCAAAAAAAAACTTAAATGCTTTGAAAATGCTTCCATGAAGTTCATGATCTCAACCATGTGCATGTAATTTTTGACTTTGTGTCAACAATTTTGCCTTATGAATGTCTCATATAGCAAGCTTGTACATCTCACTTCATAATTGATCTTGAATATACATAAAATATTAGGATATTAAGGGTTAAGCGTCCAAGAGCCTCCTTATGCACAAAACCATATATTTGAGCTATTGTACATACTTCCATAAATTTAGTTAATGATGCTAAAAGTGCCCCTATCTAAAATCAACTTAGTATGGATCACTTGTTGTTGTTGAAGATTGAAGTTCCAATACACAACATAGGTATCCTTGGATGCAAAAACGTACATTGTATTTTGATCATCAATGTCAAGTATGAGTATTTCTTTTTGCTCCTTGACATAAGACAATGTTTAGAATTAGGTTTCAAATACATATATATTTAAAAATTCGAACATGAACTTGGTGTGGCCCATATGAATTGTATAGTTGATCGTACATGTTGAGACCATGCATCCTTTAAGAGTTCACCCCTAAAGGAGTTTTCAGCCCACTTTGGGGTTCTCATAAGTTGCACACAATACAAGAATCTTGTACACCATGATTGCATAGATTGTGATGTGATTTTTTTGGTAGATAGTGATAACTTGTTGCCTCACAAGGTTATTCTTCTTGACACCCACACGGGACTTGTGACACAACATATCTCATAATTTTTTTGCAATATATGTCATCATATCTCATTAGCATGACATCACTTTTATGTATGATAATTTAAGCATTAAGAAAACTTGGCTAACTTTGTGTTGATAATCATAAACTCAAGGTTTGGGACTAAACCCATGGTTTCATCTGCTTACTTAAGCTCCAGCTAACTTAAGGGCCGCTTCACACTATGGCCGTCCAAGTCGAGAGGCCGTGGGATTGAATGGCCAAACTTTGTTGAGAGTCCAAAGAAATGGGCTGAAAAATAATAGCCACTAAGAACATAGGAATTGGAGCCTTCGGCCGGGCATAGTGTGAAGCCTCCAAAGGCCAAGCCCAAAGTCCAAACCTTTGGCCATGAACTCCCATGGCCTCTCAACTTGGACGGCCATAGTGTGAAGCCTCCAAAGGTCAAGCCAAAAGTTCAAAGGAAGAAGGAGCATCCCACTTCGTTCCCTGCCCAAAACAACCCCTCCAATCTAACGGCCAAGACCTTGTCAGTTTCTTATTTTTTATGAAAAATAATTGACAGCCTCTCGACCATAGTTTGGGTTTCCATTCTTATCTGACCCAAACTTCCTTCGAGAGTCTGTCGCCTTGGTCAAAAAGTACTGCCATGTAGGCATTTTGGAGAGCGACGGCCTTTGGGCTTTGGCCGCTAGTGTGAAGGGTCGAGAGGCCAAATTCTTGGTTTCTTGCAATATGATTGGTGGAAATCGACCGCCTCTCAACCTTCGGCCATAGTGTGAAGCGGCCCTAAGCACCAAGCTATACAACGAAGTGAAAGGCTAGAGTAGAGGTGTCATAGTAAAACTCGCCATGGCTAACTCCAAGTGGAGCACATGTTGGGAGTAACAAACCTGGACGGGTCCAAAAAAACAAACATATTACTTGGTTTGTTTCCCATGGGTTGGTGTTGGATTGATCTCAATGGGACCCCACTTGACCTAAATTGACATCTCCAAGCCGCAACCGATCGCTTGTCCAAGAGCATAATTGAAAGAAATACGACTCCGATGCTGCCACCGGCATGAATTATGGTGTTGCTTCATTTTCAAGTTGGTCTAACTCCATATGTAATCCCGAAACGGGCATTGTTATAATTAGAGGGCCCCCCAATGATTGTTGCCTCTTTCCAAAGGTGAACACCTTGAATGCATGATTTGATGTTTTGGGTTGGTTCCGTCTAGGGTATCCAACACCACGACTCTTAATATGATAATGTTGCATAGTAAACTTGTTTGTGAAATGCTTACGTGACTCCAAAGATGACTTTGCCCCCATTTTCTCAAAATTGGGTTTTGCCAAAGTGCCTAGAACTTCTCGCACCAATCCATATTGTATCTACCGTAGAGGGCTCCCTATTTCATCTTTACATGTGCTAGAATGTAGTTTCCACGTGAGATGCTAGTGGGGCGTGGCAAATGTGAGCATGACATGTGGCAACATGTGAGGGGGAAATATGTGTCGGAATAGAGAGCCCTCTATGATACTTTAGAATGGTTATTGCTTCCTCAATCTCTTTTGTTGAATATGATTTTGACCAAGTGTACATCTAAAACCACAACCAATTTGAGAATTTTAGGCAACATGGGGCTCCAATTAGCTTACACAATGAGTATTACACTATACATCCAATTCAATGTGGCATAGAAATTGATGTGCCATGCCAATTAAAGTGTCTTGGACATGACCCATGTAGTAGCATCAAGTGTCCTATCCTACCTTCTTTAGTTGCCACATTGTGATGGCAAGGTCATTTTTTGTGCCCAAAAATCTAGCTCATCAATTTAGTTTCGAAGGTCATATATAGGCATACACATTATTATTTATGTCCCCACCCAAAAGAACAAAAACTAAATAAATGCAATGCGCCATTAGTGATTGGTTGGAACCCCTTTAAAAATGACATGGACACAAAATTTAAATTGCGTCATGATGTTTTCAAAGGCCTCACATGAGGTGCAACAACTATGAAGGGTGCGAGGCAACATGTGAGATGAATTGCATGTATAATTGTTTTGCAAGAGCCAACCATGATGGAATTGCACTACATGGGCAAACTCCCTCATCATTTGGCATGGCTACTACCGTAGTACCATAGCAGGTTCGTCCTAAAATAATTCTAAAAATAAGAAACGTAAAAATTAGAAAATTCTGAAGACAAAAAAACGAAAATAGAATAAATTAGTTTTTGAAATATTTTGCTATTTCTAAGCTATTTAGGGTCATTTTTACCTTTTTGCTAAAAAAAGAAAATTGAGAAATTCAGTTTTTGAGAGGCGAACCTTATTTTTTCAAAAAAATTAAATATTCGTTCGCCAGGTGGCGACCCTGCTATGGTGTTACGGTATTGTTAATGGGTTTTCGCACTCCTTCCTTACTCCATTAACTAGTTTGCCGCTTAGTCACGTCCAAGCCTTGCAAAAACACCTCCCAAGCTAGTCCATCCCTAGAAAGCTCCTTTGACGTATAATCCCCTAAAACTTCCGTTTAAGGCTTGAAAATATGCCCTAGACCCTACCTACCAGCTCACGTTTTTGGCTCGATTGGCCAACTTTTGGAGGCCATTTCCACAATATAAGCTTGGATCTGGCATCTCTAATCTTCTACCAACCTATGGTAGAGTTTTCAGGTCATGTTAGTGGACGTTCTAACAACTAATTGCATTAGGGACAAATTTAACATCAACTAATAACTGGCATCTTTTGCCCTTACGACAATTTGTGACCAACTAGTCAGTTTTTGACGGGTTGGTTTACTATGGACATTTGTGTTCCTAAAACATAGTGTTGAATTCTACCTTAACAACTATTAGCGGCGTCGAGCTTGTAAGTGGACTACATAAGTATGAGTGTGTTAATTGGAATGTGTCAATAAGGATCAACTTTCATAAGGTTTATTATGTGTTGTATGTCCTTATAAACTCCCCCATCAACACCGACATTGATATTACATAACAAAAGAAATAGTGTCAAAGAACCCAGTAGCCAGCTCCTCATGGTCCAACATGGAGTTTGGAAAGTTATATTTTTGTTTTTCTAGTTGCATGATGTCCCATCTACATCCAAACAACAACAACACATTCATGTAAAGAAAAATATTATTGGCTACCGATGTAGTGTTTACTCCCTGCAAAGGGTGAAGTAGTTTTACATCTAACATCATTATCCTCTAGGACGTGGCCAAGGATGTTCTACATTCTAGACACTCTATTTGCTCTGGATTCATCCGGAGACCGGAGCTTTTCTTTTTATGCTCCAATTGGGTGGTGAGAAGATAAGCCATCATTGCTTATGAATAGAGATCATGTGGTTGTGTGAGAGGTTGAGTCATTCTAATGAAGGTTTGTGGTAGGGAGTTGAGACAAGATTTGTGAGAAGTCCATGATAGGATTGGAGGTCATTGAAGTGATAGTAAGAGAAGGTTGAAAATATGAGAATTGTGGGCGAGGTGGTTAGTAGCAATTAAAGGTATTAGGAGCAATAAAGGAGGTACAAGCAACGCAATAAACATGAGCAAAAGTGTTATTCCCTTGAGACCCATGTGAGGGGTGGGGGGGGACTCTTCATTGTCATTCTAAACAAAGCACATGAATGATTATGAAAGAGAAACCCCCTATATACAAGAAAATTATAAAGAAGAACAAATAGTAACACACTTACTAAAGGCACACTAGATAATAGACTAATATATTTATATTGAGTTTCCTAATTTAATGCAATAAATGCCTCAACGCATACACAAGTCCATGGGAAAAGGTCTTTATTACCCATAGCTACCTCCCAAAAGAAATTCATAGTACCCTATTTGTATGTACAAAACTAGGTGAAACAATACCCGTCTCGTATGTATACTTCAAGAGCCAAATCCTTTTTTGTACTACGTGATACCGTACGGGCTACCTTGAGTGCCCCCCCCCCCCGGTGCGAGATAATACCCATTTTTATAATCATGTTACTTCTTTGTTCATGATAGGAAGGGTGCACCCCTTAGGTTTGAAAGTAATTCATAAGAGTTCTTACACATGTGTGCTAGTGATTTGAGACAATATAAGTAGGGGTTTTAAGAGTGCATTAGAAAGTATTGAAAGCAAGAAGAGAAGACAAATATAGGAGACAAATATAATGGAAGAGGTAAGAGCATCGAAGGAAGTACGATATTTGAGTGAGATAAGACCAATGAAGGAGATAAAACCAATGAAGGATGTAAAAGCAACAAGATAAGCTTTAGCAAAGAGGTTTGTTCATTTGAGAGTGAATATTCGGAGGTGTAGCACATGTGCGGTAAGGGAGTTAAGGCAAAATGATTTGGGAATCAATGGAAGCATTGAAAATTATCGGAAACAATAGAAGACAAATAGAAGAGGCAAGAACTATCATTCGCGATAAAAACATTGAAGGAAATCGAAGCAATGAAGGAAGTAAGAGCTATGATGAAGCCTCACAACAATGCAATGAGCATGAGCAAATAGGGTTGTTCCTTTCCAAGAATTAGTGGCACATGTAGAAGTGTGAGACATGTGTGGTAAGGAGTCGAGGCACGATTGGATGAGTGTTTATGAAAGCATTGAAAGCAATAGGAGAACACAAGAGAGCCATGAATGTCTCGGCCACATGTCAATGTCGAGAGGTCCCTTTTGGAATGAACCATTCCCAATTCAAGTAGCTACATTGTTTTGTCTAATTAATGCGGGTTACCATTTGGAATTGCGCATTGCTATAAACATTTTACTGAGAGTAGGTATTAATTTTTACCAAGCGTATTCTTTGGTGTGCATACTAACTACACTAGATATGATATTTAGTGTCATATGGTATTTTATGTCACTATGGTAACTTTTTGGATGACACTTCTTATGAATAAGTGAACAAATATTGTCATGGATGATGGATGTGTTCATCCATTGCCCAAACCCCTATCTTCTCTTGTCAGCAACTTGTGATGAAATATTGTCATGGATGAATGACATTTGGATGAAAAAACACTTGGTAAGTGACAGTAATTGTAACACTGTAAATGTATAATCCCCCAAAAAATTTACAAGGAATGACAAATAATGTTGGGTTAACATTTAGCGTTGGTGACACTATACTGCGGTTTACGGTTAGCATTGAGCAAGACAAATAGAATTGGTGATACCAAATATCATATTGAGTGTACTCAGCATGCACACAGAAGAATATGGTTGGTAAAAACTGATACTCTCAGTAAAATGTGATAGCAATGCGTAACTCCAAATGGTAACCCATACTAATTAAACAAAACAATGTACTTGAGGATCTACTTGCATGCAAGTGAAGTTTTCATAATCTATTCAAAAAAAAATCTATTTAAAGTAAGAAAGTTGCTAGGTGTCGCTTTTAGGCATGCTTAAAGTACCTACATATTTGCCCGATCCCTTCCACTTTCAACTTCATAATACTGCATGTATATCCTAATTTGAGCTTAAATCTCATGGGAATAGGTCCCTAAATAAACAACACGGGGTTCATAAATTTGCCAAAAATTACCACTTGTCACTCACTACTCACATCTTAGCACCTCCGCCCTAATCTCCTTGGGAGCAATCAACAATGGAAACATTGGGTTGTCAAATGCTTTTAACTTCCCCAACTCTGGATCGTTGAGAGTTGAGAGCCATGGGATGAGATAAGTTAATCTTGTCTAGGAGGGGATGTTATGCAATAAGCAACAAATATACCGTTTTTCCACTTAGGTGGACCAAGCAAAATAGTAGGAATGTGTAGTGGAGTGTTTTGCCTCATTGAAAGAAATGTGTAGTTCTCTAATGTTACAAAAATAAAAAAAAGAAGGAAGTAATGGTATGAGCTTTGGAGATAAAATATGTGAAACAACATACAAGAAAAAAATTAGTGGGTCCAAAAACTAAAACGTCTCATATTTCTTGTTTGTGCCGAATGTGGTATCAAGTGCAGCTCTGCTATAGTGACAGTGTCTGACAATAATCTTTAGTTACCAAGGAGTTTGAATACCCACTTTGAAGGGCATGTTGTCACTCGTGATTGCAAACCCCCCTCCCCCCACCCAACTTCTCCTTTGACGTTTGGAGCTCTCCTTGTAATGGAACACCAAAAACGGGTTTGTTATGTCCCCATTTATATGCTTGTTGCATCATATATGTGTAGCGTGTAGGCTTTCATATTAGTCCTCTTCTCAAATAGGGGTAAAAAAATATACCTAACATCTTGGTCACCCAATAACAAGTTTCTAATTGGTTCCTTGAGCCCTTTAATGTTTCCTTCACTTGCTAGTAATTTTTTGTTCCCATTTTGCCATTTGTTGAGACATTGTCAATCCAAGGTCAATTTGCATTTCAAATCATGAAATCGTCAACTCCAACAAATGTGTAGTAAACGCAAGTCTATGACCCAACTTAATGTCTCCATGAACTTGTAGACATGCCCCATTGTGGCGTTTCCTCTAACGTAAACATAGGTAGGCACTCAATATATTTTGTCACACACACATGCGTAAAGAGGGTATTTATTTGTGTGTGTGGGGGGGGGGAGGAGGGGGGATTATACACCCAATACCCGGTCTATAAGCATTACCTATACATACATGCAATGCCATTTATTTAGGGGTTGATCACACCGGCTAGCTTTGACACCATCCGTTGGCATCTCCGGCTGTAATAGTGTGAAAAGTGGTGGGCCGACATCTATTTCTCAATATAATCCCAATAATTTCACGGTTAAAAATGGACGGAAATTTTGGTGTGATCAGGGCATGAGCAATCTCAAAGTAGAGGTCAAGCCTTCCGTTCATTTGGTGTTGAGATTGCCAAGTAAATGGCACTGGAGATGGATGGTCAACCATGGGGTAACCCTTATGAAAAACCATGTGACCATTGAAAAAGACCCTCTTCCATGGTCCGACTTCATGGTCCATAGTGTAAATTGGCCCCAAGTTGTGGTAGCTCGGTATGAATTGTTGCAAGGCATCGTTTTGGGGAGAGAAGAATTTCTATTTGGTGGTTTTGCACCTTAGTCCACACAAGTTTGGCTCCAAATGTTAAGAGGGAAATGGCTAGTATGGCCTCAATCTGGATGAGCTAATCATGTTATTATTCGGAGTTACACGGTGCAAGACGATCTTACTCAGGAGTTCAGTTTTTACTAACAAAAGTTCAATAGGTTGTTTGGACATTGTAGATTGTAAATGGCTCTGCTTGGTAAAATATTATATTCTCGTGAAATAGGTATAGCACTATATAACTCCGAATAGTGACACGCACTAATTGGGATAATCAGTGTAGTGATGGCCACAGTGGGAGAAGACTCAAAGGCCCATTGAGGGGTTGATCACACCGGCCAGTTTTGACACCATCCGTTGGCATCTCTGGTTGTAATAGTGTGAAAAGTGGTGGGCTAACATTTATTTATGAACATAATCCCCAATAATTTCATGGTTGGAATCGGATGGAAATTTTGGTGTGATCGGGGCATGAGCCTTGGTTATTGACCAAGTTGGATACTTCATGCCTACTCGTGTGGGCAATGTGCCCAATCATCTCCTTACCTTTGGCCGACTAAGGTAGACGCGCCTAATACAATTACTTATCTTAATCAAACACCTATATTTGAGTGCGTGTGGTTAGGTGTTGCTCCAAGAATGGATATAAAAAAGACACGTGTTTAGGAGAGATAGAATTGCATGTTCAAAATATGATAACCATTCTAGGTTTAATAGTCAACAAAATTGGGGGGGGGGGGCTATATGCCCATTTAAATGGAGCATGAGAATCTTCAATTTGATAATGAATAAGATATCACATAACCTCCAAAAATTATAAGGAAAGTGGCTACATTCCACCCTCAATATTTGTTAACACTTCGGAGCAAGGAAACTTGTAACACTTATGTGATGTTCATACTTTAACACTTATCATGGGTACCATACACAATTTGTAACACTTACATGAATAACACTTATGTGACTTTGGAATTAAAGTCAATAACGCTTATATAAATAAAGGATGAAAATACACAAGATATGAATGACATCATACATCTAAGCGTAATGGAAGAACGAATCTGAAGTAGTTTGATGAGATTCTTGTGTTCGATTTCTTTGGATGAGAGGTGTAACATTGATAGGTTTCTGTTGCAAAAATAGTTTCAAGGTCATTAATGCACTTTCACCATCCTTGAATCCTACTCTATCTATCAACACATCACCAATTTGCACATTGCCAGCTTCTTCAATGGATTCATTATCATATGTATCATCTCTTTCATCAAGCATACCTATAATTTTCTCCTCAATAGATATGTAAGAATTGTTTAGATCAAATTCCAATTCAAAATTCATGAATGCATGTGCATTTATGTGGGTCCAATTTCACTCTCTACGGAATTCAAATACATGAGGGACCCGATTCAATTTCATATCAAGGTGAATTCATTGAAGAGAGGAGCACAATCTTTAGAAATTCCCTCAACATTTAACAATTAACACTTACTAGTGTATTTTTGGATTGTTTTTGGAGAGCGCGATTTTCATTAACACATAGGTGATTTTAACACTTATCGGGGCAACACATATCGAGGGTGGACTGTGTGACCTCAATTTTGATTTGCTAACCACCTAGTATTGATTGCTTTTGTTATATCCTAGGAGAACTAGGCTAGTAGAAAAATAACCATTTAAGACCCATCTACCTTATTGTTGAAAATTTATTTGCATGAATCAAAAAGAGTCTAGTACTAGGCTACATCATTTATGGTATTTAGTGTCACATGCATAATAGTGTCCCTTACCCTATTTTGAGGCGTATGCTAGGTTATACTAATGATCAACAACTTCACCGTTAGTGTCACCTCACGACACTTGGCATTGAAGTGCGCTTCCTAATATCTTTGCATGAGTATGACTTTAATAGTGTTATATGAGGCGTATGCCTATGTTACAATGTTACAATGGTCTACAAGTTGACTAAAAGTGTACACAAATAACACTTCACATTAGTATGCTCTTGCATATTAAAATGTAAACACATGACACTTGTCATGATCCCAATGTCCTATGCTAAATGTCATAATGTAAGTATTCTTTCACTTAAAAAGGTACTCATGTTGACAAATATTGACAATTAGCAAACGTGACACTTTGAGACCTCTAAGCATCTAGTTTAGGCCTTCACAAATAGCATGAGTGACACTAAATACCATAAATGGTGTAGTTCAAATACAACAAGGTCTAAAAGATACACATTTGTTGAAATCCTCAGGAATGAGACAGATTGTTCAAAATGAGGAGTCTGGACATGACATTAAAAAGGGTGCAAGGTCTCTTCTGAAATGGCACATTGATTCCTATGGTTGTGGACATAGTCCTAATAACTTTTGTGAAATGAGGAATTTCAAATGAACAAGGTGGTTAAAGTGCAGTATAAGGCTTGCAAAGTACTTGAAATCGTCACAAAACCATCATCACAAAACCACCATAAAGTACTGTGCAATAGTATGTCAAAGCGATGGGAGAGAATTGCAGATTTTAAACTGCAACATGAACCACAAGGATTTGTTAGGAGAGAAAAGGCATTCAAATATGTATCCATGTGCCTGAAACAGTCTCACCAAGAACTTGAGGTGCACAAGGATAGGGCTCTCTACCTATATTTGCAGTTTCATGTTTGTCAAGCCAGGTATATTCAATCAAGTACTAAGCAGCAAAAATTACATGAGAAACTTCCAGAACCCATTCAGGGTTGTGGATGTTTCTTGAAAGACCTAGTGCTAGCAAGAGTTTGGTCAGCTAACTTAATATAAATAAATGATGTCCTATTATATTAGGACTGCTGAAAAAATGATGCAAAAAGTGAAAAAATGAATTCCTGTTGCTTGCACCTAGAATGGGTGAAGAATTTCGATCACTTTTTTCCCAGCAGATCATGTGTCCACCTTACAACTGCTTGACTTTTGTTGCTCTTGAGAGACCTGAATTTTAGAGGCAATTCTCTCAACCATGGTAAGAAACCCATGCAAGAACCCAACTTCTCTGAGTGATGGGCCTGTTCTCAACAACATCCTGCGCACATGGACAAGCATCCTTTTTTGCATCTTGTAGTTGGGGAGTCCCAGAAGTGTGGTGACATGGTTACAAGTTTGTAACACTAGTTCCCATCGCCTCATCAAATTCTCCACTGCACCAACTGATGCAGTTCCTGATGTTGGAAACCAGATTCAAGACAAATTAATACAAAATTTGAGCAAAGTACCACATGTCACTGTTCTATTGGTCTGAACCTCTACAGAATCCCATGTGTCACCTTAAAACATTAGCACTTTGGCACCAAAGTACACTCAGTTGCCTTTCCGAAGAAAAGCAGTACCAGATAGCAAAAGCGAATGCTAGTCAGCCTTTGACAATTCAGTGCCAGTTTATGATGGGTTTCTACATGTGAGAAAAAACCACTCTTGGTTTGAACTTCGATGTGCCCATCAATATCAACAGAGAAGCCAAAAGTATTGCACCCATAGAAGAGTATGTAAAACACACTGTAAAGCTACCACCAACCAACAATATTGTATTATCAAGTAAAAAGGTTTGGCAAATCAAGTAACTGTAGCTACAGTGAGAATATTTTAACTTGCAAAAAGACGTTGACATGAGCAGCAGCTGTGAGTGACCCAGACTGCATGCAGAGTAATAGAAATACTTGAGGTTAACCCTTGATATCCCGTACAACCAGAATCCGGTTCCATCACTTTTGAGGTGTTGCTTTACTGAGTGCAAACAGCCTAAGATTATTTGAAGCAAAAAAAGCATCTACAACGATCTAGTGGATATCAAAATGTTGCTGAGTCTGACCTAGAGATGCAGTCTAATGTTCACCCTTCACAAACTATGTCTCCACATCATAGTTACAGTACATCTCTGTTCTGAGGTGGACCCTTGGGCGTTTAGGGGTTAGTACCCATCAAATGACCACTCCACAGAAAAATGGGCCTGGAGAAAAATGTATATTTACCTATTGGCAGATTGGTAACTTGCAATCAAAGACAAACGTGAGTATGTGACCTGTGCAAACCCAAATTTCATAACAAGGGCAGAAGAATGAGGTCGTATGCATGACTGACCTGGTAAGGTCTTAAAAGCTGTTGACCGTGGGGGAAAATATAAAGAAGGATCTCGGCATTCTCCTTGGGGAATTTTCTCATAGAGTCGAGACAGCACCACAGCCACTGCATGACTAAGATCTGGTGAAGCAGTTTTGTGGTGTCTTGGATCAGCTCAAACAGAAATCTGATTTCCCGCAGTATGGTCACAGGAAAAACAGTATAGAGAATTCACCAAAAATAGAGAATCTTATGACACTTGTAGACAGGATGTGTCCAGCTTTTAAAGCATTCACCAGAAAGGAGGAGAAATAAGTAAATTATGACTTGTTTCATCCCTGAAAAGGCTGTATTGGTACTGATTATCTCATGGAATTGGTGGCAATAAAGTTATCCTCTAACTCAACATGACTTTTGGTCGTGAGTTTGGCTGTTTTGCATACAACACATTCCATGTTCAGTAAGTTGTTGGTGCATAATTGGAGGTAGTATGGGGGTCTGAATGCAGAACATTCTATATTGGTTCATTGACGGTCAAACTCATTTTGGCATCCCCAGAGGTGCTAAATGGAGTTTGACCCTTAATGAACCGAAATAGGTTGCTCTTCATTCAAATTCAATTACTACCTCTGAGCATGCATTATTGAAAAGTGGAAAGAAATTATAGATATATTGTATGCAAACAACCAATGGATAATCATAGGGGGCCAAATCCACACAAGAAGTCCCATTGAGTTTAAGAATACCTTTAATGGCAAAAAGGTTTAAATTGTTGCTTAAAAGTAAGATCCTACTAAACGTACACCAAAATGAACAACCTTAGGTATCCTGCTACAAGGAGATAAGGGAGGTCCTCTTACTTAGAGAACCTGCTCCATGGCTTGAAGGAATGGTGCAGACATGTGTACATTGCAATAACTCTGTGCTGGTAAGCCCTCGATCCTCGCGTCCAAAAACAACCTGGCAGATGTCAGCAAAATTATATGTCACTCTTGGAATTTTGGAGAAAGGTGCATGTGGAAGGCAATGTAACAGCATATACAAAGAATAAAGCTGAAATCCAATGTAAGTCAAACTACACACCGCAAGGTTGAGGGATTTGATTGATGCTGGGATGTGCAAGTCTGAGAGCTGTGTGTTAGGAATTCGAAGTCCTCCACTGCGACGTGAGAATCCAACAGCCTGTTGTCAATCACCTGCTTAGCTTCAGTCTTTTTGTGTCAGCTGTAAGGCCAAGGGTGCGAAAACTTTCACTTTACGCATTGAGTGTATCTACTATTATTAGAATGATAAACCTTAGATTTTCCTTGTTAACAATTGAAAGGAGACTTCAATGCACAAGAGTATGCTTGAGTTGAATTCCATATGCCAAAAGTTCATCATAGAGCTCAAAGTTTGATTGGTAGATGACCCAAAACAAACACGGCAGCCTGAAGGTGGTGGACATTCTCAAAAACAATAAGCACTTATAGTGCAAGATTTCAGGGTGTTGGCTTTAGCACCCTCTACCTTACGTAGTGAGCAGCCAGAGCAGAGTGAAGCCAAAGAAGAGGGAAGTCTTCAAATAATACCATGGAGCAGTTTTGAAGGGCTTCCCCAAGAGTATCTACAACATGTACATGTTCAAGTTTGGCTTGCGAGGAAGAATTTGTTGCCATGGTATGAGCTTCAACACCTTTATAATCACATGATGGATTCACCTGCAAAAAAAATGTACCGACAACATTAAATCATCGTATTATTATTGCATACAAGATATGATATAATGTCCTACCCTTCACTCAAAGTAAGTCTACTTCCAGTAAGAACTCGATTTGTACTTGATGCAATCAAGATTGTCATACTGTCACATAAATCTTCCTCCATGGGTTTAGGAGGTTGTCACATGGTTACATGCAAATATCTGTTGGCTGAGGAGAAGAAAAACGTGGTACAGTCAAGACTCTATAAGTGTTACCCCTATAAGCGTTATAATTTCATATATGTTAAGAAAATTTTACTCCCCTACAAAAACACAATTGGTAAGACTAGTGAGTGTTATGTGTTAAGTGTTATAACATGCTCTACTCCCTTCTTTGTTAATTGCACCTCTATAAGTGTTAATTTTGAGAAAAATCAAGGTAATAATATATGAGAGCATACATTTTAAACATGTAATCAAATTTATCCCATATTCTTTGCGAACAAGTTAAATATTCTCTCTTATTTAGAGATCCTTACTCCTTGTGCACTTTCAAGCAATTTGGGAGAGGAGATGGCAAACAAAGAAGGTTTGGGAGTTGGGGTGCTTGCTGGGTGCTAGTTTGCTAGTTGGCTAGTTTGTTCATGAATGCCTCAATTATGAGATGGAGTTTGATTTTAAACAACCCCTATGAACCTACCGATGAGGAGTTTTTGGATATGTATTCCTCAGAACATCAAGAAATTGATGTTGATGAGGTTATGGTTGATGTGGTAGAAGAAGTTGTAGGATTGAGTATTGCTGAGCGTTCTCTAGAGACTTTGAAGAAATACTTTGAACAAAGACCAAATGATGTCCTATCACACATCAAGAGCATTCAAGGACTCGAGAAGGAAGTTTCATCTCATCATTTGGAAGCTTCTCGTTAGACTACTATAGACTCTTTCTTTCGGTTAGTTTAGTTGGAAGAATCTCGTCAAGTTACTACTATATAGATTATTTCTTTCAATTAGTTTAGTTGAATTATGTATTATCATTTGTGCTTTCATTTTTTTATAAAATGTTATGTTCTTCATTTTGGAATTTTAAATGTTATTTCTATAAATGTTATTAATCATCGGTATGAATTCTATAAGTGTTACTTGTTATGATTCTATATATGTTATTTTTTTGCTACTCCCGACCTGTAACATTTATAGAGTCTTGACTGTATGCATGTGAACCCTGAATTCCACAAGGTAATATT
Source organism: Polytrichum formosum (assembly GCA_964035585.1). NCBI lineage: Eukaryota > Viridiplantae > Streptophyta > Polytrichopsida > Polytrichales > Polytrichaceae > Polytrichum > Polytrichum formosum. Next base: position 26,913,391 of record OZ037939.1, on the reverse strand, counting down.
CCTGGTGTGTAAATCGCAAGTGCAAGCTACAAGGTTGAACAGACTCCCCATGTTCAGGATGAACTATGGCACTTGACATAACATCGAAGTCATGAAATAGGGTGGCTGAAACCCAAGGCCTTGACCTGGATCCTGTGGGAACTCCGAGATTAAGCCACATAAGCCGAAATTGGGCTCAGATGGATGACCTTCCTAGCACTTGATTTCCAGTGCACCTTACCACCTATGGTCCACCCAATCGTAGAGGGGATATTCAGGCGAACCGGTTATTTTCAACCCTCCATGTGGAAACATAGGGGCTTGCCCTTGGGACAAGCCGGCTTGTCCACGCCCCGCTCAAGGTGTTCACCTTTAAAAAGAGGCAGCAGGCTTCAGGAGCCCTCTAGTTCTCGTGATGCATGTTTCGGGACTACGTATAGACTAGGACCAACTCAAAGATGAAGCAACACCATAATCCACGCTGGTGGCAACATCAGAGCCATCTTTCTTGCTTTATTTCTTTCTTGAAGTCATATATCACATCTCCAGGAGTCATTGCTGCATATGTGGACTCCCTTGCTGACATCAAAAAGTTCATATGCTTTAACAAATCTCTTTCTCTGTTTGCTCTATGGAACACACTGCACAAATCTCACGAATGAATCTGAAGGCTCCAGCATCTGTCAATCAGAAGACTACGATATCACAGAAAAGAAGAGGTTGGTCAGGCTCATACCAGCCACAAATCATTGCAGTCTGCCAGGTTTCCCGTACCCATCCACCCACCCAACATCACCACAACTGATAAGTAAAGGCCACTCTCGGGATCGTCAAGGAGAGCTGTAATTGCCTATTCAGAGAGGATACGAAGGGCTCAACGACATTTCCAATATAATTCGGTGCTTAATCGGTAAAGTTGTGAATTACAATTACACATTTACTTGCATCACGCTGAATACTTCACCAGCAAGCATTTAAGACTCAATGATGCAACAAGTTTCTCACTCTCTGCATTTCGATTCGATCTCCCCCTCTGCGCAAAAAAAATGATCAAATAGTAGACACAGCTAGAAAACTATGAACCGGTACGTTGTCGCCACCGCGCCGTCACGAAACGGACATTTTTTTCACACTCAAGCTAAATTTTTTTTCTAACCCTCTAAACCCCTCCCCATAATCAAGAATTGACTGTCAAAGGATCTCAAAGGCTTATCTCTCTCTCAATCATTGGTTGGCAATAAAATAGCATTTTATCACACGCGCGCACACTCACACACACACACACACACACACACACACACACACACACATATATATATATACACTTTGAAAGCTGGTTATGGAGATAATCATTTTACACAATGACCATAGGAGTGGCTCTGAGGCAGTTGTGCATTCAAACATCCCACATTCTGCTGCAAGCAAGGGCAATTTTGGACAAATTCGAGTGATGCTCACCAAAATTGGCAGCCACTCGACATACGGATCCAACATTGCCTGCGTGCTGAGGACTGACCAATACCACCCGGACGCCCTCCAGGGCACATTGCATCACATGGCCGGCTGATTGCGGTGCTATGGAGGCAAAGGATCTCCTCCGTTGCATCGACGTAGCAGCTCTCCACCATCCCATCGCGGTGAAGGAAGGAAACCCCGATCATGCTTCGGAGAACCTAAAAACCTATGTGTGCACAATCAAAGTGCGCATACCAAACAATCACAAGCACGGGAAGTTGTAAGGTAAGTTGAACATGCCTAGGGATAACCCTAGGGTTTTGTGTATTCTCAAGATCGGTTATAAAGTGAGAAAGTTTGTAAGCTTGCTTTAGGAAACATTCATGAAGCAAATTTGTTGGCACAAAGTGGAAGAACATATCCATATGGTTGGACCTTCTATATATGGTCACAAGCTTCATGTCAACATTTTCAAAACAAAAACTTGAGAAATTTTTCTTAAAATGAAGATGATATTAGTTTTTTTTGGCTATTTTATAGTTATGTTCATCTTATGAAGACTTATGACTTTATTTTTAAATGCATGAAAAAATATGATCCTATGTGTAGAGTGTCAACAAGATTTGTTAATGACATTCAAAACTTGTCAATCATATCATCAAAGTTGATGTTTTGTTTCTATACTTTGTCTTATATACAAAATCATTGTGGTGATACACATACCAAATTCAAAACAAGACTAATATGACTAGCATTTCTCATGAATTATGAGTTTAAATATCTAAAAATTAATAGATTTTTACCATTACATTGTCAACTTAGCACAATGATCGCTACCACCAAAGTTCGGTGTGAAGCACACGAACTTGATGATCAATTTTAGTAAATATTTCGGGTGGTGCAAGTCCTACTTTATTGACGGTGGGTTTACATTAGGGTTTGAGTCCGAGAAACTTGAGGTCTAAAACACTTTCAGACTCAAAATTGGACCCAAGCTTGAAGATGGTGTTTTCTTGAGTGGGGATTGCCATAATTTGGTGGGGAGGTGATACCACACTAGTTGTTGCAACCCAATGTGCGCCAATGTGCGCCAATGAAAACTGCCTAGTGGAGCTCATAGGATTTGTGATGTTACTAATCATGTACAACCAATGACCATGCAAATATTAGCCTTAATCCCTTCAAAACCTAAGTGTGGGACACTTGGCATACACCCCGCTATGGGACACCTTACACCCCTTGCCCAACATGGTTAAAGGTTGGGAATCGCCTAACCCTCGGTCCTAGGGGCATGCCCCCAACTCCCCGCAAGGTACCATCAACACTCACCAACCTCGGGACACACCCTTACAAGTATGGGTAGCTAAGGATGACAAATACCTCCACCAGGACTAGTCTAGGACTTGGGAGGTTCCAAGACACCACCCCATGACTTGGGTAGAGAAACGGCAAGGCCCTCATACACGTTTGCTACACTGTCCTCGTCTAGGTAGAGGGACAGTAAGGCCAAAATGAAGTATATGTTGGAAACATTGTCGATGTTGCAATGCAAAATTGTCTCGATGAGACAAAATATGTTAGAATTTGCATCACACCTTATCGTTAATTCATAGGTGAGAAACTCTAAACCTTTACATTTCTACTTCACCTTTTACTCTTCATATCTATCATATAATGTTATTGTCATCTACATCTTTGAAATATTTGTCTAACTCTTCCCCATTGTCTATGATAAGACAAAAAAAGTAATGACATGTATCACTACATAGAACGTTTTAATTAGAACACCCATACTACAATCTTTTATCAACTAATTTTCTTCTATCGTGAATCCAATATTGTACCCGAGCACATATACCTAATCGCTAACAATAGTTTCACTAACCTATATGCACATGTTCTTTGATCACTCTTAATGGGAGTCCACGTTTCTCCTCCACAAATACTTTAAAATCAAGCATTTTGAAGTCATATGTACTACCGTTTATGAAATTGGCATGCATTTTCTTCTACATAGATTTCCAACTGATGTATGGACAATTAAAGAACCACTAGCTTTTGAACAAATCCCTTGTATAATTCATCAATAATTTTTCAATGTTGTTTGACATGATTATTATTAATGTTTTTACAAATGATTCATATGCAAATACACCAATTTAGACATCCCTACAAGAAGAAACATTAGCCAACATGACCCTCCTTGTAGGTTTATAACCAAAAACATCATTTATGTCATCTCACGTATGAGCACTAGGTGATGTATTAGTTGAAGTTGCATTTGTGACTATCTACATCATTGTCTTTGGACCGGCAAAACCATCAATCATATCAAGTATTCTATTGCACATAATACTCCTTTGGTAAGATGAATTCACAAAAAGTGCAAAATCAATTTTATGATATTACAAACCGATTTAGCAATAGGTTCTATTGATTTCATTGGAATCATGATCCAAGATCACTATATAGACAACCAATTTCATTACATATCGTGAACAATTTCAAGATTTGGTATCCATATTCACAACTTCACAAAATTAATTTCATGAAATGTATAACTTTATTACACAAATAATGGTACATCATGCATAAAATTCTCCTAATCGTCCCCCCATGACTAGCTCTACCAAAAAATTTATTGGTCTCTCTTATCCTTGGACCATGTTTGTAGTGATTGCTTGTATATCATCATTAATGCTTTCTTTTAGCTTTGAGGTATAGTAATGAGAGACCAAGAAAAATCAACGTCAAGACTAGAGGTTTCCAAATAAACATGGAACAAAGAGGAACCAATTTTGAACCAATGAATGCAAATTGAGGAGGTGGGAAGTTAAGAAGTTGAGAATATAAAAACCACAGTGTGAAAAGATTTATGAAATTGGATTGGAAGATCCATGAAGTTGCTTGAGGTAAAGGTCTAGTATCATGAAATTGAGGTTTGCCACATGTAAAGTCGGTTTAGAAGAATCATGAACTAATTTAGAAGGTTCGTGAACTTGGTAAACCACTCTTGTAACATTGGTTGGAAGGTTCATGAACTAGCTTGGAACCTTCGTGAAACTGAGTTTGCACTTATGTGAAGTCACCTAAACCTTACCAAAGGAGTACTTAGCTTTTGGATTTTTGTGCTAAGGTGTACAATTTGCCTATCAATGTCACTACTCTAAGTTTGTTCCACCACACCCACAAGCTCTAGAAAACGCATCACCTCATTGTAGTTGAATGTGGGTACATGAATGAATTTGTCAGTGACATAGTCAACCTTGCATAAGTACTTGAAAACATAGTACAAATATTTGCAGGAAACCCATTGCCCCCTCTTCCCCATTGTCATTGTTGACATCTTTGTAAAGTAAAGGCAAGTGCATTGTGGATTATTTGTAATGGATACAAGGTAAGTCTTCTCTTTGGAGACTATGGTTATGATGCATCCAAATCCGGGGTATGGGATGGCAATCACTCCCACCACATCATAGCCATCCATATGTAATGCGTTTTCCCATTTATTTCCATGCTCCAACAACGGCGCCACCACATTACGATGAAATGACTTGGAAAACTTGGTGGAGGGGTGAGCATTTGGGTTTGGTGGTACACAAAAATGTGATCGAGGGATGGGAAGGTTGGGCATTGTACCCAAACGACAACGTGGTGACAAGACCTCCCATTGCTACAATTGAAAACTAGCGTCCTCCAACAACAAAACCTCCTCTTGCGTAAGTTTTGTTCCAACCTTCACCTGCCACATAGTCTAAACGTTTGGCCACCCAAGCATCCACTTCTTCTTGCTACCCTTCACATAATGGTTGATGTCATTTGTGCAAAACCAAAACTCGATAGATATGTGATTGTTGGAACCGAATTTTTTCTTCAAACTTTTGTAGGTTGGCGCAAGTGTTCCATATGACTTTTCCCTCACTTTGGCCTTGCATGGATGCCCTGTGTTGGCCAACAACGCTTGACGCTATTTTTTTGAAGGATAAGGCAATATGGAAATGTGCCACTGGTATTCCAAACACTCTGACTCCAACACGCCAGCGGTGTGTGACACCACCTTTTTATCATGTATGAGTGACTTCTCAAATTGTGCCCTATTGGATCTTGTGTTGGGGCATGGGATGGAGTAGTTCACCTTGTCATGATGATGAGAATCGTACCCAAACCCTGGAGGCAAGTCCAATTTTCTCTTGGTGAACCAGACAATTCAAATCCCTCCAATTCACAACTCCTTATGTTGAGATCCTTGCCCCTTGGATAAGACCTCATAGCTACAACAAGGAACTTGGGATCACCAATGTGAACTATAGTTTTTAGTTTCAATGACATTTGGTCAGGTTTTTTCCTCGAATAACCCCCTTTGAGCCGCGAACGGTAATTCGCGATTTGCATGAATGCCCGGATCATGTCATCCACCATTTGTATGCTTATTTAGGATGATGGAAGAAGTAGTGTGGTCCACCTTGTGGCCCAATAAAGAAGAGATGGGGAAAATGAGAGGCGGCCATTTAAGAAAAATTCGGGCTAATCATTGGTCAAAAGTAATTTAGCATTAAGAGGTACGAATGAGTTAAGATTTCTTCACAATAGCAAGGTCCAAAAAGTCAGCTAGATTCTAGTTGATGACTTTTATTTAAATCTATATTTTCACTGGATGGTTTGGGCTTGGCATTAATTAGCTCTTTTATAGATAGCTAACTCATAGGTTAACCAAATCTCTTAACTGGGTGGTGTAGGCAGGGGAGTGCTATCTTATGAGCAGTGAGCAGTGAGCGGTGAGCAATGAGCGGTAACTTGTGAGCGGTGAGGAAGGTGAAATATTTGGTAATAGGGCCACTAGTGTCCTATAACCATGGAATTTTGGCCTGAAGAATTATGATTTTAAGGTTTGGTAATAAGAGGGGTGGGGAGGATAAACAACATGATTGCCAGATTGTGAGCAGTGAGCAATAAGGAAAAAAAAAATATGTACATGACTATGGACATATATACATCTCTCATATATAAATTTGTATAGTTGTGTAACATGCCAATTGACACTGGAATGGAAAAAATTGAAGTGAATGATGCTCATGATGATGATCATCATTGACATTCATAATATGAACAAATTAACAACTGAAACAAACATGTTGCAAATGATACTTAATTTTGTAATAGGTCAATTCTTCAAATCAAATATAGAGTGTGCAAAGAAGGTAGAGTTGAACACAAAACGTGTGTAACTCCAAGGTATAACATAAGTGAATGTATATTAAAGAAGTGATGCCAAAATGAAACCTTATTAAAATAAATGTCACATGTAAATATTTTACAATATATTATTTAAAATATATTATAAAATATGTTGCAAATTTGATTTGATTTACATACATATTTTAAGAAAACTATAGATATCACATCCACATGCTTATTTTATTTTGTGGTTCAATAATATCATCACTTGTAGCCAAATAATCAACCATTAATAACATACATATACATTCAAAGTTTAAACAAAGCCATCAATGTTGGAAATTTTATTTATTTCATATTAATAATTCACATGAAATCTAATGAACACCAAATCGATTCAACGCTAGTAGCACTAGACATGTTACTATGTTTTGCCTTGTCATCTATATATATTTGAACATCTATATGTTGCGAATTGATTTTGGAACTATAACAAGATTCTTTATTTGAATCCGGATCTTCGATAATTAACATTGCAATTGCAACATTCTCGGCATATGATGGGAGACGTGGGCTACAGCTTGGACTTCGTAGGAATTGTCTATGCCCAAAATGGGAGATATTTTTTCTTTTCAGTCATATTCCTCAAACCAAATTGATCACATATGTAAATAAATTTGAAGAAATAAAATTAACTAATAAATTTAATGAAATGAATGAATTGAATCAACAATTATTATATTAAACTTAGTCACACTCAAAATCAAGCATCTTCTCATTTGATAGGTCATTATTTTCTTCTATAAAATATTTAAATATTCTCTTTAGATGACCACTCTTTTGAAACTTTTTCCATAAGTGATTTCAATATATGCTCAAACATATCATTATTACCCTCGAATTCAAGAAGATGTCTGCCACATGCGCATGTTGCAAGAACAGAAGCTCCACTTGAACATGTCAAATCAACAACGCGTCCATTTGTTGGTGTAAACAATTCAATAAGGTTTTGAAAAAAAACGCAGCAAATTTTTATATGGCCCCATCTCCAAGGTCTTCCCGATTTTTTAAGAAAGATATTTTTTTCATCAAAAAAATTGGAAAGAATTTTAAAAAAATTCAATCCAATACTAGAGTCTAGAAAATATGGATTTTGATTGTTTTGTGAATTTTATGATGGTAAAATCCCTTACCAAGTCATGAGTCATGAATGCCAGAGTTTGTAGAAACATATAATTAATTGTGTTTAGACTTTATATAATATAAAGAACATAAAAATAACTACATAAAAACTAATGTGATGTGTAATACTTATGGTGTAGGTTGGACACTCTGGATCCTTAAAGATAATGTACGAATTCAAGCAAATAAAAGTCCCAAGAACTTTCATGTTGCCATTGTTGAAGATTGAATTCAAAGCCTTCTTGGTTTGCATATCAATAGTAGATAATATTACAAGGACACCATCGTCAAATAAGATGGACTTGCATAAGGGTGCAAACACAATAAAATGGGCCAAAAAATTGCTCCGGTATTCTTAAACCATAGTTTTGTTGCAATCATCCATTTATTATCATATTTATTCTATAGAGGAATTTCAGTAGGCCTCTTTGAAAGGTTGAAATAAAGTCCGTTGGGGATTTGAAGAAACGATAAGTCAACAACGAAGAGGATCGAACTTCTCATGACATAAACTTCCCAATTCTAATTGAACTGGAATACCACAATACATCACAAAATAAGAATTAGAAACAAAATAAAATCCAAATAATAAAATAATAAAAAAACATATAAATGAATTAAAAATATATACCATTTCAATGAATGCTCACCATTGGATCCACTTAAGAAGGCCTACATCCGCCCTTGCAAAGTTAACAATAATAGACCAGGCAAAAGATAATGTAACAAAATTCTTCAGTATGAATAATTTTTTCTAAAAAAAGGTTGGTGCACGATGAATAGTATCATAGACTCATAGGTGCTCACGTAGCGAAATTTTTGATTGATTTTTTTCTCACGAACTTTAATTTTATTTCAATTTTTTTGGCTCTTTTGGTTATGGTTCTCAAAGTTTAAGTTGTATAATTTGCGTATGTAGAATTCCAACATCATGCAGCTCTGTTTTATTTGTATAATTCATATGACAGATTGCCTTCTCATTTGAAAGACAAACATCCTAAGAACAATCAAGAAACCAACAACAATCTTCATAGTGTGGGGCGACCAATCCACATAGCTCTCAGTAGTATACATAAATGAATATGTTAGACCTGTGTCACGCCAATTCAGAAAGGAATGTCCCGCGAATTCGGAAATAAACAAGAAAATAACCTAAATGTAGGAATACCAAGATAAAATCCAGAACACTAATAACAACAATAACAACAACCACAACAATTAAGGTGAAGAACCACCACCACCAACACCTACAATAGTAAAGGTATAGAACCAACATAAGAACAAGTACACTGCCAGAAACAACAAACCAACACGAAATGAAGCACAAAAGCGTGTCAGCCATAGACCCCCACCCTTTTGCGCGTGTAGTCCGAGTGGAAGTCTATGGCTCACATGTCCTTGTTGACTCTTAGCTTCGTAAACTCCATATTCATGCTCCAATAAATTTAAATACAAAACACATTTTTTTTTATTAAACCCCATAGGGCATTAGCATTGAAAAATACTTGTGCGCCTATGATGATTACACACACAACCACACTAACACCTTCTCCCTTTCCTAATCTACTACATAATACATGTAAAATTCTACTAGCTAATCTAGCTCCTAGAGGCCTAAGGCAACCCCCCCACACATTGGAGGTTCCTTAAACCTCACTTAACTATACTCCCAGTAATCCCACTTCCTACTTAGCCCTACACCTTGGATTCTCCCCAACCGGCTTCAAGCCTTGCCCTTAACTTGCATCTAGTCTGGCTCAAAGGCCTCCCCCCTGGCCGCATCAAATCAGCTTCTAGCCTAAATCTCCTGGCCGCATTCAACCAAGCTCAAAGCCTCGTCCCCTGGCTGCATTCAAAATCAACTTCTAGCCTAAATCCCCTGGCCGCATCAAAATCAGCTCCTAGCCTAAATCTCATGGCCACATTCAACCAGACTCAAAGCCTCGCCCCCTGGCAGCATCCAAAATCAGCTTCTAGCCTAAATCGCCTGGCCGCATTCAACCAGGATCAAAGCCTCGTCCCCTGGCTGCATTCAAAATCAGCTTCTAGCCTAAATCTGTATCTGCATTCAACCTGGCTCAAAAGCCTCGCCCCCTGGCCGCATCAAAATCAACTTCTAGCCTATATCTGTATCCACATTCAACCTGCTCAAACCTCGCCCTTGGCCGCAGTCGCTGCCGAGAGAGCCCTCCTCTCAACCTCCGAGTCCCGCTCCCGAGCCACACACAAGTTCCGAAGATCCAGTAGCGATAGGCGCTGCCCTCGGCCTCTCTTGGACCCCAGCCCATTTTGGGCCCTCACCTCCCCTTAAATGGACACACTTAAAGCCTAAACCCAACAACCTAGGGCCAAGTCACTTGAACTTACATGTCCCTAACCCCAAACACACTAACTACATGTTTTCGGTTTTCTGTTCATTTAAATAACACACAGTCACATAACACAACTTTAATTAAATTAAATTCTTTTTAAAACTCTAATGCATCCTGACTTCTAATTAACCCCAAACTAAAATGCACATCCTTGTGTTGAACATTTTTAAGATTAACTTGAAATGTGGGCACATAATTGGGCTCACAAAGCAGTAGCATCAACAACACAAAAGCAGTAACAATAGTACATCACCAACAACAAACAACACCACCATCCGCACGAGGAAAGAAAGAAATGACTTACTTTGTAAACATATAAGTTTAAGTACTTGAAGATTAGGTTCACAACTTTCCCTAACGAACTAGGGTAGACATTGTTTCTTAACGTACAAGGTCTATACGCTTGGATACAAGCCTCTCAAAGTTAGCAGCACAGGCCCAGTGCGTTAATGCACAGGGTCTATACACCTAGCTCAAAGCCTTTGAAAGCAAGTGTCATAGTCATATACATTAACGCACATGCTCTATACGCTTCGCTACAAGCCTTTGAAAGGTGGAAGCGCAGACCCTGTGCGTTAACGCACAGGGTCTACATGCATGGCTACAAGCCTTTGAAAGGTGGCATCGCATACCTTATGCGTTAACGCATAGGGCTAAACACCTGCTTACAAACCTTTGAAAGGTGGCATCGCGGATCCTGTGCGTTAACGCGCAGGGTCTACACGCCTGGCTACAAACCATTAAAAGTTGGTAGTGAAGACCCTGTGCGTTAACGTACGGGGCCTACACGCCTGGCTACAAGCCTTTGAAAGTTGGTAGTGCAAACCCTATGCGTTAACGCACAGGGTATACATGACTGGCTACAAGTCTTTGAAAGTTGGTAGTACAAACCCTATGTGGTTTACATGTCTAGCTACAAGCCTTTAAAAGTTGGTAGCATAGACCCTGTGCGTTAACGCACAGGGTATACACAACTGGCTACAAGTCTTTGAAAGTTGGTAGTACAAACCCTGTGTGGTTTACATGTCTAGCTACAAGCCTTTAAAAGTTGGTAGCATAGACCCTGTGCGTTAACGCACAGGGTCAGCACTGCCAACTTTCAACGTGGGAAAAAAAAAAAAAAAACTTTTTTTCCCTCGAAGTTGGTATCCTGGTCCCTGTGCGTTAACGCACAGGGTCCAGACGCCTGGTTGTAGACCCTGTGCGTTTAACGCACATGGTCTAGACCCCTGGCTGTAGACCCTGTGTGTTAAACACACAGGGTCCACGTCATCACTTTCTAAAAAAGTTTTTTTTCTAGGTTTTTTTCCAAAATAAAAAATAATTTTTTTAAAATCTATTTTTGGAAAGTGATGACGTGGACCCTGTGCGTTAAACGCACAGGGTCTACAGCCAGGGGTCTAGACCCTGTGCGTTAACGCACAGGGTCTCTGCTGCCAACTTTCAACGCCAAAAAAAAAAAAAAAAAAAAAAAAAAAAAACTTTTTTTCCCCCGAAGTTGGTATCCTGGTCCCTGTGCGTTAACGCACAGGTCTAGACGCCTGGCTGTAGACCCTGTGCGTTTAACGCACAGGGTCCACGTCATCACTTTCCAAAAATAGATTTTAAAAAAATATTTTTTATTTTGGGAAAAAACTGGATTAAAAAACTTTTTTTAGAAAGTGATGACGTGGACCCTGTGCGTTAAACGCACAGGGTCTACAGCCAGGCGTCTAGACCTTGTGCGTTAACGCACAGGGACCAAGATACCAACTTCGGGGGATTTTTTTTTTCCCGCGTTAAAAGTTGGTAGTGCTGACCCTGTGCGTTAACGCATAGGGTCTATGCTACCAACTTTTAAAGGCTTGTAGCTAGACATGTAAACCGCGCAGGGTTTGTACTACCAACTTTTAAAGGCTTGTAGCCAGTCGTGTATACCCTGTGCGTTAACGCACAGGGTTTGCACTACCAACTTTTAAAGGCTTGTAGCCAGACGTGTAGACCCTGTGCGTTAACGCACAGGATCTTCATTACCAACTTTCAAAGGTTTGTAGCCAGCCATGTAGACCCTGTGCGTTAACGCACAGGGTCTTCGCTACCAACTTTTAAAGGGTTGTAGCCATGCATAGAAAGCATGTGCGTTAATGCACAAGGTCTTCACTACCAACTTTTAATGGCTTGTAGCCAGTTGTGTATACCCTGTGCGTTAATGCACATGGTCTTTATTGCCACCTTTCAAAGAGTTGGAGCCATGCGTACAGACCCTATGCGTTAACATACACAGTCTTTGCTGCCACGTTTCGAAGGCTTTGAGCGAGGCGTACAGACCCACTGCGTTAACGCAGTGGGTTTGTGCTGTCAACTCTGAGAGGCTTGTAACCAGACGTATAGACTATATGCGTTAACAAACCCTTATGTATTGATTCACTGCGTTCAATTTTCTAGTTTTCAAGTGGACCTATTTACACCTACATATCTTGTGCGTTGACAATCTATGTTTTTCCTCCTAGCTTTCAAGTGGTTTTTTTCACACCCATATACCTTATGCGTTGACACAACACGTTCTCCCTCCTAGCTTTGAAGTACTTTTATTCGCATTTATGTACCTATTACGTTGATACACCATGTTCTCCCTCTTAGCTTTCAAATGTCTTATTCGCACCCACATACCTTGTGCGTTGATACACTACGTTCTCATGGTTCTTTCAACTAACTTTCAATGAACAATTAGCATTCGTCATACTTATTTTTAATCTCTCATATTGATCTATTGTTGATTGTAAGGTATATTGTTCAACACATGTGTGCATTACTTTTGTGTCATGTTCTCATAATATACGTTCATTCCACCTCTGTTGGAATGTCCAGGGCTTCCAATTATGTTGGTGTACATGTGAATCAAGTATCTAATGATACATGCCGTGAATTAGTGGACATGACGTACAAGTGTATTGTGGATAAAGTATTAGAAAAATCCATAGAAAATATATTTATGGCAACGAGAAAATAGTTACAGTCTTAAATCTTCCGGAATTAGAGAAGACCATCGCTTGGTTAGTTCGTCTTAGAGGTGGTCATGGACAAATTCAACACTCTTGCATTTCCAAATTCTCGTAACTTTGCATTTGGATTACAACATTTTATGTGTAGTAGAATGGTTTTAGAATTTACGGTTATGACACTAAAAAACCATTATGCTTTCCAGTTCGTCCATGGTAGGTGGTTCAAAGGGCAATCAAAGGACAAAGTGTTTGTTTTCAAGATGTTCGTAGACCTTCCAAGCATTGGTGTGGAGCTTGTAAAGAGGGTGCAAATCGGGGGGATGACATGGATAATTCTTGGATTATGTCTGACTATGTCAAACGTTTTGAAGGATTGGATGAGAATGACTTGTCATGTGTATAAAAATTAATACTATGAAATGTTGACCATTGCGTGTGGTGATATGCAATTTGAAAATGGCGTAGTACAAACTTTCTTTTGGAAAAATTTGAATGTTGTCGTGACAAATAATGGTGAACCAAAAGTACACTTCAGAGGTTCATGGCCGACAGTGTTCAAGCTAATTGAAATGCGGTAAAGATGATTTACAGGGATGGTGACCCAAGTCTGCCAATATGTTGGGGTTCCCGATTGTTGTACTCGACATGAGGTATTATGATTTAAGGTCCTATACATGGCTCCGAAACTGTTGTCTTTGATTATTATTATGAACAATTTCCTTGTGTATTATCAAATGCTATGGTCTTCCAAGATTTGATCTTAATCATTATACACCATTCAATCCAAAAATTGCAATGATCCATATTGTGATGTGCATCTATTATTTTTTCCCTTCATGGTTGTCATTAGAACTCATGGATCCTTTGTCCCCTTCACGTTGCCACATGAGGATGATGGCCATGTGGTGCCTTGGGAGGTTTGCTTAGTTTGAGGTTATGGCTTAGAATGAAGTACCAAAAGTAAACTTCAAAGGGATCATTGCCGACAATGTTCAATCTAATTGGTATGCGATAAGGAGAATCTATGAGATGGTGATCCAATTATGCCCATGGTTGCAAATGAGTGCATGACTTTTTCATTGGACTACAAGCTTAGATAAGGTGATGCATTAGTATATCAAACCACCCTTGCAATCTCAACACAAATAAACATGCAAGGATCATAAGGGCATAAAGACTAAGTGCCATATGATTTTATTCGTGGCGTTTGTCATCCGGAGCTACCAAAGAAGAAGGCATCCTTGGCTTTTAGAGTGGTTGGGATTTTGGCACTTCCGTTATATTCAATGGGATGGGTATATGCTATTCGTAAAAGCATTCAAAATTTTATTATTCAATGTCATTCAAATTCTTCAAATTTTTATTGTTATAAATATTTGTCATGATTTGCTTAGCCCTATATGACAATAGAAGAACGTGCGGAAATGACAACATGCAACCTTGCAAAGGCTATACACAACAAATGGCTCCAACAATCCAACAACAAATGATTTGCTTATACGAAACGCACAATGAACGACATGATATGTGTTCTCGTGCAAATTACAAATTGCAAGTTATCGGGCATGGTGGAATGGGAATTACTTGCCACATGATGTTGATTGTGATTCTCATTGACCTGACAAAACGCACTATAATTCCATTTATCGCCCTAATACCCGAGCAACTCGTCAACACATAGAGAAGCCGTTGAATTTTTACAAAGCATGGTGTGGTTTAAACTATATCCATGTTAGAGACTTATTGTCTTGCTTTCAAGTTGCACATTGGGTGGATGCATAGTTGAGTGGACCAATACCGGACCATATCCATTTTTTGAAGTCCATATCCATTTTTTGTATGTGCAATTGATTATTTTTAAATTGATTTTACACACATTCTTTGAAGCATATAAAACTCAAATCAAAAGAAAAAATTGTAATACCTTCATTTTATATTTAGTTATAATATTTTGAAAAACTGATCAAAATTTGCTTTAAATATATAAATAATTCTAAAGACAATTAAGTATTTCTAAATAGAAGCCCACCTAAAGCTTATAGATCTTAACACTCATAAAAAAACTTGCCTCCGCAAACCTCTATTATGGACCTATTATGGACTTCCAAAAATATGACCACATTCAGCCTCTTCAAAAGTTCATAACTAGCATTTTAATAGAAATATTATTCAAAAATACTTTAGCTCCAAACTATTCTATCTATACTACAACACATAGTGAGTCACTACCATAATAATGTAATCATATACTTATTGAAAAAGCTACATTCATAAAAATATTTACTGGTGACCATAGTCCATACTTTTACTTTAAAAGTCCCATATTCTTTATTTATAGAACAAAATTTAAAGACAAAATTTTATTTGTAAAGACACTTAAGTTAACAAGCTATGCCCAAAGTTTCAAAAGGATTTATCAGGTAGATTTTTTTTAATTCAACTTACAATACAAAGAGGTATCCTGAAAAATGAATGTGACATGAAAAGTGGTCCACTCAACCATGCATTCACCCCATTGTAAAATTGCCACCTAACTCATCCAAACAATATTGGACAATGTAGGCCCTTACATGGATTTTGACCAATGCCAAAATTGGGACTATTAAACATGGTACACCTATTCCAACATACAAAGGGCTCAAGAAGGAATTCCACTCCACCAACAATGTGGAGTATGATTTTGATTTTTCCGTGGCAACATCAAGCCTTATGTGAGTGGCAGTAAGAAGTATGTGTTGGATTGGCCTATAGTGCCCAACACTTGGCCGGTAAAAATATGCTCCGATCTCTTAAGGGGGGAGGTATTAACACTTGAGGACGACAAATTTCAACTACAACAAAGGGAAGCATTGTCTCTCATCATATGCTTTCAACAATCATAACCTTCTCCATCCCTTGGTCACATTTTTGTGCGCCACCAAATCCGGATGCCCACCCTACATTCAAGTTTAGGAAGACAATGTGTCACAATCTAGCAGCACTCACACAAAAACAAATGGGAGGGCACATGACTTCTAGGCGGTTGCTCTATGGTTATAATCACTGTCATTCCATATCCAAGCTTTGGAGTGATAATCAACATTGTTTCCAAGGAGGATATTGCATACTATGTCACAATTGGCAATATCCCGCATTGCACACGCCCGGACTTCACAAAAATGTCATCTTAAAGTTTGGGAAAGAAAGCAAAATGGGTGTACGACAAACATATTTCTTATATGTTTAGATTTCTATCCAAGGTGGATTACAAGAATGACAAGTTCATTCACGCACCTACGTATACCTACAATGAGGTCATGTGACTACTTGAACTTCATTGTATTGTAGAATGTAAGTAGCTTTGCAAGTGTTTTGTTAAGCCACATGTATAAGATTGTTAGCATTTAACATGTATTGGCTTGGATTATTAGAATAAAAATAATCAATGGCCTAAAATTATTCTAAAAAATCCATGGTAATGGGCCCCCTTCACTCTTGCTTCATTTCAAACGTGTCCAAGTTACATTTGAAAATATGCACTTAATGTAGTACCAAATTTAGATTATGAACCCTATACCCGTGTAAATGTACTAAATTTGGATTTATTGCTCATATGTTACCGCTCAATGCTCATGTGTTACTGCTCACCGCTCACCGCTCATTGCTCATCGCTCATGAGATAGCTTCCCTCGGTGTAGGCACAACATAACTAATTTGAATGGTTCCTTACTCTAACCAAAGCTTTGCACAAGAAGTGCGGATGGACCCTAAGAGCTTCGAGTAGGCATGACCATACAATTTTTATGGAAACTTGTCAACATGCTATATAAGTTTCGAAAGCAACAATTTTAAATATCAACATGTGTTAGAGTGCACATATCAAACCCATTCTTTCTTATTAAAGATCTCCAAGACGAATAAGGAAGAGTACTTTGCATGTATGCTAATTAATAAGGTACGTGGGTCTAATTTGGTCACTCTTCTTAATTGGACACCTATATTTTAGAGGTGTGTGGTTAGTGGTGGATCTAGGAATGAACACAAAAAGGACATGTGCAGAAGAAATTGGACCACGTCCTCATAAATTTTTAACTACTCTAGATTAATAGTCAACATAATTGAAGGGACCTAAGTACTCATTCAAAGCCTTGTCATACATGCACTTTCGATGATCATAACCAATTCAAGGGAGGTTTGATTTTCAATATGATTTTTGCTAACGGAACATCATTGATTTTTCTAAGGTAAACGCAAGTTTCAACATGTAAATATGATCGGTAGAGATTTTATTGTTAAGGGCATGATAGGTAGAAGATGTAGGAGTTTTGATTGGAAAACCAATACAAGAGTTTGTGGGTTGATCTTGCCAAGGTGATGATTGTGACCGGCATGTCACCCTAGTCATGTAGTCAAAATGTCTAGAAAAGGCAAATGTTGACATTACTATCAATAACCAATGAAATTCATGTTACTAAACCATGTGAAAATGCTAGAAGTAGGGTTAGGGTTTGATGATAAATGACTTGGAAGAAAACATTTTGGTGTTAGTTTGTTAATCAACTAATAGTGGGTCTAACCAAGTGATAGAGCAAGAGGACCACAAGTAGTGAGGAAGCGAAAGGCTTTGTCTTAACATTTGTAGATTTGAATCTCGGAAATTTTTTATGAGTGCTTTGGGAGCATTGTTGTGGTATCATATTATGAGGTTGTTTGCAAATTGTTGGGAATGCAATGCTAAGAGTTAGAGAAAATTAGGTTGGTTGCAATTTGTGTATCATATTTGTTCTCTTGAAGGTGTGGTCCAACATAATGAAAGTTAAAAGAAACCAACCATGGTCTAGGATTGGGCATGTTCAGATTGTGACCGTGGTTACAAGATAGGTCTAAGGATACACAATCATCTAGCAATGCGGTCATGGCTCCCAAAAGGAAGTTGGAGCGGCATGACGGATATGACCAAACTCATGGAGTAAATGTAAAGATCATACCACAACCCTTTGGTTGGGTTTCTTGGCTAATTAGTAACCTATAATGGCATGGCATCATGTCACGACAACACATAACAAGATATAGACTAGGAAAGGAAACGAGAGAGACGGGGCGGATCTGACCAGACTCAATGAGAGGATGGGTAGATATGACCATAATCCTTTGGTCATGATCTTAGGTGAGTTAGTAACAATAAGTTGCATGGGGGTAGGTTACGACAACATGTTACAATGGCATGTTATGACGCTAGGTCACGTGATGCAAAAGAGTTAGAGACGGATTGGAGCCCGTCCACTGGTCCAACTAGGAGGTTCCTAGTTGGGAACTAACAATGTCATGGTTGGACCTAAGAGTGACTTGGAGGAGAGCATTGGGTGCACAACGAGAACTGTAATTGCGGAATGACCCATGCAAAAGAGGAGCGAGGGAGGGTGAGAAAAACAACTTAACATTTATTTTTGAAGGAAAAAAACTCACCGACTAACATCCACGTATCTCAAGTTATTTAAATAACTTTCAGGCAATGGTTCGTCTTAGGAGAAATATCTTTTAGACCCTAAATGCTCAAGCCTTCACATTCCATTTTCGTGCAGGTGCAACACCAATGCTTGAATTTTTAGTCCTATAGAAAAAATAGAATTTGCTTTAATCAATTCCAATTGTACATATGTGCACTACACTACCGTATGCTCTTTCTTTATTTGTGACAATATGAAGGCAATCGGACCACATATGCTAGGTTAGAGTGACATATGATAAGTACCTCAACAAGGGGATAGATTTGAAAAATTGTGAACTTTTCCGTTTGATGCCCTCTTGGATCAAGGCATAAATTTTTGGAGGCTGACAATGTGGCCATAATATATTATGTGGTTGTCAAAGAGCTACTCCCAAAAATTTGGGTCAATTTCATGAAATTTAGATGAAGCATGTCACCTCAAAGTGGAAGGGTCAAATCATGTCAATTTTGTAGATTTACCCTTTGATCAAGATGAATCAACCCATAGACTAAAAATTAGCCAAATCCGTCCGGTGGAGTCATGCAAAGCCACGATCATGGCATGTGGGAGAGAAAAATTGCCCAATTTGGACGTGCTATGCGAAAGTTTGGAGCTTCAAGCTATGGAAGAAGTAATTAAATGTTATGCAACTGCTTGTGAACGTTGCTAAGTATAGGCATACCCAAAATATATTTGTTGGGCCAGGGCAGTTGAGTTTAGGGCCACTTCACACGAGACTGAGAGCCCATGACCATTACACTTCAAGCACTATCATTGGAGGAAAAGGCGGAGCCGGTCAAAGTTCGCTTCACACTAGGCTTGAGGGACCAACGGAGTATGTGAATGCAAGATGGATGTAAAGTCTACATGGATTCCTACATGGCATCAAATGAATCATGTTTCAGGGTCGCTTGGACTATTTTCAAGAACCACCTCTTGGAGATAGGCCTAACACAAAACTGGGAGACCATGGCACTCCAAATGCTCACAACTGTTGATTTATTCTATTTTATCATGCATGAGGACCTGCATGAATAGAAATTCATTGAGGGTCTTGTCATGTAAATAACGATCGTGTGTCACTGCAGCTCGAGTACCAACCACCACTAACAAATAACACTAAAACATAGTAAAGGCACACATGCACAACACACCTTCACATGGATTTCATTCATTTAGATTTGGATGGATAAAATCCTCGGAGTTGGGAAGATGCTCCTAGGTGAGGAGCCTCCTCCTTGGCTTGGCATTCTTGCCAAGTCAAGCCTTGTGAGTGAGTGTGTGCAGAGAGCTTGTATGAAGTGAAGATTGCATGTTTTTGCAATAAAATCTTGAGTTCTTCTTCCCTTACTTACACTCTTGGATTCTCCTGTGGTGGAGTGAGAGATAACTTGACTTATTGTGTGCATTAGAAGAGAGAACTAGAGCTCTTACTAGTCTTTGACTCTCTTCCTTCTCACTTGGCAAGAATGCCAAGCCAAGGAGGAGGCTCCTCACCTAGGAGCATCTTTCTAACTCCGAGGATTTCATCCATCCAGATTTAAATGAATGAAATCCCCCGGATGCGGTGTGGTCGCCGACGCCGCATACCATGACAATCCGGTCACATATGACTTCACACCACACTTGAGGATATATGATCACACTACATGATTTTGGAGGTGTGTTGGTGTTAGGACGGCCTTGGGACACTTTCTTTTGGGCTCTCACAATTTCATGGTGGCTCTTGGCTCGTGTGTGAAGTGGCACATAGGCCCTAACACCAACCCCCCCCACCTATGGTGCTACAACAATCAACCCTATGATGGCACTAAAAAAATCCATGTACCATGCTCTCTGCATGCACACGTAGGATTTCTTGGAAAATCCCAGGTCGGTGAGTAACTCGGGGGCGGGATGGGTTGGCGTGAAGGCCATAGCCGCTACCAACTAGCTAGCCGAATTCACCTCTAAACCAATCCTAAGTGACCCAAAACCAACACCTCTAAATGCTTGCCAACACTCTACTACCTTGAACTGTTCCCCAAGGTGTAGGAGTATCCGGGCCAACAAAGCAATAGTTTTAGGTGCCATTAGTGGCGCCACCTCATAATGGCCTCCACTACCTCCATGTGGGGTAGGTAATGGGCTCCACTCTGTCTTAGGTCGGTTCAAGGTGGGTT
Source organism: Polytrichum formosum (assembly GCA_964035585.1). Classification (NCBI taxonomy): domain Eukaryota; kingdom Viridiplantae; phylum Streptophyta; class Polytrichopsida; order Polytrichales; family Polytrichaceae; genus Polytrichum; species Polytrichum formosum. The sequence continues at coordinate 26,892,617 of OZ037939.1, read as the reverse complement.
GAGGGTTGAGGGTGGTTTGTCAGTGCCTATTCTAGCCATTCTCTGCACTGGGGAGGGCGAGGGGGGGGGGGATGGTTCTAGACATTCTATTCACAGAGCCAAGGAGGTAGGCCCACAAACACAAAGGGGGTTGGTACCCGGGATGCAAGGTGGCGGTTTTGCAAGTGAACCGGGTGGGATCATGGAGGTGGCGATGTGGCTTTGTGCACCGTTGCTAGTTGGGCTTTGATCTAGCTAGGGTCTAGTACCCAACTATGTTGTGTTGGTTCCATGCAATCTTGTGTTCGTTCTAGGCAATGAAGGTGGGGGTCCTCATCACATGCAAGGTTATCATACACGGAGCCTATGGATTGGTTAAGGAAGCTAGTGGTTTTGACTCTAAATATTCATCAAATATTCAATTAAGGCTAAACCGATGTTTTCTTTCTTTATACCTATATTTATCCCAAAGGCTAAAATGAATATATATTTTCTATATCAACCACATAGCCATGTGTATGTGCAATAGCTTAAAATGTTGGTTTAAGCACCCTATACCTTATGCATTATCTATATTCATATTTTATGTATTACATACACACACATATTGACTCTCACCATTGAATTGCTAGAAACATGTAAATGAGTGCAAGTGGCAAAAACAGTTGGTAGTTGCTCGCATGGATTTTGGCCATGGCATTGTGGTCTTGGCTTTTTGGTCCTTGGCATCCATAAAATGATGTATTATAAACAATCCCTGGCAATAGTAAATAGACTTGAGAAAGGTTTTAAGGGCCATTTCACACATGAGCCAAGAGCCGTGACCTTGTAATGGTGAGGACCCTTGACTCTCATCCAAAGGCCGTACCATGGGTGTTGGGAAAGCCGTTTTATTTAGTCACGGGCCCTCAAGCATAGTGTGAAGTGAGAATGGACCATGTTGCGGGACCATTGCATATTTTGTTGGCGGAAAAAGAGGGGAGGATTTGGTTTAATATAATATGTCTCAAACTTTATCAATTTAAGAGAATTACTTGGTGGTGTTTGTATGTCCTGGAATCTATCTTGGAATCTATTATGGAATCTTCCCTGAAATCTGCCTTGAAATATGTCCTGAAATTTGTCATGCTGGAAAAATATATTAAAAAAGTCATGGTCTCCCGGAATTTTCATCAAGCCCACCTCTTGGAGGTGGGCTTGACGCAAATTCCGGTAGACCATGCACCCTTATCCACAACCTGCCATGTAGGACTCCATGTAGACTTTTCATCCATGAACTTTTCTTGGGCCTTTAGGCCTTCACCTCCTAGATTGAAGTGAACTTGGACGGTCTCCGCCTTTTCGACCAATGAGAGCTCTTACATTGCCATGGTCAGGGGCCTTCAACCTTTTGTGTGAAGTGGCCCTAAGCTAAGGGCCACTTCACACATGAGACTGAGAGCCCGTGACCATTACACTTCAAGCACTGTCATTGGTGGAAAAGGCGGAGCCAGTCCAAGTTCACTTCACACTATGCTTGAGGGACCAACAGAGTATGTGAATGCAAGATGGATGTAAAGTCTACATGGATTCCTACATGGCATCAAATGCATCATGTTTCATGGTCACTTGGACTATTTTCAAAAACCACATCTTGGAGATAGGCCTAACACAAAACCGGGAGACCATGGCACTCCGAATGCTCACAATTGTTGATTTATTCTATTTCATCATGTGTGAGGACCCGCATGAATCATTTTTTTATTGAAATAGCATTTGGTTGAGGGCCCGGTCACATACGGCTTCACACTTCACTTGAGGATCCATGACCACACTAGATGATTTTGGAGGTGTCTTGGGACGGCCTTTGGACACTTTCTTTTGGGCTCTCACAAGTTCATGGTCACGGCTCTTGGCTTGTGTATGAAGTGGCCCTAAGTGATTCTTATATGGGCATTTGCAAATCCACATATAAATTTGGTTGTTGGCGAGAGTGGGAATTATCTCCTCCGATTAATGTTTGGAAAATACAAAGGTTATTGTTTCAAGTGTCATACCCAGTTCTGAGAATGCAAAACTTACAAGAGGTCAAACTGAAAATTTACCTACTCCAAGAATGATCACATAAGCCGCTCCAAGTGTAACTAACATTTACCTAATTATAGACAAAATAAGGTCAATCGCTCCTAATATAATATAATTATAATATGTATCCATCATTTTGCGACAAACTTGGTGAATTGGGCAAATAGAGAAGAAATAAAATTTTGTATAATCTCATCTTAATTTTTTTTATTTTACATGGTTGTGACCAAAATATGCACTTGTATATAGCTACAAGTATTACCACCAACTACCTATATGTACGTAGTTTCTAGCTAGAAGTTATGGATCTCCAAATATACAAATTGTATATCTTGAATGCTTCATCATGTCCATTATCTTCAATGTTGAGGAGATTGTCGGCCCGTCTCCAAAACTCTTGTATCTCACCAAAACAATTTGGCCCACATAGGCTTTGTTTTTTGATAGACTGCACGACTTCATAGTGCACTAGCTCCGATCTTTCAACGTTCCTTATGTATTAAGGAACATTCTCAAACTTGTATAAATGACATATGAAGATTAGAATATTTGTGGGAACATTTGGAATGACATCATTTTTCATTGAATATTATAATAATTCGCCAATAAATGGCCAAGGAATAAAGGACCAAAACCATCATATGGTATGCAAAATAATAACGCCAAAAACTTAATCATACTAATCCAATTAAAATAAACTACAATACCTTCACCCACAGAGGCTTTTGTATAATACTAGGATGCCCAATAAGTATAGGCTAGTAGCTAATACAAATTTGATCAAGTACAAGGAACACCACTAATACTAGCAACTGAATCATCTACAAACTCATAACCAATATTGTCTTGAGAAAATATTTTGAATAAATAAACCGGTTGTGTTCAAAGAGGCTTTTGAAACAATGTAATTTGGTAAAAATACTTTTTATCTTACAATATCTAAGAACATGTAATCCATATTTTTTCTAACCCATGTAGAATTGGCCTCACCTCCTTGACCAGAAAAACCAGTATCTTCATTGTCAAAGGTAAAAGTGCCTGGATGGACAATAGCGTAGGGGTTGTTCAAGATGTTTTTGCTTGGTGAATCATCAAGAAGCATGGTAATCTCTTTCGTGTACCAAGTTTTTGTAATCAAGTAGCGAATCTAAGTAATTGGGTAATGTGCATCGAAAAACAAGGGAGCTCTCCATTATTAGAGTCTCTACACAAACACCTATCACACCAATCTTGACCAAATTTAAGGCAATCTGCAGATTCCTCATGCACATGTATCAGGAGTTGATCTATGTAGAGGTTCATTTTTTCCCTTGTTGTAAGACCAGAAAACAATGTAAATTTTTGTAAATAATAAGAAAGTTTTTGAAGTTCACCCCAAAATCATGGTTCAATTTTCATCATCCTACCAACGCCTCACGGCATGTACGCATGAGCAATGAAAACACCATTCACATCAAATAAATTAGAAACTTCAATCTCCTTCATACTTCAATAATAAAGTATGTTACTTATAGTATCGCTCCTGAAAATCTTGTGTCCATCTTATCTTGCATAATTTCCTCCAATCTTAGGCATTGATATATAAACATGATGTAGGGATTCCTTGTCTAAACTTTTGCACCCATCCACATTCATTCTATCACCCTCAAAATTTTCCATTTTGTTACCTGATTGTTGCAACCATTTGTTATGCACCATTTTGGCAAGGTTGCAGGTAGGCATCTTGGCATGTTGCTCCAAATAAAGATCTTGCAACAAATGCGAAATGTGAAACATATATGGTAACATGTCCTAATATTGCGCAGCAATGTTCATGCTGCCCTTATGTTGCGCAGCAATTGCTTGCATCCGGTAAGCAAGTTGATCATCAAAAACCTGTTTCAGGAATTCAATTCAATCCAATCCTGGCCGAATGAATGGTTTCTCTTCCTGAATCCTTCCTTCTTCACTCTGCTCTCGTGTAACTCCGGTGATTATCCTCATTTATTTTGTGATGAGGCGCTTCTGCGACCATGGAACCTTGCTTTCTCGGTACTGTTCGAGCCCGACCAAACAGCCACTTGCTGGAAAGCTCGGCGAAATCTCTCCTTTCTTGGGGGGATAAAAGAAGAAAAGAACCGCAAAACCACAAGTGCTTATTGAACTCCACACTTCAGAGATGTGTGTACTTAGATGTCACAATTTCTGATCCCTTGTTTCAAGCCTTTGTGTGATTCTTCGGTGCTTATCAAGGGAATTTGAGCTCTGTGGTCAGTGGTTGAGGCTGGAGTTTTTTATATGTACATGTTGATTTTTTCAACCGTCCTGGTGGTGGTGAATTTTGTCGGAGAAGTAGTCCCGTTCGTAAAATTACCGAATTCTTCCCTTGTTGAACCAAATCCTCCATCCTGCTTCTTCGTGTGAATCTCATTTTTTGAGCTACCGCACCCAACGACCATGACAATGTATCGTCGGTCCTTTTCAAGAAATTTTTGGAAGGACTATTGATGAGTTTGAGGTACAAGGAATTGATATTTAGTACGAGATTATTGTTGGTGATGTTTTGGAATTGAGGTATGGTGAGTGAGTATAATTGCCTCAGCGGTGATTGAGTCTAAGGTTCTTGTGTGTAACATACATCATGTTGTTTTTCCACACCGTCCCGGTGGATTTTGTCGGAGACGTCCATCCTTATTTTTGATTGCCGAATTCTGAGCTCCTGCACCCAACAACCACGACAACGTGAGAATTTTGCAAGAACTATTGAGTTCAGCAATTGCAATTTTTGATGTGAAAGAATGTAGAATAAGGACCGGAATTCAATAAGGTCTAAGAAAGGACCAGAACTGTGCAATGAATTTGTACCTGTCTTTCAAAGAAATTCTTGCCATGCCCTAATATTGCGCAGTTCATTGCGCGCGCAATTATCTGCGCAGTATTAGGGCGGCATTTTTAAATTCTAAAATATCCACCCCCTTGGTAATCGGGCAAGGCTGTTTGTCTGGATTTCATCCATTTTGAAATAATTTTTCTTCCATCCAAATTACGCTTCATCCCACTAGGTATTCCCAAAAAAATTCTAAAAATTCTAATTTTTTGCCTGATATGTCTTGTCGATGTCAACACTGCGCAATATTAGGACCGTCTACCATAAGAGTGAAGCCAAAAAGAATTTAAGAGTGAAAATATGAAAGAGGTTGGAAAAGTACGAAGGAGACGAAATGCACAATAAGCATGTGAACTCCCCATTGTCTATATTGATAATGCCATAAACCCAACCATTTCAACAAGGTCGACATGCCATCCTCAATGGTTGCTCCTAATGACAACCATCAAACGCATACTATATGGTATTTGACATCAACCTCCTCCTTACTCTTAGCATCCTTATATTCTTTACAAAGTTGTTTGTGTTGATGCTGCCACGGGGGGGGTCACTCTATAGGATTTTTTTGCACCACGTGCGGTGGAGGGGTATTTGTTTAGGGGCTATTTACCTCCAAGGCACGAATTAAAAGCTCCCTATAATTACTTAATTTTCTAAAATGGCCTATTTTTTTGCACCCTACCATTACTTATAATGCCCATGTCATTGCAATTTTTTGTAGTCTACATTCCTTTTAATTAAAAAAAGTTAATTTAAAAATGTATGTAATGCAAAAGTGGTGGGAAAAAGCATGGCAACAAAAAGGTATAAAGAATACACACCATAATTGCAAAAACCAAGTACAAAAACTTAAAGTGGAAACACAACAAGAAGGCTTAGGATGGAAACACAACAAGAGTGAGTGTGTGTTCATAAACACAACACCCACTCCGTAAAAATCCTTCATTTAAAGTCAATTTACATAATAGTGAAGACCAAAACCATAGTGTACAATACTTGCATAGTGTGAAACACACCAAGCTTGGTCATGAACCCTATATAGTTCATTCTGTCACAAACTTGGACAGTTGCTCTAAATCTTTCCTATGTAGAGTGTACACTTCATTTGTAGAATTGTAGCTCATGGTTACAGTAGATATAACGCAATCTACATCAATCCATTTGCTATCTGTGTGATCATACTTAAATTTGTTACGGCCGAAGCTCAAAACAAAATTTCATTAATTTCAAATCGAAGCTCAACACAGAAGAGGGCGAGTCTAATAATCTCAGAGGTAGAGGCAAAAAACTTTGTGAGTTTACAACGCATCAGAAGGGAAATTCACTTCGATAAAGGCACGTGCTTTCTTCAACATCCTACTTCCTACACTTGTTACATTATGTTATGTAAAACACCCAGTTTTACCTCACCCAAAATCAAAAATTAAGAAAAATCTACACAGAAGCTCCCCCCTTGGTCAAAGGAAAGTAGTCCAACGTGAAGCTCAAATATCCCTCAATCTTACATCTCAACTGGCTCTCACACGAAAACTAAGAATCTTTTGACCCAACCCAAGCCTCGCTCACACCCATGATCCGAAACTCAACAAATAGGTGAATATGTGACAAATCAAAGGCTCCCAGATTGCACCCTTCCTACAATGCGATGATGTGCCTTTACCTTGCTGATGTTCATTGTCACTACAAATCTAAACATAGTTTGCAACACTGGAGCTCGCTCAACTAACTTAATTAAAAAAAATTAAAAACTCACCAACGCCATAGACAGAAGAAATGTTCACAAATGCCCAAACTAGGTCACACTCAACACAACCCTCTCCTTATAAACCCCAATTTTTTTCCTTCAACCCCCACCACCTCCAGTAGTACTAGTCCGAAGCAACTTGACCAAACTCAAACTCAAATCAAAACACAACACTGCTAATAATTCCTCATTACACTGCATTTCCTTCCATGGCCATACACAAGTGTGGGCTAAGAAACTAAGACTCTGCCACAACTTAACCCTTACGACCCATCACAAAGTTAAACCTCCAAAGAAAAACAAAGACACTCTCTTCCTGCTAACTTAGTCACCTACCGCAGCTTACTCAGCTTATTAGTATCATAAATTCCACCCAACAAACAACAATGCCTCTAGAAGCTTCTAGAGGGTTCAGTTTTTTCCTTACCCAATTTCTTCACATGAAGCAAGAAACGAGAAACTAAGTCATTTGTTTGTGAGGAGTGTGTTTGAAATGAACTCTAAGCAAATAGCTTTGCAAGTTTGCTTGATTGCTTGCAAAATAATCTCTCTCTCTCACACATGAAAAATGAAAATTGAGAGGCCACCAAGAGAAGGGAGAGAAGCCACTGAGAGGTGTCGGGAATAGAGTTAGGGTTAGGCTTACAATTTCATCCATTTTTGGCTAAACAACGAGTCATTTTTCATCCATCCCTCGTGAGGCATGCATACAAAATTGATTCTACTAAACATACATCCTAGGATCCTTATTTTCAGCCCCTATATTATTTTTACAAAAAGGAATGGCCCATATTTTATACCTATCTATCTTACTTGTAATGGGATTGTCTACTTTTAATGGACCCTTCATTATTTGGAATTCTTTTATAAATTTTATGTCAAACGAATTTAATCCTCCCTATATTATGCCGCAAGTCGTTTTTAAAATGCACTAAGTGACTCCCCTGTGGATGCTGCAAGGATGGTCATATGTATTTTTGTGTGATTTTGTCCATATTTGCGGACCAATGAAACAAACATGTGCACTTATGACCCTTCATTGGAACCGATGGGTCCCCACCACTGTCAATCTTCCTCACGGCAATCCAATTGGCTTAGGCACTATTTGCCATAAGCCCTCTGAGTTTCACATGCGGGACACCATTCTCCAGCATGACAACATTACGGTTTTCCCATGAGAACCCTGCAATGCTTGTTGTCGTAAACATGACAAGCCATTGTTGTCCAATCTTGAAGATGTTTGACATGGTTAAACATGATCCAAGAATTTTCCATGTCTCCTCCGCATTGCATATGCTTCACTAGATCAACTCCACTAACAACAAGATCCATGGACATTTTGAACACAATAACCTTATCCTTGGATTGCCTTGGAAACCAATTGTCATGCACATGAACCCAAAGTGGTCTTTAAGGGCCATGATGCTATCCATTGATCCCATTCCACTTCTAATGAAACGCTTTGAACCCGCTACAAAGTTTATGTAGTTAGGGGAGGCTAGGGTGGAATTCGTCCATTACCACCTCTAAGGAAATTCCATGAAGATGGTTCTTTGCTCCCAACAGAGGGGGCTTGAGGATGTAATCAACAAGAAATTGTTTACTCATAGCCATAACAATTGTTGAGTTTTTTGCATATGGGGTTTTGGACACCTCATTTGCAACACACTTGAAAGTCATGTCCATAGACTCACAACACATTCCAATGAAAACTACATGGTTGTGGACACCCAAATGGATACGTGCACAGGGCATATTTGGAGATTGTGAATGAATGTATATGATTGTTGCACAACAAACATTAAGACAAAGAGGAGTGGAACTACATATCTTGCATTGAACCCTAGATCTTTCAAGTGGCTCATTTTCAACCACAAATGGAGTTGGTGTAATTCCAATCCACTCGGTACTATTGTGATCTCCACCATTCCGTGAAAAATCCTCACAAAATTTGTTAGGGCACTAGAGGAAACCAACACATCATGACCTTTGAAATATCAATCCAAACTCATTTTGGATGTTCATTTTTTCGGTTCTACACCAGCCATGGCTATCATGAATCTTGTCCATGCCATCCATTGATTTTCCACAGGCATCTAGAACTCTTGGATCAACGTGTGGCAAAATAAAGGACATCCCATTGAATGAAGATGGCAAATACTTGATGTGAGCCAAATATGATGCTCACATGTTGTGTTAATTCTTAAGTTCCGTAAAACTTGTCCTTGACAATTGTTCAAGTACTTAAAATCATAAAAAGAGTGAAGCTTGTTGTTTAGATTTAATTTTTAGTTTGAAGTGATGAACGGTTGTTGTGTGGGTTTGGAGTTAGAGGAAGTTAGTGAGTAGTAATTATCTTTGGACAAGTAGTTTGAAGGAAGACGACGAATGACAACGGGCGAACGGGACGAACGGAGGATGACATCAAGCGGAGGAGTTTAGGGCGGATGAAGGCCGTTGGATCTTGAGCGGCGGCCGTGAATGCCAACCGTTGGATCTTGGAGTTTGATCAAGGGTTAGGATGATGGAGGCCGTGGATGCCAACCATTAGATGTAGGTATGGCTTTGTGAGCCCAAAAGGGTGCCCACATTTAGTCTTAGACCCTTGAAACGTTAGTTGATGCACTTTGAAGTAGCATGTTACTTCACAAAAATATGAAAAGAGTGAAATGTTAGTCTTAGAAGTACCATGTTGTAAGAGGCTAGGATGTGAGTTGTTATTGTGTTTTTACCTTCGGAAGGATTTGAGTGAATGAGGATAGGTAAGGAGAACTTGGATTGAGTAGTTAGTGAGTAGGCTAGTACAAATGGATGGAGACAACCAAAGTGACTCAAGAGGCAAGTGCATTCGAATTGGGATGAATGGAGGATCACATGGAGCGCACAAGTGGACCACCTCATCATGGCCACTTAATGGGGAAGGTCCAAGGAAGAATGCAAGGTGGAGGATAAGCAAATTCTCAAAGCACCAATCAAATCACGAGTTAAGCATCGTGGTTTGAATTAAGTGGTGAGCAACGATTTGGGAAAGTAAGGGGAGAAAGTTATGGCGGCGGAAAGCGAAGGAGGCTAAGTTTGGGTTGAAGCATCCCAAGTTTGGTAAAGTGTGGTAGGTAGAAAGCCAAGGCTAGTTAAATGTTCGAATTAGGATCCTTGTTGATCATTTGAGGGAGGAAGGCTTAGAAGATAGGATTGGCGCCTACTAAGTAGGAGGAAATCTCAAGGGCTTATCGTGAGCCTTGAGGGTGCTCACCCCCTCAAGCTTACTATATAATCCCTCATTCTTCCCTCACTCATCCTCTCTTTCCTTTGTGCTCCAAGGCACCCCACGAGTTATAAGTGTGGGTGTGGGAAGCCATATTGGAGCACATGTGTGTGCTTAGTTTTTAGTTTGAGAGCCAAGGCTTGTTAGCCTTGAAGAGGGCTTGACCTCTTGGTAGAATTAGTGTTGACGTGAAGGATTTTAAAGTTAATTCATGATTCCAATTTGTGGTACTTAAAGTTCATGTTTTGAATACACGTGGTTGCAAGTTCCATGTTTAAGAGTTGAGCACTTGAGATTGTGATGAGTGCAAAAATATACTTGTGTGGATTAGTTAGTCTTAGTGAAGTTAGGAAATTCTCTCTCCCCCTCTCCTCTCTAGGATTTTAGGATTTTAGGATTAGAGAAGAATTGTGTGATTAGAAAGGGGTTGTTAGTAGAATTAGGAAAATTAGGTAGGAAGATTAGTTAAGGGCTTGGATAATTAGTGAGGTAGTTGGGGATTACAACTACAAAGTTGTGGGTTCATGAAGGAGCTGGGTTTATGAAGGAGCTGGGTTTGTTTAGTTAGAAAGTAAAGAGCTGGGTTTATGAAGGACCTGGGTTTGTTTAGTTAGAAGCTAAGGAGCTGGGTTCATGAAGGAGCTGGGTTTATGAAGGAGCTGGGTTTATAAAGGAGCTGGGTTTGTTTAGTTAGAAGCTAAGAAGCTGGGTTTACGAAGGAGCTGGGTTTATTTAGTTAGAAGCTAAGGAGTTGGGTTCATGAAGGAGTTGGGTTTATGAAGGAGCTAGTTAAATCCAAGACCACTTGAAGGGTGAACCTTGCACTATGGACTCATCCAAGTCCAAATCCAATACCGCGGAGGAATGTGAGCCCAAACCCACTACTCGGACTACGGACGCTTAAGGGTGGGGGGTTTGGCCTCACATAATTGGTGCGTCCGCCGGGAGCGAAGCGGAAGGTAGTTACAAGACTTGGAGGCGACTAGGAGACTTGGAGGCAACTAGGAAAAATTGGAGACACAAACTTGAGAGAAGGGAAGGAGCACCCGAAACTCGGTAAGTATTCTCTCTTTGGGTTACATTTGAATTCATTGTATTTCAACTATTCCTTGGAATGAATTGCATTGTCAATTACGCAAATTCATTTTTGAGGAAGGAGCGCGGCGAAGGTACGTCCTCAACCTTTTTGGGGATTTGCTAAGAACTTAAAAGGAACCTATAACCGAGTAGCTCATTAAAACATTAGAGGGTAAATTCACCTTAGGACATTGAACTTTGACACTCACCTCGGGGTGAGTCTCAAAGTTTTGGGAGTTGTCATTTCATGCTCTAGATTAAATTAATATTTCACAAAGTTTATGGTGTTGTTACATTGAGTCACGATTGAGGGGAGTGCTAACTCACAGGGGGATGCGATTGCTCAAGGTATGTTTATTTCTTCAAAGTGAACTCATTAACTAATTAAGGAATGCCTTTTGTACTCGTGATTGTTGTTATCCGTTGTAGAGGGTAATTCCCGAATTGTGGATGGTGTGAGAAGTTGAAGGGTGAAGCCTCGACTTTTAACATAATCTACTCGGAAGGTCACCCCCTCACAATCGGTATTGTGGTGAGTGTTAATTTGCGGGAAGGTGCGGAGGTGATGCTCCGACTTAACCAAAAAATTAACATGAACATGCCTATCCCCTATTGGGATTCTTTCACCTAAGTGGGCTTGCAGGTTCTTTTCCTCACCTCCTAAAAAAATTATAACCACACCAAGACAAGTGAAAATATTAAGAGGGGAATTGCTAGGATTATGTGTGGTCAAGTGAGGGTCGATCGATTCTTATGGAATGCAAGGTAGGACTCGCTCACAAAAACCAAGTTTGATAGTAGGACTAGAGAAATCTACTCGAAAGAGGCGGTCCTCTAAAATCAGTGATAGATTAGAACAAGATAATGTTAGAATAGAGAGTTGTTTGAACGTCGAACCTAGGACTAGGTCAATTCTAGACACCTTAGAACTTGGAGCTCAACTTGAAGAGGAGATCACTCCCTCCAAATTGAGTGGTGAAACTTCTTCGGAAAATTACACACTTAGAGAAGAATTCCCGGTAGAAGTTGATAGGGGATTGTTGAATAGTTCACCGGTCACCATGGCCGAGGAACGGGGGATGGATCCACCACCCATACCCCCAATTCCGCCCATACCTCCTATACCTCCAATAGACCCATTGGTTAGGCCAAGAGGCCTACCAATTGTGGTTCCACAAAATTTAGCGGCGATGGATATGCCATCTCATCTCCCTAAATTTTATGGGACCAAGGATGAGGACCCCTCTCGGCACATGGAACGGTATATCGAACGGTTGGCTAGCTTCCTCATAACCGACCCGGGTTATTGGTTAGTGTGGTTTCCTACCACTCTAGAGGGGGAAGCCTATGAATGGTATCGGGATCATGCCGAGGGACATTTTAGGGGATGGGAACAATTACAAAGGGAGTTTCTTAACGAATTTAGGCCGGAAGTGGGTCAAAGTACCGCATTAAGGGCATTGTCGTCATTGAAGCAAGGAAGGGAGGAAGAAATTTCGGCTTACATTAGGAGGTTTGATTTAGTGTGCACTAGATTTGTGGGTACCATGCTCAACGACGACACGCTAAAGCAATTTTTCATTCAAGGGTTTTTTAAGTCCGGAACTATTAGGGGTGTTCTAGAAAGGAATCCCTTGACCTTGGCGGATGCCAAGCGTGCGGCTAGAGATATTGAAAACTTGGATAAAGATCACGAAAGGCTATGGAGAAGGGAGGATGAATTGATCCCACAATTCATCCCCATACGCCCTAGGGTGGTAGCGGTAGAACCCGCTAAGTATGAGAACCAAATTCCATATGCCATTGTGGACACCGGTCCCCGACCTTTAGCGGTTAGGGAACCGGCACCTCTTTTGGCACTACCGGCCCCTAGAACGGATCCACACTTGGAGGAGGTTGAGAGAAGACTAGGTGCTAGCCAACTAGGATTCCAAGAGGCTATGATAAAACAAATGCAAAGCCTCACGGATCAAATGTCATTAATGATCCGGAGTCAACAACCGGGGCCTCCACCCCCGGTTGAGTCGGGTAGGCATTCTTCCGGATTATGGTGTGTCCAATGTGGCCAACCGGGCCACACGCGTCAATTTTGTAGAAGTGGACAAAACCGTGACCAAAGAGGAAACGGTAACCCACCTCAACAAAATCAACGAGGTCAAGCGCCACCTCACTATGGAAATGGAAGCAATAGAGGACCACAACCTAGAGGGCAAGGTGGCCAAAATTTAGAGAAGAAGGAATTTCATCCCTTTTGTGGAAGGTGGCACGCTCAAGGACAATGTTGGTCCGAAGGTCAAGAGTTTAATTGTAGCAATTGTGGAGGAAGTCATCCCTCGGATACGTGTCGCCAACCGGACAAAATAATTAATGTCCCTTACCCGGTGGCTAATCCACAACAACAAGCAAGGGATAATATGCGAGGTGCTAGGCCACAAGGAGTACCGGCCAATGAACTTAGGCCACCTAACTTATACTATGACCATAGTAATGCTAGGCAAACTTTTCATCCACCGGCGGGCTTGCAAACTACAACCGGTTACATTCCAATACAACATAGACAAGGAGTTCCACCTAATGGTAGTAACGGGAGACAAGCGCCTCCAACGGATCCGGGACCATCTAACTCCCAAGATGTTAGGTTCATGGATGGAGTGTTGGAGGCCACATGTGATGACATGCTTCCTCTCCCAACGAGAATTGGAGAGGAGCAAAGTCAATGGCCTCCTCACACCAATGCTATTACATATGAGTTAGTGAAGGGTAAGGGTGTGGTTGAAGAAGCACCTGCACTAGCGGTAACTACTAGGGCTAGGAGAGGGGATGCCCCGTTGGAGGTAGGAATAGGAGAGCAAGGAAATTACTCTTCGGATGAAGAGATTAATCTCTCCGAGTTGGATAGGGTAGCTAGAAGAGCTACTAAGGATGTGGAGAGGGAAAATATAATTTTACAAGATAGGGAGAGGACTAATGCGGTACATGACTTGGATAATAGCGATGTGGGTGAATGGGAAGGACCGGGGGTTCCCGTAGACGAATTCGACGTAGTGGGTAATTCTAAGGTGGAAAGATCTACCGGGTACGACTTGTGGGCGGACCTTAGTACACTCAAGGCGGATATTACTTTCGGCCAACTATTGGAAATTTCACCCACGGCAAGGAAAACATTAAAGGAGGGAATGCCGGTACACAAGAGGATGAGGAAGGTGAAAGCTAAAATAGCCGCTAGGATCCAATCACAAGGTGGAAGAGACGTGAAAGCTATAGAAATAGAAGTTGTTATAGTAGATAAGGTGGTTCCTAATGTGCTAGCCGACGGAGGGAGTAGTCTAAATATACTACCGGAGGATACTATGAAAAAATTGGGACTTGGACTCACGGGGCCTTCACCTTTGGTCATAAATATGGCAAATCAAAGTTCGACTACGCCTTTGGGGATGATCAAGGATTGTAGAATGACTACGGGAGGCGAGGAGTACTTGGTCACCTTCCATGTCATTAAAATGCACTCCAACAAGGACACCTTCCCCATTTTGCTAGGTAGGCCTTGGTTGCGGATGGCGAATGCTATGGTCAATTGGGGTGGACCTAAACCATCCATCACTTATGGTCCGGAGGGTAATAGGGTCATAGTGTCCATTGGTTCATTAGAAGGATGGATGAAGAAGGAGATGTATTTGCCATTGGAGAAGGAAATTGATGACTTAAACGAGAATGAGATTGGCAAGGCATTGGTGGGAGTCGTCCATCCCGAAGGTCAAAGGGTTGTTATAGATTCGGGCTCGGGAAGTCTAGGTCCTAATTTTTACAATTATGGGGATAATGGGGATTATGCCCAATGGCTAAGGGAGTACCCCGAGTCCGAGGTTGATGTAATGGTTACATTTCACCAAGTAGGCTTAGGGAGCGAATTTCCTAGTGTTAGTTTAGGAGAGGGCTCATTGTTGGAGCCATGTGAGGTGCTCACCGAGGAAGAGTGGGTTAGCGGTGGGTTAACACCTTGGGTAGATGACGTGGAAGAGGGTGAGGTTAGTTTAATTCATGTAGATGGGACTCAAGAGGAGGATGTGATTATTGAGTCATCGAAATTGGAGGAGCCTTTACATTTCAAGACCACGTCTACGGGGATAGTTGTAGGTCAAGATGTGAAAGATTACCCCAATGTGCCTTCCGATTGGTATCGGAACAAAGAGGAACAAGCACATGTGTCGGAAGCGGATTGGCGGTACGTGGATGTGAAATTAAAGAATGGAAAAACCCGACAAATGAAGATGGGTTCCAAATTGGGGGAGAAAGAGGTTAGGGAGTATAGCAATTTGGTGGATGAGTTTAGTGATACTTTTGTATGGTCCTACGATGAGCTTAAAGGAATTCCTAGGGAAATGGTAGAGCACCGGATTCCTTTAATTCCGGGGGCGAGGCCAATTAGACAAAAGGAGAGGAGGATGAATCCTCAATTGCAATTGTTGGTGAAAGCGGAATTGGAAAGGTTATTGAAGGCCGGGTTTATCAAGCCGGTGGAAATCACGGATTGGGTTTCTCCTATGGTCTTAGTAAAGAAAAAAAATGGGAAATTAAGGGTTTGTGTCGACTATAGGAAATTGAATTCGTGCACACAAAAGGATCACTTCCCCTTACCTTTTATCACCTTGTTGCTTGAGGAGGTTGGAGGTCATTCGCGATATACCTTTATGGATGGGTATGCGGGTTATAATCAAATTTCCATAGCCCTCCAAGATATCCATAAAACGGCTTTTACTACACCTTGGGGTACTTTTGTGTGGGTAGTGATGCCATTTGGGTTATGTAATGCCCCGGCTACTTTCCAACGATTAGTAATGTATATCTTCACCGACTTGTTGTTCAAATCCATGACCGTCTTTGTGGACGATTTTAGCACACAAAGTAATGTGGACGATCACCTACATTGTGTTAGGGAGGCATTGGTTAGGTGTAGGAAGATGAGGTTAGCATTGAACCCGGATAAGACATTTTTGGGAGTGAATAAGGGAGTGTTGTTGGGTTATGTTGTTAGTGAGAAAGGTAGAGAACCCGATCCGGATAAGATTGCGGCCATAAGCGACTTGGCAACTCCAACCAATTCCAAGGGGATCTCTAAGTTGTTAGGACATGTGGGATGGTACCGGGAACTTATTCCTAATTTTTCAAAGATAGCGGTGCCCATTACCCATTTGCTCAAAAAGGATGTCAAATTCGAGTGGACGGATGCTTGTCGAAAAGCCTTTGAGGAATTGCGGGATAGGTTGAGCACCTATCCGGTGTTGATACCACCCAATTGGGGTAAACCTTTTCACGTCTATTGTGATGCTAGTAATGTGGCAATAGGGAGTGCGCTTTGTCAAGCGACGGGAGAAAAAGAGAAGGATCAACCTATAGCTTATGCGAGTAAGCAATTGACCCCCGCCGAAAGAAACTACTCTACAACGGAGAGGGAGTGCCTAGCCATGGTGTTTTCCGTTAAAAAGTTTAGGCATTACCTCATGTGCAACCCGGTTGTATTTTTTGTTGACCACATGGCTATCAAGTATCTAGTTAACAAGGCGGAGTTAAGTGGTAGGTTAGCTAGGTGGGTTTTGTTATTAGAAGAATTCGACTACACGGTGGAATATAAACCGGGTCGTATGCATTTACAAGCGGACCACTTGTCTAGGTTGTCGGAGGAGATAGGAAAAAATCCGGTAAATGATATGTTAGTAGATGATAGCCTCTTTGTGGTCACTTCTACACCGGAGTGGTATGCGGGCATAGTGGAATTTCTAACAACCCACAAGTTGCCCAAAGAGTGGACAAAAGAAGAGAGAAGGAAGGTGAGGGTAAATAGTAGGCAATTTGTTGTAGTGGGCCATAGGTTGTTTAGAAGGGGGTCCGATGGTATTTTACGACGATGCGTGTCAAAAACGGAGGTTGAAGCGATTTTAATCGCTTGCCACGATAGCGCTTGCGGCGGTCACTTCTCGGGTCAACTCACCGAGCAAAAAATACTTAGAGCGGGCTACTTTTGGCCTACACTATTTAAGGACGCCCATGACTATGTAAGGAAATGCGACGCTTGCCAACGGTATGCCCGAAACGACCTTAGAATGGAGATGCCTTTACATGTATCATTACCCTTAATTCCTTTCGAAAAATGGGGCATCGACTATGTGGGTGAGGTCCATCCCCAATCTTCAAAAGGAATGAAATATATTGTGGTGGCAACCGAGTACCTCACCAAGTGGGCGGAAGCCAAAGCGGTGAAGACCGACACGGCGGAACACGCGGCAACATTTATGTACGAAAACATAATTTCGCGGTTCGGGGTGCCGAAGATCCTAGTAAGCGATAGGGGTACTCACTTTTTGAATGACTTGATTCGAGAGATGACAGAGAAATTTAAAATTGATCACCGGAAGACTACTCCCTACCACCCACAAACCAATGGACAAACGGAAAGGGTTAACGGAATTTTGGTGAGTATACTACGCAAGACGGTTATAGACTCGAAGCGGGATTGGGATACGAAACTAACGGCGGCACTTTGGGCATACCGTACAACCTATAAGGTAACTACGCGTGCTACACCATTTTCCTTAGTCTATGGTCTTGAAGCGACACTACCAATCGAATATGAAGTCGAGTCACTTAGGGTGGCCGTGAGTACGAGACTTACCGAAAGTCAATCCTTACGAAATCGACTAACCGATTTGGAAGCACTTGACGAAGGGAGGAGAATGGCGGCTCAACATATTGAGGCAATCCAAAGAAGGAGAAAGATTACTTTCGACAAACGACATAAGAGAAGGGCCCTAACACCGGGAATGATGGTCATGATTCAAGACGCACGAAAGCTTGAATTTCCGGCGAAATTCGATGCAATATGGTTAGGACCTTACCTTGTCTATGAGGTCTTTCCTAATAATTCAATTCAATTGGAAACGTTGAATGGTGAGCTCTTTCCTACCCGTACATCGGGAAGTAGATGTAAGGAGTACCGAGCTTGACTAGGCAACTTACCCTTGGAGCAAGAGATGTTTGGATTCATCCCCCGATGGTCGCCAATTATGTGAGCCCAAAAGGGTGCCCACATTTAGTCTTAGACCCTTGAAACGTTAGTTGATGCACTTTGAAGTAGCATGTTACTTCACAAAAATATAAAAAGAGTGAAATGTTAGTCTTAGAAGTACCATGTTGTAAGAGGCTAGGATGTGAGTTGTTATTTTGTTTTTACCTTCGGAAGGATTTGAGTGAATGAGGATAGGTAAGGAGAACTTGGATTGAGTAGTTAGTGAGTAGGCTAGTACAAATGGATGGAGACAACCAAAGTGACTCAAGAGGCAAGTGCATTCGAATTGGGATGAATGGAGGATCACATGGAGCGCACAAGTGGACCACCTCATCATGGCCACTTAATGGGGAAGGTCCAAGGAAGAATGCAAGGTGGAGGATAAGCAAATTCTCAAAGCACCAATCAAATCACGAGTTAAGCATCGTGGTTTGAATTAAGTGGTGAGCAACGATTTGGGAAAGTAAGGGGAGAAAGTTATGGCGGCGGAAAGCGAAGGAGGCTAAGTTTGGGTTGAAGCATCCCAAGTTTGGTAAAGTGTGGTAGGTAGAAAGCCAAGGCTAGTTAAATGTTCGAATTAGGATCCTTGTTGATCATTTGAGGGAGGAAGGCTTAGAAGATAGGATTGGCGCCTACTAAGTAGGAGGAAATCTCAAGGGCTTATCGTGAGCCTTGAGGGTGCTCACCCCCTCAAGCTTACTATATAATCCCTCATTCTTCCCTCACTCATCCTCTCTTTCCTTTGTGCTCCAAGGCACCCCACGAGTTATAAGTGTGGGTGTGGGAAGCCATATTGGAGCACATGTGTGTGCTTAGTTTTTAGTTTGAGAGCCAAGGCTTGTTAGCCTTGAAGAGGGCTTGACCTCTTGGTAGAATTAGTGTTGACGTGAAGGATTTTAAAGTTAATTCATGATTCCAATTTGTGGTACTTAAAGTTCATGTTTTGAATACACGTGGTTGCAAGTTCCATGTTTAAGAGTTGAGCACTTGAGGTTGTGATGAGTGCAAAAATATACTTGTGTGGATTAGTTAGTCTTAGTGAAGTTAGGAAATTCTCTCTCCCCCTCTCCTCTCTAGGATTTTAGGATTTTAGGATTAGAGAAGAATTGTGTGATTAGAAAGGGGTTGTTAGTAGAATTAGGAAAATTAGGTAGGAAGATTAGTTAAGGGCTTGAATAATTAGTGAGGTAGTTGGGGATTACAACTACAAAGTTGTGGGTTCATGAAGGAGCTGGGTTTATGAAGGACCTGGGTTTGTTTAGTTAGAAGCTAAGAAGCTGGGTTTATGAAGGAGCTGGGTTTATTTAGTTAGAAGCTAAGGAGTTGGGTTCATGAAGGAGTTGGGTTTATGAAGGAGCTAGGTTTATGTAATTAGAAAGTAAAGAGATGGGTTCATGAAGGAGCTTAGTAGATAGCCTACTTAATTAGCTCATAGACAAGTAGTTAGTTACATCATGCTAGTTAGTGTTATGTGTGGCTTTCACAAGTAAATGTATTTGAGATTGACTATAGAGAATAGTGTTTTTTAACACTTGCATCCTCTCTTTAAAAATAAACCATGTGCACAAATTAATGGAGAATGTGGAGCACTCTCTCGATGGCAAGACAAAAGAAGCAAAGACCAAAGTTAAATCCAAGACCACTTGAAGGGTGAACCTTGCACTATGGACTCATCCAAGTCCAAATCCAATACCGCGGAGGAATGTGAGCCCAAACCCACTACTCGGACTACGGACGCTTAAGGGTGGGGGGTTTGGCCTCACATGCTACTTGCATTCGTACCTCAAGTTGCATTCCTGGGCCGAAGCTCAAAATCTAAATCTCTGTTGCTACTTGCATTCGCACCTCAGGTTGCATTCCTAGGCCGAAGCTCAAAATCTAAATATTTGCTGCTACTTGCATTCGCACCTCAGGTTGCATTCCTAGGCCGAAGCTCAAAATCTAAATCTTTGCTGCTACTTGCATTCGCACCTCAGGTTGCATTCCTGGGCTGAAGCTCAAAATCTAATTCGCCTGAACCCCCATCTCCAGAGAGCTAGAGTTGGATCTCCTCCCGTGCCGCTACTCTTCTGCCCCCCTGGCCTTTTCCCGTTGATCCCCGAAGTCGAGTTCGAGCCCTTATCCTAGGAAATCCAGCAGTGATAACTGAGCTGCCGGACCTCATTAAGTCACCACCCCTACCCTTAAAGGAACAGGTGTTAAGTCCTAAATGACTAATAACTTGGGCCTTGCCCTTTGAACGTGCATGTCAACCGAAACCTAATTAAACAAGGTATTTGTTTTTGGTCTTTTCATTTAATTCAAATAACACACGGTTACCCAACTCAAATTTAACTACATTGAACTTTTTTTTAAACTCGCGTGCATCCAAACTTCTAATTAACTTCAACTGGAATTGTAAATCCTTGTGTTGAACATTTTTAAGGTTAACTTGAAATGTGAGCACATAATTAGGCTCACACACCCACACTAGGATCACTTGGGCCCTCTCACCAAC
Organism: Polytrichum formosum; assembly: GCA_964035585.1. Classification (NCBI taxonomy): domain Eukaryota; kingdom Viridiplantae; phylum Streptophyta; class Polytrichopsida; order Polytrichales; family Polytrichaceae; genus Polytrichum; species Polytrichum formosum. Next base: position 26,872,065 of record OZ037939.1, on the reverse strand, counting down.
GGCGCCACAAGTCCCAGGTGTCACTCCGGGGTCCCCCTTGTGCCCATGGTGTTTCGGGCACTCCTCATGGAGAGGTCCGTAACAATTTGAGTGTTGTGGAACACCAACCACATTCCCAAAAACCTCCAATTCATCCTGCTTCAAGCACATCAAACGTCCACATACTAGGTTCCTTGAAAATCACCAAGTCTTGTAAAAGATCAAAATTTAATTTGACTAATATGGACTTCGAGAACATTGTCATGAAGGAAGTCAAGTGTCACCAAAATTACTCCACCCTTCGATTGCGTCCTAGCCCAAATGGAATAGTATTGATGACACTTAGCAAACTCCTTCCTTAGTAACTCAATGTATCATTCCAAAATGGTTTTCTTAGTCGGCAACTCTTGAAAACACTTCAGAATGCTATATCTCCTTTCCATCTATTCGGAATGACTTGAAATTTGTACCACAACTAGAAAACCTAAGAACAAAACATCCCTCAAAATTTCATGCGTTTCCAAGCCTCTGTCCAGGAGTTATGACCGTTTTAGTCGGCAACTCTTGAAAACACTTCAGAATGATATATCTCCTTCTCATCTACTTGGAATGATTTGAAATTTGGACCACAACTAGAAAACCTAAGAACAAAGCATCCCTCAAAATTTCATGCAATTCAAAGCCTCTGTCCAAGAGTTATGGCCATTTCAGCTTGAAAATGTAGGCAAAGTTCAGAATGTCATAACTGGTGCTCCATTACTCCAAACATCCTCAGATTTTGACCATGTTCATATGAACAAGTTGTTTACTAACCCTCTAAATTTCAACAAAGTATCTTCTTCTGATCGGAAGTTATGCCCCTTACAACATAGACTACTCAAAGGATCTCTCATTTACCAACTCTTGAACCACTTCAGAATGCTATATCTCCTTCCCATCTACTCGGAATGACTTGAAATTTGTACCACAACTAGAAAACCTAAGAACAAAGCATGCCTCAAAATTTCATGCAATTCCAAGCCTCTGTCCAAGAGTTATGCCCATTTCAGCTCGAAAATGTAGGCAAAGTTCAGAATGTCATAACTGCTGCTCCATTACTCCAAACATCCTCAGATTTTGACCATGTTCATATGAACAAGTTGTTTACTAACCCTCTAAATTTCAACAAAATATCTTCTTCTACTCGGAAGTTATGCCCCTTACAACCTAGACTACTCAAAGGACCCTAGTGTGTGAGAGAGAGGTCCAAGTGTGAGTGGAGAATGAGAGAGGAGAGAATGAGCCTCCGTGCTCTCCTCCATGGGACTACCCCCTCCAACCACCAAGCATTCACCACCGTAGATCAAGCCTGTGAGGCCAAACCCCCCACCCTTAAGCGTCCGTAGTCCGAGTAGTGGGTTTGGGCTCACATTCCTCCGCGGTATTGGATTTGGACTTGGATGAGTCCATAGTGTAAGGTTCACCCTTCAAGTGGTCTTGGATTTAACTAGCTCCTTCATAAACCCAACTCCTTCATGAACCCAACTCCTTAGCTTCTAACTAAATAAACCCAGCTCCTTCGTAAACCCAGCTTCTTAGCTTCTAACTAAACAAACCCAGCTCCTTTATAAACCCAGCTCCTTCATAAATCCAGCTCCTTCATGAACCCAGCTCCTTAGCTTCTAACTAAACAAACCCAGGTCCTTCATAAACCCAGCTCTTTACTTTCTAACTAAACAAACCCAGCTCCTTCATAAACCCAGCTCCTTCATAAACCCAGCTCCTTCATGAACCCACAACTTTGTAGTTGTAATCCCCAACTACCTCACTAATTATCCAAGCCCTTAACTAATCTTCCTACCTAATTTTCCTAATTCTACTAACAACCCCTTTCTAATCACACAATTCTTCTCTAATCCTAAAATCCTAAAATCCTAGAGAGGAGAGGGGGAGAGAGAATTTCCTAACTTCACTAAGACTAACTAATCCACACAAGTATATTTTTGCACTCATCACAACCTCAAGTGCTCAACTCTTAAACATGGAACTTGCAACCACGTGTATTCAAAACATGAACTTTAAGTACCACAAATTGGAATCATGAATTAACTTTAAAATCCTTCATGTCAACACTAATTCTACCAAGAGGTCAAGCCCTCTTCAAGGCTAACAAGCCTTGGCTCTCAAACTAAAAACTAAGCACACACATGTGCTCCAATATGGCTTCCCACACCCACACTTATAACTCGTGGGGTGCCTTGGAGCACAAAGGAAAGAGAGGATGAGTGAGGGAAGAATGAGGGATTATATAGTAAGCTTGAGGGGGTGAGCACCCTCAAGGCTCACGATAAGCCCTTGAGATTTCCTCCTACTTAGTAGGCGCCAATCCTATCTTCTAAGCCTTCCTCCCTCAAATGATCAACAAGGATCCTAATTCGAACATTTAACTAGCCTTGGCTTTCTACCTACCACACTTTACCAAACTTGGGATGCTTCAACCCAAACTTAGCCTCCTTCGCTTTCCGCCGCCATAACTTTCTCCCCTTACTTTCCCAAATCGTTGCTCACCACTTAATTCAAACCACGATGCTTAACTCGTGATTTGATTGGTGCTTTGAGAATTTGCTTATCCTCCACCTTGCATTCTTCCTTGGACCTTCCCCATTAAGTGGCCATGATGAGGTGGTCCACTTGTGCGCTCCATGTGATCCTCCATTCATCCCAATTCGAATGCACTTGCCTCTTGAGTCACTTTGGTTGTCTCCATCCATTTGTACTAGCCTACTCACTAACTACTCAATCCAAGTTCTCCTTACCTATCCTCATTCACTCAAATCCTTCCGAAGGTAAAAACAAAATAACAACTCACATCCTAGCCTCTTACAACATGGTACTTCTAAGACTAACATTTCACTCTTTTTATATTTTTGTGAAGTAACATGCTACTTCAAAGTGCATCAACTAACGTTTCAAGGGTCTAAGACTAAATGTGGGCACCCTTTTGGGCTCACATAATTGGCGACCATCGGGGGATGAATCCAAACATCTCTTGCTCCAAGGGTAAGTTGCCTAGTCAAGCTCGGTACTCCTTACATCTACTTCCCGATGTACGGGTAGGAAAGAGCTCACCATTCAACGTTTCCAATTGAATTGAATTATTAGGAAAGACCTCATAGACAAGGTAAGGTCCTAACCATATTGCATCGAATTTCGCCGGAAATTCAAGCTTTCGTGCGTCTTGAATCATGACCATCATTCCCGGTGTTAGGGCCCTTCTCTTATGTCGTTTGTCGAAAGTAATCTTTCTCCTTCTTTGGATTGCCTCAATATGTTGAGCCGCCATTCTCCTCCCTTCGTCAAGTGCTTCCAAATCGGTTAGTCGATTTCGTAAGGATTGACTTTCGGTAAGTCTCGTACTCACGGCCACCCTAAGTGACTCGACTTCATATTCGATTGGTAGTGTCGCTTCAAGACCATAGACTAAGGAAAATGGTGTAGCACGCGTAGTTACCTTATAGGTTGTACGGTATGCCCAAAGTGCCGCCGTTAGTTTCGTATCCCAATCCCGCTTCGAGTCTATAACCGTCTTGCGTAGTATACTCACCAAAATTCCGTTAACCCTTTCCGTTTGTCCATTGGTTTGTGGGTGGTAGGGAGTAGTCTTCCGGTGATCAATTTTAAATTTCTCTGTCATCTCTCGAATCAAGTCATTCAAAAAGTGAGTACCCCTATCGCTTACTAGGATCTTCGGCACCCCGAACCGCGAAATTATGTTTTCGTACATAAATGTTGCCGCGTGTTCCGCCGTGTCGGTCTTCACCGCTTTGGCTTCCGCCCACTTGGTGAGGTACTCGGTTGCCACCACAATATATTTCATTCCTTTTGAAGATTGGGGATGGACCTCACCCACATAGTCGATGCCCCATTTTTCGAAAGGAATTAAGGGTAATGATACATGTAAAGGCATCTCCATTCTAAGGTCGTTTCGGGCATACCGTTGGCAAGCGTCGCATTTCCTTACATAGTCATGGGCGTCCTTAAATAGTGTAGGCCAAAAGTAGCCCGCTCTAAGTATTTTTTGCTCGGTGAGTTGACCCGAGAAGTGACCGCCGCAAGCGCTATCGTGGCAAGCGATTAAAATCGCTTCAACCTCCGTTTTTGACACGCATCGTCGTAAAATACCATCGGACCCCCTTCTAAACAACCTATGGCCCACTACAACAAATTGCCTACTATTTACCCTCACCTTCCTTCTCTCTTCTTTTGTCCACTCTTTGGGCAACTTGTGGGTTGTTAGAAATTCCACTATGCCCGCATACCACTCCGGTGTAGAAGTGACCACAAAGAGGCTATCATCTACTAACATGTCATTTACCGGATTTTTTCCTATCTCCTCCGACAACCTAGACAAGTGGTCCGCTTGTAAATGCATACGACCCGGTTTATATTCCACCGTGTAGTCGAATTCTTCTAATAACAAAACCCACCTAGCTAACCTACCACTTAACTCCGCCTTGTTAACTAGATACTTGATAGCCATGTGGTCAACAAAAAATACAACCGGGTTGCACATGAGGTAATGCCTAAACTTTTTAACGGAAAACACCATGGCTAGGCACTCCCTCTCCGTTGTAGAGTAGTTTCTTTCGGCGGGGGTCAATTGCTTACTCGCATAAGCTATAGGTTGATCCTTCTCTTTTTCTCCCGTCGCTTGACAAAGCGCACTCCCTATTGCCACATTACTAGCATCACAATAGACGTGAAAAGGTTTACCCCAATTGGGTGGTATCAACACCGGATAGGTGCTCAACCTATCCCGCAATTCCTCAAAGGCTTTTCGACAAGCATCCGTCCACTCGAATTTGACATCCTTTTTGAGCAAATGGGTAATGGGCACCGCTATCTTTGAAAAATTAGGAATAAGTTCCCGGTACCATCCCACATGTCCTAACAACTTAGAGATCCCCTTGGAATTGGTTGGAGTTGCCAAGTCGCTTATGGCCGCAATCTTATCCGGATCGGGTTCTCTACCTTTCTCACTAACAACATAACCCAACAACACTCCCTTATTCACTCCCAAAAATGTCTTATCCGGGTTCAATGCTAACCTCATCTTCCTACACCTAACCAATGCCTCCCTAACACAATGTAGGTGATCGTCCACATTACTTTGTGTGCTAAAATCGTCCACAAAGACGGTCATGGATTTGAACAACAAGTCGGTGAAGATATACATTACTAATCGTTGGAAAGTAGCCGGGGCATTACATAACCCAAATGGCATCACTACCCACACAAAAGTACCCCAAGGTGTAGTAAAAGCCGTTTTATGGATATCTTGGAGGGCTATGGAAATTTGATTATAACCCGCATACCCATCCATAAAGGTATATCGCGAATGACCTCCAACCTCCTCAAGCAACAAGGTGATAAAAGGTAAGGGGAAGTGATCCTTTTGTGTGCACGAATTCAATTTCCTATAGTCGACACAAACCCTTAATTTCCCATTTTTTTTCTTTACTAAGACCATAGGAGAAACCCAATCCGTGATTTCCACCGGCTTGATAAACCCGGCCTTCAATAACCTTTCCAATTCCGCTTTCACCAACAATTGCAATTGAGGATTCATCCTCCTCTCCTTTTGTCTAATTGGCCTCGCCCCCGGAATTAAAGGAATCCGGTGCTCTACCATTTCCCTAGGAATTCCCTTAAGCTCATCGTAGGACCATGCAAAAGTATCACTAAACTCATCCACCAAATTGCTATACTCCCTAACCTCTTTCTCCCCCAATTTGGAACCCATCTTCATTTGTCGGGTTTTTCCATTCTTTAATTTCACATCCACGTACCGCCAATCCGCTTCCGACACATGTACTTGTTCCTCTTTGTTCCGATACCAATCGGAAGGCACATTGGGGTAATCTTTCACATCTTGACCTACAACTATCCCCGTAGACGTGGTCTTGAAATGTAAAGGCTCCTCCAATTTCGATGACTCAATAATCACATCCTCCTCTTGAGTCCCATCTACATGAATTAAACTAACCTCACCCTCTTCCACGTCATCTACCCAAGGTGTTAACCCACCGCTAACCCACTCTTCCTCGGTGAGCACCTCACATGGCTCCAACAATGAGCCCTCTCCTAAACTAACACTAGGAAATTCACTCCCTAAGCCTACTTGGTGAAATGTAACCATTACATCAACCTCGGACTCGGGGTACTCCCTTAGCCATTGGGCATAATCCCCATTATCCCCATAATTGTAAAAATTAGGACCTAGACTTCCCGAGCCCGAATCTATAACAACCCTTTGACCTTCGGGATGGACGACTCCCACCAATGCCTTGCCAATCTCATTCTCGTTTAAGTCATCAATTTCCTTCTCCAATGGCAAATACATCTCCTTCTTCATCCATCCTTCTAATGAACCAATGGACACTATGACCCTATTACCCTCCGGACCATAAGTGATGGATGGTTTAGGTCCACCCCAATTGACCATAGCATTCGCCATCCGCAACCAAGGCCTACCTAGCAAAATGGGGAAGGTGTCCTTGTTGGAGTGCATTTTAATGACATGGAAGGTGACCAAGTACTCCTCGCCTCCCGTAGTCATTCTACAATCCTTGATCATCCCCAAAGGCGTAGTCGAACTTTGATTTGCCATATTTATGACCAAAGGTGAAGGCCCCGTGAGTCCAAGTCCCAATTTTTTCATAGTATCCTCCGGTAGTATATTTAGACTACTCCCTCCGTCGACTAGCACATTAGGAACCACCTTATCTACTATAACAACTTCTATTTCTATAGCTTTCACGTCTCTTCCACCTTGTGATTGGATCCTAGCGGCTATTTTAGCTTTCACCTTCCTCATCCTCTTGTGTACCGGCATTCCCTCCTTTAATGTTTTCCTTGCCGTGGGTGAAATTTCCAATAGTTGGCCGAAAGTAATATCCGCCTTGAGTGTACTAAGGTCCGCCCACAAGTCGTACCCGGTAGATCTTTCCACCTTAGAATTACCCACTACGTCGAATTCGTCTACGGGAACCCCCGGTCCTTCCCATTCACCCACATCGCTATTATCCAAGTCATGTACCGCATTAGTCCTCTCCCTATTTTGTAAAATTATATTTTCCCTCTCCACATCCTTAGTAGCTCTTCTAGCTACCCTATCCAACTCGGAGAGATTAATCTCTTCATCCGAAGAGTAATTTCCTTGCTCTCCTATTCCTACCTCCAACGGGGCATCCCCTCTCCTAGCCCTAGTAGTTACCGCTAGTGCAGGTGCTTCTTCAACCACACCCTTACCCTTCACTAACTCATATGTAATAGCATTGGTGTGAGGAGGCCATTGACTTTGCTCCTCTCCAATTCTCGTTGGGAGAGGAAGCATGTCATCACATGTGGCCTCCAACACTCCATCCATGAACCTAACATCTTGGGAGTTAGATGGTCCCGGATCCGTTGGAGGCGCTTGTCTCCCGTTACTACCATTAGGTGGAACTCCTTGTCTATGTTGTATTGGAATGTAACCGGTTGTAGTTTGCAAGCCCGCCGGTGGATGAAAAGTTTGCCTAGCATTACTATGGTCATAGTATAAGTTAGGTGGCCTAAGTTCATTGGCCGGTACTCCTTGTGGCCTAGCACCTCGCATATTATCCCTTGCTTGTTGTTGTGGATTAGCCACCGGGTAAGGGACATTAATTATTTTGTCCGGTTGGCGACACGTATCCGAGGGATGACTTCCTCCACAATTGCTACAATTAAACTCTTGACCTTCGGACCAACATTGTCCTTGAGCGTGCCACCTTCCACAAAAGGGATGAAATTCCTTCTTCTCTAAATTTTGGCCACCTTGCCCTCTAGGTTGTGGTCCTCTATTGCTTCCATTTCCATAGTGAGGTGGCGCTTGACCTCGTTGATTTTGTTGAGGTGGGTTACCGTTTCCTCTTTGGTCACGGTTTTGTCCACTTCTACAAAATTGACGCGTGTGGCCCGGTTGGCCACATTGGACACACCATAATCCGGAAGAATGCCTACCCGACTCAACCGGGGGTGGAGGCCCCGGTTGTTGACTCCGGATCATTAATGACATTTGATCCGTGAGGCTTTGCATTTGTTTTATCATAGCCTCTTGGAATCCTAGTTGGCTAGCACCTAGTCTTCTCTCAACCTCCTCCAAGTGTGGATCCGTTCTAGGGGCCGGTAGTGCCAAAAGAGGTGCCGGTTCCCTAACCGCTAAAGGTCGGGGACCGGTGTCCACAATGGCATATGGAATTTGGTTCTCATACTTAGCGGGTTCTACCGCTACCACCCTAGGGCGTATGGGGATGAATTGTGGGATCAATTCATCCTCCCTTCTCCATAGCCTTTCGTGATCTTTATCCAAGTTTTCAATATCTCTAGCCGCACGCTTGGCATCCGCCAAGGTCAAGGGATTCCTTTCTAGAACACCCCTAATAGTTCCGGACTTAAAAAACCCTTGAATGAAAAATTGCTTTAGCGTGTCGTCGTTGAGCATGGTACCCACAAATCTAGTGCACACTAAATCAAACCTCCTAATGTAAGCCGAAATTTCTTCCTCCCTTCCTTGCTTCAATGACGACAATGCCCTTAATGCGGTACTTTGACCCACTTCCGGCCTAAATTCGTTAAGAAACTCCCTTTGTAATTGTTCCCATCCCCTAAAATGTCCCTCGGCATGATCCCGATACCATTCATAGGCTTCCCCCTCTAGAGTGGTAGGAAACCACACTAACCAATAACCCGGGTCGGTTATGAGGAAGCTAGCCAACCGTTCGATATACCGTTCCATGTGCCGAGAGGGGTCCTCATCCTTGGTCCCATAAAATTTAGGGAGATGAGATGGCATATCCATCGCCGCTAAATTTTGTGGAACCACAATTGGTAGGCCTCTTGGCCTAACCAATGGGTCTATTGGAGGTATAGGAGGTATGGGCGGAATTGGGGGTATGGGTGGTGGATCCATCCCCCGTTCCTCGGCCATGGTGACCGGTGAACTATTCAACAATCCCCTATCAACTTCTACTGGGAATTCTTCTCTAAGTGTGTAATTTTCCGAAGAAGTTTCACCACTCAATTTGGAGGGAGTGATCTCCTCTTCAAGTTGAGCTCCAAGTTCTAAGGTGTCTAGAATTGACCTAGTCCTAGGTTCGACGTTCAAACAACTCTCTATTCTAACATTATCTTGTTCTAATCTATCACTGATTTTAGAGGACCGCCTCTTTCGAGTAGATTTCTCTAGTCCTACTATCAAACTTGGTTTTTGTGAGCGAGTCCTACCTTGCATTCCATAAGAATCGATCGACCCTCACTTGACCACACATAATCCTAGCAATTCCCCTCTTAATATTTTCACTTGTCTTGGTGTGGTTATAATTTTTTTTTTAGGAGGTGAGGAAAAGAACCTGCAAGCCCACTTAGGTGAAAGAATCCCAATAGGGGATAGGCATGTTCATGTTAATTTTTTGGTTAAGTCGGAGCATCACCTCCGCACCTTCCCGCAAATTAACACTCACCACAATACCGATTGTGAGGGGGTGACCTTCCGAGTAGATTATGTTAAAAGTCGAGGCTTCACCCTTCAACTTCTCACACCATCCACAATTCGGGAATTACCCTCTACAACGGATAACAACAATCACGAGTACAAAAGGCATTCCTTAATTAGTTAATGAGTTCACTTTGAAGAAATAAACATACCTTGAGCAATCGCATCCCCCTGTGAGTTAGCACTCCCCTCAATCGTGACTCAATGTAACAACACCATAAACTTTGTGAAATATTAATTTAATCTAGAGCATGAAATGACAACTCCCAAAACTTTGAGACTCATTCCGAGGTGAGTGTCAAAGTTCAATGTCCTAAGGTGAATTTACCCTCTAATGTTTTAATGAGCTACTCGGTTATAGGTTCCTTTTAAGTTCTTAGCAAATCCCCAAAAAGGTTGAGGACGTACCTTCGCCGCGCTCCTTCCTCAAAAATGAATTTGCGTAATTGACAATGCAATTCATTCCAAGGAATAGTTGAAATACAATGAATTCAAATGTAACCCAAAGAGAGAATACTTACCGAGTTTCGGGTGCTCCTTCCCTTCTCTCAAGTTTGTGTCTTCAATTTTTCCTAGTTGCCTCCAAGTCTCCTAGTCGCCTCCAAGTCTTGTAACTACCTTCCGCTTCGCTCCCGGCGGACGCACCAATTATGTGAGGCCAAACCCCCCACCCTTAAGCGTCCGTAGTCCGAGTAGTGGGTTTGGGCTCACATTCCTCCGCGGTATTGGATTTGGACTTGGATGAGTCCATAGTGCAAGGTTCACCCTTCAAGTGGTCTTGGATTTAACTTTGGTCTTTGCTTCCTTTGTCTTGCCATCGCGAGAGTGCTCCACATTCTCCATTAATTTGTGCACGTGGTTTATTTTTAAAGAGAGGATGCAAGTGTTAAAAAACACTATTCTCTATAGTCAATCTCAAATACATTTACTTGTGAAAGCCACACATAACACTAACTAGCATGATGTAACTAACTACTTGTCTATGAGCTAATTAAGTAGGCTATCTACTAAGCTCCTTCATGAACCCATCTCTTTACTTTCTAATTACATAAACCTAGCTCCTTCATAAACCCAACTCCTTCATGAACCCAACTCCTTAGCTTCTAACTAAATAAACCCAGCTCCTTCATAAACCCAGCTTCTTAGCTTCTAACTAAACAAACCCAGGTCCTTCATAAACCCAGCTCCTTCATGAACCCACAACTTTGTAGTTGTAATCCCCAACTACCTCACTAATTATTCAAGCCCTTAACTAATCTTCCTACCTAATTTTCCTAATTCTACTAACAACCCCTTTCTAATCACACAATTCTTCTCTAATCCTAAAATCCTAAAATCCTAGAGAGGAGAGGGGGAGAGAGAATTTCCTAACTTCACTAAGACTAACTAATCCACACAAGTATATTTTTGCACTCATCACAACCTCAAGTGCTCAACTCTTAAACATGGAACTTGCAACCACGTGTATTCAAAACATGAACTTTAAGTACCACAAATTGGAATCATGAATTAACTTTAAAATCCTTCACGTCAACACTAATTCTACCAAGAGGTCAAGCCCTCTTCAAGGCTAACAAGCCTTGGCTCTCAAACTAAAAACTAAGCACACACATGTGCTCCAATATGGCTTCCCACACCCACACTTATAACTCGTGGGGTGCCTTGGAGCACAAAGGAAAGAGAGGATGAGTGAGGGAAGAATGAGGGATTATATAGTAAGCTTGAGGGGGTGAGCACCCTCAAGGCTCACGATAAGCCCTTGAGATTTCCTCCTACTTAGTAGGCGCCAATCCTATCTTCTAAGCCTTCCTCCCTCAAATGATCAACAAGGATCCTAATTCGAACATTTAACTAGCCTTGGCTTTCTACCTACCACACTTTACCAAACTTGGGATGCTTCAACCCAAACTTAGCCTCCTTCGCTTTCCGCCGCCATAACTTTCTCCCCTTACTTTCCCAAATCGTTGCTCACCACTTAATTCAAACCACGATGCTTAACTCGTGATTTGATTGGTGCTTTGAGAATTTGCTTATCCTCCACCTTGCATTCTTCCTTGGACCTTCCCCATTAAGTGGCCATGATGAGGTGGTCCACTTGTGCGCTCCATGTGATCCTCCATTCATCCCAATTCGAATGCACTTGCCTCTTGAGTCACTTTGGTTGTCTCCATCCATTTGTACTAGCCTACTCACTAACTACTCAATCCAAGTTCTCCTTACCTATCCTCATTCACTCAAATCCTTCCGAAGGTAAAAACAAAATAACAACTTACATCCTAGCCTCTTACAACATGGTACTTCTAAGACTAACATTTCACTCTTTTTATATTTTTGTGAAGTAACATGCTACTTCAAAGTGCATCAACTAACGTTTCAAGGGTCTAAGACTAAATGTGGGCACCCTTTTGGGCTCACATAGCAGCAGAGATTTAGATTTTGAGCTTCGGCCCAGGAATGCAACTTGAGGTGCGGATGCAAGTAGCAGCAGGGATTTAACTTTGAGCTTTAGACCAACATGGATTCAGATTCGGGCTTTGACCAGGGGGAATTCAGGTTGAGTGCAGAGGATGCCGCAACCGAGTCTGAGGAGTGCAGCGGCGGAGCTATGCTGGGAGCAGTCCCTCGTTGCTGGCCACCTGGCATCTCGTACCAGTGACTGGAGGGCAGAGTTGGTTGAGACAGCAGAACTAGGTCGCTAGGTAGAATTAGGCCAGGGTAATCCCGGCAGTGGGGGTTGCATCAATTAGCAGCAGCATTGGTAATTGAAGGGTAAGGAGAATTAGCATTGGCCACAAAGGTGAAGTGTTGAATGCTTGAGTTTAAAATTAGGGGAAGATAGTTAGGCTAGTTGCACGGATTGATATTAGCGAGTGGTGGTTTAGATGAGTGAGTGGATGTAAGTGGTGATCCTAAAGGGTTGAAGTATTTATAAATACTGCTTCCTGAAGGCAATTGAATAAAAGAAATGTATGAAAAGAATCATTTGAATGGGACATGGGGTGCCTTGGGGTAGAGGCCAGCTGTTGCTAACTAGTCACATGGGAGCCATAGGCCTTCACCCGGATTACGACGCATAAGGGTGAAGGTTTGGTGCTCACAGGGTGAGGGCCCCGGGCGTTGGCAACGCCTCCCACCCACGGAGACTAGGAAGCATGAGGGTGAGGCCATAAGCTATGCGTAGCTTATGGCATGCCGATTCTAGAATGCTCAAGAACATTTCAATCAGAGGTGTGAGCTAGGAGTTATGGCAATTTGAGTGGGGCGTTGTCCCGAGACAGCGCCCTAAAACAACAGTGGCCTGGTAGTGGTTCCCGGGACTGCGAAGCTTTAAACAGGCATAACTTCCCGTATACTTGCCCGAATGGGACAAGTGAGTAGTCCATCGGCATCTACATGAAACTTAAATGACGATGGAGTGGTCGATTGTAGCATCAGAGATCATATGAGGAAGTTATGGGGTTCTGAAGCTGCTGGGGGCTTCCAGCCCCAGCGGCTAAGGGAAAATGTTTACTTTGCCCCAAGTGTTGGGAGAGAAACAAAAGGTGACTTGACGGTGGGGTAGGGGCCCTGCCTAGAGTCCTAGAGGCTTATATAGGTGAGGTGGTGTGGCCTCACCCACCCGAGGCCGAACGGCATGGCCTCCATGAGCATTGGCCCAATGTGAGGGCATAGTTGCCTAGTATGGCTTGGGTTGTTGTAGTGTTGCTCCAACAACATGATGATCAACATAAGATTGGACTTCCATGGATGGAAGTCCACATCTAAGAATTGGTTACCGATCAAGGGTTGAGTCCCAAAAGAGCAAAGTAGTAGGGTTGGGTCCCCCCCTATGAACTAAGAAAGTCCGCGGTATGGGGAGCTAACCATTCGCATGGCGGAATGCGAAGAGTTAGTGCTCGTAATCCTTGCTAGAATGAAAAAGTGACCAAGATACTTAAGGGGAGCTAGCAAGGGTTGCGACACAAATATAGTGGCATGCATGGAGAAGGTTCAATACTAGGAGAAACATGGGGAAGATTTAACAAAATCATATGAACATGAAAACTTAAATGAAAAAATATTAATTTCTAAGGCAAACCACATGGACACTGTCTTCATTGGAATCACTAAGAAGCAAAATATCTTCTAGACCAATCTCAACTTTAATTGCACGAAGAGAAGGGTTTTGGTGGCATGTAGTGATTGACTCATTTGTCAACAACATTGTTGACACATCCATCTCCAACACATACAATCCTATTACTTTGTATAATCTAAAACCCAACATCCAAAAGCACTTACATACTCTAGATTTGTGAACCAAAATTGTCTCATACAAAACTCCACTATTGTGGAACAATTCTTGTTCAACATACATGGTACCCAAGGCGAAACCCAAATTTCATACTAAGTAAATTTTCTTGGACCACTACAAAACCATTTGCACTTAAGGGGAGGCTGAATGGAACCTTGCAATCAGCTAATCAAAGTGATGCCATTGGGAGAGAAAGCAACAACCCAAGGTAGAATATAACCAACAGAGAGTTGAAATGAGAAAAAAAACATTCAAATCCACGAGTATAGAAACTAAAGGGTGAATGCTGCCGTGCGAGGGAAGGGCACTTCACCCAGTTAGGAGCCCCCACGGGCGTTCGCCCGTGGGCTTTGGTGTGAGCGTAGATCTTTAGATTAGATTTCCAAAACTCCTGACCTTATAAAAATCGGATTTAGTGAGCGGAAGTTGTGGCCGTTGGCGTGAAAAGGGGCTGCTGCCCAACGAGGGGGGGGGTACTTCACCCAGTTGGGAGCCCCCACGGGCGTTCGCCCGTGGGCTTTGGAGGGAGTGTAACTCTTCAGATTAACTTTCTGAAGAGCCTAACCGTACGAAAATCGGATTTCGTGAACGGAAGTTGCGGCTGTTTGCGAGAAAAAGGGATGCTGCAGTACAAGAGAGGGGTCTTTCACCCAGTTGGGGGCCCCCACGGGCGTTCGCCCGTGGGCTTTTGCGCACTTGCACGGATGCACCGACCATAGCCAAGCAAAAAAAAGGTCCAACAGAGTGTGTTTTGCATCTAAATTCATCGGAGCATGAGCGGGAAGTTCTGAGGTTAAGAGTCAACAAAGACATGTAAGCCATATACTTCCACTCGGACTACAGACGCAAAGGGTGGGGGTTTCTGGCTGACATAAATGGTGCGTCTGCCGGGAGCGAAGCGGGATTAGGAGATTAAGACTTGGAGGCACGAACTTGAGAGAGAGGAAGGAGCACATGGTGTTTGGCGGAGGACGAATTGCTTGAGGTTCTCTTTCCTCATCTCCTCAATTTTAAATACACATCCAGAAAAGTGAAAAGATTAAAAAAGAGTGGAGGTAGTGAGGGGTACGTATGGTCAAGTGAGGGTTGATTGATTTTTCAGGGAATGCGAGGTAAGACTCGATCACACAAACCTGAATTGGAGTTAGGATTAGAGAAGATTACACGGAGGAAGAGATTGTCGAAGATTAGTAAAGTTGTGGAAGAGGTAGAAGTTAGGAGCGAGAGTTGCTTGAATGTGGAGCCTATTACTAGTCCAGTGTTAGAAAATTTAGAGGTAGATGCTCAACTTGAGGAGGAGGCTACTACCTCTAAGTTGAGTGGCGAGACATTGGAGGAGACTGATACGGTTAGGAAAGAAATTCCTGTAGAAGTTGATAGGGGAATAGGAGTCGATACACCGGTCACCATGGCTCAGGAGAGAGAGGGTTTGCCTCCCTTTCCACCCATTGACCCATTGGTTAGGCCGAGAGGTTTACCCATTGTGGTTCCACAAAACTTGGCGGCGGTGGATATGCCATCCCACCTCCCTAAGTTTTATGGAACTAAGGATGAGGATCCCTCTAGGCACATGGAGAGGTACATTGAGAGGTTGGCTAGTTCTATTATCACCAACCCGGGATATTGGTTGGTGTGGTTTCCTACCACTCTAGAGGGGGAAGCCTATGAGTGGTATAGAGATCATGCAGAGGGTCATTTTATAGGATGGGAGCAGATGCAAAGGGAGTTTCTAAATGAATTTAGGCCAGAGGTTGGTCAGAGTACGGCTCTTAGAGCGTTAGCATCCTTGAAACAAGGAAGGGAAGAGGAGATTTCGGCATACATCAGGAGGTTTGATTTGGTGTGTACACGCTTTGTGGGTACGATGCTCAACGATGATATCCTTAAACAATTCTTCATCCAAGGATTTTTTAAGGCGGGTACCATTAGAGGTGTGTTGGGAAGGAATCCTCAGACATTGGCGGATGCCAAAGCGGCGGCTAGGGACATGGAGCGCATGGACAGAGATTACGAGAGGTTGTGGCGAAGGGAGGATGAATCAATACCCCAATTCATCCCCATTCGTCCGAGAGAAGTGGAGGTCCAGCCAGGCAGACAGGGGAGTCAAGTTCCGTATGCTCTCATTGACACAGGTCCACGTCCACTAGCGGTTAGGGAACCTGCACCACTATTAGCATTGCCAGCTCTTGGAGTTGATCCTAACCTTGAAGAGGTGGAGAGAAGGTTAGGTGCCAGTCAGTTGGGATTTCAGGAGGCTATGATTAAGCAAATGCAGAGTCTTACGGATCAGATGTCATTGATGATTAGGAGTCAACAGCCTGGTCCTCCTCCTCAGGTTGAGTCGGGTAGACATGCTTCGGGATTGTGGTGTGTTCAGTGTGGCCAACCTGGCCATACTCGTCAGTTTTGTAGGAGTGGGCAGAATCATGATCAAAGGAACAACGGTGGCCCTCCTCCACAAAACCATAGAGGCCAAGGTCAGAATCAGTATGGTCAGGGCAATTATAGGGGACCTCCCCCTAGAGGACAAGGTGGTCAAAATATGGAGAGAAAGGAGTTTTATTCTTTTTGTGGGAGATGGCACACACTGGGTCAGTGTTGGTCCGAAGGACAAGGCTATGGTTGTAGTAATTGTGGGGGAAATCATCCTTCAGACCAGTGTCGTCAACCTGATAAGGTCATTAGCATGCCCAACCCGGTAGTCAACCCCCAACAACAAGCTAGAGACAACATGAGAGGGGCTAGGCCACAGGGTGGGCCTCCCAATGAGCTTAGGCCGCCAAATTTGTACTATGACCATGGGAATGCGAGGCAGACATTCCACCCTCCGACGGGATTGCAGACGGCGAATGGGTACATCCCTATTCAGAATAGGCCAGGGGGTCCACAACACTTTGACAATGGGAGGCAAGCTCCTCCTACCGATCCGGGTCCGTCTAATTCTCAGGATGTCAGGTTCATGGATGGTGTCACGGAGCCGCATCATGATGAATCTATTGCTTTCCAAATGGGTGTTGGAGAAGAGCAAGGTCAATGGTCTCCACACGCCAACACCATCACCTATGAGTTGAGGAGTTTAGGTGATGAGGTCACTCATGAGGCACCGGCATTAGCGGTCACCACTAGAGCTATGCGGGGAAACGTTCAAGCAGAGAAGGATGTGGTAGGATAGGAGGAGTTCTCCTCGGATGAGGGTTCTAACCTCTCAGATTTGGATAGAGTAGCTAAAGTAGCTAGGAGAGCCACTAGGGAATTAGAGAAGGACAATGAGATTGTTGATGATAGGGATAGGCCAAATGTCATTCATGATTTACATGATAGTGAGATGGGAGAATGGGAAGGACCTAGCATTCATGTGGAGGAGTTTGATAGAGTAGGAAAAACAAAGGTAGAGAAGTCTGAAGGATATGATTTGTGGGCCGATCTTAGCTCACTTAAGGCGGATATTACTTTTGGTCAATTGTTGGAAATATCACCCATGGCTCGTAAGACTCTTAAGGAGGGAATGCCGGTGACTAGGAGGACTAGGAAGGTGAAGACTAGGGTGGCCGCTAGAGTCCAACTACAAGGAGGAGGGCGTGACGTCAAGGCAATTGAGATAGAAGTTATGGTGGTGGACAAGGTGGTCCCGAATGTGTTAGTTGATGGAGGTAGTGGATTAAACATCTTGCCGGAGCACACCATGAAGAGGTTGGGCCTTAGTCTCACGGGTCCATCACCTTTCATCATCAACATGGCGAATCAAACTCCGGCGGTGCCTTTGGGCATGATTAAGGATTGTAGGATTAGCACCGGAGGGGAGGAGTATGTGGTCACTTTTCATGTCATCAAAATGCATTCTAACAAGGATACATTCCCCATCTTGTTAGGTAGGCCTTGGTTGAGGATGTCGGATGCGGTAGTAGATTGGGGAGGAGAAGTTTTTGACATGACACATACGCAAAACTATAAAAGGTAACTATACAAAGTTGATATTGCCAGAGACAATAATGCAACCCACAAATATAGGGGAAGGTAAATTATGTAATTGTTACAAATAGAAAGCAACCCTAAGGGGGTATTGTAATGCATTTTCAAAATGAATGAATGGTAGGCGAACCAATCTGGGAACATGGTGGACTATATTCAAGATCTAAAGGATGGGTATATAAGAGGTCACATTCACACAAGAACTCTCTTACTACTTGTATTGTCAAGGGAATGATAGTAGCGAACGTGGTGTTCAAGACTGATACAAGAGCAAATGCTAAAGGGTGATTTTGCCACATTCACAAAAGAAATGAAGGAAGAAATGTGCATTCAATTTTCCACTTCAAAACAACTAATGAGGGCTAGAATGGGAAAAATGTTATGTAGGATTAAAAAGGGCAACAACACAAAGACATTGAAGGCGTTATTTTACAATGACATCGGCTTTCATTCATATATTGTAGGGAATGCATGGGGGGTTCACTCCATGTCAAAATGAACACCACGTGCGGCCAAAGTTTGCTACCCCTATATTACATGGAATAGATAAATTTAAAAATTATGATATTTTTTCTACATATACATAACCATTGATAATATCGTTTTTATATTTTTTGAAATTTTTAGTCATCTTCATTTTTGTAGCAATTATTTTAGTTCAATTTTGCGTCATTCTAGTTAGAAACGGTATGTTTTATTAAAAAAATAGATCATCAAATTTGATTACCATTTTTTACTATGTAATAGATACCATGTATACCTACCCATGAAAAAAAATTGATAAAATTTTGACCCATTTTGGTGATGCAACTTACCAAAAGTAGATTTTTTTTGGCCGCACGTGGTGTTCAACTTGACAATGGAGTGACCCCCCCGTGAGGGAATGAGACATTGGGAAAAGTGAGTGAAATTGTCTAGGTGACATCGTCCTTTGAAGATGGGGGCGACACCCAAAATTCCAAACATACAAGTTTTCTATCAAAACATTAACGTTGTATTGAAATGTTAATGTGTGTGAGCCAAAATTTTATGCTAATAATTTCACCATAGACATTTTAGTGATATGTATTGTTCTCCCTCTTTAGTATGACACGTTTGGAAAACACAAAAATTCGTACACGGGGAGGTCACTGGTGAAAATCGTAGAAACAACGTGAGATAAAAAAAATAGGGTCTAATTGTCAGCCCTAAACCTCCACCCTTGTGCGTCGTAGTCCGGATGGAAGCCTATGGCTAACATGTACTTGAATGACCTTACTTAGTGTGAGCCCAATATGGTGCCCACATTTGTTTTTAATCCCAAAAATTTGTTAGACCTTGCACCTTGGTGTTTCCTCAAGTGCTTTAAAATGTAAAAAAAAAAAGAACTTGTAGGCTTAGACTTGAGTTAAGATTGAGGGTGTGAGCCCAAAAGGGTGCCCACATTTAGTCTTAGACCCTTGAAACGTTAGTTGATGCACTTTGAAGTAGCATGTTACTTCACAAAAATATAAAAAGAGTGAAATGTTAGTCTTAGAAGTACCATGTTGTAAGAGGCTAGGATGTGAGTTGTTATTGTGTTTTTACCTTCGGAAGGATTTGAGTGAATGAGGATAGGTAAGGAGAACTTGGATTGAGTAGTTAGTGAGTAGGCTAGTACAAATGGATGGAGACAACCAAAGTGACTCAAGAGGCAAGTGCATTCGAATTGGGATGAATGGAGGATCACATGGAGCGCACAAGTGGACCACCTCATCATGGCCACTTAATGGGGAAGGTCCAAGGAAGAATGCAAGGTGGAGGATAAGCAAATTCTCAAAGCACCAATCAAATCACGAGTTAAGCATCGTGGTTTGAATTAAGTGGTGAGCAACGATTTGGGAAAGTAAGGGGAGAAAGTTATGGCGGCGGAAAGCGAAGGAGGCTAAGTTTGGGTTGAAGCATCCCAAGTTTGGTAAAGTGTGGTAGGTAGAAAGCCAAGGCTAGTTAAATGTTCGAATTAGGATCCTTGTTGATCATTTGAGGGAGGAAGGCTTAGAAGATAGGATTGGCGCCTACTAAGTAGGAGGAAATCTCAAGGGCTTATCGTGAGCCTTGAGGGTGCTCACCCCCTCAAGCTTACTATATAATCCCTCATTCTTCCCTCACTCATCCTCTCTTTCCTTTGTGCTCCAAGGCACCCCACGAGTTATAAGTGTGGGTGTGGGAAGCCATATTGGAGCACATGTGTGTGCTTAGTTTTTAGTTTGAGAGCCAAGGCTTGTTAGCCTTGAAGAGGGCTTGACCTCTTGGTAGAATTAGTGTTGACGTGAAGGATTTTAAAGTTAATTCATGATTCCAATTTGTGGTACTTAAAGTTCATGTTTTGAATACACGTGGTTGCAAGTTCCATGTTTAAGAGTTGAGCACTTGAGGTTGTGATGAGTGCAAAAATATACTTGTGTGGATTAGTTAGTCTTAGTGAAGTTAGGAAATTCTCTCTCCCCCTCTCCTCTCTAGGATTTTAGGATTTTAGGATTAGAGAAGAATTGTGTGATTAAAAAGGGGTTGTTAGTAGAATTAGGAAAATTAGGTAGGAAGATTAGTTAAGGGCTTGAATAATTAGTGAGGTAGTTGGGAATTACAACTACAAAGTTGTGGGTTCATGAAGGAGCTGGGTTTATGAAGGAGCTGGGTTTGTTTAGTTAGAAAGTAAAGAGCTGGGTTTATGAAGGACCTGGGTTTGTTTAGTTAGAAGCTAAGGAGCTGGGTTCATGAAGGAGCTGGGTTTATGAAGGAGCTGGGTTTGTTTAGTTAGAAGCTAAGAAGCTGGGTTTACGAAGGAGCTGGGTTTATTTAGTTAGAAGCTAAGGAGTTGGGTTCATGAAGGAGTTGGGTTTATGAAGGAGCTAGGTTTATGTAATTAGAAAGTAAAGAGATGGGTTCATGAAGGAGCTTAGTAGATAGCCTACTTAATTAGCTCATAGACAAGTAGTTAGTTACATCATGCTAGTTAGTGTTATGTGTGGCTTTCACAAGTAAATGTATTTGAGATTGACTATAGAGAATAGTGTTTTTTAACACTTGCATCCTCTCTTTAAAAATAAACCACGTGCACAAATTAATGGAGAATGTGGAGCACTCTCGCGATGGCAAGACAAAGGAAGCAAAGACCAAAGTTAAATCCAAGACCACTTGAAGGGTGAACCTTGCACTATGGACTCATCCAAGTCCAAATCCAATACCGCGGAGGAATGTGAGCCCAAACCCACTACTCGGACTACGGACGCTTAAGGGTGGGGGGTTTGGCCTCACATAATTGGTGCGTCCGCCGGGAGCGAAGCGGAAGGTAGTTACAAGACTTGGAGGCGACTAGGAGACTTGGAGGCAACTAGGAAAAATTGAAGACACAAACTTGAGAGAAGGGAAGGAGCACCCGAAACTCGGTAAGTATTCTCTCTTTGGGTTACATTTGAATTCATTGTATTTCAACTATTCCTTGGAATGAATTGCATTGTCAATTACGCAAATTCATTTTTGAGGAAGGAGCGCGGCGAAGGTACGTCCTCAACCTTTTTGGGGATTTGCTAAGAACTTAAAAGGAACCTATAACCGAGTAGCTCATTAAAACATTAGAGGGTAAATTCACCTTAGGACATTGAACTTTGACACTCACCTCGGAATGAGTCTCAAAGTTTTGGGAGTTGTCATTTCATGCTCTAGATTAAATTAATATTTCACAAAGTTTATGGTGTTGTTACATTGAGTCACGATTGAGGGGAGTGCTAACTCACAGGGGGATGCGATTGCTCAAGGTATGTTTATTTCTTCAAAGTGAACTCATTAACTAATTAAGGAATGCCTTTTGTACTCGTGATTGTTGTTATCCGTTGTAGAGGGTAATTCCCGAATTGTGGATGGTGTGAGAAGTTGAAGGGTGAAGCCTCGACTTTTAACATAATCTACTCGGAAGGTCACCCCCTCACAATCGGTATTGTGGTGAGTGTTAATTTGCGGGAAGGTGCGGAGGTGATACTCCGACTTAACCAAAAAATTAACATGAACATGCCTATCCCCTATTGGGATTCTTTCACCTAAGTGGGCTTGCAGGTTCTTTTCCTCACCTCCTAAAAAAATTATAACCACACCAAGACAAGTGAAAATATTAAGAGGGGAATTGCTAGGATTATGTGTGGTCAAGTGAGGGTCGATCGATTCTTATGGAATGCAAGGTAGGACTCGCTCACAAAAACCAAGTTTGATAGTAGGACTAGAGAAATCTACTCGAAAGAGGCGGTCCTCTAAAATCAGTGATAGATTAGAACAAGATAATGTTAGAATAGAGAGTTGTTTGAACGTCGAACCTAGGACTAGGTCAATTCTAGACACCTTAGAACTTGGAGCTCAACTTGAAGAGGAGATCACTCCCTCCAAATTGAGTGGTGAAACTTCTTCGGAAAATTACACACTTAGAGAAGAATTCCCGGTAGAAGTTGATAGGGGATTGTTGAATAGTTCACCGGTCACCATGGCCGAGGAACGGGGGATGGATCCACCACCCATACCCCCAATTCCGCCCATACCTCCTATACCTCCAATAGACCCATTGGTTAGGCCAAGAGGCCTACCAATTGTGGTTCCACAAAATTTAGCGGCGATGGATATGCCATCTCATCTCCCTAAATTTTATGGGACCAAGGATGAGGACCCCTCTCGGCACATGGAACGGTATATCGAACGGTTGGCTAGCTTCCTCATAACCGACCCGGGTTATTGGTTAGTGTGGTTTCCTACCACTCTAGAGGGGGAAGCCTATGAATGGTATCGGGATCATGCCGAGGGACATTTTAGGGGATGGGAACAATTACAAAGGGAGTTTCTTAACGAATTTAGGCCGGAAGTGGGTCAAAGTACCGCATTAAGGGCATTGTCGTCATTGAAGCAAGGAAGGGAGGAAGAAATTTCGGCTTACATTAGGAGGTTTGATTTAGTGTGCACTAGATTTGTGGGTACCATGCTCAACGACGACACGCTAAAGCAATTTTTCATTCAAGGGTTTTTTAAGTCCGGAACTATTAGGGGTGTTCTAGAAAGGAATCCCTTGACCTTGGCGGATGCCAAGCGTGCGGCTAGAGATATTGAAAACTTGGATAAAGATCACGAAAGGCTATGGAGAAGGGAGGATGAATTGATCCCACAATTCATCCCCATACGCCCTAGGGTGGTAGCGGTAGAACCCGCTAAGTATGAGAACCAAATTCCATATGCCATTGTGGACACCGGTCCCCGACCTTTAGCGGTTAGGGAACCGGCACCTCTTTTGGCACTACCGGCCCCTAGAACGGATCCACACTTGGAGGAGGTTGAGAGAAGACTAGGTGCTAGCCAACTAGGATTCCAAGAGGCTATGATAAAACAAATGCAAAGCCTCACGGATCAAATGTCATTAATGATCCGGAGTCAACAACCGGGGCCTCCACCCCCGGTTGAGTCGGGTAGGCATTCTTCCGGATTATGGTGTGTCCAATGTGGCCAACCGGGCCACACGCGTCAATTTTGTAGAAGTGGACAAAACCGTGACCAAAGAGGAAACGGTAACCCACCTCAACAAAATCAACGAGGTCAAGCGCCACCTCACTATGGAAATGGAAGCAATAGAGGACCACAACCTAGAGGGCAAGGTGGCCAAAATTTAGAGAAGAAGGAATTTCATCCCTTTTGTGGAAGGTGGCACGCTCAAGGACAATGTTGGTCCGAAGGTCAAGAGTTTAATTGTAGCAATTGTGGAGGAAGTCATCCCTCGGATACGTGTCGCCAACCGGACAAAATAATTAATGTCCCTTACCCGGTGGCTAATCCACAACAACAAGCAAGGGATAATATGCGAGGTGCTAGGCCACAAGGAGTACCGGCCAATGAACTTAGGCCACCTAACTTATACTATGACCATAGTAATGCTAGGCAAACTTTTCATCCACCGGCGGGCTTGCAAACTACAACCGGTTACATTCCAATACAACATAGACAAGGAGTTCCACCTAATGGTAGTAACGGGAGACAAGCGCCTCCAACGGATCCGGGACCATCTAACTCCCAAGATGTTAGGTTCATGGATGGAGTGTTGGAGGCCACATGTGATGACATGCTTCCTCTCCCAACGAGAATTGGAGAGGAGCAAAGTCAATGGCCTCCTCACACCAATGCTATTACATATGAGTTAGTGAAGGGTAAGGGTGTGGTTGAAGAAGCACCTGCACTAGCGGTAACTACTAGGGCTAGGAGAGGGGATGCCCCGTTGGAGGTAGGAATAGGAGAGCAAGGAAATTACTCTTCGGATGAAGAGATTAATCTCTCCGAGTTGGATAGGGTAGCTAGAAGAGCTACTAAGGATGTGGAGAGGGAAAATATAATTTTACAAAATAGGGAGAGGACTAATGCGGTACATGACTTGGATAATAGCGATGTGGGTGAATGGGAAGGACCGGGGGTTCCCGTAGACGAATTCGACGTAGTGGGTAATTCTAAGGTGGAAAGATCTACCGGGTACGACTTGTGGGCGGACCTTAGTACACTCAAGGCGGATATTACTTTCGGCCAACTATTGGAAATTTCACCCACGGCAAGGAAAACATTAAAGGAGGGAATGCCGGTACACAAGAGGATGAGGAAGGTGAAAGCTAAAATAGCCGCTAGGATCCAATCACAAGGTGGAAGAGACGTGAAAGCTATAGAAATAGAAGTTGTTATAGTAGATAAGGTGGTTCCTAATGTGCTAGTCGACGGAGGGAGTAGTCTAAATATACTACCGGAGGATACTATGAAAAAATTGGGACTTGGACTCACGGGGCCTTCACCTTTGGTCATAAATATGGCAAATCAAAGTTCGACTACGCCTTTGGGGATGATCAAGGATTGTAGAATGACTACGGGAGGCGAGGAGTACTTGGTCACCTTCCATGTCATTAAAATGCACTCCAACAAGGACACCTTCCCCATTTTGCTAGGTAGGCCTTGGTTGCGGATGGCGAATGCTATGGTCAATTGGGGTGGACCTAAACCATCCATCACTTATGGTCCGGAGGGTAATAGGGTCATAGTGTCCATTGGTTCATTAGAAGGATGGATGAAGAAGGAGATGTATTTGCCATTGGAGAAGGAAATTGATGACTTAAACGAGAATGAGATTGGCAAGGCATTGGTGGGAGTCGTCCATCCCGAAGGTCAAAGGGTTGTTATAGATTCGGGCTCGGGAAGTCTAGGTCCTAATTTTTACAATTATGGGGATAATGGGGATTATGCCCAATGGCTAAGGGAGTACCCCGAGTCCGAGGTTGATGTAATGGTTACATTTCACCAAGTAGGCTTAGGGAGTGAATTTCCTAGTGTTAGTTTAGGAGAGGGCTCATTGTTGGAGCCATGTGAGGTGCTCACCGAGGAAGAGTGGGTTAGCGGTGGGTTAACACCTTGGGTAGATGACGTGGAAGAGGGTGAGGTTAGTTTAATTCATGTAGATGGGACTCAAGAGGAGGATGTGATTATTGAGTCATCGAAATTGGAGGAGCCTTTACATTTCAAGACCACGTCTACGGGGATAGTTGTAGGTCAAGATGTGAAAGATTACCCCAATGTGCCTTCCGATTGGTATCGGAACAAAGAGGAACAAGCACATGTGTCGGAAGCGGATTGGCGGTACGTGGATGTGAAATTAAAGAATGGAAAAACCCGACAAATGAAGATGGGTTCCAAATTGGGGGAGAAAGAGGTTAGGGAGTATAGCAATTTGGTGGATGAGTTTAGTGATACTTTTGCATGGTCCTACGATGAGCTTAAGGGAATTCCTAGGGAAATGGTAGAGCACCGGATTCCTTTAATTCCGGGGGCGAGGCCAATTAGACAAAAGGAGAGGAGGATGAATCCTCAATTGCAATTGTTGGTGAAAGCGGAATTGGAAAGGTTATTGAAGGCCGGATTTATCAAGCCGGTGGAAATCACGGATTGGGTTTCTCCTATGGTCTTAGTAAAGAAAAAAAATGGGAAATTAAGGGTTTGTGTCGACTATAGGAAATTGAATTCGTGCACACAAAAGGATCACTTCCCCTTACCTTTTATCACCTTGTTGCTTGAGGAGGTTGGAGGTCATTCGCGATATACCTTTATGGATGGGTATGCGGGTTATAATCAAATTTCCATAGCCCTCCAAGATATCCATAAAACGGCTTTTACTACACCTTGGGGTACTTTTGTGTGGGTAGTGATGCCATTTGGGTTATGTAATGCCCCGGCTACTTTCCAACGATTAGTAATGTATATCTTCACCGATTTGTTGTTCAAATCCATTACCGTCTTTGTGGACGATTTTAGCACACAAAGTAATGTGGACGATCACCTACATTGTGTTAGGGAGGCATTGGTTAGGTGTAGGAAGATGAGGTTAGCATTGAACCCGGATAAGACATTTTTGGGAGTGAATAAGGGAGTGTTGTTGGGTTATGTTGTTAGTGAGAAAGGTAGAGAACCCGATCCGGATAAGATTGCGGCCATAAGCGACTTGGCAACTCCAACCAATTCCAAGGGGATCTCTAAGTTGTTAGGACATGTGGGATGGTACCGGGAACTTATTCCTAATTTTTCAAAGATAGCGGTGCCCATTACCCATTTGCTCAAAAAGGATGTCAAATTCGAGTGGACGGATGCTTGTCGAAAAGCCTTTGAGGAATTGCGGGATAGGTTGAGCACCTATCCGGTGTTGATACCACCCAATTGGGGTAAACCTTTTCACGTCTATTGTGATGCTAGTAATGTGGCAATAGGGAGTGCGCTTTGTCAAGCGACGGGAGAAAAAGAGAAGGATCAACCTATAGCTTATGCGAGTAAGCAATTGACCCCCGCCGAAAGAAACTACTCTACAACGGAGAGGGAGTGCCTAGCCATGGTGTTTTCCGTTAAAAAGTTTAGGCATTACCTCATGTGCAACCCGGTTGTATTTTTTGTTGACCACATGGCTATCAAGTATCTAGTTAACAAGGCGGAGTTAAGTGGTAGGTTAGCTAGGTGGGTTTTGTTATTAGAAGAATTCGACTACACGGTGGAATATAAACCGGGTCGTATGCATTTACAAGCGGACCACTTGTCTAGGTTGTCGGAGGAGATAGGAAAAAATCCGGTAAATGACATGTTAGTAGATGATAGCCTCTTTGTGGTCACTTCTACACCGGAGTGGTATGCGGGCATAGTGGAATTTCTAACAACCCACAAGTTGCCCAAAGAGTGGACAAAAGAAGAGAGAAGGAAGGTGAGGGTAAATAGTAGGCAATTTGTTGTAGTGGGCCATAGGTTGTTTAGAAGGGGGTCCGATGGTATTTTACGACGATGCGTGTCAAAAACGGAGGTTGAAGCGATTTTAATCGCTTGCCACGATAGCGCTTGCGGCGGTCACTTCTCGGGTCAACTCACCGAGCAAAAAATACTTAGAGCGGGCTACTTTTGGCCTACACTATTTAAGGACGCCCATGACTATGTAAGGAAATGCGACGCTTGCCAACGGTATGCCCGAAACGACCTTAGAATGGAGATGCCTTTACATGTATCATTACCCTTAATTCCTTTCGAAAAATGGGGCATCGACTATGTGGGTGAGGTCCATCCCCAATCTTCAAAAGGAATGAAATATATTGTGGTGGCAACCGAGTACCTCACCAAGTGGGCGGAAGCCAAAGCGGTGAAGACCGACACGGCGGAACACGCGGCAACATTTATGTACGAAAACATAATTTCGCGGTTCGGGGTGCCGAAGATCCTAGTAAGCGATAGGGGTACTCACTTTTTGAATGACTTGATTCGAGAGATGACAGAGAAATTTAAAATTGATCACCGGAAGACTACTCCCTACCACCCACAAACCAATGGACAAACGGAAAGGGTTAACGGAATTTTGGTGAGTATACTACGCAAGACGGTTATAGACTCGAAGCGGGATTGGGATACGAAACTAACGGCGGCACTTTGGGCATACCGTACAACCTATAAGGTAACTACGCGTGCTACACCATTTTCCTTAGTCTATGGTCTTGAAGCGACACTACCAATCGAATATGAAGTCGAGTCACTTAGGGTGGCCGTGAGTACGAGACTTACCGAAAGTCAATCCTTACGAAATCGACTAACTGATTTGGAAGCACTTGACGAAGGGAGGAGAATGGCGGCTCAACATATTGAGGCAATCCAAAGAAGGAGAAAGATTACTTTCGACAAACGACATAAGAGAAGGGCCCTAACACCGGGAATGATGGTCATGATTCAAGACGCACGAAAGCTTGAATTTCCGGCGAAATTCGATGCAATATGGTTAGGACCTTACCTTGTCTATGAGGTCTTTCCTAATAATTCAATTCAATTGGAAACGTTGAATGGTGAGCTCTTTCCTACCCGTACATCGGGAAGTAGATGTAAGGAGTACCGAGCTTGACTAGGCAACTTACCCTTGGAGCAAGAGATGTTTGGATTCATCCCCCGATGGTCGCCAATTATGTGAGCCCAAAAGGGTGCCCACATTTAGTCTTAGACCCTTGAAACGTTAGTTGATGCACTTTGAAGTAGCATGTTACTTCACAAAAATATAAAAAGAGTGAAATATTAGTCTTAGAAGTACCATGTTGTAAGAGGCTAGGATGTGAGTTGTTATTTTGTTTTTACCTTCGGAAGGATTTGAGTGAATGAGGATAGGTAAGGAGAACTTGGATTGAGTAGTTAGTGAGTAGGCTAGTACAAATGGATGGAGACAACCAAAGTGACTCAAGAGGCAAGTGCATTCGAATTGGGATGAATGGAGGATCACATGGAGCGCACAAGTGGACCACCTCATCATGGCCACTTAATGGGGAAGGTCCAAGGAAGAATGCAAGGTGGAGGATAAGCAAATTCTCAAAGCACCAATCAAATCACGAGTTAAGCATCGTGGTTTGAATTAAGTGGTGAGCAACGATTTGGGAAAGTAAGGGGAGAAAGTTATGGCGGCGGAAAGCGAAGGAGGCTAAGTTTGGGTTGAAGCATCCCAAGTTTGGTAAAGTGTGGTAGGTAGAAAGCCAAGGCTAGTTAAATGTTCGAATTAGGATCCTTGTTGATCATTTGAGGGAGGAAGGCTTAGAAGATAGGATTGGCGCCTACTAAGTAGGAGGAAATCTCAAGGGCTTATCGTGAGCCTTGAGGGTGCTCACCCCCTCAAGCTTACTATATAATCCCTCATTCTTCCCTCACTCATCCTCTCTTTCCTTTGTGCTCCAAGGCACCCCACGAGTTATAAGTGTGGGTGTGGGAAGCCATATTGGAGCACATGTGTGTGCTTAGTTTTTAGTTTGAGAGCCAAGGCTTGTTAGCCTTGAAGAGGGCTTGACCTCTTGGTAGAATTAGTGTTGACGTGAAGGATTTTAAAGTTAATTCATGATTCCAATTTGTGGTACTTAAAGTTCATGTTTTGAATACACGTGGTTGCAAGTTCCATGTTTAAGAGTTGAGCACTTGAGGTTGTGATGAGTGCAAAAATATACTTGTGTGGATTAGTTAGTCTTAGTGAAGTTAAGAAATTCTCTCTCCCCCTCTCCTCTCTAGGATTTTAGGATTTTAGGATTAGAGAAGAATTGTGTGATTAGAAAGGGGTTGTTAGTAGAATTAGGAAAATTAGGTAGGAAGATTAGTTAAGGGCTTGAATAATTAGTGAGGTAGTTGGGGATTACAACTACAAAGTTGTGGGTTCATGAAGGAGCTGGGTTTATGAAGGAGCTGGGTTTATAAAGGAGCTGGGTTTGTTTAGTTAGAAGCTAAGAAGCTGGGTTTACGAAGGAGCTGGGTTTATTTAGTTAGAAGCTAAGGAGTTGGGTTCATGAAGGAGTTGGGTTTATGAAGGAGCTAGTTAAATCCAAGACCACTTGAAGGGTGAACCTTGCACTATGGACTCATCCAAGTCCAAATCCAATACCGCGGAGGAATGTGAGCCCAAACCCACTACTCGGACTACGGACGCTTAAGGGTGGGGGGTTTGGCCTCACAGAGCCCAAACCCACTACTCGGACTACGGACGCTTAAGGGTGGGGGGTTTGGCCTCACAGAGGGTTCGTGAGGGTGTGACTTAGTGTTGAGGATTGAATGATTAGGGAATTTTGATTAGTGATAAGGGTGGTTAGAGTTGGGGGTTAGGCATTAATTAGGGTGTGTTGATTTTGAGTGCGGCTTAGGCCAAGTCAATTGTTCGTCTTAGGGTAGTTTGGTGTTCTTTTAGGGGGGAGGGACTCTCACACAACCGGATTAGGCCGGGATTTCGGGATCCAGGAGAGAGCTCCCTGGATCAGCCGGGGGTTGTTTTCAGTTTTGGTCTCTCTGAAAAAATGGCGAGGGCAAGGCTAGGCCTCGGAAGGATTCTGGTTACAGGGTTGAGAGCAACGCCGAAGCATTCTGGTTACAGAGCTGAAAGCAGCGAAGCATTCTGGTTACAGGCTGAGAGCAACGCCAAAGGATTCTGGTTACAGGGCTGAGAGCAGCGCCGAAGGATTCTGGTTATAGGGCTGAGAGCAGCACCGAAGGATTCTGGTTACAGGGCTGAGAGCAACGCCGAAGCATTCTGGTTACAGGTTGAGAGCAGCGCCGAAGCATTCTGGTTACAGGGCTGAGAGCAGCGCCAAAGGATTCTGGTTACAGGCTGAGAGCAGCGCCGAAGGATTCTGGTTACATGGCTGAGAGCAGCGCCGAAGCATTCTAGTTACAGGGCTGAGGGCAGCGCCGAAAGGATTCTGGTTGGGTATTTTGATTACCAAAACCAAGGCTTGGGATCAACGTGGCAATGAAGGGGTTAGAATAGATGGGTAGTGCAACTATGTAGACCTTAATTCTCTAATGTGAGAGAAGGTACTTGTAATGGGCTAGGAGTTCGATTAGTTGGTTGGATAGGATAGGCATTATGCAAAGGATTAAAGGAGGAGGAAGATATTTGGGTGCATAAGTGTTTTTCAATGCTAATGCCCTATGGTTTCAATAAAAGAGTGTGCCTAACATTTAAATGCATTGGAGCATGAGCACGGGTTCCCAAAGTTAAGAATCAACAAAGACATGTGAGCCATAAACTTCCACCTGGACCACAGACGTAAAGGGGTGGGGGTTTATGGCTGACATAAATGGTGCGTCCGCCGGGAGTGAAGCGGGATTAGGAGATTAAGACTTGGAGGCGCGAACTTGAGGGAGAGGAAGGAGCACATGGTGAATGGTAAGCATCTCACTTGGTTTTGATTTTGTCATTTGGTTAGGATAGTTGAATCTCATTTCTTTTCATTGGAATGGATTGCATTTTCATTTATGCATTTTTGTTTTGAGGAAGGAGCGCGGCTTAAGGTGATGTCCTAAACCTTCTCGGGATGACATAAGGACATAACATTAATTGCGCGATCACTAGTTCACTAAATCTTAGAGGGATAATTAATTTTAGGAAGAGTCAACTTTGACACTCACCTTGGGGTGAGTTTCCAAGTTAGGGTGTTGTGAATTCAATGTTACTAGAGTTAGAACTTGTTGGTTGAGAATTGTTAGGGTTGAAGTCAAGTTGAGTCACGGTCGAGTGCGAGTTCTAACTTGCAGGGGGAGAACGAATTGCTTGAGGTATGACATTCTTCAAAGTGAATTCATTAATTAACTAAGGAAGGATTTTAGTACTTGTTTTTGTTGTTATCCGTTGTAGCTCTAGAGTGGTAGGAAACCACACCAACCAATATCCCGGATTGGTAACAAGAGAACTAGCCAACCTCTCAATGTACCTCTCCATGTGCCTAGAAGGATCTTCATCTTTAGTTCCATAAAACTTAGGGAGGTGGGATGGCATATCCACCGCCGCCAAGTTTTGTGAAACCACAATGGGTAAACCTCTCGGCCTAACCAATGGATCAATGGGTGTCATGGGAATTGGACCTCCTCCCTCTCCATCCTGAGCCATGGTGACAGGTGTGTCCACTCCTATTCTCCTATCAATTCCTATAGGGACATCCTTCCTAATTGTAGCAGTCTCTGATGATGTCTCGCCACTCAACTTGGAGGGAATAGCCTCCTCCTCAAGTTGAGTATCTACCTCTAAACTTTCTAACACTGGACTAGCAATAGGTTCCACATTCAAACAGCTTTCTAACCCAACTTCTACTTCTTCTACAACTTCACTAATCGTAGACAATTTTTTCTTACGTGTACTCTTTCCTAATCCTAACTCCAATTCAGGTTTGTGAGACCGAGTCTTACCTCGCATTCCCTAAAAAATCAATCAACCCTCACTTGACCACACACACCCCTTGCTACCTTCACTCCTTAAATGTTTTCACCTTTCTGGATGTGTATTAAAAATTGAGGAGGTGAGGAAAGAGAACCTGCAAGCCAACTTAGGTGAAAAATCCCAAACATGGGATAGGCATGCTCATGTCAATTCTCAGTCAAGCCGGAGAATCACCTCCGAACTCTTTCCTCAAATTAACACTCACCACAATACCGAGAGTGAGGGGCTGACCTTTGCCATGCATCACATCGAAGACCGAGGCATCACCCTCTCGCCTCCAACACAATGTCATGACTAGGGAAAGGGAGAAGCCTATGAGTGGTATAGAGATCATGCAGAGGGTCATTTTAGAGGATGGGAGCAGATGCAGAGGGAGTTTTTGAATGAGTTTAGGCCTGAGGTTGGTCAGAATACGGCTCTTAGAGCGCTAGCATCATTGAAGCAAGGAAGGGAAGAGGAGATTTCGGCATACATTAGAAGGTTTGATTTAGTGTGTACTCGGTTTGTGGGCACGATGCTCAATGATGACACACTAAAATAATTCTTCATTCAAGGATTTTTCAAGGTGGGTACCATTAGAGGTGTGTTAGAGAGGAATCCTCATACATTAGCGGATACTAAGGTGGCGGCTAGAGAGATGGAGCACATAGATAGAGATTATGAGAGGATGTGGAGAAGGGAAGATGAATCAATTCCTCAATTCATCTCCATTCGTCTAAGAGAAGGGGAAGGACAGCCATGTAGACAAGGGAGTCAAGTTCCTTATGTCCTCATTGACACGGGTCCACGGCCTCTAGCAGCGAGAGAACCCGCACCACTTCTAGCATTGCCAACTCCTAAAGTCGATGCACACATTGAGGAGGTGGAGAGAAGGTTAGGTACTAGTCAGTTGGGATTTCAGGAGGCTATGATTAAGCAAATGCAGAGTCTTACGGATCAAATGTCATTGATGATTAGGAGTCAGCAGCCTGGCCCTCCTCCTCCAGTTGAGTCGGATAAACATGCTTCGGGATTGTGGTGTGTTCAGTGTGGCCAACCTGGACATACCATGCAGTTTTGTCGAGTTGGGCAGAACCGTGATCAAAGGAACAACGGTGGCCCACCTCCACAAAACCAGAGAGGCCAAGGTCAGAATCAATATGCTCAAGGAAATTATAGGGGACCTCTCCCTAGAGGACATGGTGGTCAGAATGTGGAGAGAAAGGAGTTCCATCCTTTTTGTGGGAGATGGCATGTGCCGGGTCAGTGTTGGTCCGAAGGGCAAGGCTATGGTTGTAGTAATTGTGGGGGAAATCATCTTTCAGACGAGTGTCGTCAACCTGATAAGGTTATTAGCATGCCCAACCCGATGGTCAACCCATAACAACAAGCTAGTTAACATGTTAACCTAAAGCAAAGAGAGAGGAAGAGTGGAACAATTGTCTAAGGAGAGATAGGATAATCCAAGAACATTGTTAAGCAACGATTCAAACTACCATGTGAAGGGAGGAACCTGGAAGGCCGAGAGACAATCTGTGTTTGAACTATTGGCTATAGTTAAGGCCTGTGATAGGCACTGTAGGGAAGATGAATGGTCAAGGGTTAGTAAGTGAGTGAAATGATTGACTATTGTTAACTTGTGAAAGGTAGTAAGGAAGAAGAAAGAGCAAATAGTTCAGCCAAGTGAGACTATAGTTGAAGCAAATACTTTAGGCTGATAGAAATTAAGTGTGTCAAGTCAATTAAATGAGAGATTGCCCAATTAACTGATGTGATGAGAAGAGATTTTGATCAATTGATTAATGGGAGAAATGAGAGATTAAGTTGATTACATGTATTTGAATTAGGATAAACTTTGGATTATCAAGGAGATTTAGGCATAAGTTATCATGAAGTTATATAGAGTTTTATATGAGTATCTTGTCTAGAGGCGAGATCTTTGAGTAGAAGGTGTAAGCTAACCAGATCAACTATTGTTTTGTGTGTTACCCTGGTGGTTGTTGTTGCAGGTTGTGCAGGGCAACTAAGACTACAACTTGACTCTGATGATTGTTAGTTGCATAAGTTGTGAGTAATGATTAAATCTTGGAATTAATGAATGAACAATTTGTCTTGTATTGAAATTAACATTGACCAATTAATGAAGGAGTTGTTGTGATTTGAAGATGCATTGGCCAATGGTTACCAAAGACAACTGTGATACTCAAAGACTATTGTTCTCGAATGACTATTGTTATACAATCTCATGATGAGATGGTTACTATTGAGACTGACACACATACCCCATTGAATGAGACACAGTGAGAGGAAACATTGTGAGAAAGGAGAGTAAAAGATAGATCAGTGATGTTTTAGAGTGAAGATAGCATCCTTATTATCTGATTAATGAACTATAATGTGACAAATGCCTGTAATAGACACTAGTAAAGCCTTCCTTGAGAGTCTGTACCCTGGGTTTTGGTTATTTCAGTCATAGCTAAAAACTAACTACAGGTTCCATTGAGTCAAGAGTTGAAAGGAGTGCAGGAGGTGAGAGGTGGAAACTTGTTGCTGAGTGACCACACAACGTTAGCAAGGCTGTCCTTAGTAATAAAAGGTGGGTCAGACTGTTGGGCATGTGGCCTAAGTAAGTTGAGGTGAGTAGTGAAGGAGGCTCGCTGGTATTGAAGATCTAGCCACTGCAGACATGGATCTGGGCGGAATTGGTATAAGAGAGTAGGATGCAATGGTACTAGTGGCCGCCCGGAGCTGTTCACGTAAAGTATACACCAACCTACCAGTGATAACATTGAGTGAATTGGAGTGGACTAGCATGTACCGTGGAAACCTGTCCAGAAGCAGAGCAGTGTCGGTGCACACTCCAGGGCTTCGACAAATATAGGAGCAAGGGAGTGGGACTCAAGATCCGAGTGCCAACCGGATGTCTGAACTCTGCAGGGGGATGGTGACAAAGTGGTCGAGGAGCACCTAGAAGAGCTAGCTGATGTAATTCCTTGTTATCACCAGATTACACTTGGCACAGCAGGGAAGTCTTGCAACCCAAGGTTTTTTCTTTTTGGTGTGTTGATGTGACTAAGATTAGTCCTGAGCACTTGTGTTAGTATGTTGTGAGGGCTGAGCGAAGGCAGGTTGGCGCGTTTTCGCGGAGTTCCAAAAGATGATAAAACGGAAGGAAAAGGAAAAAAATAGAAAGAACGGATAAATGGGGTGCTAATATGGTTGCATGATCAGTACCGAAGTTGTTTGCGTGGGGTGTACCCTCACGAGTCATTGATGCATTCAGAGGTGCACTAGACTAGGAAGAAGAGTTGTGATGGTGTTATTAAGTAGTGGGTAGGAAGAGATAGGTTGTGGCGGAGAATTCATAAGTTAGCATTGAACCACAAGGGATCCCTCACTAAAGGCACGCCATGCATCATCTGGTGAACCAGCAACATACTGCGTAAGGATTCATCGGTTGACTATGAGGACAAAGAGTGAGAGCACTCCACAATCTTCGTGATCTAGTTCACTGCTACTGAGTCGTTGTCTGTCATGACAACATTAGCTTCACGAGTACATGGTTGATGATGAAAAGGAGGGAGAGCGTCTCATGATCACATTGACTTTCTCACAATCGCTTAGGCTCTCTGATGCTCTCTTGAGGATGCTTGATGTAACAATCACCTGAGCACGGTTCCTGTTGAGAGTCAAGGTTCTCGTCATATGTTGCCGGTGAGTGGCATGTCCCGACTATTAGCTATTAGCTAAGGCCAGGTTCACCGGTACGCCTAATCCTCTCATCAAAAAAATAAATAATATAAAAGAACAAAAAGAAAGCACCAGACGTCAGTGCTGCGGGAGGAGAGAGATGCATCATGTCACACATGCACATTCTAATATGTTGTTAATGAAGAGAAGGTGGTCGAATAAGTCGATCATGGCTATTGTTTCAGATTCCTCTAGGAGACCTTCAGGGCTAGGTGTGAGCCCAAAAGGGTGCCCACATTTAGTCTTAGACCCTTGAAACGTTAGTTGATGCACTTTGAAGTAGCATGTTACTTCACAAAAATATAAAAAGAGTGAAATGTTAGTCTTAGAAGTACCATGTTGTAAGAAGCTAGGATGTGAGTTGTTATTGTGTTTTTACCTTCGGAAGGATTTGAGTGAATGAGGATAGGTAAGGAGAACTTGGATTGAGTAGTTAGTGAGTAGGCTAGTACAAATGGATGGAGACAACCAAAGTGACTCAAGAGGCAAGTGCATTCGAATTGGGATGAATGGAGGATCACATGGAGCGCACAAGTGGACCACCTCATCATGGCCACTTAATGGGGAAGGTCCAAGGAAGAATGCAAGGTGGAGGATAAGCAAATTCTCAAAGCACCAATCAAATCACGAGTTAAGCATCGTGGTTTGAATTAAGTGGTGAGCGACGATTTGGGAAAGTAAGGGGAGAAAGTTATGGCGGCGGAAAGCGAAGGAGGCTAAGTTTGGGTTGAAGCATCCCAAGTTTGGTAAAGTGTGGTAGGTAGAAAGCCAAGGCTAGTTAAATGTTCGAATTAGGATCCTTGTTGATCATTTGAGGGAGGAAGGCTTAGAAGATAGGATTGGCGCCTACTAAGTAGGAGGAAATCTCAAGGGCTTATCGTGAGCCTTGAGGGTGCTCACCCCCTCAAGCTTACTATATAATCCCTCATTCTTCCCTCACTCATCCTCTCTTTCCTTTGTGCTCCAAGGCACCCCACGAGTTATAAGTGTGGGTGTGGGAAGCCATATTGGAGCACATGTGTGTGCTTAGTTTTTAGTTTGAGAGCCAAGGCTTGTTAGCCTTGAAGAGGGCTTAACCTCTTGGTAGAATTAGTGTTGACGTGAAGGATTTTAAAGTTAATTCATGATTCCAATTTGTGGTACTTAAAGTTCATGTTTTGAATACACGTGGTTGCAAGTTCCATGTTTAAGAGTTGAGCACTTGAGGTTGTGATGAGTGCAAAAATATACTTGTGTGGATTAGTTAGTCTTAGTGAAGTTAGGAAATTCTCTCTCCCCCTCTCCTCTCTAGGATTTTAGGATTTTAGGATTAGAGAAGAATTGTGTGATTAGAAAGGGGTTGTTAGTAGAATTAGGAAAATTAGGTAGGAAGATTAGTTAAGGGCTTGAATAATTAGTGAGGTAGTTGGGGATTACAACTACAAAGTTGTGGGTTCATGAAGGAGCTGGGTTTATGAAGGAGCTGGGTTTGTTTAGTTAGAAAGTAAAGAGCTGGGTTTGTTTAGTTAGAAGCTAAGGAGCTGGGTTCATGAAGGAGCTGGGTTCATGAAGGAGCTGGGTTTATGAAGGAGCTGGGTTTGTTTAGTTAGAAGCTAAGAAGCTGGGTTTACGAAGGAGCTGGGTTTATTTAGTTAGAAGCTAAGGAGTTGGGTTCATGAAGGAGTTGGGTTTATGAAGGAGCTAGTTAAATCCAAGACCACTTGAAGGGTGAACCTTGCACTATGGACTCATCCAAGTCCAAATCCAATACCGCGGAGGAATGTGAGCCCAAACCCACTACTCGGACTACGGACGCTTAAGGGTGGGGGGTTTGGCCTCACATAATTGGTGCGTCCGCCGGGAGCGAAGCGGAAGGTAGTTACAAGACTTGGAGGCGACTAGGAGACTTGGAGGCAACTAGGAAAAATTGGAGACACAAACTTGAGAGAAGGGAAGGAGCACCCGAAACTCGGTAAGTATTCTCTCTTTGGGTTACATTTGAATTCATTGTATTTCAACTATTCCTTGGAATGAATTGCATTGTCAATTACGCAAATTCATTTTTGAGGAAGGAGCGCGGCGAAGGTACGTCCTCAACCTTTTTGGGGATTTGCTAAGAACTTAAAAGGAACCTATAACCGAGTAGCTCATTAAAACATTAGAGGGTAAATTCACCTTAGGACATTGAACTTTGACACTCACCTCGGGGTGAGTCTCAAAGTTTTGGGAGTTGTCATTTCATGCTCTAGATTAAATTAATATTTCACAAAGTTTATGGTGTTGTTACATTGAGTCACGATTGAGGGGAGTGCTAACTCACAGGGGGATGCGATTGCTCAAGGTATGTTTATTTCTTCAAAGTGAACTCATTAACTAATTAAGGAATGCCTTTTGTACTCGTGATTGTTGTTATCCGTTGTAGAGGGTAATTCCCGAATTGTGGATGGTGTGAGAAGTTGAAGGGTGAAGCCTCGACTTTTAACATAATCTACTCGGAAGGTCACCCCCTCACAATCGGTATTGTGGTGAGTGTTAATTTGCGGGAAGGTGCGGAGGTGATGCTCCGACTTAACCAAAAAATTAACATGAACATGCCTATCCCCTATTGGGATTCTTTCACCTAAGTGGGCTTGCAGGTTCTTTTCCTCACCTCCTAAAAAAATTATAACCACACCAAGACAAGTGAAAATATTAAGAGGGGAATTGCTAGGATTATGTGTGGTCAAGTGAGGGTCGATCGATTCTTATGGAATGCAAGGTAGGACTCGCTCACAAAAACCAAGTTTGATAGTAGGACTAGAGAAATCTACTCGAAAGAGGCGGTCCTCTAAAATCAGTGATAGATTAGAACAAGATAATGTTAGAATAGAGAGTTGTTTGAACGTCGAACCTAGGACTAGGTCAATTCTAGACACCTTAGAACTTGGAGCTCAACTTGAAGAGGAGATCACTCCCTCCAAATTGAGTGGTGAAACTTCTTCGGAAAATTACACACTTAGAGAAGAATTCCCGGTAGAAGTTGATAGGGGATTGTTGAATAGTTCACCGGTCACCATGGCCGAGGAACGGGGGATGGATCCACCACCCATACCCCCAATTCCGCCCATACCTCCTATACCTCCAATAGACCCATTGGTTAGGCCAAGAGGCCTACCAATTGTGGTTCCACAAAATTTAGCGGCGATGGATATGCCATCTCATCTCCCTAAATTTTATGGGACCAAGGATGAGGACCCCTCTCGGCACATGGAACGGTATATCGAACGGTTGGCTAGCTTCCTCATAACCGACCCGGGTTATTGGTTAGTGTGGTTTCCTACCACTCTAGAGGGGGAAGCCTATGAATGGTATCGGGATCATGCCGAGGGACATTTTAGGGGATGGGAACAATTACAAAGGGAGTTTCTTAACGAATTTAGGCCGGAAGTGGGTCAAAGTACCGCATTAAGGGCATTGTCGTCATTGAAGCAAGGAAGGGAGGAAGAAATTTCGGCTTACATTAGGAGGTTTGATTTAGTGTGCACTAGATTTGTGGGTACCATGCTCAACGACGACACGCTAAAGCAATTTTTCATTCAAGGGTTTTTTAAGTCCGGAACTATTAGGGGTGTTCTAGAAAGGAATCCCTTGACCTTGGCGGATGCCAAGCGTGCGGCTAGAGATATTGAAAACTTGGATAAAGATCACGAAAGGCTATGGAGAAGGGAGGATGAATTGATCCCACAATTCATCCCCATACGCCCTAGGGTGGTAGCGGTAGAACCCGCTAAGTATGAGAACCAAATTCCATATGCCATTGTGGACACCGGTCCCCGACCTTTAGCGGTTAGGGAACCGGCACCTCTTTTGGCACTACCGGCCCCTAGAACGGATCCACACTTGGAGGAGGTTGAGAGAAGACTAGGTGCTAGCCAACTAGGATTCCAAGAGGCTATGATAAAACAAATGCAAAGCCTCACGGATCAAATGTCATTAATGATCCGGAGTCAACAACCGGGGCCTCCACCCCCGGTTGAGTCGGGTAGGCATTCTTCCGGATTATGGTGTGTCCAATGTGGCCAACCGGGCCACACGCGTCAATTTTGTAGAAGTGGACAAAACCGTGACCAAAGAGGAAACGGTAACCCACCTCAACAAAATCAACGAGGTCAAGCGCCACCTCACTATGGAAATGGAAGCAATAGAGGACCACAACCTAGAGGGCAAGGTGGCCAAAATTTAGAGAAGAAGGAATTTCATCCCTTTTGTGGAAGGTGGCACGCTCAAGGACAATGTTGGTCCGAAGGTCAAGAGTTTAATTGTAGCAATTGTGGAGGAAGTCATCCCTCGGATACGTGTCGCCAACCGGACAAAATAATTAATGTCCCTTACCCGGTGGCTAATCCACAACAACAAGCAAGGGATAATATGCGAGGTGCTAGGCCACAAGGAGTACCGGCCAATGAACTTAGGCCACCTAACTTATACTATGACCATAGTAATGCTAGGCAAACTTTTCATCCACCGGCGGGCTTGCAAACTACAACCGGTTACATTCCAATACAAAATAGACAAGGAGTTCCACCTAATGGTAGTAACGGGAGACAAGCGCCTCCAACGGATCCGGGACCATCTAACTCCCAAGATGTTAGGTTCATGGATGGAGTGTTGGAGGCCACATGTGATGACATGCTTCCTCTCCCAACGAGAATTGGAGAGGAGCAAAGTCAATGGCCTCCTCACACCAATGCTATTACATATGAGTTAGTGAAGGGTAAGGGTGTGGTTGAAGAAGCACCTGCACTAGCGGTAACTACTAGGGCTAGGAGAGGGGATGCCCCGTTGGAGGTAGGAATAGGAGAGCAAGGAAATTACTCTTCGGATGAAGAGATTAATCTCTCCGAGTTGGATAGGGTAGCTAGAAGAGCTACTAAGGATGTGGAGAGGGAAAATATAATTTTACAAGATAGGGAGAGGACTAATGCGGTACATGACTTGGATAATAGCGATGTGGGTGAATGGGAAGGACCGGGGGTTCCCGTAGACGAATTCGACGTAGTGGGTAATTCTAAGGTGGAAAGATCTACCGGGTACGACTTGTGGGCGGACCTTAGTACACTCAAGGCGGATATTACTTTCGGCCAACTATTGGAAATTTCACCCACGGCAAGGAAAACATTAAAGGAGGGAATGCCGGTACACAAGAGGATGAGGAAGGTGAAAGCTAAAATAGCCGCTAGGATCCAATCACAAGGTGGAAGAGACGTGAAAGCTATAGAAATAGAAGTTGTTATAGTAGATAAGGTGGTTCCTAATGTGCTAGTCGACGGAGGGAGTAGTCTAAATATACTACCGGAGGATACTATGAAAAAATTGGGACTTGGACTCACGGGGCCTTCACCTTTGGTCATAAATATGGCAAATCAAAGTTCGACTACGCCTTTGGGGATGATCAAGGATTGTAGAATGACTACGGGAGGCGAGGAGTACTTGGTCACCTTCCATGTCATTAAAATGCACTCCAACAAGGACACCTTCCCCATTTTGCTAGGTAGGCCTTGGTTGCGGATGGCGAATGCTATGGTCAATTGGGGTGGACCTAAACCATCCATCACTTATGGTCCGGAGGGTAATAGGGTCATAGTGTCCATTGGTTCATTAGAAGGATGGATGAAGAAGGAGATGTATTTGCCATTGGAGAAGGAAATTGATGACTTAAACGAGAATGAGATTGGCAAGGCATTGGTGGGAGTCGTCCATCCCGAAGGTCAAAGGGTTGTTATAGATTCGGGCTCGGGAAGTCTAGGTCCTAATTTTTACAATTATGGGGATAATGGGGATTATGCCCAATGGCTAAGGGAGTACCCCGAGTCCGAGGTTGATGTAATGGTTACATTTCACCAAGTAGGCTTAGGGAGTGAATTTCCTAGTGTTAGTTTAGGAGAGGGCTCATTGTTGGAGCCATGTGAGGTGCTCACCGAGGAAGAGTGGGTTAGCGGTGGGTTAACACCTTGGGTAGATGACGTGGAAGAGGGTGAGGTTAGTTTAATTCATGTAGATGGGACTCAAGAGGAGGATGTGATTATTGAGTCATCGAAATTGGAGGAGCCTTTACATTTCAAGACCACGTCTACGGGGATAGTTGTAGGTCAAGATGTGAAAGATTACCCCAATGTGCCTTCCGATTGGTATCGGAACAAAGAGGAACAAGCACATGTGTCGGAAGCGGATTGGCGGTACGTGGATGTGAAATTAAAGAATGGAAAAACCCGACAAATGAAGATGGGTTCCAAATTGGGGGAGAAAGAGGTTAGGGAGTATAGCAATTTGGTGGATGAGTTTAGTGATACTTTTGCATGGTCCTACGATGAGCTTAAGGGAATTCCTAGGGAAATGGTAGAGCACCGGATTCCTTTAATTCCGGGGGCGAGGCCAATTAGACAAAAGGAGAGGAGGATGAATCCTCAATTGCAATTGTTGGTGAAAGCGGAATTGGAAAGGTTATTGAAGGCCGGGTTTATCAAGCCGGTGGAAATCACGGATTGGGTTTCTCCTATGGTCTTAGTAAAGAAAAAAAATGGGAAATTAAGGGTTTGTGTCGACTATAGGAAATTGAATTCGTGCACACAAAAGGATCACTTCCCCTTACCTTTTATCACCTTGTTGCTTGAGGAGGTTGGAGGTCATTCGCGATATACCTTTATGGATGGGTATGCGGGTTATAATCAAATTTCCATAGCCCTCCAAGATATCCATAAAACGGCTTTTACTACACCTTGGGGTACTTTTGTGTGGGTAGTGATGCCATTTGGGTTATGTAATGCCCCGGCTACTTTCCAACGATTAGTAATGTATATCTTCACCGACTTGTTGTTCAAATCCATGACCGTCTTTGTGGACGATTTTAGCACACAAAGTAATGTGGACGATCACCTACATTGTGTTAGGGAGGCATTGGTTAGGTGTAGGAAGATGAGGTTAGCATTGAACCCGGATAAGACATTTTTGGGAGTGAATAAGGGAGTGTTGTTG
The DNA here is from genome assembly GCA_964035585.1 of Polytrichum formosum. NCBI lineage: Eukaryota > Viridiplantae > Streptophyta > Polytrichopsida > Polytrichales > Polytrichaceae > Polytrichum > Polytrichum formosum. The sequence goes on along the minus strand of OZ037939.1, from coordinate 26,829,297 downwards.
GGTTATGTTGTTAGTGAGAAAGGTAGAGAACCCGATCCGGATAAGATTGCGGCCATAAGCGACTTGGCAACTCCAACCAATTCCAAAGGGATCTCTAAGTTGTTAGGACATGTGGGATGGTACCGGGAACTTATTCCTAATTTTTCAAAGATAGCGGTGCCCATTACCCATTTGCTCAAAAAGGATGTCAAATTCGAGTGGACAGATGCTTGTCAAAAAGCCTTTGAGGAATTGCGGGATAGGTTGAGCACCTATCCGGTGTTGATACCACCCAATTGGGGTAAACCTTTTCACGTCTATTGTGATGCTAGTAATGTGGCAATAGGGAGTGCGCTTTGTCAAGCAACGGGAGAAAAAGAGAAGGATCAACCTATAGCTTATGCGAGTAAGCAATTGACCCCCGCCGAAAGAAACTACTCTACAACGGAGAGGGAGTGCCTAGCCATGGTGTTTTCCGTTAAAAAGTTTAGGCATTACCTCATGTGCAACCCGGTTGTATTTTTTGTTGACCACATGGCTATCAAGTATCTAGTTAACAAGGCGGAGTTAAGTGGTAGGTTAGCTAGGTGGGTTTTGTTATTAGAAGAATTCGACTACACGGTGGAATATAAACCGGGTCGTATGCATTTACAAGCGGACCACTTGTCTAGGTTGTCGGAGGAGATAGGAAAAAATCCGGTAAATGATATGTTAGTAGATGATAGCCTCTTTGTGGTCACTTCTACACCGGAGTGGTATGCGGGCATAGTGGAATTTCTAACAACCCACAAGTTGCCCAAAGAGTGGACAAAAGAAGAGAGAAGGAAGGTGAGGGTAAATAGTAGGCAATTTGTTGTAGTGGGCCATAGGTTGTTTAGAAGGGGGTCCGATGGTATTTTACGACGATGCGTGTCAAAAACGGAGGTTGAAGCGATTTTAATCGCTTGCCACGATAGCGCTTGCGGCGGTCACTTCTCGGGTCAACTCACCGGGCAAAAAATACTTAGAGCGGGCTACTTTTGGCCTACACTATTTAAGGACGCCCATGACTATGTAAGGAAATGCGACGCTTGCCAACGGTATGCCCGAAACGACCTTAGAATGGAGATGCCTTTACATGTGTCATTACCCTTAATTCCTTTCGAAAAATGGGGCATCGACTATGTGGGTGAGGTCCATCCCCAATCTTCAAAAGGAATGAAATATATTGTGGTGGCAACCGAGTACCTCACCAAGTGGGCGGAAGCCAAAGCGGTGAAGACCGACACGGCGGAACACGCGGCAACATTTATGTACGAAAACATAATTTCGCGGTTCGGGGTGCCGAAGATCCTAGTAAGCGATAGGGGTACTCACTTTTTGAATGACTTGATTCGAGAGATGACAGAGAAATTTAAAATTGATCACCGGAAGACTACTCCCTACCACCCACAAACCAATGGACAAACGGAAAAGGTTAACGGAATTTTGGTGAATATACTACGCAAGACGGTTATAGACTCGAAGCGGGATTGGGATACGAAACTAACGGCGGCACTTTGGGCATACCGTACAACCTATAAGGTAACTACGCGTGCTACACCATTTTCCTTAGTCTATGGTCTTGAAGCGACACTACCAATCGAATATGAAGTCGAGTCACTTAGGGTGGCCGTGAGTACGAGACTTACCGAAAGTCAATCCTTACGAAATCGACTAACCGATTTGGAAGCACTTGACGAAGGGAGGAGAATGGCGGCTCAACATATTGAGGCAATCCAAAGAAGGAGAAAGATTACTTTCGACAAACGACATAAGAGAAGGGCCCTAACACCGGGAATGATGGTCATGATTCAAGACGCACGAAAGCTTGAATTTCCGGCGAAATTCGATGCGGTATGGTTAGGACCTTACCTTGTCTATGAGGTCTTTCCTAATAATTCAATTCAATTGGAAACGTTGAATGGTGAGCTCTTTCCTACCCGTACATCGGGAAGTAGATGTAAGGAGTACCGAGCTTGACTAGGCAACTTACCCTTGGAGCAAGAGATGTTTGGATTCATCCCCCGATGGTCGCCAATTATGTGAGCCCAAAAGGGTGCCCACATTTAGTCTTAGACCCTTGAAACGTTAGTTGATGCACTTTGAAGTAGCATGTTACTTCACAAAAATATAAAAAGAGTGAAATGTTAGTCTTAGAAGTACCATGTTGTAAGAAGCTAGGATGTGAGTTGTTATTGTGTTTTTACCTTCGGAAGGATTTGAGTGAATGAGGATAGGTAAGGAGAACTTGGATTGAGTAGTTAGTGAGTAGGCTAGTACAAATGGATGGAGACAACCAAAGTGACTCAAGAGGCAAGTGCATTCGAATTGGGATGAATGGAGGATCACATGGAGCGCACAAGTGGACCACCTCATCATGGCCACTTAATGGGGAAGGTCCAAGGAAGAATGCAAGGTGGAGGATAAGCAAATTCTCAAAGCACCAATCAAATCACGAGTTAAGCATCGTGGTTTGAATTAAGTGGTGAGCGACGATTTGGGAAAGTAAGGGGAGAAAGTTATGGCGGCGGAAAGCGAAGGAGGCTAAGTTTGGGTTGAAGCATCCCAAGTTTGGTAAAGTGTGGTAGGTAGAAAGCCAAGGCTAGTTAAATGTTCGAATTAGGATCCTTGTTGATCATTTGAGGGAGGAAGGCTTAGAAGATAGGATTGGCGCCTACTAAGTAGGAGGAAATCTCAAGGGCTTATCGTGAGCCTTGAGGGTGCTCACCCCCTCAAGCTTACTATATAATCCCTCATTCTTCCCTCACTCATCCTCTCTTTCCTTTGTGCTCCAAGGCACCCCACGAGTTATAAGTGTGGGTGTGGGAAGCCATATTGGAGCACATGTGTGTGCTTAGTTTTTAGTTTGAGAGCCAAGGCTTGTTAGCCTTGAAGAGGGCTTAACCTCTTGGTAGAATTAGTGTTGACGTGAAGGATTTTAAAGTTAATTCATGATTCCAATTTGTGGTACTTAAAGTTCATGTTTTGAATACACGTGGTTGCAAGTTCCATGTTTAAGAGTTGAGCACTTGAGGTTGTGATGAGTGCAAAAATATACTTGTGTGGATTAGTTAGTCTTAGTGAAGTTAGGAAATTCTCTCTCCCCCTCTCCTCTCTAGGATTTTAGGATTTTAGGATTAGAGAAGAATTGTGTGATTAGAAAGGGGTTGTTAGTAGAATTAGGAAAATTAGGTAGGAAGATTAGTTAAGGGCTTGAATAATTAGTGAGGTAGTTGGGGATTACAACTACAAAGTTGTGGGTTCATGAAGGAGCTGGGTTTATGAAGGAGCTGGGTTTGTTTAGTTAGAAAGTAAAGAGCTGGGTTTGTTTAGTTAGAAGCTAAGGAGCTGGGTTCATGAAGGAGCTGGGTTCATGAAGGAGCTGGGTTTATGAAGGAGCTGGGTTTGTTTAGTTAGAAGCTAAGAAGCTGGGTTTACGAAGGAGCTGGGTTTATTTAGTTAGAAGCTAAGGAGTTGGGTTCATGAAGGAGTTGGGTTTATGAAGGAGCTAGTTAAATCCAAGACCACTTGAAGGGTGAACCTTGCACTATGGACTCATCCAAGTCCAAATCCAATACCGCGGAGGAATGTGAGCCCAAACCCACTACTCGGGCTACGGACGCTTAAGGGTGGGGGGTTTGGCCTCACACTAGGCATGTCCTCAGTCAACGAATCTAGTTCAGGTTTGATCCTAAGGACACTTGCAAGGATGCTCCATGGTTGTTTGTGAGTGCTTAGTGTGGTTGTTGGGTTGGTCTGCATTGAGAACTCGTTTGTCAGCCTTCAGTACCCTTGGAGGGCAAGATGGTTCAAGGAGCCGGAAATTGTAGGGTTGCCTCGGTGTGACTAAGCATGTGCGGCAACGGTAACCGCTCTGAGGCATTCTCCTCATGAGGAGAACTTGGATGGGGTGCGGGTGCCACTAAATTTGGGGGTCATGTTTGAGTGTTTGTGCTAGGAGGACAAGGACGAGGGCAGTGGCAAGAAGAGGTTGTTGTGAGCTGGAGCCCATGGTGGCGGGGAGCAAACATCTAACAGGTGCTGCAGTCCTCAATGGAGTAAGGTGCCCTAGTTGGGATCCAGTGTAATGGTGTCTTCGGTAGCTGGGCACATGGCATTACTAGAAACGGAGTTGGTTAACCCACATGCTACGGAAGAGGTGGTGACGGTGCGAGTCTGAGTGCAGAAATACGTGGGCAACGGAGCAGTGAGGAGCTGCAAAGCAAGACTGCAGGCAGCATGCAGACTGATGTTGCAGGGGTGAATTGCCTGCGCTGCAAGTGGCTGCAATAGGATTGGCTGCGGAGTGCAGTTGCAGGTAGTGACAAGTTAGGTACAGAATGAGTGAAACGTTACTCACAAAAAGTGAGGACATGGTAAGCAGTTGGGCAGAGGGTGTAAGGCGTGTTCAGTGCGGGTTGGGGTAATTAAAACTTAGATGGCTAGGCAGAAGGAACATGGATGGAGGGTGGGCAGCACCACTACATGAATTATATGACAACCTAAGTATTTATGAATATTTGTGTGGTTGTTTACCACATTGCTTAATGATATCTCACCTCACCTTTTGTGTGAAGTTGATGGAGCTGTGCTATTGGTGATTGAATGAATTTTGGTTGTGAGAAATGGAACCCTACCCGGATGACGCGCGCCACGGGTCGTTCCTTCGCAAATTAGCTAAGAAGACTCACGGTGCGGCATCATGTAAATTTATATTCGTTTGAGAACTACCGTGCTTCATTAACATGCTCGGTCTAAAAATTAGTAACCTCTCTTCTCCTTATGATTTGAATATAATTAATTGGAGTTAAACGATCTCATCCTCAATTATTTTCACTCTCAATGTAAGGCTCGTTGATCATGAGAACAACTAAGGTAGAGAGGGTTCAAGAGGTGTATCAATATTCTAAAGTTTCATCCATATCATTCAAAACATATCTCTTATATATATATATGTATATATAAATAACAATAACAATAATATTTGATAGTGTCAGCCATAAACCCCCACCCTTTTGCGTCTGTAGTCCGAATGGAAGTCTATGGCTCACATGTCTTTATCATTCCCTAGCCTCGGAAACTCCACACTTATGCTCTAATGAATTTAAATGTGTGGTGACGATTGCTACTCCGAGCGAGTAATAATCCCACAAGATTGGCCGGATGGATGTTCTACTCTAGTGCCTTCCAAGCAATGACCTTCTAATATGCAGCATGTAGGACGTTCATGTAGAACACCAACCTAGGGTGTTATGCAGAGTTTAATACAGAACATAATGCAGAGTGTAATGTAGGACACCAGTACCGAGCCTAATGCGGAGGATTAATGCAGAGTTTAAATGCAGAACATAATGTAGATTGTAATGTAAAACATAATATAGACTGTAATGCAGAACACTAGTACAAGTCTAATACAGAGGATTAATGCAGAGTTTAAATGCAAAACATAATGTAGACTATAATGTAGGATACTAGTACAGAGCCTAATGCGGAGGATTAATGCAGAGTTTAAATGCAGAACATAATGTAGACTGTAATGCAGAACACTAGTACAAGTCCAATACAGGGGCTAATGCAGAATAGAAGTGCAGAGTTTGACGCAAAATACTAGTTCAGGGCCTAAACAAGAGGATTAATGCATAAAAGAATGCAAAGTTCGATGCAGAACACTAGTTCGGGGCCTAAATCAGAGGATTAGTACATAATGGGATGCAGAGTTTAATGCAGAACACTGGTCCAGGGCCTAATGCTAGAGATTAATGCAAAATAGAATGCAAAGACTAATGCATGGACTAAGGTTGAATTAATGGAAGAAGAGATGAAGTAATAACTCATACAACTACTAACTCATGATATCAAAGCTAATGTGACTTGAGCAATAACATAACTCTTCAATAGGGTTCAAAAACTCTTTTGTTCAATACTCATAGGGTTCATAAACCCCCTTGTCCTACATTCATCTTCTTATCCTTCTACAAACTCCTTGCTCTCACTACATAGAAAAGAGGGAGAGAGTAAACAATCCCAAGTAACAAGTGAAGTGATCCTAGTGAGAGAGGTTCTAGTGGAAGATATCTTAATGCAAGAGATCCTAATGTGAGAGAGATTCCAATATGTGTGTGCTCCTAAAGTGAATGCATGAGAGGAGAGGTCCTAGAGTGAGAGAGGTCCTAGTGTGAGAGAGGTCCTAGTGTGAGAGAGAGAATGAGCCTCCGTGCTCTCCTCCATGGGACTACCCCCTCCAACCACAAAGCATTCATAACCGTAGATCAAGCCATACCTACATCTAATGGTTGGCATCCACGGCCGTCACCACTCTAACCCTTGATCTAAACCTTTAGATCCAATGGTTGGCATCCACGGCCGTCACAACCCTAGCCGCCCTTCTCCAACCCCTAGATCCAACGGTCTCCTTTCGCCAACCGTTAGATCCAATGGCCTTCATCCGTTCCAACTTCATCCGTTTGGCGTCCACTTCCATTCGTCATCGTCCATTCGTCTCCGTTCGTCGTCGTTCTCCATCCGACGATGTCCTACGCTGTTCTACATTCGTTCAACCATGTTCTGCATTCGTTCGACCATGTCCTGCAGTCGTTTGACCATGTTCTGTATTCGTTTGACCATGTTCTGCATTCGTTCGACCATGTCCTGCGATGTTCTACGCTATCCTTTCTCCACGTTTCTTCACACTAACACTTGACCTAAGTCTAATTTCAAAACCAATAACCCCCCTCCTACTTAGAGTGCGAACCTTAACCCAACCGCGAGTGGTTTGGTTAATTTACACGGGTAAATAGAATGTTTCTAAAAGATAAAATAATTGAGAAGGTTCTATGCACACGCGCGTAATAACTTCTTCTCGGTATCCACCTATAGATTATTCTTGCTTTACCACTAGCTCAACTTTGGGATAGCACCGGTCAATGTAACCACCCGGATTCGAACCCGGGTTGGTCCAGACCTAATACCAGTCTCTTAGACCACTCGCATCCACAGGCGGATGTCTCAAAATCTAACAACAACCTATATATTGACTATTTCAACTAACTAACTTCCTTGTTTTTGTAGGCAGTGAGCCTAAATTCAAACCGTGAACGGTTTGAGTGGCTCACACTAACCAACCCACCAATTCCTCTAACTTCAATCCCAACACAACACTCGTTCATCACTTCAAACTAAATCTTAAACTTAAACACAAAAGCTCCACTCTTTTTATAATTTTGAGTAATTGAAGAAATGCCAAAATCAAGTCTTAAGGAACTTTTGAGGTTAACACCACATGTGGGCACCATATTGGGCTCACAGATAGTAATAGGACTCTTCAACAATTTATATAAGTTTTCGAAAAGAGTTAAAATTTGTAGTTATAAGATCCGTAGTTCATAATCTTCAATTGCATTCATTAATACTTTTTTAGTATCATTATAAGTATGTTACTTTTATAACTTGTAATAGTAATGAGAAAGATTGCATGTTTTTGAGCCTTTCTTCTATAGCTCAAGTGTTACTACTTATAATATAATATTATGATTCTAATAATTGTATCAGGTATGCATATAGTAATATACGTCAATCTCACTTAATCTTAATCACATATCACCATAACACATAGCCAAACAACATATATAGTTCTTTGTTTATAATGATATATTTTTAATGCAAAGTGTTTCTTGATGACGAGAATAATTCCATTCACATTTCAAAATCTTGAATGCTTGACATCACTCTTACATACTCTCTTGAGTGTTTGCTCAAGAGAGAGAAATCTTCTCCAATTGGTTAATCTTTCAACTTGTAATGACATCCAACAACTCATAAAGAATCTTTAAGAGAAAGAAGTTCTAATTTGAATAACAATCGTTGTAAGTAGTTTAAATCACCAAGTCAAAATCTCATACATATAGATATTAATCAATAAGTTCCGCTTTTAAGAAATATCAGATACTCAATCCTCTCACTTTTTTTTGAGGAGTTACTCAATTCTCACTTAATCACTCACTTGAACATAATTTCATATTTAAGAGATAGCTTGCTCTTCGTTCACTCAATTTGTCCTTCAAGCATTGAGGTTTAATCTCAACATCTCTCAAAGTTCCATTAATCCTTCAAGTCTTGAGTCTTTGTCTCTCAAACTCACACTATTATTTTGAGTTCTTGCTCGCAAGAATCTACTCTCCTCTCGGTTGTTCAATCACTTAAGTCACAAGT